>OY992785.1:23576508-24201508 GCA_963921375.1 Tiliacea citrago
GAAGTTGAAAAACATTATCCCCCATACATTCCAACTGCAAATGTAAATTTGTACGCACAATATTGAGCGATTTACCATGTTATTTTAAGATCACAGACTTCTTATAGGTTTTCCTGTAATCTATAAGTAAAGAACTATTTTCTGTATTGGACACATGCTCATATTTTCTTAGATTAAATATGAACCTTAAATATGAATGGTATCCGCATTGTTGAGTAGTCTGTCGAGCTTATCCACGTCACCATAGTCGATGATAGGGAAAATCAAAGTCTGCACAAGCATAGTCTTCGTCTTAGCGGGCAAAAAGTTTCTCAGACGATTCAGGGATCCCAGAGTACCGTTGTCCCTTTGACTAACACTAGAAACCTGGCGTTGCCAGCCCAGCGTTGAGTCAAGATGCAAACCAAGAAAAAAAAAAAAAAAAATGAAATCCTTACAATAAGCCACAAAATTGACAAACTTTTATTGCTTGAGTAGGAGGCTTTTGGCCACTTTGTTTGTGTGTATTTTTTTTTGTTAGGTACGATTTGTTTTGTGCAGAATAATCAATTTTACTTTCTTTCTATACATCGTAGGTACTAAACCCATTGTTAATGAACAATAAGATTTTTTCTAATGGCTAATTTAATCGAACTTTATCCTTTGCTCGACCAATCAATCAATTCCAGGATTTAGCCTCAAGCGTGTCATAACTAGACCAATGAAAAAAATGAATAATAACTAAGCCTAAGCCGCATAGTTCACCGATTAGCCTTGTAAAAAAATGATCATTTGTCATTTTATTACGCGGCATAATAATTATATTATTATTTTCATAGCCGCTCACGAATGGGCGTGGCACATATTGTTACAATTTAATTATAAATCAATAGCACGGAATATCTGCATAATAATATTGTCCCCATTGGAAAATCACGATGTGGTACAGTCACGCACAGTCACTTCTGTGAACAATGTTTTTTTATCACTGACCATTGGCAATGGTAAAAAAATATTGTTATTTAATTTTATTTCGCTTCCTATCCCGTTCTTTGTCTCTTATTTAGCAAAAAGTTTGGTAAAAAATTGTGGTGACAGATAATGTGTTATAATATTTTTTTGTTGGATTGATATCAGATGTGGTGCGTGTGTCTAAGTCACGATTATTCGCGTTAGCCTAAGGCTAGTCTGGCTACTAGCTTTGTTTATTGCATTGAGTTTGTGATTCAGATTTTTTTTTTGTTTCTTCTTTTATTTAAATAGTTTGGTCATATTATTATTTTATTTTTATTATGTGTTGTTATAGCGGCCATAGTAGTAGAACACACTATGTAAATATTTTAAGTAGCAAGCTATCACGGTTAAAAAAATACAGCCCTGTGACAGACGGACGGGTGGACAATGGAGCCTTTGGGTACGAAATCCTAATAATGAATTAATTTCGAAATAAGATTTAACACATTATAATTGTCGTTCGTCATTAAAAATGGAGAGTTTACAATTAATTAAATTTATCATGCAAAATAGCAAACTGTCAATTAATAGAGATATCAATCATTTAGAGAAAGTTCCATAAAAATTGGCTCGATAGACATATGGAGGTTTGAACATGGATAGAGGTGGTACATTTTAATCGAGTTATGTCACATATAGATGCGTCATGCATTTAGTAGGTTTTAGAAAAACTGAGACACACTTGCCAACTGAGAAATTATTTCGGTTTTCCATGTTATCCTGAAAAAAAAATACTGATTCAATAAAAAAAACAGTCCAATGGAAATAAAGCCTTCTCCTGAATCCTAAACCTATGGTGATAGTTATGTATTTCAGCGGTGGGAACACCCATGGGGAGGATGCCTATACAGGCATCCTCCCCTCGTCTGTGCGAGTCACGTCCAGGTATTCTCTGCGATCTTCAAATTTGTTAGACATAAGCAAACAAATATTGAAATATTATAAAATATTTATTTAGTTTTTGTGCGTACATGAGATGTCACTTACAGAAGAAAAAAAAACAAAAAAAAGATGTAAAATATTTCAAATTCAGAATAATAAAAATGAAATATAAAAAGAGATTTTATACCTTTTTCTCGGCTCTAACAATATAGGTCGTCCACCACCTGGCTATTGGTCTGCCAACGTTCCTTCTACTTATGGCTTATTATATCGTATATTATAAATGATCTCTTAATCATAATAATCGTTACACTTGTGCGACCGACTGTACCACTTAATTTACTGCCGGTACAAACGGATTTCCTAGTGGTCAACACTTGAGTACTCGGTAACTAGTTCAAGACAGACAGACTTATAATCAGATAATGTTTAATCGTAAATATGACACGCCTATCAAGATCAAGCAATAAATTGTTGTTATAGGAATGTTGTTGATTAATTTTGTTAACTCTCGGTCTATTCTGCAAAAAATCTCACCGTGAAAACATAGGTGAAGTGAGCTTGAAGTGAGCTTGAAGTGGGCTTGAAGTGAGCTTGAAGTGAGCTCGAAGTGAGCTTGAAGTGAGCTGACATTCCACCTGATGCTAGGCATTGACACTATTGACAGCTCACTCGATCAGAGAAATTGCACGGCTGGTAGCTGATACTATTAAGCTTTTTAAAAAACCTATAATTGATAAAATTTACGACAGACGATGTATATATTAATTTGCTATTTTTAGGGTTCCGTACCTCAAAGGAAAAAAACGGAACCCTTATAATAATATGATCACTTCGTTGTCCGTCTGTCTGTCTGTCTGTCAGTCTGTCAATACCCTTTTTCTCAAGAACGCGTGGAGGTATCACGTTGAAATAAATATCAAATACGTAGGTCTACGGTCCCTTGGAGCTATAAAAAAAATCTAGTTTCTACTTAGAAGCTTACATCGCAATGCAATTGCATCAAATTTTTTTATTGCGTTGAATTCAACGCACTAAAAAAATCGGCGGTGTAAGGCTCGTGCAGACTGGCGCGATATAGCAGGCGCAACAAGCAGCGCGACGCGCACCGCTACACTTTCCATTAAATTTTCATAGAAATTGTGCTACTAGTGTCACGCCGCGCTGGTCTGCGGAAGCTTTTATGAAACATATTTTGTTCCTCGCAAATAAATTTAAACCTATAAGGTACTTACCATTGACCTAGAACCATGAAATTTGGCAAGGAGCAGAAGCATGGTCTCATAGCTAAAGTAAAGAAAAAAGTCCGAAATCGTTAATTTGTAGTTTTATCACCTTTTTTTTGCGATTACAAATTATATTTGCAGTTGGAAAATTTACCGTGGCGTATATCGATTTATAGGAGAACATATTTTTCAACTACAATGTTAAGTTTGTTTTTGGGATAAATTCATCCCAACTACGGAACCCTTCATTGTGCGTGGTCCGACACTCACTTGGCCGGTTTTTTTTATCACAGGTTATTTTTGAAGCTCTATCGGTTGGAGTGTCCGTTGTTCGAGAATGCGTGTTGTGTGCAGGGACCGTACAACCTCGGTTAAGAGTTAAGCCTTTCGAAGGGGTAACCCATTTAATGGGTTACCTTTATCATGATGTAACATTGAATGGGTTTTATACTAGAAACCCAGTGAAAGGGTTACATGATAACGTATTGAATGGGTTTTATACTTGAAACCCAGTGAAAGGGTTACATGATAACCCATTCAATGGGTTCTATACCTACTTGAAACCCAGTGACATGAAAAAATCATAATATTATGTTATTTCGATATCCGCCCAGCACGCGGAGCATGACCAATTTTAGAAAAACCCTATCGAAAACCGTTTGAATTGAAAGGGTTTTCGATAGGGTTTTTCTAAGCAGTAAATCAAAAACCCATACGGTGTGGGTAATTTTGAATGGTTTAAACTAAGCCGTTCAAAAGGGTTACCCACACCGTATGGGTTTTTATCAAAAACCCTTTCAACGGGTAACCAAAATTTAATTTAAGCCGTTCAAAAGGGCTTTTTGATTAACCGCGAAAAAAAAACCCTATTGAAAACCCTTTCAATGGGTAACCAAAATGGTTGTGTGTCTTACTTATTCAACGACATATCACTGTGTTCGAACAACCACCACACCTGTGTATGTGTGTGTATTTAATGGTTAATATCGAATGTCTTTATCTATTTTAATTGGACAGACAATCTACATCTACAGGACAATAAATTGAACTATTTCAAGAAATAGCAACATTTAATAAATCGAAATAATAATGTCAAAACGTTATTTATTATTACAACGACAAGATCAAATTCGAACGGAATTGACTAAATTAAATTATTCCACGCGAATTTCAACTGCCATAAATAGAATAGAATATTTATTTGCGTAAAACATGGTATACAGGGGTGTTATATCTTAAAGCAAGACAACGTTAATGTGAGCCTGCTACTTTACATGAATATCTCTAAAGCCTGTACCTGTGATACCTGTAGGTACCTGTTAGGCGCGGTCCCTTTAAGTAACTAGTATGAAACACTTTAAGGTCCGGGTTAAAGACCTTTGTGTTAAGTGTCAACAATAGCTTTCACATAGATTTAGTTGCGCCGTTGCACCAAAGAGGACCACCCTGTTTTCACAAATTTGATTATGGTATTTGACTGTTCTTTTTTCCATTTAGATTTTTCAAAACCAACAAAAATATTAACCACATTAAAAAAAATATGTTTTAATATCTCAAAAATTACCGAAGTTGTATGCGTTTTAAAGTATATTGTAGACAGAGACAGCACTGCTGCGATCTGACGTCACAACACAGGAACGCCATAGTAACTTCGCGCCATTCAGTACAATGATCGATTTGCGTGACAAGGATAGTATAATAATTTCAAAAGCGTGTAACTTCTCCATTTTTCCATCGATTTTATTTTTTTTTTCACTAATCGTCTTTTTTAGTAACATCTATAAAAGTAAGCGTTTATTCGTAAATATTTTTGATAGCAGTCAAATGCCCTATTATAAATAAGTAGTTTCGTGCACTTGTTTCATGTTTATTATTACGTAATTGTACATATATACAATACTAGCTGCGCCCCGCGGTTTCACCCGCGGAAGTCTCGATCCCGTGGGAATATCGGGATAAAAAGTAGCCTATGTCTTATTCCAGGATGTCACCTACCTCCATACAAAATTTTATCAAAATTGGTCAAGCCGTTTGAGCGTGAAGAAGTAACAAACATACACACACACACACTCACAAACTTTCGCCTTTATATAATTAGTGTGATTAGTTTTAGTCTCAGTGAAACCTGAAACACGTGTTTAGTATTTTTATGTAAAGAACCTACTTATGTACAAAATTTCAGAACTGTATCATGAAAAATCACAAAGTTATAAGGTTACCTAACGTACGGCGATTGTATTGTAAGTAATAAAATGGTGATAACATTTTCCATCACACTTAAATATTTTTGGGACAAAATATAACATGATGTAAAAATTATTGAAATCGATTCAGTAGCTTATTCTGAACAATCTATATTCAGGTTTCGCATATACTAAAAATAATGTTGTATATTTATAAAGATAGGTATATGCTTTACGTATGTGTATGTATTTATTGTACCTGCAGTATTGTCGCTCCTTCTCCCTTTAATCCATCCGAAGGTTGTCTGTATAAGATCGCTTTTAGTGATAAGACCGCCCATTCTGTCACCCTCTGTAAAATTTATTTATTTATGTCTGGAATCCATATAACCAAAAGTATTCTATTCTATTAAAACCTTACTGTTCACTACATTGATATGAATACAAAGTTTAAGGAACAATAAAGTACTTACAATATCAACTCATTGTGTCAATGTTATCAATCAATCAATCAACAGACTTGTTTTTATTACTAACTAGTTGTGATACCAGCTAGTAAAGGCTCTTACACACTCACGCGATATCGCGGGCGCGACAGGCACCGACAAAGACAATTCCTTTGTCGGTGCATATCGCGCCCGCGATATCGCGTGTGTTTGTAAGAGCCTTAATACGATTTGTTGGGCGGAACTGACGGCCTACAACGCAATAAGGTAACTCGAAAAGCGTCGTGTCATACAAAATTAAGACACTTGATACCCACTTGTCGTAATCAGTCCCGTACGGTATATCGAATTACCCTTGAACGATATAACTGTCTACAGAAAGCATGGTTCACCGACGAACGGTAATACGAGAAAACTATTAGTCGATACCATTATTTAGCGACAGCACGTTTCGCCGAATAACGCTACATAGAATGAATGGTTGGCCGATACCAAGATTTGCCGATGTCATGGTTCGCCGGAACACGCTTGAACTAAATAATCCTTTATCGATAGCAGTTGCATGACAATGGGATCGTGTTGGAATGACTGCATTTATAAAAATAGCAGACTGGGGCCCCAGAGCGTATATACATTCTTTGCCAGATTGAATCATTTGGGTTAGGTTAGGTTAGAACAGTGACCATTAACGCACGAAGGCGAGCGAGCGAAGCGAGCGTGCCGCGGCAGCGGCCGCCGCGCGCCAGGTCCCCTCTATTGTTGGTAAATTCAGTTACCAAAACAAAAACTCTTCATCAATATCCAATTTAACTAAATTACTATACGTTTAAATACTACCCTTCAATAAATTACAATTTGGTATCTAATTTTATATTTTTTTTTGCTGATCTCATTATGTGTCATATTTTTTTTGCTGCAATCGATAAAGCAAACTGCTATCGATAAAGGATTATTTAGTTCAAGCGTGTTCCGGCGAACCATGACATCGGCAAATCTTGGTATCGGCCAACCATTCATTCTATGTAGCGTTATTCGGCGAAACGTGCTGTCGCTAAATAATGGTATCGACTAATAGTTTTCTCGTATTACCGTTCGTCGGTGAACCATGCTTTCTGTAGACAGTTATATCGTTCAAGGGTAATTCGATATACCGTACGGGACTCTGTCGTAATTGTACACATAAAAGAGAGCGCTGATGTTGGAAAAGCATAAGAAAATCGATATGAAATTACTTAAAAATTATCATTCGGACATTGGTCAATCAAAAGAAAATCAATCGATGTAAAATGATTCAAGAATTGTCATTCTTTGTATTTTTTCTTTAATTTTATATCAGTGTATCAGATTACTTCAATAATACTGACGGATTCCCGTTTGGTGTCGTACAGTCAATATAAAAAGTCGGTTTTATTTTACTTTATTTACGTAAATATTATTATCATTATAAAGATTTTTTTATTGCAAATAATTAATAACCAATTAAAGCACAATCATCTTATTTACAAGTCAGCTTAACTATGGGTGGTATTGATTGACAAGATAGGCCATGATATCTGGTTAATTTATATGTATCAGTAGCCTAGTGTTATGTTATGAATAATATAATTCTTAAACAATTAATTAATCATTCTACCTTCATTTTAACATATTTATTATTCATGTAAACGGAAAATGCGTTTGTGGCATAGATCTGGGTTTTACAGCGTAGTTATTTTTAATTATGACTTCCTAATGTCCTTTGTCATCGATAAGTACTTGCCAGTTTGCGTAAACTGATGTAATTTATTATACCAATAACTATGCTTAAACCGTTAAAAAACATAGTTATCGGTTGCCCTAGTGTTACACAAGGCACTTGGGGTCCGAGTACTCATCGAGTATTGAGGCTGGCCTATTTTTAGGTCAATGAATCAACATGGCAATGCTGCAAGCCTTTTGGGCACTTTTCCCATTGACGCGGATGGAGGCGTACAATTTTTAGGGTTCTGTACCCAAAGGGTAAAACGGGAACCCTATTACTAAGGCTCCGCCGTCTGTCTGTCTGTCCGTCTGTCACCAGGCTGTATCTCATGAACCGTGATAGTTAGACAGTTGAAATTTTCACAGATGATGTATTTCTGTTGCCGCTATAACAACAAATACTAAAAACCGAAATAAAATAAATATTTAAGGGGGCTGCCATACAACAAACGTGCGTTTTTTAACGTTTTTTGCTCGTTTTTGCTCGATATTGATAACGGCAACAGGTAGACGCTTGAAATTTTCACAGAATATTTAGTTATATATTCACTTTAAAAATAAATAATTAAATTAAAATAAAACAAATATTTAAGGGGGGCTCCCATACACCAAACGTTTTTTTTTTGCCGTTTTTATAGATAATGGTACGGAACCCTTCATGCGCGAGTCTGACTCGCACTTGGCCGGTTTTTTATTTCATTCTGTCTTAAGAAATATATTACAGTTCTACGCACCTATTTACATTACTCACTCGCTAGTCTTGCAAAATACTTTAACACGTTGTGTTATGTTTAAAAAAATATATAAATGGAGAACTATTGTTTATCCAGTGGACGTCTTTCGGTTTTTTCGGTAGTAATGATGATGATGTTGATACTTTATCTTCATAACTCAAGTGTTTATTTACCTATTTAAATAAATAGCAATTAATAAAAAGAAAACAAGGCAAAAGCAATCCAAACGCGGGAAAAGTGTTATTTGGTTTTTCCATCAATAATTTCTCAGTAGCAGCCTAGGGGCCAACTCTGAATCGATAATCCGAAGTATCGGCCGTTTCTTGACTTCCAAAAGTTCATTACTTGACTTTGAATCCTTACCTGACTTCAAGTCACGTTTTTGACTTTGACTCGTCTCTTTGAACGTCGTTTTTTTTTTCTTTTGTCGTAGTCAGCCATAGTCAGCCGTAGTCAGGAAACGGCTGAACATTCGGTTTCCGTTTCCGATACTTTGTATTTATCTTCGGAGTAGAGGTCCTGGTGTCTGGATCGGTGCCCGGTTGATGGCAATAGGCTCGCCCCCTATTACTTGGGACTTAAACATAATTTGGGAAATGTGGGTGAACCCTACTATACTACTACTGGTACTTACACCCCTGACTATCCCTTCGGGGATTAGTTATATCTAAAAAAAAACCGGCCAAGTGCGAGTCGGACTCGCGCATGAAGGGTTCCGTACCATTATCTATAAAAACGGCAAAAAAAATCACGTTTGTTGTATGGGAGCCCTCTTTAAATATTTGTTTTATTTTAATTTAATTATTTATTTTTAAAGTGAATATATAGCTAAATATTCTGTGAATATTTCAAGTGTCTACCTGTTACCGTTATCAATATCGAGCAAAATCGACCAAAAAATCACGTTTGTTGTATGGGGAGCCCCTTTAAATATTTATGTTATTCTAGTTTTTAGTATTTGTTGCTATAGCGGCATGAGATACAGCCTGGTGACAGACGGACAGACAGACGGCGGAGCCTTAGTAATAGGGTTCCCGTTTTACCCTTTGGGTACGGAACCCTAAAAACGAAACAAAATTGACAAATGTTTACAAACATCGTTCAAGCTAAACACATTTGCTAAAAGAACAATAGATACACCGCACGTTTAGTAATCTATGTCGCATCACAAAATTTCACTTTTTTGAAATCGGTTAAGAACAAACACGTGAGTAGGCAGTGTTTGTCTGTCTGTCTGTCCGTAGGCTGGCTGTGCAAACAGGCGGAATCTATTGTCGTTTAATGATATGCAAGTGGACCGAGGCCGGGTATTCCGGCTCGCAAGTGTACACGTTGCTTAACGATTTGTTCCTGTCTAACAATAAACACTGTTTTAAGCATTTCTTTGCTACATTTTGTGCCATTTATTGTACAATTATGTAATTATTTTCTAAACTAACTTACTAAAGGGTTGTTTCAAAAAGAGAAGTTCATGTAAAATTAACAGGCAATCAAACATGGATATTTGTTTTTAAAATATTTACGGTGTTATGAATCTAAGGGCATGTTATTTCATACCTGACGATAATGCTACCATAGCTGGCATTATTAAAAATAAAAAGTAGATACATTTGTTATAAATTCTGTACTCGAGTGTACAATGATGATAAGGTATGTCTAAGTATCATAATAATTTAATAAAACATTAATTTACGATTCAAAAACTGACAATAAAATATCCAAGCTTATGTATGATACATATTCAAGTATTTACATAATAAAATACTCTGTATTTGTCCCGTGTACCTAAACTATCGACAATTTAACATTATTTCAATATTTATTGAATTGTTTTGCTTCATTAAGGCAAAAACATTACAGTAGCCTTTCAAATTGTAATAATGTTATTAATTTACTCAGGAAACTAACTTTATTATTATAATATAAAAATAAATTTTATTTCGCTCTCAAAGTACAACGAAACCGTATTCTATGAAGAACAATTTATTAAAGATGTTTGATGGTTGTACAGCAGCACATACGAGGGCGACACTGAAAGTTTTTAGAACTGGCCACTTGTAAACGATATAATAAAAAAAATAGTTCAAATTTTGAAAATGGAACTCTGCCAATATTATTGTGTATATCTCGCGACCGGAAGGACTTCTTGGCGGGAAAGTGAAGCGTCATGTTAGCAGTTTTGTTTTATTTTCTAAAATTTGTGTTTAGCCGAATATTAATGTGTAATAGTGGTGGATTATTACCCATTAAGAGTTCGTGAACCTGCGTTAATGTAGGCAAATGAAACAAAACAGTGCAACATCACTTTAAGTTCTCTCAAGAAGTCCGTGCGAGGTTTCAGTAAAGTGCCGCGTCTTTACTTAAACTCAAGGGGAGCGGGGCGGGATATCATCAATCATCTTTATCATGCATTGAGTGGAGTTCATTTCATAATTATTATAACTTTGTACTTGTTACCTAATTTTACATGACACTGGCTAAATGCACAAACCGTGCGAAGCCAACAAGAAAAAAAAAAAATCTCGAGACCTGGCGTCGATGAAGTCACGTCGCGTCGGTCGGCGCTCTGATAAGGTGCGCAAAACAGGTATCCTCTAGTAGGATATTATTATAAACAATAAGATTTCCAACAAAACAAATATTGTGTTAATTAATTTAATGTAGGTAATATTATTATAATGATATGATTAAAATGATAAAAATAAAAAATTCCAGCGAGGTCTCGAGATAATGTGACCGGGTTATATGTATTTTAATCATTTGTCATTTGTTTACAATTTGGTGGCAAATTGAAAATTGTATGTGTCACGTTAGCATGAATCGCGAGAAAATTTTCGTACAATGATTCATTTCACAAAAATGATACCTGTGTTCCTGCAGTGGGAATGATAATGGCTGATTATGCTATATTATGCCTATGCCCTTAATCATGCCCATGTCAGTCACCTTCGATATATAAAATTTAATTCAGTTCCCCACAAAATGTCGAAGAAAAGCCGGATCCTCGCCTCAAATTATCACCGCTAATTATCGACAATACGCGAGGTAATTACCACAGCATTTAGTATTATGATCATCTTGATTGACAATTTATTGCCAAGGTTACTTTTCACGCAATTGTCTAAATCTTTGTTTGTTGAAAGCTATATTATTGTTGTCTTTCAATTCAGTTTATTGTTTATATTTTTATTTATTTATAGCAATTGGTTCTTAATTAAAATATACAAGCGAACTCTAAAATATGTATAGTATGTACAAGTATATAATAAAATAATAAAAAGTGGGGAAGTGCTCATTGGCCATCAAAAAATTCGTCCGCATCGCTGTCAATGGGAAAAGTGCCCAAAAGGCTGGCAGCATTGTCACGTTGGATGGCAATACTGATTCTTTGGGCTAAAAATAGGCCAGCCCTCTGGTCACCTGAAGAGTCGACCAACCGCTTGGCGATGTCCCGAAATACTTGATGAGCACTCGGACCCCAAGGCCCTAGTGTTTCAACCCCAAACAGCTCAAACATTCAGATTTTTTAATTTTAAGTAAACTTTATTTTTTATTTTTATCAAAAATATAATCCTAAGTAACTAATATTAAAAATGCGAAGGTGAGTTTATTTTTTTGTTACGCTTTCACGCTAAAACGAATGAACGGATTCGGATGAAATTTGGCACAAGGATAGACCGCCCGCCGTGACCTGTGTTAGGACTTATGACACTTTTTATACCGATATTCTCACGGGATCGAGACTTATGCAAGTGAAACCGCGGGGCGCAGCTAGTAATTTATAATATTAAATATAAAATAGTTATTAATAAAAAAAGAAGAAATTAATCAATCAATTATTATTATTAATGGAATTAAACAACATTTGAAACTAATGGGATAATGAAACTAATACCTATGCCACTCATCTTTAAATGTAGTATGTTGTTAGTGGTCTTTGGTCAAAGTCACTTTGATCAAGATATTTGACCACCCTTAGATTACTTCGTAGGTCTCGTGGTCTCATAAGCGACCGCTAAGCGCCAGGGTTCGATCATGGGGTCTGCTCCGAAGCGCTAAACCGAAGTATTGGCTGAATGTTCGGTCGTATCTTTACTACGGCTAACTATCGCTGACTACAGCGAAAAAAAAAAACAAAGACAATCGAAGAGATAAGTCAAAGTCATAACTGTGACTTAAAGTCGGGAAAGGACTCAAAGTCAAAAAAAGAAACTGTGGAAGTTATAAAACGGCCGAACATTCGGCCGATACTTCGGTTTAGCGCTTCAGAGTAGACCCTCAGGGTTCGGTCGAGCAAGCGTTTGAGTGTTTCCATTTCCATTAGTAACTCGGTCTCGATTTGTGACCGTGTTAATCGCAATAAGCTTGAACCTATATGGGGCTTATAAATTTATTTTAACGAGACTGAATTCAGTCGTTAGAGCTACATAATTTTGCCTGATAAACTAAGGGTCAGCTCACACCGAGACGCGACGCGACGTGACGATACTGGAAGAGGCCAGTGATTTCGCGCTGCGCCGCGCGCTGCCGCGAGACGCATCGCAACGTCGCGAGGCGCATAGTAAAATCATTGGCAACACGACGCCTCGCTGCGCAGCGAGACGCCGCGCGGCACAGCGGAACGTGTCTACATTAGCCACGTGCTCCCGCTTCACCCCGCGTCCACCCGCAGTCTACCATTTGCAAGCGCATGAGAACGACGTACGGCTGCACCTCGGGGTGTCGAGCGGCGTCGCGTGGCTTCGTGAGGCGCAGCGCCGCTCTTGCACGCCGCGCGTACCGTACCATTCACCGCTGCGTCGCTCTACGCCGCGAGGCATCACGAGGCGTAGTGCTGCGTGGTGTAACGTATTCTAAATTCTCACAATGAAATGTGTATCTTTTCGTGTAGAAAATAAAGTTATATTTTGAGTCGCTCTTTTAAAGTGTGCGCGCAGCGTCGCGTCACGTCGCGTGTCGGTGTGAGCTGACCCTAAGCCGTTGGCAATACCAAAATTTATTACATCTTAATAGTTCAACCGGCATAGTATTAACCTGACCTTTTCAATTCCTAAATATGTACTTTCTAAGATAATCTTGGTCGCCACTTACTTACGGTGAAGGGACTAATGGTCTGAATGCAAATGTATCGAAATTGCCATTACGTAGTGAGCCAGCGAGGTAATCAATGCTTGTTTCTTCTCTGTAGGAAGTTCCTTGGCCTGCGATGGGAACACCTCATAATCAGCCTATAATGGTCCCACTGTTGGGACACAGACTTCCTCTAGGTTAGAGAGAATGTACCGTAATCCACCACGCAGGCCCAGTGCGGGTTGGTAGATGTCACATATCTTCGAATTTTTGGTTCTAGGACATGCCGGTTTCCTCACGATGTTTTCCTTCACCGTTTTGAGAGCAGCGACTCTCTAAGTCCGTCAACGAAGATACGGGCCCGTCCGAAAGAAGTTGTTCCGTCAAAACAAGTGAAAGATTCAATTTTCTAACGGGTAAATACACATCGGGATTAGGGAACACTATCAAATCATGTTGTCATTCATTTTTAATTCAGGCTCTGAACTAATCTTATGTCCGTAAGTGATACGGAGTAGGAAACGCCGAAAACTTCGGCCGAAACTACGGATTTCGTGATTAGAGGGTAGACGTCCAGTGGTGATGAAATTATTAACTCAAAGTAAAGCGCCTGTCTGGGATCCCACCACCAACAACTCGTATGTCGCGGCCACTGCTCTCTGTTACTGGCCAACACCAAGACCGGGAAAACTACAGGCTGATATTAATACTACTAGGTCATAGATTTACCCCCTATTACATAAATTCACGCTTGTATTCCTCGAAGGGTTAGGCAGAGCTGTACATATAGAACACCCAAATTTCGCCAATTGTGTTCAATACTCAAATCTTTATTGCATTCCACAATGTATATGCTTAGGTGGTAAAAATTAGGTTAGAGAATAATCGTGGACCCTGTCGGGCACAGCAAAAGAAAGATGGTAGGTGGAGACGAGGACTCACAGTTTATTTTATAATCTAACTTATTCTAAAAAATATTTAGGTTTTGTGTATTTTATATGTGTTTTAGGGATAAATCTTTTAAATATTCGGTTACACTGTAATAACATTTACTTAATAATGGTTTTTTTAGTTTGTTCACGAATAAATGGAGTCTTTCTCTATTAAGAACATATTTATTTAAAACTCAAGGTTCTGTAGACCTATTTTTGTCCACTTACCTTGAACCGTATGAAAGGGATGACGTTGCTGAATTTTACAATGTTTTAGTTCCTGCGTAGGAGGGTCTGGTTAGTAACAGCCGCTTGACGACAACTTTTTTTATTTACTACTCGAAATAAGTAGTAGATACTGGAAACAGGTCTGCGATGTTTCACTATAAAAGTGGTTTACTAAGGTAAGAATCTCAGTAAATAAATACACACATGATAAAACTATTGATTTAACACAAACAAACACCACACACAGTCGTAAATTCAGAGATGTTATGGATCCTGCCAGGGTTGCGAGTTTGTCTGAAAGGGATATCGTGGCCCTGGCACACAGGCAAATGAAGGAACACGGGTGGGTTTTAGTCAGTAAAAGTCTGACACGCCCTCCCGCTCCGCCCAGAGCGGGAGAAGTTATTTGATAATTTCCCACCCAAAAAAAAAAAAAAAGAGATATTACGGATATTATATTTATTATTTATTTATTTAAACTTCTCACACACAATAATGTACAAAGGCGGACTTAATGCCTTAGGCATTCTCTACCAGTCAACCAAAGGTGGTGAAGAGAAAAGATGGCGGGTGCTCTGATTGAGAGAAAATAATAATATTATAAAATATTAAAATATAACATAATTAAATATAAATATAATACTCGTAGGTACAAATTACATAAATAGGTTATAAACTTAGTTATAATACACATATATTTACTATAATATATCCCTACATTATATATATATACATAAATATACATACAAGTTCAATGAAAAGACATTAAATTGAGATGACTCTACACTATTTGTTTTGACAAATAACTACACTACTATATTTCGGATCTGGATACGGATATGGATATAAAATGATATCGGTTTCGGATGCGGTTACGGATATGTAATTATTTCGGATTATTCGTTAGTTTCGGATAGTTTCGGTTACGGATAGTATTGATTTTTATAGATTCTTTTAAATTAAGTATCAACTCTTAATTAAAAAACTAACTAGTTATGAAAAAGGTTATGTTATGACTAGAAATAACAAACAAACTGCAAGATTCACGTGACGCGCGAGCGTTGAAACAAAAACTTGTCGAAACATGTCGTTTTATTTAAACTCCGCCCATATACGGAACTATCCAAAACCTGTGAAACGGATACGGTTACGGTAACAGATATATATTTATTTCCGATATCCGATAGTTTCGGTTACGGTTATGGAGCTCCATAACATCCCTTGAATATAGATAGATTATATACATAGATAGCGATAGCAGTGGGACCCAGTAGTAATGGGCGCGATTTACGAGTTGTAGGTCGTTGGTTTGAACCCAGACAGGAACTTTACTTTGTGTAAATTATTTAATCACCACTGCTCTTAAAACGTTGAAGGAAAACATCGTGAGGAAACCGGCATGTCCTAGAACCAAATAATCGTAAACATGTGACATTTACCAACCCGCACTGGGCCCGCGTGGTGGGTTACGGCCCACTCCCTCTCACCGAGAGGAGGCCCGTGTCCCAGGAGATCGGAACATTATGTTATATTAGGATGGTTATGTTATACATAGACAAATGTTATATAATATTATTAATTGACCTTAGGAAATAATCACTGTGTATCACAACCTATAAGTGATCTCAATAAAATAAATGTTATATTTACATAATTAATGCGAATAACCAAAATAAAAATTGTTGATTGCTAATTGTTTCGTAATTTTATTGGTGTGTCCTTCCCTTCGCTTTCTATGGAGTGATTTCGTGAAGGGACGGAAGTGTGTTACAGGTAGTGACAGCTTGAGCATGTTATAAGTAAGTAGTTAGTAACAGCATGGAATTAGTAAGTACTTTATAATAGCATGGAATTAGTGGACTCATGGAATTGGTAAGTACATACTATATTATAGATTGTAGGTCGAATTTCGACCAGTGGGCGACCACTAGTAATGATAATTATTCGAACAAATATTTCAAAAATTTGGTTTTTTTAATTAAGAGGTTCATTTCTGTCGCTGCTCAGTTGCTTATTACCAAGGTGAGATGTCAGATGTTACACATCATAAGCGACTACAGTACTGTTCTGTTGCTCGCTCATTTTTAATATTTGAAGAATTAAGTTTAATATACCTTTAATTGTGCCCTACAGGGTCCGTAATTGTACCTTAGCTTTAAGCCATTGTAACACTTTTAAAAATTATGGAATGCAAATAATTATATGAATAACTGCTATAATAAAAAAACATCGCGGTGGCTTAATTTCTATGGTAGTTAAGCCCCTGATAAGATATAATTTTGTTGGTGATTTTATTAAACGACCTAAGCTTGGCTTATGATATCATATATTATGTATGTAAAAAGCTAATCTCTTTCTTGACAGATGTAGTCTCGTGGTTTTAATAACTAAGCTTATCGCGGTCAGTCTTTTTAACCAACGCGGCAACGTTTAAAGGAGGAGGTTCTCAAGTCAACGTTTATTTTTGAAGCCCTTTGTATGTTAATTTTATTTTATTTTAATTTAAGTAAATAAAATCATTTTAATACCTAACAATTAAAATTAAAAAAATATCGATAAAACCGGAAGGGTAAGGCAGAGGTGTACCGATAGTACAACCACATTTCACCAGTTATGTTTAAGTTCCATGAAAAAGGGGGCGAGCCTATTGCCACCAACAGGCACAAATCCAGACTCCGGGCTGCTATCGAGAAATCCCAGACAGAAAAACCCAATAACACTTTGCCCGACCTGGGAATCGAACCCAGGACCCCATGCTAAACAGTAGCGCTTGTAACAACTAGACCAACGAGACAGCCAAGGCAAACACATACATTTAGAAAATACCCACAAAATAATACTCTCAAACTTGCCTTGTTTGGAAAGCAAAACCACAAACTCTTCGCCATAACCTGAACCTGTTTGCTTCGGCCTGAGGACTTGTGACAAACTCACGAGATTATAAATGATGGTGATATCTTCCTGTGTGCGGCTCGAATGTTGAGACATCCTACTAAATGTGACAAGTGTCAGTTTTCCGCAGAAGTGGGGGTAGTTAGAAAGCGAACTCAAACGTGATCCTACTTACAGGAGGTATTATTAGTGTGGAAACATACGGACCGGGGACTACGTACGGTTACGCTGCGTTTTTAACTGATTTAGATTTTCAGAAGAGAGAAAACCCTCCAAAAAAAATTCAAAGAGAAAGAGAGATTTCTTGTTCGTTATTTTTCTAACCACTATGCCTAAACTAAAGGGATGAGCTCATTGAACATAGGTACACACAAACATAGACTGTTCCAAACTTTCTCCTTACATGACCAATCATCATGACCTCCCACATCTCTTTTGGCGATCGTATCAATGCGTTGATGCAACGTTTTTCGTCGGGTTTCGAGTCTAATCACAGCCTAAAATTATCGGTTTAGTAGGACGTGGCCAAGCGTGGCGATTATGGCAAATCCCCCAAATGTTTCGGGAGGCCTATGTCCAGCAATGGACGACTTTCGGCTGAAATGATGAATGAGGATGTTAGTTCTAGGCTGTTTTATTCTGAAGCAATTATTATATTTTAAGTTTACTAAAACTGCACTACACCTTACGCTCACGCTCAAATATCCACACCGTGTGTTTTCACAGGCCTATAGCAAGGACGTAACTTTGTATTCAAACTTGCTGCAGATGTTATCTGCTGGATTTCACTCAGATTTGTGTTTATTGCAGTTTTTTTTTGTTATAAAGTGACTTATGACTACTTTCTAACGGAGCATGTTTTTAAGAAAACGCTTCTTAAATTGAACCAGTGGATTAGCCTGCTCGCTTTGTTTTAAATTTGTGACGACGAAAAAAGATATCGTTTTTATCACTGTGTAAATTAGGTCATCAGATTTAACATATTACCATAATCAGAGCCTTAACAGGATAGGCTGGCAGCCAAAAAAAAATAGGAAAATTATTACTGAGTCATTTTAATAGGTAACATTTGACGTCTGTCAGTTTAGTGAAAGCAAATCGTAAAATTACTCGTATCGGTCATTATCACAATAAATAATTATGTAATCGTAATTGAAAAAAGTTAAGCAATTGTGCAGTTCTAACAAAACGAAAAAATATATTATTTTAAGCCCGCCGTTACAAGGTTACGTTGTTGAATTTTGATAAATTGTCAAATGTTACCTATTAAAATTACTCCATAATAATACTAACTATATATCATTATGCCGATATACTGATAGGTACGGTGGGTGTGTTACTGAGCTTGAGACTGCAAATGAAATCAGCAGCACGATACAAAGAATAATCATCATCATCATCACCATTTCAGCCGAAAGACGTCCACTACTGGACATAGGCCTCCCCCAAAGGGTTGCCATAATCGCCACACTTGGCTGGCGGGTTGGCGATCGCAGTATGGTGTTAAAATGCATAGAGTACGCTGCTGCCCATCCTCTAGTAAGTCCCTTAGTCGCCTGTTACGACACCCACGGGAAGAAATAGGATGGTGCTATTCTTTACGTCCGGCACCACACGGCAACATCATCATCTTTTCAGCCGAAAGACGTCCACTGCTGGACATAGGCCTCCCCCAAGCACCACCACTTCGATCTGTTCTGTGCTTCCCGCATCCAGTGGATTCCATAAGAATAATAATAATTGCCAGTACTCGTAGGTAATCATCACCACCATCTGGCAGTTAGGTTAGTGATTAAAAATAATCAAAATTAGCATACAGACAATATGCTATCTTATTTAGAGCAATGGTGCCTCAATTTACCGGCTGGGACTGGGAATTCGAGGTCCTGGGATGATTTCCAACCTTTCATAGATTTAAACTTATAGCCCCAAATTGCTTGGAGCGGAGATATAGCGGAGAGAAGAAAATGAGTTTTTTAAGCTACTTTACCGAACCAAATTGCGGTATTATGAAAGATTATAAGTACCTTATTTATATTATAAATTTCCCAGCCGAAAGATACAGTTTGCTATGGAGCAGTGAATAAAAAAAAAAACACTCACTTTACCGCAACAACGCTCGTTGTTCACAAAGCTGTTTTTCATCAAAATACGGCCTCATGACTAATTACAAGACGTTAAATGACATCATTTGCAACGACTGCCCTAAAGTACATTAATACATTTTTAGAGTAGGAAAAAGGGGTTTAAGTATTTTTTTAAGACGGCTGCTATTGACAAATTATTTATTGGAACCCCATAAAGCTATAACTACACTGCCAACCGTTTTAAACAATGTTAACTTTGCTTTGCAGGTATCGTTTTAAAAGGTCTCGAAAATCGTTTTTTTGGCACTTTGTACAATTTATTCCTCGGAAACAGTCAAACATTCGGCTGGGATTTGTTTTCAACATTTGAAATATCGTAATGACCATTCCTTTATTTTCAAGCGGTAAAGTGAGTGCATTTTTTTTTAATTCACTGCTCCAAACAAAACCGTATGTTTCGGCTGCGAAATTTGTAATACTATAAATAAGGTACTTATAATCTTTCATAATACCGAAATTTGGTTCGGTAAAGTAGCTAAAAATAACTCATTTTCTTCTCTCCGCTATATCTGCGCTCCAAGCAATTTGGGGCTATAAGTTTAAATCTACAAAAGGTTGGAAATCATCCTCGGAACTCGGATACCCAGTCCCAGCCGGTAAAGTCCCTTTTGCTTCAAATACGCACCATTGCTTTAACTACCTATCCTCTTTGCGCTTTATTGCGACCAATGTTTGTGAAAGGTCATTCTTCGGTAAGAACCATACAGAATGGACATCAATGTTTTAACAAAGCATGCCAACAAACAAAGCACAAACGCGAACTGCAACAAACCAACATCGTGCAAGCTCGGGAAATTCCGCGACTGTTCGTCATTTCTAACACTCAGGCCCAAAACTGGATCAAGCCCGAATCGCAGTCATCACTTATGTAATGGCGGATGTACAGTGCGCCTCACCCTTGAACTAGATTGTAGTGGAGGTTTGTAGACAATGCCACACACTGCGTGGAGCGGTGTACAGTTTGCATTACATAATGGTGTAAGTTTGGGATGGGGTACAGTTGAAGCAGAGCGACAAAGATACAAAATATATTAGCATTTATAGGCTGAACTGCGGGGTAATATGGCAATGCTATTCTTTTTCATTTACGTTCGGGCAGACAAATTTTTCAAACATTTATTAAGCAATGGTTTAGGAATTTCCTTCAAAATCCTTCGGATTGTTTTTTGAAAGTGTAATACGCAATTTGGGTGCTGGTTGCTATCGGGTTGTTCATTTTCTTTGGATTTAGGGGCGTAATAAATAAATTCAAATTCAAATCTTTATTGCTTATCACATGTGTGTACAAGATCTTAAAAATAATTATAAAGTTCACATGGACCCTGTCGGGCACAACAATTTTACACAATAATACACAATATGAAAGTAGCATGCTTTAAAATCATTAAGTAAATAGAAATAAATTTGTACGTGCGTCATAATAAAATAATAGGTTATAAGTATTTGGCTAACATTTAAAACTTAATCAATTCAAATAAATAACATTACAGTAATATACGTCATTACAAATTGTAGAATTAAAAAATCAATTAAATTATACCATTATCAATTCAATTACCTGATTTGAATATAATACATAACATAAGAATAATTGGCATCATTCAATAAAAATAAGAAATAAATAATAATGTCACAGATTAAAATAATATTAAAAATTGAATTAAATTAATACAAGTAATAAAAATCAAATAAATGTCTAAAATAGTAAAGTCATCCCATTTTGATGTCATCATTAAAAAAATCATTCAATGTAGCATGCTGCATGCTGGTGGCATTTATCCACCAGTAGTTTTCTGAGCTGTTTAATAAATATTTTATCATTTAAATAAATGCATGTCGCCGCAAATATAACGATATATAGAGCTATATCGCATAGCATTCAGTAGAGCCCATTCATAAAGTTTAATAAAGTTAACGAATAAAAGCAATCAATGTACCTAGGCTTTTTGTTATCATACAAAATCTTGTCAAAGTTAAAACATTTTTGTTTCCTATGCAAAAGTTAAAAACAAAATGCTATGTTATTTTAATTAAATTAAGACGTTAACAACTTTTAAACACTTTCTTAACCATAAAACCGTGAACAATTTCAAAAACATTCACTTGACTACACATGCACGTTTACGTACAATTATGGGTTACATACTCGTATGTTCAGAGATACATAATTACAGCTATGTAATTTGTTATTCAATGTACATTATGTAACTAGCAATCGTAGAATATGATGTTACCCCGCTAAATTAAGAGAAACATTTATTAGTGTCAAGTGCGTGAGCCGCGAAAAAACAGGGTTCCGTGTCAATCAACAATCAACTCAGCCTATCGCAGTCCACAGCTGGACATAGGCCTCTACCAGGCTGCGCCACAATACCCTGTCCTCCGCCTTCCGCATCCAGTCTGTCCCAGCCACCTTTTTAAGGTCATCGGTCCATCTAGCTGGGAGGCGTCCCACACTACGCTTGCCGATACGGGGTCTCCACTCCCTACGCCTCCGGCTATCGGTTCTTTCGATAGACATGGCCAGCCCACTGCCACTTCAGCTTACTTACTCTGCAGGCTATGTCGGAAACTCCGTATATACCTAAAATATGAAACAGGGACGTCGTTTGAAAGCAACCAAGCTTTTGATAAACATGGCTCAAACATGTTAAAGCCACGATTAGAATCAACTTGTTATACACTTTGCCCAAGTACGCACGAGCGATTTTTTTCCAGGTGCGATATTTTTTCGCGCATTCGATTTTCAACGCTCTGCTTAGCGCCCACAGTTGAAAATCCAACAGTATGTTTTTGCGACGCACTTGCATACACTGTGTTGGATTCTCAATGCTCAGCTAAACACCGAGAGTTGTAAATCGCGTGCGCGATAAAATCCCGCCGCGATATTTTTACGTCCGTGCGTAAGTGGGCTTATGCTGTTCCAATAAACAAAACAAATCGTTTTGCTTACCGATGGTAGCCTTTTTTATTGCCAAACTGGGCATAGAAATAGATTCGTAGGCTAATTTAACCTATGATAGCTACTTCCATGGGAGAGTCTACTTTGCAAAGCTATGAGGCCTTTGCTTCAGTATTGGTAAAGATACAAGAGTCTTATTATAAACCAACAACGGTTCGTAAATAATAGGAATCAGCCGTTAGACGTGGCCATTTCCACGGCTACTGGATGGAGCAGAGTAAAAAAATTGGTTGTGAAAAAATAAATATGTAAAGATAATGTTATTAATTAAGCCGCACTATCTACTCTAAATATTAAAAACATTTTTTGGCCTGGTTTATAAAATCCGGTCCTATCCGGTCCTAGTGTGTACACAGGACAGACACATATTATTTCCTATAATATAACAGATTAATGGATGACTTTGAACTAAGATGACAAAGAAAGAATGAAGAGAAAGAAAGAAAAATATTTTTATTTGTCACAGAAACACGTGAAAACGAAAACATAATAAACTCGAGTAGGTAAACATTACTCAAAACAGATCTACATAAAATCACGAGACCAAAAAAAAAACAAATAGTCAGCAGCTGCACGTCATGACCACAGGAAGGCTTCAACTCGGCACAATGCTGTGCTTATGGGGGACCCACAGAACAGCGCTGATTTTCAGTGGCTGAAATGCTGAGAGCAATGCTGAATGCTCAAAGCTGTAATGGTTCCTTCGTAGGGATCTCTAAAAACAAAACAGCTCTAAACGCATACATTGAATCATGGCCGTGTTATAGGATGTTTCGCAAACAATGCAACCGCGATGATAATATTAATAAAAAATCGGAAGATTTGAGATCGCTTTGTTTGTTACGTTACTATTACGACAGTTTATCGCAATACACGATTATTATCTTGTATCGTACCGTAGTACTCTAGTAGTTAAATTACTGTGATTGAAGATAGCAAGTTTTTAATAACATCTTTCCTCTTCGCTTCTCGCTGAAAAGGGACGGAAGTGAAATTACTGTGATTGAAGATAGCAAGTTTTTAATAACATCTTTCCTCTTCGCTTCTCGCTGAAAAGGGACGGAAGTGTGTAACAGGAAGTGATAGCTTGAGCATGGAATTAGTAAGTACTATATACATAGATGGTAAGTAAGTAATTTCTGTCGCTGCTCAGTTGCTTATTACCAAGGTGAGATGTCAGATGTTACACATCAAATACGACTATTGTAAGACACGCTCGTTTTCTTTTTATTTGAGTTTACTACTTTCGTTGTATGAGTGGTTATTAACACACAATATTTTTGGCTGCAGCAGAGCAAAAACCTGTCCGCATATAAAGAAGGAAGGAGCTTTAATCATCGCAGTAGGTTACCGTATGTTAAATTTTTTGAACATTATCTCCAATTACGAGGTAAACCTGTCGAAGAACTGAAAGGAAGCTTCCATCGGATGCTGATCTCGTCCGATGTTAAAGATAACGTCTACAGTGTTCAACTTTGAAATTGTAACGATTTCCATCAAGGTTTCTTAATTTTCTACTTTAATTGTAATAGTGGCAACAAGATAACTCGACATTGAAGAGCTCCATGCAAAAACAATAGTAATACCCGTTAGAGAAAGAATCGAAGCCAAAACTGATGCAACTCCTATTATGTGTCATTTATCACCAAATAACGAGGTTACTTGATGACAATACACAACAATACTCAATGAGAACTGTCACAATCTAGAGATGTGACAATGGTGACTAATCTGACACATTAGGTTTGGAAACTGCGAAGGTTAATGAGACCTTCGAGGCTGATTGATAGGAAAGGCTAATAAAGAGATGACAATGCTCTACTTTCAAATTATCAGTGTCATAAGAGCTATTGCAAAATACAAAACAACATGACGCCTGTATTTCCCGAAGGGTTAGGCAGAGTTGCAATTATAGTACACTCACTCATTAAGACGCTGACAACAGATAACAAGGTGACAACAGATCTAAAATCAAATAATAACCTAATCTTATATAAAAAATATCGAAAATAAAATCTAATCTAATTGAGTTTAATTTATAATTGTAATCAATAATAACAACCATCCAACCATCTTTTAATATTTTTTATTTTTACCTAAACTATGTATAATGTACTGTTTTAATTATTTAATTGTGTTATTATCTGCGCATAATTCTATAAGTAATAAGGCGCTTAGACTTAAGTTTGCAATGTACAAATTTAAAGTTATAGTGTACTTATTGTTGAAGAGCCTAATAAATAAACCGCTGTCACTGTCAGACTTTAAAACCGCTTGTAAATTATTGCAAAATATGAAGCAATTATTTATTTACTCAAAAATGAGTTGATTAATCGAAAATAAAAAAAAACAACCAAGTTGTGCATACAAATAAGATGTTCTTGTTATTAATTAAATACCAACCGTAAGTTCATATTTAATACGGATATTTTGGATTGAAACTCAAAGTAAAGGGTTAGTTTACCGTTATTTTTTATAGAGATTTTTTTTTCCAAACGTGTTTTGGTAACAACCAAGTTCTGTGAAATAAGTTCAAGAATAACATATATTTTTTCCGCTACCACAAACAATAAAGATTTGGCATTTTTTTTGTTTAAGACAAGCGTACTTTTATCATTTGCCTCTTGTCAGCGCCTTAAAATAAATAATCATTATTGAATGGTAAATGTCATTAGGAGCATGTGCCAAAGTGTCATGATATTGCTAGGAAGGAAATGAACACTGAGATTACGGGAAAGGAACAAAAATACGTATTGCCTCAAACCAAAATAAGTGCGGGAGGATAATAATGATGACTGGAATCCTAACTAACATTATACATGCGAAATTGAGTTTGTTGGTTTGTTACTCTTTCAAGCTAAAACAGCTGAACGGATTTTGATGAAATTTGGCATCCCGGCAGTACGTTTCCGTGGGATAATTTCCGACCTCCACGCGGGCGAAGCAGCAGGCAAAACCTAGTAAGACATATTTATTTCCAACTCAGACGAATGTAATACCAAAACATGGACAGCATCATTATCAAACATGGACACGTATTTTTCATCCTTATATACTTCTCTATATTGGTCACCATCTTGGTAGTCGAGGTGACTACGTTCTAGCCATATCATCTTTCACACAGTCCATCCATCGTTTCTTTGGTGTTATCTTCTTGCACGACTACTTTAAAATGAATCTTATAGCCATCCACATTCATGCTCAAAACATGGACTAGGGTGTTTATCTTCTTCGTGGCCAATTAAATGTTTGAATTGAATGCTTTCAGTAGAAAAGTCATTTGGTGCTCTAAAAGATACCAGATAAAAATTTCTTCCACGTCATCCGCCAGGGGGTTACCTGGAAAGTGCGAGCGTTGGGAGTATAGAAAATCGGTGATTTCATTGATTTGGACGTGGTATTCACGAATTTTCACTCGTGCCGCCATAGTGGAAAAATGGTGCCCAAAGACGAAAAGTTTTTTGACAATATCTCTTATCAGACTCATTTGACATAGCGGCGCGGCGAGCGGCAAAGATACGAAGTGGCAAAGTAAAAATTCGAAAAGAGGACGTCAAAGTCAATAAAATCACCCATTTTCAAAAGTACCGGAAAATTTTCCAGGTAAAACTACCAAATGACTGAGTAGTAGTCAACTAAAGCTTATACAATAAAATGAAAAATAATTTTCATTACGCCACACAACATTAAATTAAATTATTTGCCTTATGTTAGCTAGCACACGCCACTATACCAAAAAAAACATAAAAATCGTCGAAAACTATAATCAAGCAGAAATAACATAAATAGAACAGTGTTTACTTTACCATTCATCGAATGACAATCTTCGCGTATCATCAAACGGAATCACCGAATTACGACACTTAAATGCAAAGTGAAGGCAAATCTTACATCTATTGAATATGTTACGAGTTAAAACCTATTCAAATGTCGTGTCTCTTGGAAGTAACGTGCATGTGTAAATACACGTATAAATTGTTTTCACATCAATAATGATTGAAGTGAAAACAATTTGATACTATAATTCTTATTCGGTAAATATTATTTTACCTAGAGAGGATTGAAATTAAAAAATTATATATAAAAAAAAGACGATAACATTTTAAGCTACTGACATAATTTCTCTGTATATGATTCGTTTGTAGACAAGACTTCTGCATCAACAGTCAAGTCCCAGCTTTCGATGCCGTGAGAAGTCAATGGTTTATTCAAGAAGCACGTCAGATTAACTCAAACGCTTTCGTTTACGCGCCGCGCATACGAGATGCGTGTAGTCAGATTAGTAACGCGGTGTTATTGTAGTGGCAGGACTGAGAATGTATTTTTAACTAATGTACTGTGGAGTGTTGCTTAAGTTTATCATTTACGTCAATCTGTTTGTACCTAACTATCCTAATCACTGCTAGGCAAATACGTATTCGCTATCATAATAATATCTAGAAATAAATAACGGGCATGTCATTTCTGACTGACTGTGTTATCGACTGAGAATATCCTCGCAATGTTGCTTCACCATCATCAGTTTAAACTTTATGACGTTTTGAAATAACTAAGAAATTCACACAAAAAAGTTACGCTTCAAAAACTAGGTAAAACTAGTCTTGCATTTGCTCTACCTTTCATAAAAGGTTTTTATTGGTAAACAAAATAGGCCCAAAAAGTAAAACAACGAAGTCTGTCTACCCTTTTACGTAAACCAGTTTGATACTAGGCCGAACTACTGCAGTCTAATCCCAGTGACTAGCAGTGACATTGACATTTATACAAAAAAGTGGGCGATCCGACAAGCGTCCTAACGCACTTACATCATTATTTGTGAGAATTCTGAATCATTATGTAAGTGATTCGATAGCACTTTTAATTGGAGCATCGAAATTTTTGGTGGTTCTCAAAAAGTTCTCATGGTTATCAAAAAAGACAATGGACAACCTTTTTCTCAGGAGCGCGTGGAGGTATCAAGTTGAAATTAATACCAAATACGTAGGTCTACGGTCCTTTGGAGCACTACAAAAATCAAGCTTCTAAGTCAATGCAATAAAAAAATACGGCCATGTCTGCGACATATTTTGTTACTCGCAAATAAATCAAAACCTATAGGGTACTTCCCGTTGACTAGAATCATGATATTTGGTAAGTACGAGTATCAAGGTCTCATAGCACAGGAAAGGAAAAAGTCCGAAAATTATTAATATGTAGTTTTATCACATTTTTTTTTTGCGATTACAACTTACATTTGCAGTTGGAGAATTGACCATGACGTATATCGATATACCGGAGAACAAATTTTCAACCACAAAGTTAAGTTTGTTCTGATAAATTCACCCCAAATACGGAAACTAATAATTATAATTTAGTAATACTTCTCTGTCAAATTCATAACGATCAAGGTTAGGGTAAAGGTGGTTGGGACAGACTAGATGCGGAAGCCGTAGGACAGGGTGTTGTGGCGCAGTCTGGGAGAGCCCTATGTCCATCAGTGGACTGCTATAGGCAGAGTTGATTGATTGAATAGTAGATTGTAACTAAAGTAATTAATAATTTGCCAGCTTTTGAAGTTGTTGAGACTGATTTATAAAAGTAACCTAGTCTTTAACTTTATAATATGCTGTCTGAGATTGCCATAGAGCATTAAATTGATTAAAGTATCTATTTATTTATTTAAAGTATTTATTTGTTTCTAGATTGTTTAATAACTCAATAATCTATTTCTCTCGCTCTTATTAATAACTCACAAATTAGTGATTCGCAGTCAAACCCGACAATTCGCATTCAACTAGGTACCTACATACAGAATTATGTGACGTAATTATTTATAAAATAATCAGAGAAAACTCTACTCGTCACTAGGACAAATCACCTGAACTAATACCTAAATAAGGAAACGTCGAACCTAAGTTAGAATACAAGTTGGCACTAATATAGGAAAACACTGTATCAATTGCTCTAGGATTTTCCCTGTAGATCTGACAAATCCTGAGTGAAAGGTAGTGTCAGAAGCATGTATCTCGATAAGTAGTTTTCTTTTTCCCACCTAACAGCACTTTTAATGTAATATAAGGCCTTCAGTATCAGTACTCCATCATTCCATAACATCCAGTTCTTACATCCATTGATTCTCATGAATGTTCTTCTGAATTTTACGTAACTTCGAATTATGAAGTTGTATTGACCTAAATGTTTGAATATTCGCCTATAATGAACTTGTAATACAGCGTTTCTTACTCCTAACCGCAAACCTCTCACCAGTTCTCAAAATTAATATAATGATCAGCATAAATAATTGTAATAATGATAGGTTTGTCGTTCAAATGAGGCCTTTTAAATTATATTCATTACTGAATATTATATATAATCAGCCTGCAATATGAGAGATTACGTCACAAGATTAGAATTGCATAAGGATTGCTATTTACGCTTCTTTTATTAAACAAAATACATATTATTATGGATAGACTTGAGTGTGATTTCGTCTCATCTGATTTTGAATAACGACACGATCCACAATGCATGTCATTTCCCAATTTTTGTTTTCTTTTGCTATGAAACAGGTCATCACTGTTTTATTCACTTTCAATTTCAGTATTAAATATTCCATTTTGTATGGAGAAGTAATTACACTCACTTGAAATAATCCAATCTCATTTAATTCTGTGTACATTAATAATTTTTTTTTAGCTCGTGGCTAAGTAATAACTGCCGCACGGGTCGATCCATCAGGTTAAGCTAGGCTTGCCAGGGTTGGTCCATGGATGGGTGACCATCCTCCGTGCCTCGGAAAGTACGTTAAGCCGTTAGTCCCGGCTGTCATTCGTGGATCTTTGACAGTCGTTACGGGTCGTGAGAAACCCAGAAGTCTAACAACCAGTCTTACCAAGGGGAATCGTATTACCCAGTTATTTATTTATTTAATACTTTAAGCATAAAAAACGTACAGAGGCGGACTTAATGCCATATGCATTTTCTACCAGTCAACCTTTGGGTGATGCAGAGACAACCAGTGGTAGGTGCAATAAACAGTTACTGGGTTGTGGAGGTTAGATAGGCAGTAGCTCCATGTAAAATACTGGTATTCAGCTGCATCCGGTTAGACTGGAAGCCGACCCCAACATAGTTTGGAAAAGGCGAGGCAGATTGACATTCATATTTAGTTGAGTTCGATATCACTGGTCAGTTTCCCTCACTTGTCAGTTTATGTAATTCGCCAGTTTCGTTGATTAGTCAGTTTCGCTGATTGGTCAGTTTTGCGGATTAGACAGTTGCGTCAACTCGACAGTTTCCAGTGTTCGCCAGTTTCATTGATTCGTCAGTTTTATACCTACCTACTACTGAACTATTATACTGATCTTTCAAAAGTTAAACCGAATGCTGTTATTCAGCCTAATATCAAAATGTGAAGGACTGTTACTCATTCGCATTTCGATAGGGTGACGCTTAAGGATAGAGTCAACTTTGTCCTTTAAATATTACTGGTACATACTTATTATTATAATATGATAGAGGTTACCATGTGGCATCAGGTAGTCAATCTGTCGTCCCATAGAAACAGATCCTTATTTTCTCTCAAGGCGAAAATAGATTAAAGTCAAAGTCAAATTATTTATTTCAAATAGGCACATAAAAGGCACTTTTGAACGTCAAAATTTACAAAAAAATATAATTGATTCTAGTAGTCCCTTCCAAAAGGTAGTTTACTATGGAGAAGAATGGACAAGAAACTCCACCGTTACTCTTTTAAATTTTTTTTACAATATTTTGTTTAAGTACATTAATTTTATAATAATTTGTGAAGATGATGACTTTAGAATAAACTTACTATATCATAATAAGTAAAAATAATTAAAAATCAAGCAATGACAGATAATTTAATTATGTGATAGATATGATCTAAACGTTTCCTTTAAACGTTTTCCTAAAAAAATAAGCATTATGCATTTATGAAAATAGTAAGTCTTGGAAGGTTAAAAAGTCTTGGAAGGTTGATACCGCGGCTGAAAGCCCACATTAAAGAAAGAAAAATGCGTTTATTGGCATTACATGAATAAATCTTCCACGCACCAGAATCGTAGTCTAGGTACGCAACGAAACTTCCTTATGATAAACATTTCTTCGCTCGAAAGTCATGTCAGTGGAACAATTACTATCAACAGTAGCCGTGATGTAACAGCTATTGTTGACAGCAACTATCTCCGTATCATTATACTGTCAATTTGCCAACAGGGAGATGATGCCGATGACGGTAAGATCCGCCCAAATGGGCGTGTCATACGCCCAACCCAGGCTATTGACGTCTGCAATTGACATAGCAATAATGATGATGACATGGTGATGACATGATAATTCAAGATCGTTTCTCTTTTACGTAATCTGATTTGGGCAGATCTATAATTTCAACATGGAATGAAATAAGAGTAGACTACAAAGTATCTGTTTTTGGAAAAGAATTGGGCAGCCCTCTCTCTATCTCATATCAATCCGTTCGCCAAACGTGCTGAGTTCTTCAAGGCAAATACTGATCAGTTGCCTCTAAAAACACCAAAAAACAGGAGGTCAGAATTCATTCGTCCTTTTCTATTGTTGCAGTTACTCTGGTTATCAGTACACAGTGGCGATGGATATAGCTGCCCCTACGGACATAACTGTGTGCTAGAACCGGCTCCCCCTGGCAGGACACCACCCTGTGCACAGCCTGGTCTCACATACTGTGTGCACCCGGACCCTTACCCAGAGTAAGTTCTTTATGGGCCCAAAGGAGTTCAATGCCAGATTTAAGTCTCAATACGCCATTTGACTCGATTCTCAGCTAATCTCATGTAGCAGTTACCAGCCTCCCTGGAAAGATCGTCACTCCATCTAGCCTGAAGACGCTACGTTCACCGATGCGTTTTTCTACTACTACTATGACCGGCCTAATGCCAGTTTAACCAGCTTTCTGTGAACTCGACCACTTTGGTTCTCAGTCGGATTAGCCCTATCTCGCTAAGAGACTGAATTGGTGGACAGGCCTTCCATCCGTACCACTTTTATATGATTTTCTTGTATTTTCCAGAAAGATAATCCGTCAGCTGATCGAAGCAGGACAGTACGATATCAGCACTCTTCTATCAGACGAGACACGAGATGAGTTCTCGATGAAAAAAAACGACTACCCCTACGACTACGGGCCCAACTCGCTGCCCCACGTGGACCAGATCTCGCTGGTCAATGACCCGCACTACCAGAAGAACTATAATACTAAGTTTCATACGAGATATAATCACGGTGAGTAAAGCTGTTAAGATATTGTGTTTGATTTTTGATGTAGTGTATGTTAACCTGAGGGTCAGGATCAAAACATGGTCTCTGTCAAAACAAGTCAAGTCTACGCTGGAAAATAGGCAGACTCTAAAATACTCGTTATGATTATTTCACGTGGAACGGATCTGTAGTTACGAAGCGAAGCGCGCTTTACTTGTGGTAAACAAGCGTACAAACAAAGGTATCCGTGAAGACGAGTAGCGTCAGCACATAACACACACACTTCCGACTTCGCCATCGTCTCGGATAGTACCGAGAGCTCCTGCACACACATTTACAGCGTGTTTTAGACTTGGTAAGCATAACTAAAGCGCGCGTCGCTTCGTGAGATAAAAAAAAAACTTGTCACAGCTGTGGCGAGTTATACCTACTTTTACACAATAAAATAATACATATTATTTGTAATTTTCCACAACTATAATTTTTTTGTACAAAAACTTTTATGAATAGTATTTTAAAATAAGTGAATTATTATTTTAGGTACTATACTAAACTTTTACAAACAAAATATATGGCGGGCTAAGTTGTTGCAATTTTGGCTATATTATTTAGACAAGTTTTATGTATTCAATAAAAACTTTTCAATTCCAAAAGTAAACTGGTATTAAAAACCTTTTAGAGCTTTCATCTTTTAACTATCGAAGTTATGCATCAGTCAGTCTAATACCCGATATTACAGTATCGGTCTTACGAGATCCCAGCTTTAAAGTAATACTGCTACAATAGTCAATAATGAATGCAACCCAATGCATAACATTACGACTTGTTTCCCCGAAGGGTTAGGCAGAGGTGTACTTGTAGAACACCCACATTTCGTCAGTTATTTTGAAGTCCCATGTAATAGGGGGCGAGCCTATTGCCAACAACCTGGCAGAAATCCAGACTCCGGGCTGCTACTGAAAATTTTCAGAAAGAAAAACCCAATATCACTTTGCCCAACCCAGGAATCGAACCCAGGACCTCATGCTCAGCAGTATAGATTGCGACCACTACACCAACGAGGCAATCGTCCATTAAGTACACATTTTTATTTATTCCACTAATATTTGTTATTATACCATCTTTCCGCAGATATATTTGCCCAGAAAACGCCACTTCAACCGCCAACAGCGAGCGACCCAACACCGTACAACATCAACGCGTACCAAGCAACCAACTTCTCCAAATTCGGTTTCCATGGTTACTCTCCCAACGGCTACGGTGGTTGGAACCCGACCAGAAACTTCGGGGATTACGATAAGAAGGTTCTAAGACAGAGCCCTTTTAATCAGAATTTCTTTGATAGTTCGAATTTTTATCCGAATTATGAGAGCAATGAATGGTTCCGACCGTCTGGTGGAGTGTCGCAGTATAATCCTAATGAGTGGTGGAAGTGAGTATAATTTGTATAATAATTATCTCTCTATCTCTCTTTAAATCTCTCGTCTTATTTGATTTATTAGCCAGATCCTTTAGATTTCAGTCCGGTCAACTCCTCTGCTAAACTTCGCATGGTTCAGTTATAATCTCTGCTTAGTAGATATTGAATTTAGTCCTTCCGAACACGAGCCTCGCAATGACCCCTACACTCGTTCATTGTTTTAGGATGTATTTTGGACTCTTGCTAAAGGAACTAGTGATCGTAATTTGGCGTTGTAGCGGAAATCCTCTTAATGCTATTTCCTTAAGCGTACTTCCCAGTTTTCCAATGGCTTTGATCTTGTCAGGAAACCCAATGGAATGCATTCACACTTTTCTAAGATTGTATGAATGTCTCATTAACAATGATCTATGATATCTTCACCAAGTTCCTTATTTAAAGAGAAAAATCAACGTGGGAAAAACGAAAGAGCATCGGGAGAAGAACGATTTATAGCTGCTCATACATCTTATAATTAGGTACATAAACGAATAGAATAAAAAGTTAGTTAGAAATACCTTCTAACTAACTTGTGTTTAGGAGAAAATTCTTGCGTTCGATTAAGATGCTGTTAACATGTTCAATTAATTATACTTATAAGTCAGTCAGTGTCGAAGCTCTAGTATGCGCCGGCGCCGGCGGCGCGGCTCGCGGCGGCGTAGACAGTTCTTAAATTCAATGAATAATAATGTTGTATTTAATCAATTGGGATACGGGCAGGAGATTGGTGATGCATAACGTTGTATTTACAATTTCAATTATTAAACAAACATGTTGGTTTGAAACATGTTTAATTATTTTGTTGTCATTAACTATTCCGTTATCTCTTTTGCTTATGAACCAGGTAAAATTGGCTAGTCATCCCTGCTCTTTAAATATGTTACTGGATTTTTTATTGAGCATATCCATTTAGGTTAGTTCATATTCTCTTGAACCTATTAACCAGGCCAGTCATGTATTTGGACACACATTTTATTCCTCACATCTTCTCGAAAGTCGGATATTCTGACAACCAGTCTTACCAAGGGTTATCGTGTTGCCCAGTAACTGGGAAGCGGAAGCCAGATAGGCAATCGGTCCATGTAAAATACTGATATTCAGCTGCATCCGGTAAGACTAGTAGCCGACCCCAACATAGTTGTGAAAAGTTTATGCAGATGATGATCTTCTTAAAACAAAAAATCTTACATTTTCCCACTTAACATTGCAGATACGTGTCACCATCCCGTTCCGACGTGACGATAGAGCGCTCCGTCACGTTCCCGACACGCACGTCAACCGCTCGGCGACGCAAGAGAAACGCAGCGCTAGTGCAGGCGGCAGAGAAGAGGAAGCTGACGGGGGCTGAAGCATTTAGGATAGCACTGGGGCTTGCCAAGTAAGAATGAAATAAGAATTATATTTTACTAGCCACGCCCCGTGGTTTCACCCGCATAAGTCTCGATTCCGTGGGAATATCGGGATATAAAGTAGCCTATAATCCAGAGTGACAGCTACCTCCATACAAAATTTTATCAATATTGGTCCAGCCGTTTGACCGTGAAGAAGTAACAAACACACACACTCACAAACTTTCGCCTATATAATATTATTATATAGTGTGATATATTATATAAGTGTGATGTGATTACCTACCTAAATAAAAACCGGTCAAGAGTGAGTCGGACTCGCGCACCGAGGGTTCCGTACGTATATATGTTGTTGATGATTCCTGAAAAACTGCGCTATTTAAAGACATCGTTTTATTTTTCCTGTAATCTTTACATAAACTTCTATCACATAGAATAATTTCAGATTTTTATCTATGCAAACTTCGGAGATAAGGGAGGTGAACGGTTTTTTTTTTAATTTTCACCAAAAGTCAGAAACTATGCTGCCTAAAAAAAAATGTTTGAGAATGTGCAAACAGCGCTCTTTCACAATATATGATACCCCACATGCCCTAGTAGCCCTACTTCAAATTTTTAAGACCCCCTTTCAGTTCCTTTTGCAAAAAATGTATAGTTTTTTAATTTCTTTCTTGTTTGCAAAATAGTTGGGCAAACGTCATCTAAAACTATTCTAAATTTCAAGTTGATAGCATTAATAGTTCTTGAGATATCCAGGTGTGACAGACATACAGACAGACAGTCTCACCATATCAGCCTTTTTACCATTTTGGTACGGAACCCTAAAAAGGAGTGTTGAAATGAGTGATAGAGGATAGAGGTGTTTCACAGGATGAGACATACTGCACCGACCTAAAATAAGTTGGAAATAAAAAGGTGAATGATGACGAACTAGTGATTAATTACCTGCCCATTTAAGTATACATTTTAGAACAGCAGTGGTCTCGTTAACTGAAAATTGAGATGGCTTCGCCTAGCTGTAAGAAGCATTACAGCCTCAAAGTTAACTTCTGTTATAAAGTTAACTAGTGCAAGATTGGTACGTTATTTTATGGCACTCTCTTGAATAACAAGCGGGAAGCATGGTAAACTCTTTCATACCCCTATTTCTTAGGTAGGTACTTACGCTCCGGTTGGGAGGAAACTACTTTATAGACTGCTTTAGATTCTTAATCAAACCCACAAAAAAGTCAAAAGTCTTAGAATAGATAAATCGTTTAATACATAATACTTTTATATTCCACAGCGAAGATACATCAGCAGAGCGTCATCGTCGGCAGGCGGCGGCTCCTAATGTACAAACTCTATGCTCCGTCCGAACCGAGTTCATAACTCCACGAGCGGCCCTCAACAACAAAGGCAACTGGAAATACGTCGTCAACATGCCCGATAATACGTCGCAACTGGTGCGAGCTGAGATTTGCACGTATGTTCTATTTCATAATTTTTTTTTTTTGACGATTAACAGCGTTCTTTTACTAGCGCCATCTGTCATCATAACTTAGAAACTACTGATGCTTGACTTTTGAAAACAGCGCCATCTATTATCGAGTAGTAATAATATAGTTTAAATTTTGTAATGCAAATTCTGTAGATATTTGTTTTTAACTGACATTAAGCATAAGTTGAATTACGTTACAGGTCTACAACATGCAGTGGATTATGTACAGTACCACCTGGATATACTTCCCGCTGCGAACAAAAGTACATCCAGAAACGTTTGGTGGCCCTTCAATCCAGTGGACAAAACCTCTATACGGATATATTCTGGATACCAAGTTGTTGTCAATGCACATTTACAGCCAATTGAATTTCGTTGAAATTCACCACTTGTGATTTTATTATTATAGCTAAAACTTACTTACTTTGTTAGAAGTTTTACTATTTGATACTAGATGGCACTACTATCGCTATTGTATTAAGTTTTGCGAGTTTGTAAGATATCACTGCCTTTGAACCTTTATATTTTTTTAATCATGACATACAGATATTTATATAAATACGAAGCATTTATAACATATTATCGCTTTTATCCTGAAGGCAGAGTATTATAATTGTAATTAAATGACATTTAACAAAGTATTAATTATTATTATTAAAGTATAAAATGGATGGTTTGTAAATAAAAGATAAATGTATTATGCTGTTCGGATACTTGTATGTAATTTAAACAATTCACATTTGTAGATGTCAATTTTGCCCATATTATTGCTAAGTAAATACCTATACCTATAATGACCTACCTTTCTTTTATCTATCAGAAATACCAATTTTCCTTTATGATTATTTTATAGAAGTAATCTGTTATTATTTTGTAACTATTTTTATTTCTGATTTTATTTCAAACTAAACTCAAAAATGTAAATAAAGATTATGATCTCTCAGACCCCATCTGAGCAAATAATAAAATCTAAGGGTAAACTAGATTGTAGGTATATATATCTCTGTCTGTTTCAAAAGGACGAAAGTGTACACAAACCAATTTTAGGTTAAATTCTTACGCAATCATTCACTAAAGGGAACTAGTAACACATTCATCTGTAATTAGAAGGTTTCAACGAATATCGTTATTAAATTGTAATTAAAAATTAATGATCGACTAAAATTGAGGTTATAAAATTAACCTCAATTGTCAAATGAATAGCTTAATTTAAAATTCAAATTTTGGAATTAAGTACCTACTCAAATAATCAAATCAAAGAACTCAATTTGTAAGTGGCACTACAAATAGCCATCCACAAGTAGAAATTTTGGAACAGTATATAAACTATTTGCTTTTTATTGAGATGCCAATGATGTCGAGGTAGAAGAATTACTACCACGCTACCTGTGTCCTACTTCTGTACCTATACGCTATGTTCCATGGGATTTGCAGAGTAATATTATTTTGTCATAGGTAAATAAAACTTTATTTTAAATCCTAGTATGTATGAAATGGATGCCTAGATTAAATTATTCACTCTCTTTTGTACATTCCACTTTTATTCTAGTTAGTAATAAATATGAATATAATAACACTGGCGTGTTTTCTTACAAGATTTCCTTAAAATATTAGGTAGGGTAAGTACTTTTAGCGTCTACTCAACAGACAAGTAACTTAGGTCTTAAATACAACAGGTCCCAGAATTAACGCACAGCACCAAACAGCCCAATTAGAATATTATGTTATACGTAGTCATAATACACTGAATTTTTATTATTATAATATAAAACATTGCTTATTTATTAAATTAGTTTTAAATCTACTGATCGTGGAAAAAAAACTGTGGTCTCATTAAAAATCTGCGCACACACGCAGTCGCACACGTATATCATATGGGTCTAGCGTAGTAGGGACTTCGTCCATTTCGATTTGTTTTGAATGTACAGTGGAAGTGTGACTGTAATTTACGTAGTTTTATTTCAAAGCTAATAATAGGCGTTTTTGTTAGGGTTCCGTACCCAAAGGGTAAAACGGGAACCCTATTACTAAGGTTCCGCCGTCTGTCTGTCTGTCCGTCTGTCACCAGGCTGTATCTCATGAACCGTGATAGTAAGCCAGTTGAAATTTTCACAGATGATTAATTTCTGTTGCCGCTATAACAGCAAATACTAAAAAACAGAATTAAATACATATATAAGGGGCTCCCATACAACAAACGTGATTTTTTTGCTCGTTTTTGCTCGATATTGATAACGGCAACAAGTAGACGCCTGAAATATTCACAGAATATTTAGTTACTACACTTACTTGTTTGTTTTATACTTTAAAAATAAATAATTAAATTAAAATAAAACAAATATTTAAGGGGAGCTCCAATACAACAAACGTGATTTTTTTGCCGTGTTTATAGATAGTGGTACGGAACCCTTCGTGCGCGAGTCCTACTCGCACTTGGCTGGTTTTTGTTTCAATGTTATTGTGAATTAAATACCCGTAGTGTAGACATAAAAAATAGGACCATCCTGTTCTGACCTTCCCGTGGGTCTCGTAAAAGGCAACTAAGGGACTTACTAGAGAACTGGCAGCAGCGTTCTCTATGCATTATAACATCCTACTGCGATCGCCTGCCAAGCGTGGCGATAATGGCACCCTCCCCACCCCCCTACAGAACCGGTCGAAGTGATGGTAGTTGGGGGAGGCCTATGTCCAGCAGTGGACGTCTTTCGGCTGAAATGATGATGATGAACTATATGTTTTTTAATAAGTCAATACTCGTAGTACCTACACACTACTGACTTATTGACTGTGGCATTTTTCAATATCAGTAGAGAAAGTCCGAAGGAAAGTCGGTAGGAATCGTGTTGTATGGTGCCTTCACCACTGATACTTATATACAATAAGCAAACAGACATCGGTCCATCTGATTTTTTTTGTAGTTAATGTAGTTATCAGCTATCAGTACCAGCCGTTGGCTTTCATTGTTCCGGATATTGGTGAAACAGTTTTCAGCAATATAATAGATATACCGAAAATATCGCTACCTCACCCGAGATCCCTGTTGCCACTAGTCCCGTATTAAAGGATAACAAAACGGTCGGACGTCCAAAAGCTCGATTTCCAATAGCTCATGGCAAATGCAACAGGTTTGAAGGCTGCCAAACGTTTGAGAGAGGACCATATTTGTATTTAGGATCAGACCACATGCACCCCATTCATGCCAATACCTAAAGTCTTTAAACTACGTACATATTAAGTTCGAAACAGGTATTCTCAATTTTAAATTCGTTCGAATTTATGTAACGTTTACTCCGCCCGTTCGTGCCCTGGCCTTAGGCCACAGAAATAAGAAAAATATCTGTGGATCAGACGAACAGCCAGTTCGGTTTTTGTTGATACGAGAGTTTATTCAGTGATAAAAACCGGCCAAGAACGAGTCGAACTCGCACACGACGGGTTCCGTACCATTATCTATAAAAATAGCCCTTAAATATTTGTTTTAATAATTTTTTTTTATGCGAATATATAACTAAATATTCTGTGAATATTTCAAGCGTCTATCTGTTGCCGTTATCAATATCGAACAAAAACGAGCAAAAAAATCACGTTTGTTGGATGGGAGCCCCCTTAAATATTAATTTTATTCTGTTTTTTAGTATTTTTTGTTATAGCGGCAACAGAAATACATCATCTGTGAAAATTTCAACTGTCTAACTATCACGGTTCATGAGATACAGCCTGGTGACTGACGGACAGACAGACAGACGGCGGAGCCTTAGTAATAGGGTTCCCGTTTTACCCTTTGGGTACGGTACCCTAAAAAAGCAAACTTCAATTATGTATTTATATTGGATTGTATAAAAAACTGGCCAAGTGCGAGTCGGACTCGCGCACGAAGGGTTCCGTACCATAATCTATAGAAATGGCAAAAAAATCACGTTTGTTGTATGGGAGCCCCCTTAAATATTTGTTTTATTTTAATTTAATTATTTATTTTTGAAGTGAATATATAACTAAATATTCTGTGAATATTTCAAGCGTCTACCTGTTGCCGTTATCAATATCGAGCAAAAACGAGCAAAAAAATCACGTTTGTTGTACGGGAAACCCCTTAAATATTTATTTTATTGTTAGTATTTGTTATTATAGCGGCAATAGAAATACACCATGTGTGAAAATTTCAACTGTCTACCTATCACGGGTCATGAAATACAGCCTGGTGACAGACGGACAGACAGACAAACAGACGGCGGAGCCTTAGTAATAGGGTTCCCGTTTTACTTTTTGGGCACGGAACCCTAAAAACCAGCCAAGTTATCGGACACACACAATGAAGGGTTCCGTAGTTGGGATTAATTTATCCCAAAAACAAACTTAAAATTGTAGTTGAAAAACATGTTCTCATGTTCATTGGCTATTCATCCAATTATCAAGAAACTAAATTCAAAATTTAACTGGCTATTCATCCAATTATCGAGTAACTAAATTCTAAATTTAACGTGTGGTATTTAGATGATGGAGCGTTTTGAAAGATATACAACTCCTCAAAGAATAATTTGAGTCTATTGGCCTGGACCTTAACCCATAAAAATGTGAAATTTACCTTTGACAATTGACCCTAGAGAAATTTAATGCAATACCCCACAAATCAAAATTCAAGTCGACGATAAAATTAAAAATTTCCACGACATTTCAGACACTCCAAATTAATTTGGACCCATGGACGGGATTAGATACTGTTGTTTTTGCCACTGGGTGATTTTCAAAATTTTTGTACATTTTGTTGTGTGAAAACGTACGTGAATATTATCCAAGAAAAATGCATTGAGGTGATCAAGCTAGTATTATTATCCTTGAGCAACATTTTTTCCAGATGGGTTTCAACATTTCAGATCATAATAATAGGTAATAAAAAAAAATTAAGATGTTTTCTTCTTCAGTCTCATAATATTTTCATAGAGCAACCTTGGGTCTCTAATCAGAACCGCGTAACAAAAAACGCATAAAGAAGAAACTACTCTCATATTTAGATGTTGTAGTTGCACAATGTCTTTATGACTCTAATTATGATGTAAATGATATAAAATATAAATATATAACCTAATGCATAATAATAATAACTTTGTTTCAATACATGTCTTCCATTTCGTTCATTTTTGTTATTCTTTATTGTTACACCAATAATAGTAGATATTCGGGTTTTTCAACTGGCAAAAGTATCAATTTAAAACCGTCCTATCAGATGACATCAGAACGTCTGTCCACCATTTTGACAACGGGTGCCACCTACGAGAAAAGTGAGTTTGTTCCTGTGCAGTGTTTTCTCAACACTAAATCTTTCATTTTGGTGGTTCAGGTTTAAAAACAACGGTATCTTATTATTTTTGCGTAAATTTAAAGAATAATTTTGACCAACTACTAAAAAGAAGCTGGGTAAATCCAATAAGATTCTTTCTAAGCTCCAAATGTTTGAGGTTGTAATTCAACTCATGGTTGATTTCATTTTTCTAACGATTTGTTACGTTTTTTTGTTGCGTAATAAAAATGATGTAGCAAAAATGAAGTAAAGCCGATTTTATACAGAATTATTATTTTTATATAATAATGCTTGGCTTATTAATTGTATTTACACATTATTTTTTACATATTTCAAAAATAAAATGAGTTTTAAAAAACCATAAATAAATGAGAAGTAAAAGAACATTTACAAGTTACACGATAGTTTCTAAAGTTTAAAACTTATTATAGTAGTAATTAAGCCACTGTTGATTATTGTTCTCTACTTAAGTGGCGTATGTGATATAGACACTGTGTTTTTTTATTATTTGTTTTATAACTAGCCTTTTCAAAATAAATGTTTGGATGAAAAAATTTCCTTTAACCATTATTTTTGTAATGACGTATTTAAGGTTATTACCAATTTTCAACTCTTAAGTTCCACGCAAAATGTTTATTAAATTTTGATTGGGCTAGACATTTAAATGAGTAGTTAAAAAAGTGTGACCATAAGAAATACACAATTTTGAAACTGATTTTATGACTGTAATTCAACATACTGATTATATTATCAATAAATTATTAAAATGCGATTTCGTTGTTTTCATTATCTTTTGTGAAATAGCCCTAATATTTCATTTTTGTTATTTTTTTGTGATATTGTTCATTTTTGTAACGGTATTCGTTTTTGTTTCATTTTTGTAACTGTACAAAAATTTTGAAAATCACCCTTCTACGTTCTTCCTCTTTATGGAAGTAACCACACACCTCTTGGACAAAATTGACCAAATTATTCGCTGCACAATGGCTGTTAGATCCATTTTAAATGTGGCCTTGAATGACCGAGCGTGGCTGCAAGCCACACTACCCATCTGTTTTGGTGGCCTCAGCGTCCACAAGATTACCAGTATTAGCTTACGTTCCTGTCCTCTATCCAGAGCACTGACCGGTAACATTTTTGCCCTGTCCCTGGTTTACTCGGAAATGCCGTGCTTGACTAATGCGATGAATGCCTGGAAAATGGCTTGCTCGGGTACAGATCGGACTATGAACCTTCACTAACATCTTCCCAGAGACAGTGGGATGAGCCCCTCTGCAGGTTCGTACGGAATAATCGTATTAATACTTCCACCAATACTGCTGAGCGTGCCCACCTGCTGGCTGTGGGTGTGTTGGAGTCGGGTCTTTGGCTTCAACCACTACCGCAATATAGGCACTATGCTGTGTGACACCACCTTCCGGCTCGCTACTTGTCTGCGTCTGGGCGCTCCTTACGTAGCTTTGCATCGCTGTCAATGCAGTGAAGGTGTCGACTGCCTTGGATACCATGACTTATTCTGCAGTAGTAGCACAGGCCGGATAATACGGCACGCCAGTATCAATGACATCATCCGTCGTGCTCTTGTCACCCGGCTGGTACCTGCTGTTTTAGAACCCAATGGCTTGGCACGTGACGATAGGAAGACCGGACGGAAAGGCCATAATGCCTTGGAAGTAAGGTCGGCCTTTGGTGTAGGATGCAACATGTGTCAACACCCTTGCGCGATCCCATCTTCCTAGCACGGCGGGCTGTGCTCTTACGGCTATGCTCTTATCTCAAACGGCGCAAATACTCCAATCTTATTGGGACTTATATGTTCGAGCTGTTTGGGGTAGAAACACTAGGGCCATATGGTCCGAGTGCCCAACTAGTTCTTCGAGACATCGTCAAGCGGCTGGTCGACTCTTCACGTGACCAGAGGGCTGGCCTATATCTTGGCAAAAAATTGCAGCATTGCTATACAACGGGCAATGCTGCCAGTCTTTTGGGCACTTTTCCTGTGGACAGCGATGCGGACAAATTTTTTGATGCCGTATGGTTCTAGCCCCTCTCTTCTTTAAAGTATATTTATACTGTCACCATGGATTCAGTTCATTCAGTACATCATTCCGCGTTAAAATTTTACATCAGTTTTTTTTGTTTTTAAATCGCTGTACCATACATTTTGACCGAGTATGTATTGCACTTCTGTAGGAAACAGCTGTTTTTTTAAATTACCGACGAGTTTTTTTTTTTTGCGCACGATCCATGGTAACAGGTTTCGCGTCAATGTCCCTGCCACCGTGTATAGCTTTTAAATTATGTAAATAATATCCAGAAATAAACAAGATATTCATCCATACATCGATAATTGATATAAGTCACTGTCAAATCAATTCTCCAACTGCAAATCTAAGTTTGTAATCGCAAAAAAAAAATGGTAAAATTGTAAATCAAACGGGCCTACCTGTTAAGCGAAGTTTATGAATGGCGATCTGAAGTTCAATTAATTAACTGAGTAGTATTTCTTACACACAAGTATAACAACGCGTTTTGTTTTAAATAAAATATTTGTTATTTTATTAGCTGTTGTTTGTTTTTTTTATTGATCGAAGTTTTCTTAGGATTATTTCACCTCATCTGTCACATGTTCTTCATTAGCATAGGGTCAGTCATTGCTCTCTCTATGATAGAGGTTACCAGTCCAATTTGTTTCTGGAATATCTCAATCCCTTGTTCCCTCAGCTTAAAGGAATCTTTTATGAATAAATAGTACTTTGTATGGGTTTGGTCCATTTCAGTTATATCTAAAATCAAGAATTGCCATAGGTACCTGAAGCATTTGTCGTCAGCTATTGACCATCCTGGCGTGATTGCCAACAGACTGTATTAGCCTTGTATCCGGCAATGCTGTAGCAGACAAATTGTTATCTTGTGAGTGTTCGTTTATGTCTTTTTTTTTTTTTAGGTGGGAAATTATCAAATAAATTCTCCCGCTCTGGGCGGAGCGGGAGGGCGTGCCAGACTTTTACTGACTAAAACCCACCCGTGTCCCTTCCGTTGCCTGTGTGCCAGGGCCACGATATCCCTTTCGGACAAACTCGCAACCCTGGCAGGCATTGGTCCTAACGGGGGTCCGTTAGGACCAATGCCTGCCAGGGTTGCGAGCATTCCGCCTCCTCCTTCGCTAGCATTACTGCTTCGCAGAAGGAAGTGATGGCCTCCCATGCACTCTTGCTCCGAACCATGGCCTGAACCAGGGCCGGACGCGAGAGATCGCCGCCACCGATCGCCTCCGTGAGGACACAGTGGTGCTCCGCCCAAGCTGGGCAGACCTCCACCGTATGCTCCACCGTGTCCTCCGGGCGATCCACACAGTGGTGGCACCCGGGCGTTTTTTCCCGCTTTATCCTGAACAGGAACCTCCCGAAACAACCGTGTCCGGTGAGGACCTGCGTCAGGCGGAAGGTGAGGGCGCCGTGGCGCCTCTCTAGCCACTCCTCAAAGAGGTGAGTTATCGCCACAATTGTGGCGTGCCCAGTTCGTTTGTGTCTGTGCTTATTATCCAGTCTGTATCCTTTTATGTATCTGTTTGTATATGAGTCTTATTACTTGGATTAAACTAATTTTATTTATTTATTGTATCACAGAATGACGTTAACCAAGTACTCATATCTTGTACTACTCGTATAGTATTTGAATTTATATATAAGTGTAAAAATTACACAATTTTGCTTTATTATTTTAATTTACAAAATAGATATCATTTATCAATTTGTGTCAGGATAATTAATCCACCCAGTGCTTAGATAAGCCACTGTGTATTTTTTTTTTCTGTGATTTGTTTTAATTTGGTAAATTTGTTTGTTAAAAAAATAAGTTCAAAAACTAAAACCCGACTACTGAAAAATCACGCTCTAAAAAGTATGAAACAAGAAAATATTCTCAATTGAAATTATTATGTACAAACTATTCAATATTTATCGTCTATTAAATAAACAACTTACAAGTAATATATTTTAATGTATTTAATACATATTCATAGTGATGTTCAGAAGACAGCCGTGGTCGTATGCCACTTTGCACTAAAGATTATGATCGCTTACTACTGTTAGAATGTGTTGTTTTGATAGGTTAGGTGGCATACGACCACGGCTGTCTTCTGAACATCACTATGAATATGTATTAAATACATTAAAATATATTACGTGTAAGTTGTTTATTTAATAGACGATAAATATTGAATAGTTTGTACATAATAATTTCAGATGAGAATATTTTCTTGTTTCATACTTATTAGAGCGTGATTTTTCAGTAGTCGGGTTTTAGTTTTTGAACTTATTTTTTATTTAAATTATTTTGGGGTTATAATTTCGTGATAAAGTATTTGCAGAGGCGCTTTAAATATTTTTTTGGTTAGGTTCATTCGAGTGCACTTCATTCATTCATTCATTTGGTTTAATGTTTTATATGTACCTACCTGTGTAATATACCAAATATATACCATAGGTTTATGTTTCGAATTTTGAAAGACTTCTTAACCTTTCAGTTGTGTAGGTTTGGAGAGAAAATATGTTTGTTGTTGCTTATGATTTTATAGAAATTATACCTAATTATTGGGTGCATGCAAGCAAAGCCATGAGCAACAGCTGACAATATATATATATTTGAAATCTGCTAATTAAGGCCTTTCATTTGATACCCAACGCGGCATGAACAAACATTTTTTTTAAATTAGGTTTTGACTTTATGTCCGCTAGATTGCGCTATATTTAATTTAATGTGACTTCACATAGCCTATAACCAGCGGACGATCAAGACGCTTCCAACAATACCTCATTTGTCAAATTATGACAAGCAGTTTAGAAGTAATGAGGGAACAGATGAACATACATACATATATACATACATACATACCGGTCAAAATCATAACCCTCCTTTTTGCTTCGCCGTAGTCGAGTAAAATGGGTCTTGACAGACTGACGGACAACGATGTGATAAAGGTTCTGTTTTTTCCTTTGGAGCTACGGAACCCTAAAAAATGAGCTTTACAGTAAAAGTCATGACAAAGCACTACCTGTGTAGGGTTCAATTCTGTCTTGACCAATTTCACTTTTTCAATGTCACATGAATTTTTGAAGGGAATTTGGGGGAACTGGGACTGAATGGTGACAAATCGATAAGTGAACAGACCAAGTGCAAAAGCTTGGTGTTTAGTAAACCGACTGAAAATGGTTTTTTTTTTCCGCGAAAACGAAAACTAGGTTTGGTCGGACTCTAGTGTTTAATGCTTGTTTGTTTCTTCTCTATTATTACCCAGGGTTCGCACAAGCACTGTATTTTCAGTTCTCTGCTTAGCGCCGAGAGTTTAAAATCCAACAGCGTGTTTTCGTGACACGCTATGATGCACTCTGTTGGATTCTGAATGCTCGGCTCAATACCCAGAGTTGAAAATTCAGTGCATGAAAAAAAAATCGTCGCGTAAAAAACCGCCCGTGCTAACCTGGCCCTAGGCTCTATTTGCAGCAGGGCCATAAAGTAGGGGTTTTCACTACTATTTCATGGTAATTGCAGATAATGCAAGTGAAGGCACGGGAATATATTCGTAAGAAGTTGGCAGGATCATCCCAGCGCTGATCGTTTTCTACTCCACCAATCTTTATTTCTCCTGACACTTTTAACTCAAACATAAACAAAACAAAACAAAACATAACTGGCGAAATGTGGGTGTACTATAGGTACACCTCTGCCTAACCCTTCGGGGATTACTGGCGTGATGTTATGTGTGTACTTTTAACTTTGATTATAACTTCGTCTTTCAAAATCAAAATATTTTATTTCACATAAACCTACATGGGCACTTATGAAACGTCAGAAGCTAGGTGCACGGTTCCAATTGGTCGTTTTCTATGGAGAAGAGCTGGCAAGAAACTCCACTTTAAAAAAAAACATAGGCTTTTACAATGTTTTCAAGTTACAGTGTTAATAGGTATGGGAGGACAGTGTAGGCCCGTCAACAAGAACCATGTACTTAACAAAATAGAAGATGGTTTACAAAACTACAGTCTATTAAGCCTACAACGTTCTCACATTCACAAATTAAAAAAGAATCTCTATAAAATATTACTAAAATAATAAAAATAAAAACGAGTTTTCGAGTTATCTATCCCCATATTGCACCTACCATGTTTTGTCTCTGCATCACCCTAAGGTGGACTGGTAGAAAAGGCCTCAGGCATTAAGTCCGCCTTTGTACAGTAGTTTAGTAGTTTTTACTTGCGCATAAAGTTTTAATAAATAAATAATGCGGTAGATTATTTCCACCAAATTCTATGTACGCAAGAGTTGCTTGCAAGCTATACTAAGGTAAACTCTTTCTCGCTTTTAATTCGGTCATTGACTTTATATATCCGATCATTTCAGGCACCAATCTACATGGTCTTCACATGATCTGACCAAGATTATGTCTGGACTGTGACCTCGGAATTTGTTTCGGCCTTTCTTCTCAGAGTAGTCAGATAACCTCATCTAGTTTTTAAAATATGGTTGACGTGTAAAAGTGTTTGTTACTGAGATAAATCATTTATCATTATAGCATGTTTCTACTTTCTACGACCAGTAGGTAATATCTTAGGATCACAAGAAGACCCTTACAAAACACACAAGAGGACCTACATAAAAAATAAGTATGAATAGAAAAAGGTTACCGCTTTTTCCCATATTTTCATCTGTATAAAGATTAAGACACATTTCTCGCGATCCGGACGGGCTAACATATTTTTCTTTCTATTGAGTTAACGAGACATTCGAGGGGTGAAATCGCCACATCTGCAAGGGATGGAAAATTCAACCCCTGGACCTCACCCCCCGGGGTTTACTGAGCCTACCTTAACAAATTTTCCCTTAAGCTTAACTCGATGTACTGTTTATCAAGGAAAGAAAATCCTTTGAAGTGACTCTTAACTTGATTAAAGGAAACTTTGAGGGAAAACGTCTTTTGTCTCGATTTTTGTAATTATCGTCGCTTAGGTGACAATGTAATTGTATATGGTTGATGTTATATATTCTTAGATTTTTTTATTTTTAATAATAAAGGTTAGTATTATTATTATAAATACGTACGTGTTATTATAAGTACTTACAAAACACTTTCTCCTGTGTTATTATTTCAGCTCTTTCGACAAAAATATTATTCGTATTTATTAATAAGATTAAAATCATGGCAATTGCTTAGGTAATGTTACGAAGGTTTATTAAAAAAATTGCTAAGTTTCCAGTACCTAGGTACCAATAAGTGAGTAGGTACTGGAAACTTAGCAATTTTTTTAAACATTATGCATAACATATGACCTTCGAAACATTATGCAATTGCCATGATTTTAATCTTATTAATAAATGAGATTTTTTTTCATGTTTTCGTCATGGATCTTGGTGGATCCATGAAGAAAACATGGTAACGGGATCAGGATCATGGTCGCAGGTATGCTGGAAGAGATTTCTATAAAAATAAGCATCAGCTTTGTACGTATTTTACTGTTCCTTTCTTTTTGTCTGTTTATATGTGTAAATAAACTGTTAAATAAATAAAAAACAAACTAGGTAATCTCAGTAACGTGTCATTAACTCAATACAACCTAACTGTCTCTAAAACTAAATAGGTAATCCATGAGCATGAAACAAATAACTCAAAACTAAAAATTATCAGAATATCAAGCATTCGCCACTATAAATCTAAAAGCACTTAGCCAGCACTAAGACTGACGCGATGTCGCTTTCGAAAAAATAAAAATTCAAGCAAAAAGTCGCTCGACACGCGTAAAAGTAAAAGAGGAAGCAAGCGAGGAAAAAATCAATGCCTGCGTTTTATGTTCTATGCGTGTGACAGATCCGTTGTCATGGCAACCGTGACGGGGGCTGAGCGCAGCGGGAAAAAAGGTCGTATAACAAGCGCGAAAATAACAAAATGGCAGCTATGTTTCCCGCGCAAAGTCGCGCTGGGAACGCTGCGTTCACGTTTAAGCTTTTATTGTTTTCGGAAGTGGAGTGTGCGTCGTGTGAAAGAGACGGAAGATGGGGTAAGGAATCCGGTAATCGATATTACGCACTTTTGTAGCAATGGAATTGGCGCGGCACGATGCAAGAAACGTTTGCACGCGTTGCAACTACTTTTGAATTTTTGATCTCGTACCAACTTTACGCATTCCTTATTTTTGTTACGTACCATATTCACGGTCATTTACGTGAGCATTTTGTCTACAATTTTAATTACTGTAAGCATCCTAATTGTAGTATCAAAACAAAATTAATTACGAACATTTTTGATTTAAAATTTTTAATGAAAACCATAAGATCTTAGCAATAAAATCGAAAAAAAAACTCGAATTCATTCTATGTTTGCCAGATGTTATGATTATGGAGTGAGTTATAGAAAATAATGACGTTTTCACAGAAACTGAGTAACACAAGGGTGGGGGGTGAAATTCTGATGAGTCACTTCGGTACGGGCCGCAATGGTCGTCACCTCGCGAATTCATACGGTTCTCGGAAACGAAATGTTTTCGGTTCTCTGAAGTAATAATGAGAAACGTCATTCACGTTATCGAGTCATCGGGAAATAATATATTTTCGGAATAAGTATTTATTTAGGTTTATACCTACTTAAAGTAATTACTCCAAAAACGTAAGTCAAAGGTTTTTGCTTAGAATTGAAACACTTTATTTAGTTACCGAATTCTATGAAATACGGTTTTAATTACTGTTCGTTGGTTTTGTGAGTTAATAACTGGTTTAAAAAAAAAAATAACACTTGATTGAACATGATCCTGAGCTACGGAAATTAAGCAGGAATAGACATTTTAACGCATTTAACTGTAAAGTACATCTTAGTTGGTCTTTCTAGGGTTAACGAATAACTGTGATTTGGTAACTGAGACGTCATAAACCCACCTTATTAATAAACGCGAAGTACATTCTCAATCGGTCTAAACTCCAGATATACCATAAATTTTTTGAAGTTTCATCTTCGCATAACTTTACTCCGCATTTATTAATTAATATGGAATAAAACATCATGTCCTGTATGTTATGGTGGCATAAAGGCTCTTACAGACTGGTGTGATATCCCGGGCGCGACGCGACACGATAGTAGTACAATTTCTATGTCACTGCCTGTCGCGACCGCGATATCGCGTTAGTCTGTAAGAGCCTTAGTACCTGCTGAAGGACCTTAAGGCGTGTACGCACGAACGAACAACGAACATCGAACACTTTGTTCGCATGTGCGTACCACTAACGAACATCAAACACTGTGTTCGTCAAAAATGTTCGTGGCGATCCAATTTCGTTGTACTGTGTGGACGGTGTATGGTGTTCGTGTTCGGTTTGCTGATTTACGTCCACACGTACGCACCAGATGTTCGGTGTTTGTGTTTATCATGTTTTGTTCGCTCGTGCGTACTCGGCTTTATGGACGCCATTGACAATGCAGAATTCTTAGCCAAGTTCTAGGCTCACGCAGTTTAGATTGCCGTCGCAATTTAAATTAGTGATTTAAAGAGTAGCTTAGTCAATTAACAAGGAGGTTCAATTGTTCATAAGTTTTACCAAATAAGAAGCCAACTTTTTTTCTCCTACGAAAATCATTGAAGCTTTATTTTAAAATGTAAGAAATGTATCTTACATTTAAAAATAAAGCTTCAAAAATCAATCAATCTATCTGCCTAGCCTTTTCCCAAATATGTTGGGGTCAGCTTCCAGTTTAACCGGATGCAGCAGAATACCAGAATTTTACATGGAGCGACGGCCTATCTGACCTCCACAACCCAGTAACTGGGTAACACGATACCCCTTGGTAAGACTGGTTGTCAGACTTTCGAGCTTCTGATGAATCGTAACGACTGTGAAAGATCTACAAATGACAGCCGGGACTAACGGCTTAACGTGCTTTCCGAGGCACGGAGGAGTCTCGGTATGTAAAGATGGTGACCCATCGACGGAACAACCCCGAAAAGCGTAGCTTAACCTGATGGATCGACCCGTAAGGCTGTTATTACTTAGCCACGAGCTCCTCCAGAAGAACTAATTACCATAATAATATTATAAATGCGAGAGTAACTGTCCGTTACCATTTCACGCCATAACTGGAACATAGGACTTGTAGCCCGGTAGAACGTTCCCAGAGGATAATTTGAGACCTCCACGCGGGGGCGAAGCCGCGGGCAGAACCTAGTTTTTCACACGTATTATGGGCGGGCTAAACCTAGGTTTTTACATAGATACACAGGTGTATCTATGTAAAAACCTAGGTTTAGCCCGCTTGATTAAGACCGTTAAACCGCTTGATTTTAATATTTTCCTCTACGGAAATTATTCAAGCTTTGTTTTAAAAATGTCTACTAAACTACTCCATGATTTATAAAAACGAACAGCAACTATGAAACTAAAGTCTGCACCTAATATTTTCACTAAAACACAAGTTTGGAATATAATAAAGCTTTCGAAACTTAGGGTATTAAAACTGTCTTAAATACTTATTCACTGCCTGAAACTTTGTTATTTAAAAGCTCACTTCGGAAGATACACGGCTGATAAAACAACGTGTAGGAAGTTAGGTACATGTTACAAGTGTACTTTTCCGGGCCTACCCTATTTTCAATTTTCATTAATGACCTCGACCAGTTAAACCTTACGAACGCCAAGATTATTACAACCGCAGACGATACGGCTCTTCTTTTCTATGGAGATACAAGCTTGGAATTGAGCTGCTCGCTCTGCAAGCCTTGTGATCAAACTGGAAAACTTGACATTTAATGTTATTATGGATGATTTTATATAAATATTGACATTGGAGAATATTATATACAATATTACATTAATGTTTACTTTGAAAAGTATTATATTTACTGCTTTAATTTATTGTGAATGTCAGCACTATGTGGGTCATTTTTTTTCTTTAAATATTTTCCTATTATTTTATGCTTTTTCTCAGTTTTAATGGTGGTCTGGCATTTTGATCACTTTATGAGGCCTACCCAAATGTACTTTCTTTGGTATTGTTCGTCGAGTAGTTGATCTCCTTAAGTCTTGAGTCGAGCTGCACGATTACGACAAATGCTTGCACTGATTGGACAGGTCCACTCAAAACGGTGTGGTTCTTTCCTCAAAGGACCATTTCAGACACAGATCTACATGATCCTCACATGATCTGACCAAGATTATGTCTGGACTTTAAAAGAGACTTTGACCCCTGAGTTTGTTTCGCCATTTCTTCTCAGGGGTAGTCAGATAGGAAATGTCGACTACATCTAGCTTATTTTTTACTTTTTAATATGACGTGTAAAAGTGATTCCGATATCCTATTTACAGAATAAACGATTTCATTTCATTTCATACTTGGAAGAAGTGTACCACTTTGCTCAGATGGATTTCATGGTTGTTATGACCTGGCTAAACAACAACTTACTCTCACTTAATACAGACAAGACTCAATACATAACTTTTACACTAACAAACAACCACCTCATTCATAACCCCTTATTAAACATGATAACCCACTGATGTAACAACAGTTTTTCCTACTCTTGCTCATGCCCAAAACTCGAAAAGCACTGTTGAATTAAATATGCCTTTTTCAATCGACTGAATAGTCAAAGGTTTTCAAGGAATATTTACTTCAATAGGATGGTCAAACCGTCAAAGCACTCAAAGCATGTCTATAAGAATTATCGTATTTATTAACAAATTGATGGAGCACCATCTGCACCATGCATTTCTTATTTTCGTACTTGTAAACTTCTTGGAGGTTCTTGAATATCCTATAGTCACTTAATTTACTTTCCTAGTTCATGGATTGATTTAGACGGCAGTTAGTTATTCAGTAGCAGTAAAGGGTAAATTATAGCTTCAGAAAAATACTGTTGAATGTTGAGTTAATTAAATAAATTAGCTTAACATGACAATTATTTAAATTATAGTTTTAATGTTTCCTAGGTATAGTGACTTACACACAGCGTTCGGTTGGATGAATATTTACTTACTATTACTTATTATTAATTACTGTGTGTAATTATTATTACTGTATTGTGATTGTTTTAGGTTCCCTTCCAAGTTTCAGCCCCAATTTTAGAACTAAATTGAATTCTTCCTTTATCAATTGACCAAAATATTGGGGACAAACTATACTAAAAGATGAGGGGATCAATTAGAATGAGCTCGTCAAGTGTCCCATCCCTTAGCACGAGACCACGGGGTTCCTCAGCTCAGATTTAGACCGAGGGGAGTGTAGTGCTACAGTGCCACCAACCACCACGTATAGCACATGCACTGGGGTTCAGCCCTCACGCACCTTACGTCCTGGACGCAAAACAATCGGAAACATCAACCTGTCGCGAAATGGGGACGAATGTCGCACCCTCTCAGGCAAATTGCGTAATAATTTTATTAACCCTTTTCAGAAATTTTAACCTCCAATTTGGTATTTACTCTCGTCTTCCTGCGCTACAAAAACATGAAAAATATAACAGCAAAAATAATACCCATTAAATACAACATGAATTGTTGTAAGTCGGTGTAACGCATCTACAACGCGGCACCGAACTGGTACCGATCGATAGCACGCCAACGCGAAAGCTCCAAGTAAACAGATCGAAGCTTAGAGCGAACTCCGAATCGAATCCCGCCAAATGCAACGACAGCTGTGCGTAGCCCGTAGCGCGCGTAGCCGGCCGCGGCGTAGAGGCGGCGCCACCGGGCGGCCGTATTATTATTATTTGTAAACAAGCGAACAAGCGTGTGCGGGCGCGGGGCGCGTCACGTGACCGCGCGCCATTGGCCGCCGCAGCAGCTGCGTCGCCGCCGCGCGCGCCAGTCCGCCGCCGACCCTCGCCGCGTACACATGCACGCAGATCGCCCCCGCGCGACGCGACACGCGCACAACTGACGCGATCGCGAACTCCGATTCCCTTTTTGTTTATTTTTCGCTTGCGTCCTTCGGACCGTTTTGTTTCCGAGGCAGCGAGACGAAGAAAAAAAGGAGGCGCGGATGGATCGAGCGAGAGAAGGTACAGAGTTCGCGTCTTACACAAAAGTTTTGTGGCAAAATGTGCAAGTGTTTCCGAGTAGTGGAATAGAAGCTTTTGGTTTTTGTGGATTGTTTAGTTAGAGGTACTCGTATATAGAGAGCGGTGGCAGCAGAGCGTGAAGCGAAGTCCGGTGCGCGTTCGCGTGCTTCCGCCAGAGCTTTCGTTGTGCTTTCGCGAATCGATCCCTGTTTTCCTGCTTGGCGTTTGTTGTTGTAGCAGACAATTCGTAAACTGTATCTCTAAGAATCAGTGGAACACATCAAGGCTGCATTGTCTCACGCTTATCAGAAGCTAATTGGATGTGATCTTGTTGGTAGTTCTCAAAAGACGACGGTTCTTAACAAAGTGTGTGAGAGTTGCAAAGTTGAGCGTCAGGGACACGGTGATAGCATCCGGAGACACGTTGTGGTGACGCATCGGCTGTCATTGTCTGATGTGCATGATGTCACATAATTTAGAGCTTAATTGCAACGAGCGAAATTGGAGCGAGAACGATTTTTATCTACTTTATTGCAGTTTGTAAGTTCAAAGAATGGCATTCCAAAGATCTTTCTAGTGAATTTATAAGCTATGTTGGTCTTATTGCATTGTTTTGTAGACGAAGGCCACGGGAAACAGGCTTTTGAAGGAAGCCAATCACAAACTGGCCGTTGTCCAAAAATTGGAGGTCAAATCAATCAAAAACTTGCAGCAGACCTCATTTCAAGCCAAACAATGTTGATTGACTCTTCTAAAAGTTTAACTAACGATCCTCCTAACTTTCCTGGATTGACTTATCTACTTTTTCCAATGATTGGGTACTTGGATTTAACTAATCTTTAAGCTAGTTTTCTTCTTTAGACTTCATTGAGAAGGTTGTCGCATGCCTTTATGTTAAATGCAAGATACAAATTATTACTAATCAAAACCTGGGGAATTTATCAATTAAGTAAATACTTACAAGCCAGTTGTAAACTTTCAGGATCACATATCCTTCATCTTCTTTAATATCTTCATCTGTATTTTTATTTTCATCAACTAAGTAGATACTTAGATCCCGAATCCTTCTTAGACCATAATTAATCCTTCTGAGAATCGTTTTAATACACAAAATGGAGTAAACATTTGCTTAGACACCAAGTCATGGTGCTGCTCTACTACTAATCATTTCAAGAAGGACCCAAATTTTTTATACCAGCCTGCATTTTTGTATCCAATAAAAGATTAATACTATAGTTACTACTTCTGGTCTTCTTATTTTAGTCATCTAAAAGACTCAAATCCCTAATGGCTCTTTAATTGAGACTTGCTCTTGGACTTTTAGACATTATTATGAGGTCATGTTCCTTAATCTTTCTGCATCTAGCTTTCCTCAAATTGTTTCTAGACAGTTGAAAAACAACTCGACTTTTTAATTTAAGAGGTTAGGTTTCAGCATTTCAACCTTCTAAACTGACGTTTAATCCAACTTACAGAATCTTTATCATATTTTTTCAAAGTATCTATTCATGATAGCTGGTCATGGGTTGTATAGTCGAAAAATTTGCATGACCAACTTGACATCGGCGAAGACTACACTGCGAGAGAGCGCAAGAGCGATCAAAAGTAGGAGTACTCATCTCATACTTAGCAATCTTATTGCAAAACAGCCACAAAATTAAAAGCATCTCAAATGCCTACACCAAATCCAAATTCTCTTAACAGTCACCGAGCCAAAAACTCCGCAATCGGATATCGGAGTATCGAAGATTAATATTTTTAAGCACTGAACTTCGTCGAAGATTCCGGTCCCACGGAATAATCTAATAAATAATACGTCTTCCTCCCGCGAATGCGATAATAGGGAGTCAAGTTCAGTGAAGCCAATGAAAACAAATAAACAAATTGGCCAATTTCGCTGGAGCTAACAGTTGGTACTTACTGTTGGTACAGAGTTGAGAGCAACGCAACGGATTGTGCAATGCTATGTGCTTCCTTTTTAGTTGAACAAGCGAGTTATGTTTCCTCTGAATCTAGTTTTGGATTGTTTTGAGCATGGAAATTTTGTGTTTGTGGTTGACACTGTAGACCGTTTTTGTTTTGTGTTGTAACGCTAGTAGTTTTGGACTTGTTTCGACTGGGATGTATATCCTACGTTTCATCTTTTTTCGATTAGAAATTGGTTAAATCCTTTAGTAGATAGCCATACAGGATTCAACCAGATTTCTCCATTATTATAATGTTTGTAAGATTCTACTGTAGTGTTTTTATTGAAATAGGAAAGTGCTGGTTTCCATCCATTTAGTGTTATCGACACTTCAATCCAAAGCTAGATGCAGCACCATCAAAAACCTAAGTCTCTCAAATTAAGCTTTCCAAGTCAAAAACCGTTTACATTCTAAAATCTGAAATATTAATATCACCTCTAAAGGTTCAAATGAAGCGTTCTCATCCGTCTGTAGTCTCAAATATCCCGATTATTGCCACAAGTAATATCATAAGTTGATTCATACTTTCTCTGTGGGATAATCCTCCTCTTATTGCTCCCGAGCAAAGCGACGCTTACGCTTTTGAACGTATACATAGCTGCTTTAGTACGTGCACAAGCCGTCTAGGTAAAAGTTTAAACATCGATGTACTGAAAACTTTCTTGGAAATGTAATTGTGGTGGATATTTTATTTGAGTAAGGGTGGGGGTCGCGACGGTGAATGCTCGCTTTTCAATGAGAATTCACTTTTAAGTTGAGAAAACCGCTTACATTCGAAGTTAATATTACATTTTTATAGTTTCAGACTATATTTATTTAAAGTTTTCAAGTTGCTACTGAATTATTCGCAGTCGATGCAAATAAAGATCGTATAGACTTTGTTGGTTTCGTATATCGTATACGAAAAGGTTTTGTATTTAAGTTATATCAAAATAAATTATGTTTAAATCATTCATTAACTGACGATAGCTAATACAGATTATTTAATGAAAAAAAACACTGGTAGAGGAACACTAGCTCATTTTATAAACGGTACCCTCTATCATATTGCTGATGCAACAATTTAGTCAACTTTTTGAATACGCGATAATTTCATTTCTTAAAGTAGTTACGTGACAATATGTAAAGGAAACAATAGTAAATCATACAATCATCGTCAAACACATGTGACTTCCTTCAAACAATTCCATCTCATAGGTGTAAGTACAAAAAACGCTCAATTTCCGATGTCGCATCCGATAGCAAAGACAGACGTGCTCACAAAAAATTCCTTACAAAACTGTATCGACCAACTTTAAACAGCATTTACGAAAATTTAAAAATCACCCTATAACGTTGTCGTTAGAGATTAAAATTGAATGTGTTAGATGCCGAGAAAGTGCAACAATAAGTTTGCTGAAGTATTAAGGCATCAGAAAAAGTGGTAGTGTGGGAAAGATTGTCGTAAAAAACGAAACATCTGCGTTTCTATTCAACTGGATTCGAGTGGCTGAATGGGATGGGACGGTAACTCTATATCGCCGAGGCCTTATCATTCTAATGTGTTTTAAATTTGATGGAGTTCTGATATCATAGTGGCATGTTTATGGATTTTATTGTGGTTTTAATACATTTTTTAGGTTATCGTTGAAAAGTGAAGAACTTCGGATATGTTAGAATTTCATGTTTGGTAGGATATTACTTTTTTAGGCTAAAAATCGAAAACTAGAAAGTCATCTTGAAAGTTTCTTCATCGAAAACAGAGAGAGCAAGAACCCTGTTATAACTTTGAGATTATTTGGTTCCGACTGTTTGTCTACAAAAATAACACGGATTTACTTTGCCGTCTAGACTACGTGTTTTATGAAACGTAAAGCATCTGCTTCAAGGTCTGGACGCTAAATTGAATCCTTTTTACCACCAACAGAATATATTCTGACAAACGACTTCTTAAGAGCTCTCGTACACACTGAAAGTTTTTCAATGGATGAATTAGAAAGACAGAAAACAAGACTGTAAAGTCAAAGTCGAAATTAAGGATAAAGCAGTAGATCTTGCTGCCAAACCAGAAAACATTGAAAATAAAGAAAACCCTACCACCAAAACCGAAACAATAAACGAAATAACACTTAATAACGACATCTCGTCGTTGAATGTTGCTCGTATAAAATAATAGAGCGAGAATTGAATCCGCATCGCTCGGCGGCAATCAGACTGATGTACGTATCCTGCCCAGTGTGTCATTACATACAGATTTATAGATGTATTTGTGTGAGAAACTATAAATGAAAAAATCATTACTGTTCTGTATACAGCCCTTTTGGTGCTCCAATTTCGAATTTCGAAAAATATATCGTTTTGGAATCGGTTCTTGCTAGCAATGAAGGCATACAGCCAGTTACTTCTTATTGCCAGCACATCAAACAACACAAACTGTGAAATTTTCTCTTTCGGCTTTGAACTTAACCATCAGCATTGGTTTAAACATTTTGGAGAAATTTGACAGTCAGGTTATGTGCTGGTGACTGTACTAACAGGAATTTACCAGCTACTAGAACGGCTAAGCTAGAAATTATTGCTATATGTATAAGTACCTTAGTAGATCTGGATTGACTAAGTATAGCATATGATGATGAAATAGCAATAGAAGCAGGATCAATAAATTGATAAAAGATGTTGACGTCTCTTGGGCAAGTCGTATGAGTAATACGGGGGAAAAATAGAAATAGTTATCTAATCATAAAGTGTATTTTAGAATGTAGGAAACCCTTAAGTAGTAGTCATGCATGGCGAACACATTTTAAGTTATAAACATGAACAAAGCTAACCTCTGTCTTTCTAGAAGCAGAGAATGAAATCTGTATCAATAGAAAATATGAAATTAATCACGCAGGCACAAAAATATCCCACAGAGAATATTTCGTAAATCCCGTCAAATAAACATGATCTAGTAAAGAACAATAGCAAAGGAACATACAAGCAAATATAGCAGTTATTGTATGATCCTCACCTACATTTTTCCGATTGGTCGATCTGATTAATTGGGGTCCAATGACGTAACTCAACAGTTGGTTATGAAATCCGTTGCAAAAGGATTACTACTGCTTGCACAACCACCGGTTGATCATAGGGGGCTTAACAAACCAATAATTGAAGAACAATTAAAAATAAATAAGAAGGCTAAACATAATGATTGACAAGACAAAACATTAATTGAAATAAAAAGGAACTAGTCACGAAGATATTTAAAATAAGAACGATAAAGCAAATAAGCCAATAAAAAATGACATCTTGAGTTCTTGACCATAGATTATAATTATAAAAATTTAAAGTCGCACCTTCTTAATGGTTTTATAACATCTTTTTAACAAAACGAAGGTGTTGATCCATTGATAAGAATATACGAACTACTTACAGTAACCATCGATGTGTTATCAGCAGATTATCATCAACGAATGGTCACTTATATTGAGATATCGGTTTCCTGTGCAGGTATTATGCTTAAACGGATGTTACAGTACACAGCTGCCAAAGAAAAAAAATTGAAATCCGTTTTTATATTCTGTTATTTAATATTTTGTAGTAGTTGGAAGAGTATTTATTGGGCGTTGAAATTGTTTTGCAGTAAATTGTCTTTAGCTATCGTACTACTTAATGTTTTATTATTGATGTCTAAGAGAAGAACCTTCCGACTTTTTAAAATAAATAGAACGATGTTTCTTTGAAAATTTATTTAAAGCTTTTAACAACATTTCCAAGTAGTAAATTGTCAGTTGCCGTGGCTATATCTTTAAAAAACTTTCCTTATCTCCATATAACATAGTCTACACTTAAAAAATCTCCGTTCAGATCAAGGTACTAAGAATCTACCCACATGTTATCATAAACTAGTAAAACAACCATATATACCCCGCGAACACACTACCCACATTCTTCATAACAAGACTCAATGATTCCCGAACATCCAAACTCAGTTCGGTGCAGTTTGCGCGTCTACAAAAAAGCGACAACATCCGACGCTAAAAATATTCCGTATAATTGCAGCTCAACGCTGAAAGCGCAATGCTTTCGCTGCAGCGGTTGTACGGTTGCCCTTGACAACCCAGACCCAGATACTATCGCGTTCTACCCACACCGCCACACACACTCACACTTCGACACCCTATGAATCCTTGCAACACACGCTCGAACACATACAGCACACATGCGAGGCGGTTGCGTTCTGAAGTGAGCTTTTTAATTTTTTTTCGAGGAACGCTCTTTGTGCGCTTCTACAAAGAGTTTTGTCCTGTGATTACTAGTCGGGACGTTTTGGAGTGATGGTGATGTAATGCGGAATGATTTTTGAACGTTGACGCTAGATTTGAATGTGGAATCACAAAGGATGGTTTGAATTTGTTCGATATTTAAATAGTGAGACATGACGTAATGACTCCTTACGCGAAATAAACCTCAGAACACCTTCAAAGTATAAAATAAAGTCACCATCAACTTACTCCATACAACACATCCCATGTCGTCCCTACTATAGAATCCATAGCACTCAAAGAGATCCATCAAACCACTCATCCACCGTTACACAGTTAAGTTTGTCCAGCACACAACATAATGCAAGAAGCCACAAAGCTACATTAATTTCATGTAGATAGGGTAACCGAACAGAAAAATCTCCTAAGTCCCTCAGGAAAATACGGTACAGTACTTGAGGGAAAGCGAAAAAGTCGAAACAAGCAAGTTGCAATTTACTCCCTCTTTGTGATGGAAACAAAAGACATTTCTTTTGATGCGTATCCTTTGGAAGCCTTAGTTACAGCTCCGATTCTCAAAACTTTTATAATGAGAGAAATTCATCAATAAGGAATTAGTCGAGGCAATGTTTCAGACGATGTAGAGAATAAAATGCTGTTCGGATTTCCATTGTTAGATTTATTACACTATACGTAGTTTTAGGGCTCCGTACTCCAAAAGAAAAAACGAAACCCATATAGGATCACTCGTGTCTGTCTGTCTGTCCGTCTGTCACAGCCAATTTGCTCCGAATCTATAGGACCGATTAAGTTGAAATTTGGTACACATATGAACTTCTATGACCCAAATACGGACGTGTAACGTAATCACATCACACTAATATTATAAAGGCGAAAGTTTGTGAGTGAGTGTGTGTGTGTTTGTTACTTCTTCACGCTCAAACGGCTGTACCAATTTTGATAAAATTTTGTACGGAGGTAGCTGACACCCTGGATTAACATATAGGCTACTTTTTATCCCAATATTCCCACCGGATCGAGACTTACGCGAGTTAAACCGTGGGGCACAGCTAGTAAAAGAATAATTTTGAAAATGGGGGTCACTTTTGGGGGTAAACTAAAAAATTTAAAAAAATGTTTTGCAAATGAAGGATTGTAAGGATTTCATATATATATTTTTAAAATAAATAATTTTAAAATGAATTAAGAAAATAGATGAAAATTTGTCATTTCCCCCGTATATTCGAAACTACTGAGCCTAAAATTTTGAACAAAATACCGAAAATAATTATTTACTCATAGATTACAGGAAAACCTATATGTCTATGTTATTAAAATAACATGGTGAATCTCACTACATATTGTGCGTATAAACTTACACCTGCAGTTGGAATGTATGAGGGTTTTTCAACTACAATGTTATGTTTGTTCTAGGATAAATTCATCCCAACTACGGAACCCTTCATTGTGCGTGGTCCGACACGCACTTGGCCGGTTTTTTAATAGTTTGAACACTTTAGTGTTAGTTTGGTTACTAGCGTGTAATTTTAAAAAGACCATCATTTTATTGTTTTAGCAAACAAAAAAAAAAATATATGTTCAGTGTCAAAACCAGCATGCCGATTCAGACAGCATTCGATTCTATTCCACCACGTGATATTGTCTCTAATAATACAATTAATCGACATAAATATTCCCAGGTTTAATAATAACAAAGCTCTGACGTCATCAATACTGCAAATGAAGTGCTAATCGATCTCGATGCCTCTCCGCGCGATGAAAGTTCTTGTTCCATATTTAAATATACACGTTTACCTACCCTTTTGTAGATGAGTCAATTAGAACAATAATGTTGAAATTTTAAATGTAGAATAGTGCGTGTTCGGAATTTTATTTAAATTCAGATCTCATCATTTTATGGAAATAATGTATAAACGGAAACTTTTCGGAAACGTCTTAGAGAAAATTCAACATACAAAAACAAACAGATCACACTATTATAACTATGTCAATCAAATCTAAATATGGAAAACAATTACAATACATCTTAAAAATAACAAGCCATAAATAAATTTTCTAAAAATGTCGCATCGAATCTCGATCAGTGGAAATAGACAGTTTTAAAATGAAACATTTCAAAAATAGAACGCCCTTAAAATAGTGAGACAGAAATAGAGCGTAGCATTAGGCATAGGCACTATTGCCGTACCCTTCTATTTATAGAAATTGTTTAGTCCATGTGATAATGCTACCAAATAAGATGGCATCTAAGAAGTTCTATGACAGGATTCGTCAGAGCGTATCCTCAAATTGGTTGTATAACAAAAAGCTCGCATTTTATTGTTGTTTCATAGTCATTTGGTAGTGCTCATTATTATGTTGTCCAAAGTACAAAGAATAGGATACAAATAACAATTTATTTTTGCAGTCTCCCGCGTATATTTGCTCCTGTTATTTTTTTCGTGTGCCTTTGCTACAATTTTTTTCTACTTAAGTAAAGTGCATTTTCTAATATTCTTGATCCATAAAACCACATAATTATGCAATTTTCACTACCCCCATATTAAAATTATGTAGATGCAGTTGACTATATTTATTTTATTATTACACACTTCTACCAGCCTGCTCGAGTTTCTTGCATCCGATGCAACAATCATAGAAGAAATAGTAGATTACTGCATTGAGCAGAAAGTGACTTCTTGAAGAAGTCACTTCGAGCGAGATGCGTAATCTGCTTTTCTTACAACTACTACAACAATGGCTTCATAGTTTTCGTGAGCACACTAAAATACGCTAAAAAGACACTGGGATACAGATTTACCCTTTCTTTCGTTTCTCCAAGACATGAAATTTTCATATTATGCCTTGAAATATTTGGCACTACATTTTTCTGGTAATAAACTTATCAATTATTAGCAGAGCCTCAGTTTTTATAGATTCTGATAACTCACTTTCACTAGAAGAATCCATTTTTTTACTACGAGTAATTCTGATGACATTCGTAATGTTCGGCTGTAAAAATTATAAAGTTCACGCCAAATCGTTTTCTGTTTTTATTATTATTTCTTTACAGCCAGCACGTATTATTTTTAAATCTCTTTGGTTGTCAGCATACATTTTATACGGAACATAGTTATGAAAACTTTTTGGACAATGAACAAGTTTAAAAAAGTAACAACAGTGCAGAAATTACACACAGTACACTGTTTTAGCGATGCAGAAATGTTCAGGGGGCTACTCCGAAGCGCTAAACCGAAGTATCGGCTGAATGTTCGGCCGTTATATAACTTCCACAGTTTCCTTTTTTGACTTTGAGTCATTACCCGACTTCAAGTCACAGTTTTGACTTTGGCTTATCTCTTCGTCAGTCTTTTTTTTTCCGTCGTTTTCAGGGATTGTTAGCCGTAGTAAATAAACGACCGAACATTCGGCCGATACTTTGGATTTATGTTCGGAGTAGAACCCAGGTTTCTGCTGGCATTTTGAGTTAACAACTACGATCTCCATTTGAAATAAGATTAGAAATTTAAATGAACCTTTTATACAGTCCGTTCAACCTATTTTGACTTCTATTGCGTTGGTGGCATGGCAAATGGCAGCTGTAATAAGCAGTTGGTATTGTAACCACGTTTTTGCTTTTAATGCCATCCTTATGCCTACGGTATAGAAGTCAAAATCGATTGAACGGACTGTAAAAAAGGTTTATTTAAAAATCTAATCTTATTTCAAATAGAGTATAGGTAGTTGTAAGAAAAAATATTATAATGCTGAGAAAAAATAATCCAATTCCGAATTCAAAACCCGATCCTGAATCCACACCAATGTTGCATACCACAAAACAAGTTACCACAAAAAAAAACTACAAATTAAGATAAACTAGATGGACAGTAATAATTTTCTTCGCTTTTCTTGCACGAGCTTGCACGCACGCTATTGGGGTCAGGTTAACGGGGTGTGGGGGCTATGACGTCACTCTGCGAAATGTTACCGGCATATGACAACGTGATTATCGCGCACCGGCGGTTTTATCAACGCACATTAACGCGCCGAACGATTTGCTAATGTTAGTTTGATACGGTGATGCTGTTTATATATCTTTTGAGATGATTTTGGTACTTAGCTTGCACTGTGTTAGGAGGTGGACTTCTCATTTTAGAGTCGGGATAAGATTTTAGATTGTGAGTCTAGTTTCAAGGTGAAAAGTTTTGGTAAAGTCACGTTTGCAATACTTAACATTTATCTAAATGAATTCCATAGGTTTATTATTTTTTATTCTATGGGAGAAGGGTCACTTCTTTTGTGCTTTGCAATAGTGTTGCAAGGAATAGTACATACGGCCTTAGACCGAATACCGAATATTCGGGCAGCTACGTGGCCAAACTGGCTGCTAAGTACTTATCAGCTCCTGCAAGCAATGTGAATTTGGAGAGAATTTTTAGTGAAGCAGGAAACGTGTACGAAGAAAAGAGAGACTTCTGCCCAAAAGTTGATTTTTCTACACCATAACCTAAACACATCTTCTGTTATGATGAATAATAAAACAAAACTAGTCTAGTAACATTCTAAAGTCTATAATTTAAATTGAGGGTATCAAAACAATTTTTTTTTGTTTTGTAATTAATAAGTAAGTAAGTACTTAGTTATTTTTTTTTGCGTTTATTTAGTCATGACTAAACTAAATAATAAAGTAGTTAGTTTTATTTGATTAGTTTCCTGTTATTGATCTCTTAGACAAATATTTACGTATCAAAGATCAATGGGAAGTACTCATTATACTTCCCATTGATCTTTTAAATATCTATAGCGAAAAATTACGCTTTCTCGAAGTAGCATTGTATGTTCAGCATTCATAACAGTTACATGATTAATGAACTAGGTTTTTGTAACTTTTTGCTTCTGTTTTTAGGTATTCGGCCGAATATTGATTCAATGTTCGGTATTCGGCCAAATATCAAAAATTGGCCGAACACCGAATAGTAACCGAATATTCGTTGCAACTCTCCTTTGCAACTATAATTTCGTCTTTTTCGTTTTGTACATTTAAGCCTAAAGTTCCTTTGTATTAAATATTTGAAAGTTCACAATATTCAGTATGTATAGACTAATTTTCTAATATTACAATTATCTCAGGTTTCCAATTTCGTCTACATTGTTTATTTCGATAACAAACCAATTCCATTCAAACTCAAGATATTCAAAATAATAATCTTATTTCGGATATCATAAAGCTATTACATTGAAGACAATAAACAACAGCTGATTGTTAGCAATTTCCTTCGAAAGTTTGCAAGTATTGGTTATTCGCGCCATTGCATCGATTCGCACTCTATTGAAAACACAGCCCCGCGCATGCGTGCCCCGCCATCGCAGTAAACATGTCGGAGCCTGCCTATAACTTACGAATTTTCTTACCTCGTCTATTCTTCCTTCTTCACAATTTACATCGTTCCGTAATATAAAACGGTCCAAGTTTTTTTCATTTTTTTTTACAGTTTTCCTTGTTTAGTTGTCCTAATGTAGTATTTTTGTTCACAGATTGGTGCCGGCCGTACGGATAACCGGCGCAGACGACGCCTCATGCGCCGACACTGAAACACGTTCAACCAAAAGCCACGAAATCCTCAAACCAAAGCCTCCAGTCATATCTTTCGTTTCGAAAATCTAAATATAAGCACTATTTTTTTAACCTTTTAACGATAAATCTAAATCGTAAATAGTATACGCTAACTCCCAAACAGTACAAATTAATTTAAGTCTGAAGTGAACGGTATTTACAATAAAAAAGCCTTGAACGAGCGAAGTTAATCAACCAACGACCAGTATTTAAACGTTCCAAAATAATAGAAATCGTTAAACGAGTGCACAAAATATTTTATCGATCGTTAACAATTATAATATGAACCGTATCCTCGAGCATTTTGTAAAAAGAAGACAGCCAAAGATTTTTATAAACCCTTAGACTGTAATAGTTCGTGTAAGTTCAACTGCCTCTTGTTAAGGACTTTTATATTTATTCCTTAGTTGGATAACGAAGATATTGTGATTAGTTGTAGAGTAAACCAGTGTGCCGTATAACCGTAACATTAAGTGCTACTTAGATACCGAACATTCACAAATTAGCGGAGCCACGTCAAGAGTACAAATTGTAAGTTCCAGTGCAGTTCCGAGTGTTCAGTACTACAATAGACTTAGAGCTTATTTTTGTAAGGGTTTATGGTCCCCGACGCGATGAGGCAGCGTCGAGGCAAAGCGTCATGAGCGAGGCGCTCAACAGCGACGCCAGCGCAGACAGCGCTCTCCCGCCGTTCTCCTCCTTCGGCGACATGGAGAACGAGCAACGGATCCTCACAGCCGACACACGGCTCCTTGATCCCGCCTGGGAATACTACGAGAGAACCGGAGACACAGTCTCCGTCATCGCCAGCCAGCCGCAGTACCGACCTTGGGAGTCCATGCCCATCACGGTGCATTCCAAAGATTCATTCCTACGGGCTGGCTTCTCAGCGGCACTGGACTACCAGCCCGTCACACTGCAGCCCATCACGAATAAGCTGCCGTCCTTCCAAAGCCAGTTCCAATCGTTTCCCGAAACGTCGGTGATACCGGAGACGGGTCTGCCTAGCGTGACCCCGGTGCCGGTCACGGCGAGCCCGACACCGAGCGCGAGTCCTAGTCAGTTAACCCAGCTCACGCAACTCACCACGCCGTCGTCGCCTGCGCATCTCACCACTCTAGCGCAGATGACGCCCTTATCGACCACCCTAACGACACTGTCACCTGTCAACGCCACAACATTCCATACACTAACAGCTGTAAACGCGCGAAGCTTCCCCATCGTGCCAGCGCCCTTGCAGGCGAGGGAACTGGCACCGGCCGGACAAGCGTACATTGATGACAGACACATACAACTGTACCAACCAAACATAGCCACAATCAATGCTTATCCTCAAAATGGCATTCTACACCAAAACGGAACGCTCCTCCATCAAAACGGTAGCTTAATACAGAACATACAAAGTCCAACCGTAGTTCATGTGTTGAAAAACGAGCCGTTTGATGTGAAAGCGCTACAGGAGAAATATACACCGAATGGACTACACCACAGTAATTTCCAGAATCCGATGATGATTGATAACGGTTATGAGAAGAAGACGAATGGGTTCGGGACTGGTTCGTCACCAACAAGATCGGACTTTAGGAAGAAGGAGCGACGGAAAATGCGCGCGAACAGCACAGAGTCTGATGGGTCTAACATGGAGGTCGGGTCTGAGAGCAGTGGTCAGGTCGCGGCTGTGTCTTCCACTGCAGGGTTCAAGTCGCCGATGCATGGGGCACCTCCCATGGCGACGGGACCTATGGAAATGGACGACATAACCAGTGAGAAACAGGTGAGAATTTTCATATTTCAAAAGTAGCTTCTGTAAACTAAACTGTTAATCATGACCCTGTTTAGAGTAAATATTTTGACACAATTTCTTGGTAAATGAAATATAAAGATCAAACGAAAAATATAAGTCGTTTAGGTTTCAATATTTTGAGTTTAATTAACTTCAGAGTTTACACGGATTTATAGCTGATAATAATATTAGTGTACATTGATTGAACTATAATGTTATTGACAGTTTTGAATTCAGAATTAATTACCGTTTATTACACCTTTTTTTTTTTTTTTTTTCTTCTTCTTCTGGTTATTACACCTTATTGTAATCTATAATCATTAGTTGCTGATATATTACAGTAAATTGCAAACAAAATGATACGTACACCAAACGTAGGCAAGTTCAAAGCAACACAATAAAATCGGGAACGACAACTAATCTCCCTTCCCACGAATTGGCGAATTGCGTAAACAAGACGCCGGGGAATCGCGAAAAGCCGACTGTATATTCTGCGTAAGATATAAGAATTTTCATTCAGCTACACGCCCGCCGAAAGTGGATATTCGAGAGAGCCCGAAAAAGAGAAACTTCCTACGTAATTTCACCTTTTATTATTCTCCGAGCAGTTTTTATTCCCGGACTTGAGTTTCGAAATGGCCGAACTCCTTGTCTTCGCGGCTATAAATTTAATAGTTAGCCGATTCTCTTGCTCCACCAATAAATTAACTTCCTCTCTCGTTTAAAACACAAATTAAAGTCTGGCGATTTATGCGTGTCCTGCTTAGAAAATTTTATGACTTTGAAATTTAACAGCGAATGCAATTAGTCGGCAGTTTTGAAAAGCCTTCGATATTAACGGAGTTAGAATGTTTTAATTGTGGCTCCAAGTACAGAGTTAGAACTTTTAATGTAGGTACAGTACTGTTTAGTAAATAATTAAGTCAATATATGTACCTAATCTTTTTTTGGAAATAGAGGGCGTCTGTAGAGTTACTCAAACACACACATTTTCTTTCTGAAGTCATGGATCGGTACAAACATACCGTTTTACCAAACCTGTAATTGGTTTAATTACAAAGAAATATCAAGAGTATATTTCAATTAAAGCAATTTCTACACAGTAATACAAAATTAACAAAACATTTACGTACAAAATGCACGACTCCTCCTAATAAATTAAAAACAATATAAAACGATTCTAATGCTACTACTTTACAGTCAAACGGATGAAAATATTCTTCAGCAATTTGTTATAATTGAACTTGCCAGTTAAGAAAAACTTATCTAAGTGCAGGACCTGTTAGGAAAGGTCCAGACTTGACGACATTCTTTGCACAATAAATGTCAGCGCTTCTTAGTCTAATAACGAACACCTTGGCGCACAGCTGCCTCTACAATAGACAGTAATTATTAGAGATGCACCTCGATTAGTCGATACTACATCTTTAGTGATCGTTAATCGGTAATCAGTATAATTGAGTGTTGTTTAAGTGAATTATGAGGACGAGCAGTAAAGGTTTAGTATGTATTTGAATGAGATATCAAAGTAGAGTAGTGTCAAAGTATCTAAACAATCGATTCAACCAATATTTTTGCAGCGTACGTACGTTAAAAATAATCGTTTCTTGTTATGTTATTTTATACCGATTATAATGCTTAAGATGTAAGCTCTAATGATCATTCATTAGTCACCATGGCATGTCTTAATTGGACGGATACAGCAAATTCAAATAAATGCAACGAACTCCACGTGAGTGAATTTCACACATGTTTAGTTTTTTTCAAATATCGACTAACTTACACCTTTTTATCAATTTGACGGTTAATTTTAAAATAGGAATTCCATTAATTAATTTCTCAGTAGTGGGTACTCGATAAGATAGATATTAGAGTGATCGGTTTAAAAACGACTAATTTTTAATTGATGACTCGACTAAAGAATTTGACGATTTAATTTATCGAAGTTCAGCTGCCTTGAGTTAATAGTGATTGTAATCGCATACTTCATAGAATTATGCTATAAAGCATTTTTTTCTTTAGCAACGTCGATCATAAAGCTGTATTATAGTTAACTCACTACTGCACTTAACTTAATTACGGGTTACTTGCATTTAGCGCGAATAAATAAATAAAATTCCCTGTAATTATTTTACACTTTTTCGTTCGACAAAAGTAGGTAGGTAATTATCATCTCAAAATGTATTAAGAAATTATGAATATACTCAACTACTTAAAATATGGCGTATAAAAATTCAGATTAGGCATTCCAGAACATTAATTTTGAATCGAAAAAAACTTCTCCTCCTTTACAACGCTGAAATAAACATCCTAAACTAGCAACATTCAGATTTATTCTCTATTACCCTACGATAGATTACATTTTCCTTTGTCTAGCCGCAGCTATTACTCATTATGCGAATGGAATGAGTCAAACGGGGAAAATCCAAAGGTTCCTAGAAATGTGGACAAAACTTTAGGAAAAGCGGAAACGAGCTATATTTTAGTGACGTAGCACTTGGGTATAGATAATTATGACTCCTTATTTTGTTTTTACGAGTAATCTGGTAGATAAAAAGTCTGGTATTAAAGAAGGTCCATAATTTGATTTACTATTTAAAAACATATAATTATTTAATAGAACTGCCTCGATCTAGCTAGGTCTGGTGGTCTCAAGCGCTATTGCTAAGCATGAGGTCCTGGGTTCGATTCCTGAGTCGGGCAAAGTGTTATTGGGTTTTTGAATCTGAAATTTCTCAGTAGCAGCCCGGAGTCTGGATTTGTGCCCGGTTGATGGCAATAGGCTCGGCCCCTATTACATGGGACTAAAACATAACTGGTGAAATGTAGGTGTACTATAGGTACACCGCTGCCTAACCTTTCAGGAATTACAGGCATGATGATATATGATTATTTAATAGAGGAATTCACAAATACATAACACACTTTTGTAAATAAGTTAAAATAAATAGTTACCGCGAAATAAGCTTCGTGTCACATCTGTGACATGTGTGGCATGTTATAATAGATTAAAGGTAAGTTCTTACAAAGCAAAGGCATGCACTGTACAATGCCAGTCGGTTTAATTAATATTAAAAAAAAACAACATCAGCTGCAGGATGAACGGGTGATTAGAATATTTTTAAGGTGCTAATAGGAAAAAAATATAATTTTCGAGCGATTAGATACTGTTATTAACGTCTCGTCTGTGAAAAAACATTAATACTTTATTTATTTTTTCACGGTCAGGCTGTATATAATTATTTCTTTTGTTCCTTTTTTTTTAATAATTACTTACCTATTTTATGGGAAGCTTATGTTTATTCGCCGTCTAATCAAAACAAGCGTTCGAAGTACGAATTTGAATAGAATACCGTATTTAAATAATCGTCAGCTGTTTGTCGGTACCACAATCGGTTGGTTCCGATTACGGCCGAGATAAGTACGAACGTTGCACGAATGAAATTGCACCAAATATGGCGGACTTCTTACGTATCACAGCTGTTGCATGTTTTTATTGTGGCGAATTAATTTGCTTTGCAACATTGAAAGTATTTAAATTGCTCACCTATATTCAAAATTGGATTGCTCGTAATTTATGTGTGAAAAAATAATTTTAGCTAAGTAAGCTTTATCTTTTTAAAGAAGTGGTGTTGCCAATCAGATATAAAGCCAATAAAAATGATTTTAAATACTTAGTAAAAACATTACCAAAATTTCATCGATAACTACTAAGGCTGCCGAATGACGAAGTCCTAATGAGAGTAAATGAGATCGCTCCGATTCGATGCGCCGGCGCAGGACCGAGACGACTCATAATAATGAGCGCAGAATACTCTGAAATTGTTGTCTGGCCAGTAATTGCAACGTCCCTTTATATTGGTCACAATTCGTCAAACATTTGCCATATCTTTCTCCCTTTCTATCTCACACAAAGCGTTTGTAGCTTAGTGAGGTGCAAAGTTGGCCAAATATTTGGCAGGGTTTGGCCAATGTTTTGCTCGGGTTCGTGAATGAATCGCACACGCAACCAACGGGAATGCGATCAGATACGAGAGCTGTAACAGTAAAATATGACTTAATGAAGAGTTTGAAGCAATTTTTACGAATTAAAAATTTAAAACGGTGTTATTCCATCGTCCAATAAATTGAAAATTATAATTTTCGGTATTTTGGGCAGTAACCTCTTTAAAAAATAATTAAAATGCTAAGTGGAATACAGAAAATACCTAATTGATTAAAATGGCGAAGTCGAAACAAGTCGTACGTAGGTACATAACAGAAACTGCAATATTTCAGACTTTAGGTAGTTCAGGTTATTTAAAACGACTATCCTCAATGACACTAATCCTAATAATAAATCAGTATTTCCGATCGCAGACGAAGAAGAAGCGGAAAAGATGCGGCGAATGCATCGGTTGCCAACGCAAAGACAACTGCGGTGACTGCGCGCCGTGTCGCAACGACAAATCGCATCAGATATGCAAGCAGCGGCGTTGCGAGAAGTTGACCGAAAAGAAGGTGAGTCCCTAGCTTTATTTTATTCGAAGAATGCCACGTGTTGAAATGCAAGGAAACTTTTGTTGGAAATGTCCGGCAGACTGTCGTCGTAACTTACAAGTATAAGTATAAAATTTTCTTGTGTGTGGAGTTTTTAGTGCAGCCTCCGAGTTAGTTTTGCATTTAGGTCGAACTTTTATATTTACATAAGTATTGTTCCTATATCTGACGATATAAGAAAAATACTAAGGTAGCCGGGTAGGGGTAGGTGGGGGGCCTGTAGTTATAATAATGCAGGGAAACCTACCAGGTCTTTTCTTATAGAAAGAACGGGCCTTTGTTTTTTTTTATTTTATTTGTCTAGATAGAGTGTCGCGCTGTAAATAAACTAAAGCAAACCCGCCAACTTTATTATGCTGGTTTGCGTGACAGCTACGTCTTTCACTCGCGCCACGTCATTCTACTGTCATTGTGTTATTCTAAAGTGCGTGCGGCCAACTGTTGGACGCATTGTTTTTCGACGAGTTAACAGCTTTGTCTTTCAAATTACTTAGACATATTTTTATCTTTGGAACGGGCATTGATCAGCGTGAAATTCCAATTTGATCACGATTTTCTGTCAACGATAACGTGAATCACACAACTGATATATCTCTACGACATGGCATTTATTTGAAATAATACATAGTTTTGGAGGAACATTTAAAAAAACGATTGAATTCACCTTTATAAGTAAATGTGGTTGTTTAAAGTTCGGTCAGTCACAAAATGAGAATACTTCACAAAACAACTTGCCTGTATACTCCAATAAAAATGTACTTAACAACACACAAATATAAATTTCGAGTAATGGTGAAGATAAAGCATAATAATATGGTGACAAAGACAATATAGTTTTGGAATGAAACTTAATAAACATACCGACATCGACTTTTAAACAGGCACTTAATTTCGTAGTATCAAGTAAGTATCACCCCATTACAAATAACTTACGATACGACATTAACTTAAGTTTTGGCAACCGTGGTCATGCCATGGTTGCCAAAATTGAAGTTAATATCATTCTCGCTTTTCGATTTCAATACGATATTTTATACATTCGAATCCATTCTGATAAATTTCATAAAAAATGTGTTGAATTCGATTTGCGAATGACGCAAATACCTCGTTGTCGCCTTGTCGTGTCATTTGCATTAATTTATACGATCGAGTGTGTTGGTCGACATCTTGTGTGACGCGGTCTTAACAAGATGGCGGACGCTTTGATAAGTGACGCGACACGTAGCGTATGGCGTCGGTGAAGACAAATAGGAGATTAATAATCAGTTAGTTAAAGATAAACCGCTATTGATAACACTGAATTTTACGTTAGTTTAAGTTAAAAAGTTTTGTTCTTCAGTGAGATTTTCACAACTTTTAAATATCCTGAATTTTATTAATCAAGCATACTCATCTTTTTTTATTTTCTCAAAAAATCCAAAAGAAAAATAACGTTGACAGCTCAATGTAATGATATTGTCATCATTAAATACCTAATTATCAAAACAAAAGAGAAACAATTCATAACAAAACATAGAGATAAGCTTATTAACATGAAATACCAATAAAAATATAACAGCGGAATTAATAGGCCGTGAAAGAGCATTCGCACACTTCGGTCTACGCAACGACTACGAGTTGTCTTTTTAATTAGGTCGCATATTCAAGAGCTTTATTTTAATGACCGGGACCAAAATGATGAAACCTTAGTGCGGTACTAAATACAGATAAGTACTAATTGAATCTATAATATATATCTATCTATTCGAAACACAAATACACAAGCCTTAATTTAAAATCAATTTGAATTTGGAATTCCTAACCAAACGCCGGATATTTCAGATCAAAGTGGCCAGTTCAACAAAACGCCAATTTCATAATAATGTAAGGACCTAATACTAATAGTACCATAATCATCATCATCATCATCACCACCCGCAGCCCAACTTCTCCCACTTCTGGGGCATAGGCCTCTCTTTGCTTGTGCCAATTCCCACGCTCCTGTGTCAGCCTCATCCAGGTTTTTCCCACGATCGCCTTTTATCACCCATCTTTATTAAAACCTAATAAGCCGCTATTTCTACGGGCGAGAAAATCGCAGCGATAATCTCGCCGAGCCATCAAATTCAATAGAAACTCTATGAATCAAACTCCACATAACGATATCATCGCGGTGACAATTTGAAAGCACAGCGTGACTATCACCGCATCGTAAAGGAATACTTAAGGCAAAAGCGTCAGGGTAGCCCGCGAAATTCAAATTTTCTTACGTTTTTTTGCAATTTGCAGGTCAGTAACAGGTTGTATGTTGATGTAAATATGATTCGCGGCTGTATAAAATATGGCTTCACAGAATTATAATCATTAGAATCAGCAATACAACTAAGTCTTCTTGTTTTTATGAGCTTAGGGAGTTGTATTACTTATTTTAATTATTAGAATTCTGTAAAGCCATATTTGTTACGGCCGCGAATCATATTATAATCAACATACAACCTGACACAGACCTGAAAAACACTTAAGAAAACGTGAATATCGCGGGCTACCTTAACGCAGAATATTCAGTTTCCTAGAGATCGTGGAAATTCTATTAGAAAACGACATCCCATGCGAAGTTTGAATTTTTTTTCCACGCTTAGTATTTCTGACCTTGATTTTGTAATTTTTTGCTAGGAAATCATCCTTCTTACTGGCCACAGTGATTATGTGACATTACGTGATAGAATTTACATTATATTATATATTTATTTACATTATATAATTAATACATTTCATAAATAATTTAATATTAATATTTGTAATTAATGAATAATGTAAGAAATATTTATATTATAATTTGTAGATATTTTCACACCTGTTTAGGTAGGATATGGTTCAAAGAACTTTTTTGTACCTATGAATCAACTCATGTACCCATATTCATGCAAATAAATGATTTGATTTGATTTGAACTATGGGAAAATTGAAATAAATCATTTGAATCTATATTCTCAGCAATTCTTGCGGTAGACGAAAATAAAGGCTTTAAAGATTTTATGCCGCAGTGGAAGTGCCTGTTTATTTTACTTGCCTTTAATACATTACATGCAATGATAATACTAGACATTGGATTATATGCACTATCAAAATGCCAAAATATGCACTAAAAAAGGGCAAAATATGCACAAAATATCTACAATTAAAATACAGTTTATTATTAAAATTTCCTTTTTTTTTTCTTTTTTTTTCTCTTCTTTATATATTAATAATCAGTTATAATTCTTGTGACAATATACGAGTACATACAACAAAAAAAAATCATCGTCAATTTCTAGGCTGCAAATTACCTCTCTACGTCAACATGACGTTACTGAACAGAACTTGAAACTTGGCGCCATTTTATCAGAAACCTCTTCAGGCAGAGTTTAGCCGGTACCGTTAATAAATGCGTTAACTTTCTTATGCGTAATAAAACACGCCTAACACGTTTAATTACTAAAATTTAAAGTAAAAAAAAGTACTAAAATTTGCAATAACGCTAATAAAAATAGCGTTTTATGCATTTGCATATGCAAACATGCAAATGCATATAATCCGATGTCTAGACATTACAACTGATACACATGCTAATGGAATAATAAATCTAAAATAAAACCGTGTGTAAGATTTGTGTTGCTTAGGTCATCTCCAGTACGGTGCCAGACAGTTCGCAAAATTCAATGAACAGCTCCCTAATTATGTACACACTCTGTCACAATCACAATCCGAATTATTTTGAAGGATACTGCTAATCCATTCCTTCATGTTAGAAAAATTTGTCTGCTCAACAACGTAAATAACGCAATAAATGTTGAGGAACTGTCAATATGAAACCCATTGTTACTGTACAGGTACCCCGCTGAGCTTTCAAACAGACTGAAGAACACAAGACAGTGGCACTAACTAAATATGTGTGTGCACTATATAAATGTCAAAAGCTTGCTAAAATACGCTTCTACGAAAGTCTGCAGATATGGATGTTTCCCAGTTTTTAAAACCAGTGTGCAAAGTTCGATTGGGTACGAAAATCGGGTTTCGCAACGCAGAAAACAACAGAGATATCGAATGCAATGCCAAATTATTTTTGTGTGTTGATTGTTTTCCAAATTGACACGTACGATATTATTTAAGAGAATAGTTAACTATTCTCTTAAATAATTATCTACTTTTAGGCTAATGGAAAACCGTTTCATTGCTTTTGTACTTAATTCAACTACAATGCCCTAAAAAATTGCAAATTAGTTACTTCACCATCTGCCTAGCCTTTTCCCAACTATGTTGGGGTCGGCTTCCAGTCTAACCGGACGCAGCTGAATACCAGTATTTTACATGGGACGACTGCCTGTCTGGCCTCCACAACCTAGTTACTTGGTAACACGATACCCTTTGGGAAGACTGGTTGTCAGACTTTTGGGCTTTTGACGACCCGTAACGACTGTCAAAAATCTATAAATAACAGCCGGGAGTAATTATATGTATTATGATCACACTAATATTATAAAGGCGAAAGTATGTGAGTGTGTGTGTGTGTGTTTGTTACTTCTTCACGCTCAAACGGCTGGACCAATTTTGATAAAAATTTTGTATCTTTTTATCCCGATATTCCCACGGGATCGATAATTACGCGGGTGAAACCGCGGGGCGCAGCTAGTAAATAATAAAAATGACTCGGTTCATATTGATTTTAAAGACAATCCTGTCAGTAATTTTAGGCATGAATGGTGTGTTTATGTTGATCACATAAATTAAATGGGTGCCTATCTGACCTCCACAACCCAGTTACTGTAAATTAGTAACCTCCTCGAAAATAAATAAAGAAGTCAACATAATCACAATCTTATCTTCTTATTAAAAAGCTATACTAAGAGAAAGTAGGTTCTAAAATCGCACGAATACTTTTTTTCGAACAACGGTAACCGAAAAAAGTTTTTTTCCAAAGAAAGTGCGAAGCGAGAAACGTACTTGACTTAATTTACGATTATAAGTTACCGGCTGCGAAGTAACTTTAGCAAATTAGTTTTAAAACAAGCACCGTAAAGCTTTTTGGGGGGATATGGGTGGTCCCACCTTTGTTCGAGTCCAGGAATTACGTTTATTTAAAGTCTCCTTTGAATAAGTACTAGGGTTACTTTGAAGAAAACCTTTTTAGAGGTCCTTAATGACTAAGATGCGACCTGGCTGGATAAAAATTTGGTGGAGACAAAAGCCTTTTGTTTTGGAAAGGTGACCTAATAGAGGTATTTTAATATCTTTATTGGTGAGGTGTCAGTGAGTCAGTTGTGGGTGTTCGCACACCCACAATTCGCACCCCGTTCGCACCCCGTTCGTCATTTGATTTATTTTTATTTTTTAATAGGTATGCACTTATGCATACAGTGTTTCTTTTTTGGCTCAAGGTTTTAGAAACTGTAAAGATTAAAAAATAACCTTTGTTTTTAATCTATTTAACAAAAAAAATGCTTTTGTCTCTACAACTCTTAATCGAAGCGTTTTTAAGGTTCAATGCAAATTACATCCTGTTGTTTTACAGTGTAAGTATCTGGCTATGAAAATAACTTTAGGTAATTCATTTTGTATAAAATTATATCATAATCTCAAAATAAACAGCAGTAGATCCGTAATAAGGCTTTTACTATATTACCAACATTAATAAACACCTGATTACGATATTTAATAGCAGAAAATTATAGTTTGGAACATTTTAATGGAAAATTAATAAACAATGTAGAAGCCATTAAGCTACTGGAAGTTAATTGCTAAGTTTAATAAGACACCTGGATGGACAGCAACATTGAATAAAAAAAATATGTGGTAAGTTTGTGACCCAGCATACAATATAATCACCGGCTACTTACTATTGAAGCGTTTATTTTGATAGAGATGCCAATTTTAGATCAAGAATACTTGACTAACTGAATTTTAGACAAAGCAAGCACTCTAGTGATGCTCAAACATTACTTAAGAACAGAAAACGTGGCTCCATCATAAAACTATCTTCCTCCACTATCTATCAAATGCAATTGGGTTTAAAATACTGATTGTTATATACATAATCTGCCTATAATGTTCCCACTGCTGGGACACAGGCCTTCTCTTTCTGTGAGAGGGAGTGGGCCGTAATCCACCACGCGGGCCCAGTGCGGGTTGGTGGATGTCACATGTCTTTGATTTTTTAGTTCTAGGACATGCCGGTTTCCTTGTTATATAGCTACGCCAAAATTTCAATGTCCTATCTATTTCTTAATCACACAGAAGGGGTCAGAAGCAAGAAACCTTTTAAAAAAAAAATATCAGCTGTTCCAAACATTTATTTGGACAGCGGTCGCTTTCCTTTTTTTTTCTGAAAAACTTAAAGGTATTATTTATATAGTGCGGTTCATATGTCGCGCACATTATCTGGGCACGCGTTAACGTGCGCGGCAGATGCGCGCATGCGCGGTGCGCTCCAATCGCAGAGCGCCGCCTGCGCAAGTTACGCCTCTGCCTTTATCTGATTGTACCTATTGTTGGGTAAAAGGTGTTGCGCCTTGTGACGGATTTGTTATCGGCTTGAATTGTATAGCAAGAAGTATTTTAAATTATTTTTAAGAACACAAAATACAGTCAGTGTTACTATTTTATTTGAGATTCAGCAGTTGCTCGCAACTTCGTCTGCTTACAAACTTTAACACCATATTTAACTCAGTCTAGGGCTTGTCGCTAAGTAATAACAGCCACCCGGGTGGATGGGTGACCATCTTTACATACCAAGACTCCTTCGATCCACGGAAAGCATGTTAAGCCGTTGGTCCCGGGCGTCCCGGCTGTTATTTGCATATCTTTGACAGTTGTTACGGGTCGTCAGAAGCCCGAAAGTCTGACCACCAGTCTTACCAAGGGTTATCGTGTTACCCAGTAACTGGGCTGTGAACGTCAGATAGGCGGTCGCTCCATGTAAAATACTAGTATTCAGCTGCATCCGGTTAGACTGCAAGCCGACCCCAACATAGGAAAAGGCTAAGCAGATGATTTGAGTCAGTCTGGGGTAAAGTTAGATTACAATTCTTGATTGATGATTAGACAACTAAAAAGGATTTTTAGGAATTTTACCGCTGCAGTCTTTAAGGCACGTTTCTTCCAAAAATTGTTACCTATATCTTCAACGGTTAGAGCCTTCTAAGAAAGAAATAAATAAAGAAAAATAAGTTTATTTGTCACAGAAACACGTGCATATAGAAAGATAATTAACTCTAGTAACATAAAACAAAATATATCTGCATTATGTGAAGCTTTTTGGTCCAGTTCTCGGCATTTAGTTTCCGAGACATATGCAGTTCTGTAAAGTTGGGTGATAAAACTGCATTTCACGTATTTAATTGAGTATTAATTAGTGTTCAATTATCTACAAGTTCATATAGTATTTCTTCAATCAAGCTTTTTCAGAGTTTCAACTTCAAATGTCTGATAAAAAAATATGTGCCAGTTTTTGAATATTTTTTAAATCCTCATTATCAATTGGCTATTTTAGATACCAAATCTAGTCTTAATTCAATACCCCAGTACTGGACCCGTTTTGATTGAACGCGCACATATAATCACGAGCACAAAACAGAAATAGTCGGCAGCTGCAGGCACGTCATGACTGTGACAAGAAGGCTTCCACTCAGCATGATGCTGTGCTATGGGAACCCACAGCACAGAGCTGCTTGTCAGTGGACACCCGACCACTTTGACGGGTCTATAAGGAAGTCACAAAACTACCATGCTAAACAACCGTGCATCATGTGGATACCTATATGAGATACTTGTCCAGAGTTCTGTTAAATCCTCGTTTAATCTCCCTCATACACAACCGCGACCGAATACTGACACCCCATAGACTGCAACAGATAATATTAGGGTGCAACGGGATATTGTTACAATCGCCCGCTTATCCGGGTGATTGGTGATCGTACCTGATATAATCGCCCCGGACGCCTCTTATGACACCGTCGCGCTTCGGAAAAGGGGGGAAATTTTCAACTGTATTTTCGTCATAAATGCATTTTGATTGGTCATTTGTGTAGTAAACACAAACTCAAAGCATTTATTTCTATTAAACCAATTACAGGCACTTTTGAATTGACTTTTGGCTAAGTAATAACAGCCGCACGGGTCGATCGATCAGGTTAAGCTACGCTTGCCGTGGTTGGTCCGTCGATGGATGACCATCTTTACATACCAAGACCCCTCCGTGCCCCGACGTGGAAAGTACGTTAAACCGTTGGTCCCGGTTGTCATTCGTAGATCTTTGACAGTCGTTACGGGTCGTCAGAAGCTCGAAAGTCTGACAACCAGTCTTACCAAAGGGTATCGTATTCCCAGTAACTGGGTTGTGCAGGACAGATAGGCATCTGGTGAGACTGGAAGCCGACCCCAACATAATATATTGTTGGGAAAATGGCTAATAGGCAGATGATGACAGGCACTTTTGAATTGTCAAGGCGGCAATTACAAAGCGTAGTAGGTACCTATGGAGAAGAACGGGTAAGAATTTGAGACTCGTGGTCGAGGGTTGAAGACAGTTTAGAAGCTTATATAAATACAAGTTTTTTAGAAGATCATACTGTTGTGTTAGTACGCCAAAGAATGGGCTGCCTTTTCTTTTCTTGGCTTATTGGCAACAGCATCCTATTTTGCACAGTTTACACTACACGTAATTTTAAAATCATTTCTTTGCGATTGTGTTGTAAGAGATCAAGTATCGGCAATGCATATTTACCGGATAATCTGATTATAATGTCTAAGTATTATATTTGCTCCCAGAATGAACTGGCATCTGAATGATAACAAAAACATAATGCGTGTAACAAGCAGTAGTAACATACAAAAAAACGTCGGACCACGCATAATGAAGGGTTTCGGAGTTGGGATGAATTTATCCCAAGAACATACTTAACATTATAGTTGAAAAATATGTTCCAAATGTGTTCTGTTGTTGTATTATTCCAACGACAAATGAAAGTTTGTACGCGCAATATTGGGAGATTTATCATGTTATTTTAAGACCATAGACTTCTTAAAGGTTTCCATGTAATCTTTATATATAGAACTATATTCTGTATTTTTTTTTTTCAAATTGGTGGTCAATAGTCAGTATCATGTATTTTCTTAAATAAATTTTAAACAATTTATTTTAAAATTATAAAAAAATATACTTGAGGGTCACAAGCATTTTTTGTTTAAGTAGCAAAGTAAGCTCTTTCATCTGATATGTCACACGGTAGAGTGTGTTTATTTTTAAATTTTCTTATTTGTCTTCCAAAAGTGACTCCCATATTCAAAATTAATTTATTTACGTAACACTCTGGGTCACAGAAAGTGATATGTGTATATACCAAATTTCAACTTAATCGGTCCATTAGATTCGGAGAAATTTTTCTGTAACAGACGGACAGACAAATAGACACACGAGTAATCCTTCGGGTTTCTTTTTTTCATTCGGACATCCGGGAATTCTAAAAGTAGTCGAAGTCCTGAAAAAAGTAGGGTAGGCCTTTGACATGGAATAAAAAAACAATTAAAAAGCATTAGAAGAAAATCTTTTAAACTGAGTTATGTCGATTAGGCTCATGTTATTTAAACAATTAGGTACTACGTCTGACTTATGACTAAAGCAACAGAAATGTTGTTTTACCGTACCTTGACAAACAAATTACCTAAGATAAATAGACGACGTTGAGACTGTTTCGTTTTACTTAGTAGTTATTCTTTTATTTATGAGAATTGTCTCCTTATTATAATAGTCGACCACTTAGTTTTTGTAGGCATGAAAGAAAGTTGTATTAGAAAAATTACGTAGGGAGGCATTGGATGATGATTCTGAAATTCATAAAATGCCTAATGATTCGCCGATATATATCATGATACTAATATAACACGATATAATATATATCATGATACTAATATATCGATATATATTTTAATTATTATATATTAATGATTTATATCCACATATTTATATCAATTGATATTGTCTATATTGTCAAAACTATAAATTTAGTAGATTCAAAATTTACACTTACAACACATGACAAAAATCTACAATAATTTAACCTGATAATTATACTGAAAAAAACAATTGTGATCAGCTACTAAAAATAGGTAATGTTATAATTTTAATTTTGTTTATTGTTGATTAAGTAAGTCTGATTATTATTCATTAAAGACTCTATTTGTTACTTTTATTTTTAATAAAAATGTCAAATAATCAAACATAAAATTTTATTCTACAACTATAAAATATTTTTAAACCCCTTACAAATAAAATATGTGTCTTTCTTTCTTTCTTTACAGCATGAAAATCGAACCTTTTTTTATTACGCGATATATATCCGTTATATATCGGATATATCAAATATCGGATATTCTATCATTTATTATAAATATCGGACTTTTACGAACCCTGAATAAGTTTAAATTACCAGCTGCGCCCCGCGGTGTCACCCACATAAGTCTCGATCCCCTGGAAATATCAGGACAAAAAATATCCTATGTCCTAACCAAGGTCGTAGTCTAACCCAATGTGCCAAATTTCATCCAAATCCGTTCAGCCGTTTTAACTTGAAAGCGTAACAAACAAACAAACTCACTATCGCATTTATAATATTAAGTTAGGGTTGTGTTAAAATTTAACTTTACAATTTTATTAATCTTTGCATACAACGATTGTTTACGCAATTCTCACTATTTATAATATGGTTGCCATGAAAATGTACGATACACGCCATAGTGGGTGGAAACAGTAAAATCGTCGCCAAAATGGTCTCGCTAATCGAATAACAATGTTTTCTCCAGAATTTTCGCAAACAAACATACAATAAACATTACGAAGAAACTTACTAATAAATCACTGCCGTTTTTATCGTACATTTAAATGGCCTCTTTTGTTCTCGAATTTTACCTATTTCTCTAGCTTTTTTGCAACGCGGGAATAAGTCCCCGTCGCCATCTTGAAATTAAAGAAAATTTATTACTGCGAAAGCAATTTCTGTTTTATTATAAGAATATCGAAAAACTTGAGTTTATTAAGCTTAGGATTTACGGTAAAACTTTGTCTTCTAGTAATTTAGTTTCATATTAAACTAATGTTGGTTGACAAACAATGAATATTTATGGATTTATAGCGCTGTTATAATTTCAGTACCCAAAACAACAAGCTATGTTTAATTCATGGTATGATGCATTAATATAGGATGAAGAAATAAAAATAAATAATTGAAGTATACTTAGATGTCATAACAGTATCATTATCCTTAATCAGGAATAAAATCTTCATAAAAAATTAAATGTTCGATTTTTAAACTCGGTCGAACACGGTCCACCCACAGGCGAGGCGATTATAACGGTCGGCGGGAGTTTACACTTTTGATTTTTTTTTTCTCTTTTTTTCCGAGCCGGCACGCGCCAAGGGCCGGTGATTCACGGCCTCTCGGCCGGCAGATGTTAGGTCGAGCTTTTTGTGCTATCAGCTGATGTAACGGGCAGGACGAATCGACTTGTTAATGATGCATCTTGCATGCTCCGAACTATTACGTGTAACAGGAGTCGGTGTTGCGTAATTGTTTTTTTTTTCTCTTCTTTTTTTGAAATTTTTAAACGAGTTTCATTGCGCGTTTATCTTTACGATATAGATGTTTAATCTGGAGTAAAAGATGCTATGTTGAGTAGAATTTTTCAAACTTATGCATTTTAACTTGAACTCAGGTCCACTTGCACGTTCATGGGTTATTCTAAATAACTCGGAGTTAACAGCTAACTCAGGGTTAATCAAATACCTAGTGACTCTTGCGCCACCGAGACTTAGAGGTAAAGCTATAGTTAAAATTTTAAATATTTAACCCACCGATGTAGGAGAAGCCACTAAACTCTGGGTTAGTGTGAGTAATGTCAAAATAAATTGACATTATGTGGTACCGCTGATAACTCATTTTGTATTTTATATTGTTCGATGTTCGAGTAAGTGAAAATTTGGTACTATATCAGCAGGATTAGTAGTACTATATTCATGAACTCATTTATAAATAGATACAAATTATAAAAAAAAACTTAAAACATGTTTTTCCTTAACTGACGTTTTCGTAAATCAATAAATCTCCATGGAAACAACATACAATTTCAAAGACAAGACAGTATTAAAAACAGATGGGTATACAATTTCCTTTCATTGTTCGTTCATTCATTTTTGGTCGGATTATATATCAGAGCACAGATATTGCAATTCTATTTTATGTTTCGTCGATTGAACTGCACGATTTTCCTAACTCAAAAAACACAAATCTCAGGTTAACTAATCCGGTGTTACTTTTTAGTGGCGCAACGCGTAACGAGAGTATTACTAACTCCGAGTTTACAAACTGTACATTTATTTAATTAAACCGACTAAATGTACAAGTGGGCCTAACGTATCTAACACTAATGAAAAAGGCAAAACTATTCAAACGGTCGTATTTGTTAGACTCTAGCCTCTACCAATATTCCAACATCGTATTGTAAAGTGTTAAAGTTCAAAGTTGCTTAACCAGCATTAGTAGATTTTATGTTAACAGCAAAATTACGTTGTTCACAAAAACAAACAGGATGCGCCTCAGACGCATGTTTATGTCAAAGTTATCTTTATAAACATAACTGTATTGAGGTTTGAACTTGTGGAAAATCGGCCATTTTTGTTTAACCGCCAAAATATGAGCTTTGGCGCGAAATTAGCCTAAGTTAAAGCACTTTTAAATGATTATAAGTGCTCTAAACTTTCCCCACTGGCGTAAAACTAAATCACATCAAAAACATAAATGTGAAAATGGGAGCCAAGTTCAATATCGACTTTGTCGAATAATCTGGTATACAAAACGATAAATGCGAAATTTCATCATGGAAGCTATTCTCCAGCGAAAGAAAAAGTTTTTGCTATGATAATTTCGAAAGGCGCTAGGTGTTAATAAAAATCGATTGCTAGGAAAAAAAAATCATAATAATTGCAACTTTCTAGGTCATCTGGAAGTGGGTTAGGTTTTGATGTATATGTCAGTCAGTCAGTCAATAAGTCAGTTAAAATCTCAATAACCGTTTGAGCTTTTATGAAATTTGGGGTTCCAGTTAATCGAAGGTGTTTTAACAAATTTCATGTGTATATGTTAAATAGTTTATTTGAGTTTATGTTAATTTTGAGTTACTATGGGGTCAAAAGTGACTCCAAATGTTTCGTGTAATATACCACACGGCTAGTGCGTCACCAGCTCCTTTTTCTTGGGTTGAACTTGGCTTGACACGCTACCGCGTGTCTAGATTCGTCTATGAATAATAAAACATAGTCATATTTAAATCGAGATTTATGTCCTAACATTTTTCTAAATAAAATACATAATCTAAGAGTTATACAAACAATAAAAACATGAAAAATAAGGCTAGTATTAAAAATATTGTCACGAAAGCCTCGAATGCTAATAAAAATGAGTCCTTTGTCATCGCTATGGACTAGAACTAAAATAACGAGGCATTTCATGTGACTATTCTAACACTCGACAAACGTCAAAGCAAATATTTACAATTTTGTTTTTTCCACGTTTGCTGTCACAGTGCATTAGTTCAGCTTTGTTTTTAGTTTGACGCTGGGTTTTGAAACGTAAAAAAAATGTATAAATAGTGCATAACTACGTTATACACCTAGGTAGTTATGTAGTTTAAAGTGTTTTATGTTTTCTATTAGATACTACATAATTATTACTTTATAATATTTAAATAATAATTAAATAATGCTTACTGAACATGAAAATACCCATAAAAACAATAAAATAAACAAAAAGTTAAAATGAAAGAAAATACAAATCTTTATAAAAAAACAATAGGTAGGTAATTTTAATAAAATATTTTCTCAGACTAAAACGAATCCAAAATGGCCGCTATAAACTAACATCAAGAATAAAATCCTTTATTGTCGGTTATAATAAAAACTTTAAACATAAAGCTGTGCTCAATGAAATATTTACAAAGGACCGTTGCTTGCCATAGACCGGTTTTCCCATCTGCATTATAATCTATTAAAATAACACTCTGTAAAGAAGAGAGAGAGAGAGAGATTATTTACCGCGTTTTTCGGTTCATTTCATTTTTATAGGTGCCAGAACTTGTCAAATACTTAATATTAATTCTGTAACAAGTATATGGCTGCAGGCTATTTTAGCAATATATATTGTTTACAATACTAATTACTAACAACTAACAATATAATTCATAAAAACAAACGAGGTATTACCAACGCAAACAATGTGCACACTTGTTCGGTCTAAATAAATGTTCGACACGAACCCCACAGTATATTTTTCAAAAATCATCATATATATAATACTTGGCGAAAGTCCACATTAAACCCAGCTACTGTGCAACAAATCAATACTTTTTCCTAGCAAAGACTACCCCAATGCACGCAACTAATTCATACAGCCTAGAACACCACGATATAAATAACTACATGTATACGACCTCTTTTCTACAACCAAACAGGTACGCACACATGCGCAACTGTACCGACCAATCGCGGCCCAGTTTCGTACCACCATAAGTGTTGCGCACGCGTGTGTGCGTGAGGGGTGCGTCGTTGCACCCTTACCACGCATACACAAACTCGATGCAGTTTTATTATTATTAAATCGGATTTTTGTAGTTATGGCCGACGGATCCAGTTATTTATTGATATTTCGTTACTTCATGGGCGCCCTCAGCAGTATATTATCGTGGGGATATCGTGGGTGGTGGAATTAAAGTGAAATTATTTCCATTGTAGATTTTTATCGCGTTTCTCTTTCAGAATATTTTTATGTAGAATTTATCCATTCATAGTTAATATTTCTTGCTTGTAAATGGTATCATAACTTAAGTTTAATATTCACAATAGGAGACAAAATATTCTAGTCACCTTGAGTGGTTTTCAAAATCATTTTGAAAACAAAAAGCACGAAACACGATCTCGGTTTAGTCTGTCAGTTCCAGCAGATTAAAGACAATAAATTGGTAAACATAACTGTGAACTCGTTTTAAAATTAACAGAATATAGAAATTCATCTATACCATAAATACCATAAACACGTTACATTGTTTTTTTTTAATAGTTGTTCAATCGAAAAGAAAAGCAAAAGAATTCAAAATTCGAAAAATAAAAAATATATATTACATTTAAAAAAAATAAGGCAACAACATTCGCTCTGGCACTATAATGACGTATGCTAACGCAAGTAAGGGTGCGTTCAGAAGCAATGTGGCGGTAAATTCGCGCGTGCTCACGCATACTCAGTGCTTTAACACATCCCCGTGCGGTGACTTGAAGAGCTTTTAACACATATTTAAAAATATAAACATAAGATTGCAAATGTTTTTCTTGGACTTGTAATGAGGTCGGGGAAAATATATGTGTAGTAGAAATAAAGCTGGTATTCCTGAGATTCATATCGCGAAGTAAATAACCGTTTGTGTTATGCAGGCAAGAGATGGTATCGTTATTGATTCTACGGTGGTTTCTATTGATATGCCTACTTTACGCGACTCATGGTTTTCTATCGAAGACCGTAGTTAAATTTTTTTTAGTTAAAGTTAGTAGGCAATCATAAACATGCAGTTGTCGAGTTAGTGCCTTGATTTCTTTTTTTATGGTGTACATAATAATCAGTATTCTATTTATCTATTATAGCTGGTCTTCATTTGTAGATTTATGTTATCTGATAAATAAATGAATAATAATAATTAGTAATTTTGACTCGCAATTTTTACTAACAATCCCTGCCATCACCTCTACCTTACCCCATTACCCGAACTCCATCTACGTCCAATACCTACGTACATACTATAACCTATATAGTTTTAGCTACGCATCATCTAGGTACACTAGTTCATACAGTTCATTAGAGACTTCCCCACTGACACGCGGCGTGCCGTGCAGCGTGAAACCACCCTTAGACCCCTCCCCCATCCCTATGACCAGAGAGATCTAATTCTGCACGCGCTCGAATACGTAAATACGCAACGCAACGTTCTAACTTTGAATATTCTGGTTTTGGATTTGGAATTATTTAAAAAAAGGTTATTTTTTTGTTGCAATTATCGAATAAGATTTCCTGATTTAAAAAGGTTTATAAAAACTTTTCACAAGGCTACGCTTACAGGCTTTTTCAGAACAGTATGTTCGGAGAAACAAACAATTTCTTAGCTTTAGTTATTACGTTAAAAGATAAACTCTTTCTGCTGTTAGGTTGGTAAATAAAAAGCCGTTGTTGTTCAATGGAAAAATGATTTGGAACAACTAGCAATGACTAGCTTGTGAAGACTACATTTTGGGACAACCTGCCATGTAAACGCTCCCCTCAGAATAAGTCTGAAACCTGTTCTTTTTGACATCGAGAATATGTTTTCAATTACCAACAAAAGTTGAAAAAATACACATTATAACGCACGACACACTAAGCTGGTATTTCCTAAGTTTAGTTCTTTGACAAAACTAAAATAAAAAGATAAAATTCTTTAAGAATGATCATAGTTACGCACTTTCCGTAATTTCCACATTCCCCACCAAAGAACGGAGGTCGAGATTTTCATTTGTGCGTGTGTGAGGCACATAGGTTTATATGATAAGTGGCGCTCCGCCCCGCTGCCTGTGGGGCAAGCCACCTGCACGCGTAACCTACAAATCTGCACTCCTAACGGGTGCTCATGTTGCATGTAATGTGAAAACAGTCTTTAGAATATAAACATTAATTAATTATTTAATATTGTGAAACCTCTTTAGTGTTTTTTTTTTTTTAATTTGGCAAGGACGCTTTCCTTTTACGTTCTAGATTTGAATTTATCAAATTTGTGTTCGGGTTTTTCTTTAATTTTAAAGCCACACGTCTGATGTGTTCTATTTTTTAAATATTTGATAGATTTGAATTAGTAAATTTATTTAGAGACTCCATTTTTGAACTTCATTTTATCACACTGGCTGATATTCCTCACAATTCAATGTCCTTTGATGGATTACTGCGTACTTTGATGGACCCTTTGTGTAAGGATAGAGCGATTTTGAAGTGTTGCCAAAGTAGGACATTGTATAGGACCCATCAAGCTTATTGATCAGCTTTACATATTGCAATTTAAGTTTCTGGTTTTTATTGACAGGATTTCTTTTTGAAATTTGGGGTGCGAAACACGATTTTAAATTAAACTGACTGAAAAACTAAATAAATAAAATAGTTTACAGAGGTGCTAAAGTCTTTTGGGTTCGCTAACCAATGCAGATATAATCGTTAAACAAAACTAATTTTCTTGAAAATATTCCGTATTTTTCCCAACCTTGTACATTCCCTACCTCAGTTCCATCACTACACAAACAACATTTGACTTTACCGCGTTCTACATAAATCTTTATACATAACCTAGTATGTATCACATAGAAGGGTTGAGCCCACCTAGGGGAAGGGGGGAGGACGCGTAACCTAGTGAACGCACTCCCCACTTAGCTATCGGAAAAGAACTATTACAAGGTAATTGCAATGAAATACAGCTACCGTTAAGTAGAACTAATTCGACGTTTGAATCTTTGACATTGGAATCGGACCTTTTTTTTGGAGGAATGAGTTTTATGTCGGAGATTTTAATTAATTCTCCTTCCTTTCTCGGATTTCACGAACTATAATAATTATTATGGTATTAGAGCACAGAGGGTATTTGGGCATACATATATTATATGCAGGGCGAAAATTTAATATCTCAGTAGGTGCGACATGATGAGAGAACACCGAAAATATATTTTAAAAGTTTCAGATACGAGCGCCGTGGTCAGGAATCCTCTTTCAGATTTCCAAAATAAACTAAAACTAACGTGATCTTCACAGAGCCTGTGATTTTCATATGATCGTGTGCAGCCTGACGCATACTGACTTTATTAGTCAAATCTGATGAAGAAATTGTGCGCATCCCCTAAATCCGACGACTTTGAAAAATTCAGATTTGAAATCCAAATCAAGTCAATCCAAGTCCAAATCTACGCATTGGCGCCTGGCGCGTAAACGTTATTCTGTGCAATAGTGTAATGTAACATGTACTAATGTGAATATATACATATCTGACGGATTGATGGAGCCTTTTGGGTAATATAACGGAATTTAATTGATTGGTTTGATGGAAATCTGAAAGTGGATTCCTGACCAAGGGGAGTCGTATCTGGAACTTTTCAAATATATTTTCGGTGTTCTCACACCATGCCGCACTTATTCAGCTATCAACTTTTCGCCTTGCATATGCTTTCTGTAAAACCCTCTGGGCTCTACCATTAGAATAGTTCAAGAAATTGAAAAACATGACGGGCTGTTAACCAGAGTGTGCTGGATGCACTTTTATGTGTCATCTGTGGAGGTTATTTTAATACTTGATATTACTTGTTTGTAACAAACATTAAAAATAACATGCCATTTTGTCGTCTGATTTCTACGTTTTTTACGTAGACGTGCTACGGCGTAGCAGTTGTTCTAATAGTCATAGATCTTTGAATAATGTAGATCAGTGCCCATTAAACAGTGTCTTACTTTGTATCTTTAATAAAGAACAATATAAGTACTAGATTGATTATAAACTGTCAAAGCTGTTGAAATATCAGACTTAATAAGTTCCGAGATGGTCCTGAAACAAGCTTGCGTAATATTTATTTGAAATACCCTAGTAAAGTATTGTTCTTGTTAGAAGCGAGAACTCGTGACATTGACAGGCTGTGCAGCGCCATTTTCTAGGTCTGTGTTCTAGAACGGTGTTCAAGCGTTATTATCCCAGTTTAAAACAATATTATGTACAGATTTGTGTCTATGCAATTTGTCGGATTCGTCAGATTCGAATAGAGAATCATGTTTGAGGATCATTTTAAAATGCGGGCTGTAATTCGAATATTTTACTTCCATTTTCAAAAATGATTGCGGGACCATGAGGCCTTTTTTTGAGGACTTTTTTAACCGTACAAAACCTGCGCACCGATTCCTTTCGAACAGCCTCTATAAATTTAATAAGCTCCATCATGACCTCTTCATCTTCCCTACATATTTTTCCCGTATATTTACATACACAAGTGAGTCATTGCACCACTCATCGAACAATCAACGCCAGGCTAACGACCTCGCAGCTTCAAGCCTTCCATGCTCTTTCAGATCCAACTAGGATCGGATGACCCCTCAGAACTCGCACTTCTCCCCCTTCCTGACTTAGATACCTGAGGTGCAAGGGACTAGGGGGAGGTCTAGGTTTGCTGGCGAGGGTCTAAGCCAAGTTTATTGTGTGACCCAAGCACTGATAGGCAAATTGCAGTTTTTTATGCATCACTAGGGTAAGAGAGATAGGGTGTATGTGTAATTGAGGTAAATAGTGTGCTTTTAAAGATGGCTCGCAGATACGTGTTGATGAATGACGATAATTATTGTCATTATTATCGCGATAAAAGGTTTTGAACGAGTTTTTGGTGCGAAAAGCAAATTTGCATCGTTCAATATGTAATTACCACGTCATTAGGCTACCGGATTTTGTAAGTGCCAGGTTTAAGTGCACACATCTGAGCTAATTACTTAATGTATGGTTCTTTGACATTTTTTTTAAGCAACAAGCCTGTTTGTTTAACTTCAAAATAACAATTTCGCATAAATACAAAAGTAATGCCACTAGGCATTACTTGGCAACCGACTTCCAAAAAGGAGGTTTATGTTCGGCTGTATGTTTGTTTTTGTTTTTATGTGTTTTCACCGATTGTGGACGGATGTTAAAAATGATTTTTTTGTATGGAAGGCTTTTGTATCGAGGTGGTCCCATTGCCACCAAATCAGAATCTGATAAGGGGATTCTATGGAAATCGAGGGAAATCCTCAAATTTTATAGGCATACCTATAGCGATTTGAGTATTTTTTATAGTAGTAGCATTTGCACTCGAAAAGCACCATTTGGTGAAGTGGAACTGATGATGAAGACCACAAATGGCCACCGGAACTACTTAATAATAAGTATTTCACCGTTTCGATTCGATTAGGCACTTTAATATGGTTGCTAAGCAATTTATGCTCGTCAAAATGCATATGGTGAAGTCACCATCAGTGCTCCTGGTACTTACCAGGAGAACTCCTCAACAATTAACGCTCCTGCATCGGGAAAAGCATTTTTTTATAAAAGGTGATGAGCATTTGACATTAGGCTATTGTAAATTAAATAAATTACAAACTGACCCACTAAAAATGAAAAATAAAAAACTTTTTACAAAAAAAAAACAACCGACTTCCAAAAAAACACTGCAAAGTGAAAAATAACTTTAATTTCGGAAGTCGGTGTCTTTGGATCTGTATTTTAGTTTTTTACCACCGACTTCCGAAATTAAAGTTATTTTTTACTTTGCAGTGTTTTTTTGGAAGTCGGTTGTTTTTTTTTTGTAAAAAGTTTTTTATTAATGAATGCAAAGTTGCAGTGATCCACAGATCAATTTCATCGAGTTAACACCGATTATTATCGATTAGAATCGTAACATCTCGAGTGATCGTAATTACGTGACAACACGTAACTGGATCCCGGCGGGAACTGTAAAGTGTAATTTATGATTTAGCTCCGGTTTTCGAACGTCGCGTTCGCTTCCGCCGCGCCGCGCTCAAACATTGTAACGCAACCCGAACGCACCTTTATTTGATTTATGCTTTTATTTATTTTTTTCGTCAGGAAGGCTTGGGAAACTCTTGGTGGCAACATGTTGGTAACATGAGTTACGTATCGTTTCATTGAAAATGTCTGAACCGATGATTTATAAGACATCTTCGTCGCTTCTGTACCTACTTGTAAATAAAAAGTACTGCTTGTTATGCGCGTACAGCTGCTGGGTTATAATTATGCATGATATTTGAATAATTATGATGTCATTGGCTATCGACGCTGTCGATCATAAAATAGACGAGGTATAAAAATTTAATTAAACATTAAAATGACACCCCTATTTAAAAAAATCTAAAGTAGCAGCACATGTTAAAACTCCTAGGCACCTATGTTCTATGTTAGAGGGTTTGGTTTCCGCACTTAGTCCTTCATGTGGACCATTGTGCGTGGGCCATGGCGGCCGTTAGTGGTTATTCCAACCAGCCCACCAGAAGCTGATTAAGTCTCCTGATCTGTTTAGGATATCTGTGAAGGATCTGGGTGACCCGAGGGTTTCTGTTCTGATCTGGGTGACGCCTGCGCATTCAAAGAGTACATGCGTAACGGTTTCTTCAGCCTCCATGCATGCCCTGCACAGAGGATTGTCCGTTATGCCTATTGTGTGAAAGTGTTACTCCCAGACACCTCTATAGAATTTCAGTTGCTATCCAGAATTTCATCAATACTGAGATATCCGATACACGCTGACACAAGAATTCAACTGCTGTAATATACTTACTATAAAGAAAGAATGCAAGGAGAATTTCTACATATTTTTTTGACTGTTTATTTTAAAGGTGTTTCAAAATCCCTCAGGCATTGTTTTCCCTTTAATTGATAATTCATGACCATCAGTTATTACAAACTTATTTGAATAGTTTTTTTTTTTTATATATAATAATAAGTGAGCGTTGATGATATCTGTCCACTGCATATTAATATGATTGGATCAATCAACCGTGTTTAAAGTAATAAATAAACTTAATAACACCATGGGAAGGGGATACCGTAACTAAAATTATAGTGTTGATACTTTGAGCTGGTTCGCGGAAGCTAATAACGCTTGTTCGGACATGTGCGCGAATCGAAATACTGTGACAAGATAGGACATAAAATAAAATGCGGAAAATAAAGAAAATTAAAAAGGAACAGAGTAGGATAGAATAAAGTTCTTCTAACATAAACGACAGTTGTGCTGCTAGAGATTTTGTTGCGCCACTTTTTCTTCTCAGCTAAAGCACTAGGAAGTGGTGAAGGGCGGTCGTTTTGGGGGACTGTACTCGTACTATGTAATTTTGAAGTTCAAAAGTGCTGATTCTCAGTCAATGACTTTTGATTTAGATTTTGAGTATAACAAAATGGTGGCCAATACAAAACCAGGTTCTTTGCAACCTGGGCTATTCTTCACTCTGCTAAACTTGTCAACTGGCTTTAATCTCTCACCAAAGCTGGAGCTATTCACGAACATATAGCTTGTCAGCACGTTCCTAATACTTGAATAACCAGAAATCAAATTAAGAGATGATAATTATATTATTATGGGAAAAGACGCACTTGAATATTTTCACCGGTTTCAAAAACTTACAACTTTATTCCTTCGGAATCCCATAAATTATTCCTATAAATGGTTGTAATAATGCCATAGTTAGTTACACCATAACCTTTGCTGTAATAGCGTCAAAAACATATGGCGTTTAACCATTGTACCTGCCTATTTTCACATCGGAAGCATAACGAGTAATTACAGTGAACAGACAAGAGACATTTGACACGCATCTGTCGTCTATTGTCTATGGTTTTATTATTTTTTGTTTAAAAATATTGTATAACCGTGTCGAAATATAAATAATGAAAGCTTATTCATTTGAATTTGTGAATTTATTAGAAATGACTACTTGATATGACAGGCGACAATTAAAATAAAAAAACCGGCCAAGTGTGAGTCGGACTCGCGCACGAAGGGTTCCGTACCATTATCAATAAAAACGGCAAAAAAAATCACGTTTGTTGTATGGAAAAAATATTTGTTTTATTTTAATTTAATTATTTATTTTTAAAATGAATATATAACTAAATATTCTGTGAATATTTCAAGCGCCTGTTGCCGTTATCAATATCGAGCAAAAACGAGCAAAAAATCACGTTTGTTGTATGGAAGCCCCCTTAAATATTTATTTTATTCTGTTTTTTAGTATTTGTTGTTATAGCGGCAACAGAAATACATCATCTGTGAAAATTTCAACTGTCTAACTATTACGGTTCATGCAATACAGCCTGGTGACAGACGGACAGACAGACAGACATACAGACAAACAGACGGCGGCGGCGGAGCCTTAGTAATAGGGTTCCCGTTTTACCCTTTGGGTACGGAACCCTAAAAAGAGAGATAACAGAGTAATTTTTTATTGGAGGTTTGTAAGAACGTCATCCTCCACTGTATAAAAATATAGCCTAAAATTACAACATGCAGACGTTATTACATTAAAAGTTTCAAATCCAACTTCGCGTCCTATTCCATGCTATTCCATACTTAGTTACTTACACAGGAAGCAGGTGACATTTTTTCTATGAGTTACATAAATAGGTACGTGTTCAGAACTACTGGTATTTTATTGTTTTTTTTTTCTAACGTAGCAATATTTCGTACCTAGTAGGTAGGTACAAACTTGACAAAAAAAAACAGATTAAGCCTAATATGATATTAGGTACTTATGGCAAATCCTTTATCCTTGTTACAAACACTTCAATTCAAATTACAACCACATAAAAAACGATATTTCATCATTTTAACGACAAGATATTGAGTGCTAAAACGGACGGCCCAAGTAAATCGTGCTACTCAATCCATCATACGAAAACAGGCTTGCATTTATTAATTTTTGACATAAAATGCCGCCATCTTGAATTGGAGCAGCTGTTGTCGGTAGTTCGTTGACCCCTTTTTTACGATTCCAGGTAGAACCATAGAAATGGTTTGGGCCAAAACTTTGTTGATCTCGTGGTGTATATTGTTAATATTATAAAGTTTTATGTTTGAACTTTGTGGGAATAAAGCCCTGGATCTGTATTAGGTACTTTGGGATTACAAAATTAATATTGTCTATGACGGTTTTGATTTTCAATGTGAAAGCTGCTTTAGATGTAGGTATGAGATGAGATTGATGATACAATTTTTCAAATCCACATTTACAAAATTAGGGCGTAGTAGGTTTTTGAAAGGTTATTTTTCATTTTTCGTGCCATTGCCTGTAGTAAATTGTTTGCCATTCCCAGTTGTTGAAATTCAGAATCTAAGGAATTTATTATAATAATAATAATAATTTATTTTCATAAGCCTAGTAAGTATATAGCATAATACATAAGGAGAGAAAAGGGGTTAACAATTAATTACATATGTAACTTAGATCCTTATATAGTAATTAGACTAAGTACATGCTCGATTTTGTGAAACTCCTGACACCCAAACTAGGTCGTGTCTTGTATCTCAGGTATCAGCGTTCCTTCCTGCCAGGCACATTATGAAGCCTAACTTATTGTTTAAATGTTGGTGAACTTAAATAGAAAATAATTAATTTTAAATATTATAACGAATTAAAATAACAATAAAGAATTAATAACTAATAAGTATACAGAGCCAAATTAAATTAGCTAGCGAACCAATTATTAAAAAAAAATCTTTATTTCAGACTACTTACTCATTTAAAAAAAGTTAGTATTAAGCAGGCAAAAATCTACTAGCTGAAAGTTTCAAAAGTTTAATCTGCAAAGAGAAACCTTTTAAATAAATATAACTTAAATAATTGAATTTCCGTCTGCAGTTATTTTAAAAACACTGAAATGTCAATAAAATAACAGATAAGGTACTAAATACAATAAAACTCCTTGATATTTCCAAATGTCACAAAATGAAATATCATTTGCCAAGGCAGCCAGTAGAACAACGTCTTTAGCACATCCTCGTTAAACTGATGACTTAATTACCCTTTATTACTATCATAGTAACTGGTTAAACACCACCTTAAAAAACGATAATAAACTTTCTCAGTACCACAGAACCATTGCAAGCTTTCCTTGTCACAAGACCAGAAAATGTCCTTCAAAACAAGCAATGCAATTCGAATGTGTAAAATGACACGTGTCTTTATATTATGTCCCCAGGTGAATTTACGATTCATTCATAATTTCGTGTGTAGACTGTGGAATTCCCTTTCGACCATTTTATGTTGAACTTCAGTCATCAAAATGTGTTTATTTTGGGTAGTTATTGGTCAATTCCTAAGTTTTATTAAAAACTAGCTGCTGCCCCCCCCCCCCCCCGCCTTCGCACATGTGGTTTTTTTCTAAAAATAAAATAGCCTAAATTACTTCTTATAACATCAGCTATCTGCCATCAAAACCGTCAAAATCAGTCCAGCCGTTTCAGAGATCAGCCGGAACAAATAGACTGACAAAAAAAAAATTAAATTGTTTTTTTTTAACACATCATCTGCCTAGCCTTTTTCCCAACTATGTTGGGGTCGGCTTCCAGTCTAACCGGTTGCAGCTGAATACCAGTATTTTATATGAAGCGACTGCCTATCTGACCTCCACAAGTCCACAACCCAGTTACTAGGTAACACGATATTCCTTGGTAAGACTGGTTGTCAGACTTTTGGGCTTCTGACGACCCGTAACAACTGTCAAAGATCTACAAATGACAGCCGGGACCAACGGCTTAACGTGCTTTCCGAGGCACGGAGGAATCTTGGTATGAACAGATGGTCACCCATCCACGGACCAACCGCGGCAAGCGTAGCTTAACCTGATCGTTCGACCCGTGCGGCAGTTATTATTGAGCTACAAGCTCCTTTTTTAAGTACTGTACCTTATACTTTCATATGCATTAAGTAAAAAGCTGTTATTTAATAACAAACAAACACTTCATTTTTTTTTATTTGTACAGCTAACATAACATAACATCACGCCTGTAATCCCCAAAGGGTTAGGCAGAGGTGTACCTATAGTACACCCACATTTCGCCAGTTACGTTTAAGTCCCATGTAATAGGAGCGAACCTATTCTTGAACATTATTGATTTATAATAACAAGTGAGAACACACATGTTTTCTAATATTCAGCTTAGATCAGACCGTTTCATCCTTTAGTAGAAGCTTTAAGAGGACCCTTCCTGGTCCGTCTATCGTCAACGCGAGCATGGTCGAAAAGTTTGTTGTTTCATCCAGCGCAAGTGAAAACTATTAACAAAAGAAGTCGGTTAATAATAATGTGCGGAATTTTCATAAAACTTGTTCCAGGAAATACGTGTTTTTGAGTAAGCCTTACCAGTTTGTGAAATTAATGTTAGTAATTTAGAATGTCCATTACATTTGCAAGGTTTCTATTGTAATTTTTTCTTAACATTTACAATTTATGAGTACATTATGAATGGCCAAAGTTCAGGTAAAATTTGTGCAAAAAAGCAGATTTTTGCAGGCTTATACTGACATTGTTTTACAAAAATTTTATTTTTTGCTTACATAGAAACCTAGATAGATAGATTACATAGAAATATAGAAGCACAAGATATCTATTGGTTCAACAATTTCAAAGAAAGATGTGTTACAACGCCATAGTCACGTACGAGCGTTTGTATGAAAAGTATGTCGGGTTGGCCGCTCTTAACAAGACACGGTACGTTTTAGGGACAGTTGGGCAGTGTATCTTACTAACATTAAAATATCAAGTATCAGCTACTTTAAACTCGCTTTCTATCACACATAAAGGGTAATCTAGGATTATTTCTACTGGATCACGAATTTTGAGGCGGCTTTAATAAGCCCCTATCTGTTCATTATGTTCACGAATACAGCGTATAAAATTCGCCATGTGTTCGATCTGAACCGAACTCGTGCACGTGCCTTTTTAAACATTTTGCAAAAATTTAAGTAAGCGTGACTTTATTGTCCAGATGTTTAAGCCATCAAAACATGATTTTATTGTCCAACCGAGTGTAATTTATTTAATTGCAATTTTAACAGCATAATTAATTGTCTAAAAATGTCCATTTAAAAACTGTCACATTTCGAACAATGGTTACAGTACTGACAGTACTTTTATCTTTTCTTGCTAAAAAAGTTCTTTATGAGATATATTTTCATGACGAGCGCCATCTAACAACTCAGTTTATTGACTGACCTATTCGTGTCTTTCAACGTAACCTTTTATCACTGGCTGCGCACGCGCCGGTAAAGCAGCTGCGCGCGCAGGTAACGACCTATCAGGAAGTACAACACTTCCACAGCACTATCCCGGAAACATTGATAGAAAAATCGCCTGTATTTTTATGCTGCCAAGGTGGATAATCGAGTGCAGATTTTTGACAGATGTATGTGCTCTGCATTGAACCATATGCTGGCTAGGTTCGTTTGTCAGCTGCACGACATACCGACGATGGATTTATCGCATTGTTCCATTATAAGCGATTAATCATGATAAGATGTACGAAAACGTCGCGTTTTTTGACAAATAAAAAAATTCAATCATGCTTGACATTGTTCGAATCATAAGAGATTAAATAAAACCTGTGTGGTGTAGACCATTAAGTACTTATTTTAATTTCTTTATAATAACAGTACATTAAAATAACCTCAAAATCAGCGCCATATTCAACTGAACATTGATAGGTTTACATTCAAATCTGTAAAATGTTTAAAATGACACCAAGAGCAATGTTAATAGAGCCACGGATATTGCGGGACTTATCTAACAAGGAATAGAAAAAAGAAAGTTTATTTGCGATAAACATGACGCAAAGAAGGAACACAGACACAAAAAACCGGCCAAGTGCGTGTCGGACCACGCACAATGAAGGGTTCCGTAGTTGGGATGAATTTATCCCAAAAACAAACATAACATTGTAGTTTAAAAACATGTTCCCCGATACATTCCAACTGCAAATGTAAGTATGTACGCACAATATTGAGTGATTTACCATGTTATTTCAAGACCATAGACTTATAATAGGTCTTCCTGTAATCTTTAAGTATAGAACTAAACTCTGTATTTTTTCAAAATTGTATGCTCAGCAGTTTCGGAGATACTAATGGGGTCCATTGGTATATTTTCATCTATAGTCTTTAATAACATTAAAACTAATAATTTTAAAATTAATAAAAAAATATATTTGAAATCCTCATAACAAGACCCTTTCATTTGATATGTGACACGGTACAATTTAAAAAACCTTTTTTTTTTTATTGTCTTATTCAACCTGCAAACGTGAACCAAAAGATATTCAAAATTCATCTATTTACGTTACACGTTCGTGTTTGGTTCACAGAAATTAATATGTGCACCAAGTTTCAACTTAGTCGGTCCAGTAGATTCGGAGCAAATCGGCTATGACAGAGGAGCAGACAGACACAGACACACGAGTGATCCTATAAGATTTCCGTTTTTTCCTTTTGGGGTACGGAACTCTAAAAAATTTAAGATTTCATTTTACCACTTTGTCGGGGTGGTTAATATGTATACCCATGCCAAATTACAGCTTTCTAGTACTAAGAGTCCCTGAGCTAAGCCGGGGACAGACAGATAGACGGACACGGCGAAACTATAAGGGTTCCTATTTGACTACGGAACCCTAAAAATAACAAATCTAGAAGAAGACTAACAGCATTGATGCTCTAACCAGAGTGATATTGCAGTTTCGAACACTTGATAACTTATGCCTAAGTAATGTAATCTGTAACTTGCAGGTAGTTCTAGAAAATAGTATTTCGTAAACTTGAAAGGAACTTGAGGTATTAAAGATTTTTTTGAAATTTAGAATGGGTTACAAAATAAAGCGTAATACATTCTTTACGTTTTAGCATCGTAGTAGTACAGACAGACTGATAATAAATGCAAATAATATTCTTTTTATTTTTATTAAACTGGTTTTTTATGACTCTAAATGTCTAGCTTAAATATAATAATAATTCATTTTCATATTATCACCATTGAAATACTCTAGCGACACCATTGACCACGTAATATCTACATATTAGCTATAACTTTAAATATTGTAATCACTTTCAAGCCGGTGCAGTGGACCGATTATAGTGAAATAAATATAAAATTAATTATTACCTCAAGATACGGGCTCTGACTATATTTTCAATTCCTTAAATCTCTTAAAAATAGGTAGTCACACATTTCAATAATCATGTGAATTTTAAAATCATCCCCTATTTTACCCCCTTGGGGGATGATTTTACAAAAACGCGGAAACACGAACTTTTTTATTTCTCATCAAAAGCATTAAATTTGAATTTTCATATCCCTAACTTAAGAAATATTAAGTACCCCATACTAACTTTGATCCCATAATTATATCACCTTTAGGGTTATTTTTGTGTGTCCTTCCCCAGGATGCCATCTAACTCTTTACCGAATTTTATCGAAATCCGGTCAGTGGTTCAGATGTGAAATGGTAACACAGACAGACAGAGTTATTTTCGAATCTATAATGTTAGTTTATTTTTTATTATTTTATTTATTTATCTGTGCACATTATTTATTACCTAAATACAGGCTGTTGACATTACAATATAAAAGGCCGCCAGTAAAAGAGTCAATACCTTCCGTACTAGTAGATACTGTATTACGGTGGCGTATTATTCCTCGTTGCTGTGACCCGTAGAGTAACCTAGTGAGACCTTAAGATATATGGCTCCTTAGGAAAATAAAATTAACAAATGAAAAACTTAAAATAATTTAGCAATGAAATTGTTACACTTGATCGTTTAATTTGTATCGATGAAAATCGCTTTTATTGACTGTGTGACCAGCACACTAATAGCGTAACACACCATCAATCTGAATGATTTTAAAGTATATGCTAATCCATTGCTTCATATGTTCGAAAAATTTGTTTGCTCAGCAACGGAAATAACGCAATGAATGTTGTGGAACTGTCAAAATGAAATCCATAGCTATTAGCTACTGATAGTTTATTTCGCAATTACCTCGCGGGTTGTTCTTAGAAACTACGCAACGGATTTTCATGCACCACGAAAGGCTCACAATGGTGTGCTGGTGATGTGTTCCGAAAGGCTCACAATGGTGTGCTGGAACCTACGCTTATGTATGGAAGCGAATGTTGGGTGTGGCAAAAGAAGCAGGAAAGTAGAATAAATGCTGTGGAAATGCGTTCCTTGCGAAGCATGTCTGGCGTGACTATGAATGATAGGCTGACAAATGAGGTGGTAAGGCAACGGTGCAGTTTAAAAGAAGATGTAGTAACAAAATTAAAAAGAGAATGCTTAGATGGTTTGGTCATGTTGAGAGGATATGTGAAAGGCGACTAACAAAAGGTATTTATAAAGCAGAGGTGAGTGGAAACGCCGGAAGGGTACGCCCTAGGACATATAGTGACCAAATTGGTGATGTTCTTCAGAAAGGTTAGGTGCGTAGTACTCTCAACCGCGTGCGTGTATGACCAGATGTATGAACGTAGGCGAAGCAAAAGAAGCATGTAAGGAGCGTAGCAGGTGGCGTTCTATAGTTTATGTCTAACATACATAAACTCACGCATTCTTCCCATGGGGGTCCATGGGAAGAATGCGTGAGTTTATGTATGTTCCGAAAAGTTTACTTGTATTATATATATACGTCCAAGCAAAAAGAGTCCACTTCTCCGCATTTAGTTTCCGAGATGTCTACGCAGTTTTGTAAAGTTGGGTGAAAAAATTGCATTTCGCGATTTTAATTTATTATTAATTAATTCTCAATTATCTACAAGTTCATATAGTTTTTCTCAAATCAAGCTTTTTCAGAGTTTCAACTTCAAATGTCTGATAATGTTTTTATCAGACATTTGAAGTGTGCCAGTTTTTGAATATTTTTTTAATCCTTATTATCAATTCTAGATACCGAATCTAGTCGTAACTTAATACCCTACATGTGGACCCTTTATGCTTAAATTAACTTACATGCCATGTAACAATAAAATCTCGATTTGTTATCAAGTCGTTAAAACCGTGCGAAGCTGGCTGATTTTTTATTTAATTCTGTCTTTATAATTATAATAATTTGTGAGTAAGCCATCATCATTCCCCATTCTCCTGTCCTTATTCAAATTTGTTTGTGGTCGGCGCAACATGTCCCTTTCTTCCATACTTCTCTATTAGTCGTCATCTCGGTACTCATTCCCTTTCTAGCCATATCATCTTTCACACAGTCCATCCATCGTTTCTTTGGTCTTCCCCTACTTCTATAGCCATCGACATTCATACTCAAAACTTTCCTCATGACATTTTACTCATCCCTCCGCATCACATGCCCATACCATGACAAACCGATTTCCATACAACTTTTCAGTCACCGGTGACACTTTCAGATTTAATTTGTGAGTAAGTATGTATGTTAAGTTTTTTTTTTACATTGTTTCAGGTAAGTGGTGCTCAGTCAATTTCAGAAACATCAGACATGCAGGGGCAGGTTGGCGACCAACTATGAGGTAAAACTTTTAAAAGAACGTAGTGTATTTAGTAGGTATTTGTTATTGTAACTTTTCGAAATTTTATTAACACTTAGATAAATAGATGTTTTATAAAAATTTAATCAGTATTTGTCAATAAATGAAAAGCGTAATAATATGTGAAAAGTTGATTATTTCGATTAAAAACTCATATTTATAATTTAATTTGCTACGCAGCTACGCCGCCGTAGCAAAACGCGCGTTACCTTTAAATCAAAACATTCTACTGTAGTTACAAAACGTTCCAAAAAATAGTTAGTTCTAATCGATAACACAAAACGTCAAGCTTATGACCTTCTACATTTAAATACAAAATCATAAACAACAAAATAGTCTCGCCATAAACTAAAAGAGGAAGTAAAGAAAACTTCGGCCAGTACACACGTTCCATAACTCGAAAAGGTTGAATGAGTCACCGCGGGGGTGCGGGACGAAGGGCGGGCGGGAAAACGATCGAGGGTGAAAATGCGACGTTGCATTTTTCTCGGTCCCGTTTCTACGCGAAATGCTCTGTTGCCGTTTCTTTAATTACGCCACCGCGCCAACGATTTTCTCTTTTTTCAACGTATAATTAGTTCTCTTTTTGTAATTCAATGTTAATCTACACTATGGATTCTTTTACAAGTTGATGTCAAAGCTACTTTGTTTTTACGTGAATGTCTCGGTAAAATATCATTTTCTACCATAAAATAGGTAAACAAAATTGTCTAACAAACAGCATTTTAAGGATTTCAAATCCTCATGTAGCACTTTTAAATAAATATTGTACTTATAACACAATTTCTTGACGCGATCGGTACATAAATTCCTTGGTCAGGTATAAAATGATGAAAAAGGTTCTCAAAACAATTCATTAATTAGTGTCCTTAAATATTGCGACTAAGTTTATTACTGCTTATTGCCATATTCATGCAAGTCACGTCTTAACGGCAAAGTGTAGTCAATTCGGATCAGACTTAATAAAAAGTTAGTAAAATGCGAATGATTACTTCTTTCTTATTCGTTCTTTAATTATATTTCTAAAATTAGAATCTAATAATCATGTAGACCACGTACCAACGAAGTTTCTAGCAGATAACTGATCTTTATAAAGTAACATCAATTACGTTAAATATCGGTGCTTATTTGCCAAACTGCATTTATATAAAATAGAAATATGTTATATCTGTATTATAGAATAGAATATAATAATATTTATTTGCTAAAAACATGATAAAATACAGAAAATGACAAGTGCATACATGTTTTTGCTTAACAATGTTAAGCGTACAAATTTTCACAAGTATATTTAACATTTATTGTCAAAGAAGTCTTTGACACTATAAAAACTATGGCCACACAAAATAATCTGCCTATAATGTTCCCACTGTGCACTGCTGGGACACAGGCCTCCTCTTTCTGTGAGAGGGAGTTGGCCGTAATCCACCACGCGGGCCCAGTGCGGGTTGGTGGATGTCACATATCTTCGAATTTTTTGTTCTAGGACATGCCGGTTTCCTCACGATGTTTTCCTTCACCGTTTTGAGAGCAGTGGTGATGAAATAATTTACACAAAGTAAAGCGCCTGTCTGGGTTCGAACCTACGACCCGAGGTTCGTAAGTCGAGGCCGTTAACCACTGGGCCACCACTGCTCTCCCACTGGCCATACAACCATTCATGCAATATATTTTTGAATAATCTCACATTTAAAGTCTTGAGATTACTAGTCTTGAAAATTGATAACCACTCCAAGCTTGAGCTAGAAGTCGGGATAATAATTTATGTCAAAAGGGTAACACGTGGAGAATTGTGATCTAACTTTAGACCTATTCCGAATCTTAAGTCCGAATCTTAACCATTGGGTTATTAGTGTTTAAAATAATTCAAAAATATTTTAATAAACATTCCAAAAAAATTGATTCAATTCTAATACGAAAAGATATTTAAATGCTTTAAAACCAAATCCGTAGCCAGCAGTAATATTTTAAAAATCAACACAAAGATAAAGCACTTTCGAACACACCGTGATAGCACCAGGTGCAACCTTCGCACACTAAATTAGCAAATAATTTATCAGCTATTGTGCGTTCGCGCTTCGGAATCACAAGCTTTTGTTACAAGACTTGCGCAAACGCAGCAGACAACAAAAGCTCTTTTACCTGCATTTGTTTTTTTTTGAACCCAGCAACAATGTGATTTCATTCAACTATCAAAACTGTCAAATGTCAACAATAAAGTCTTAGAAGATTACCTACTTTATTCTTAACGTAGCAAAGTTCATAAATCGATAGTATACTTACACTACCGAAATATACGTAAAAGAATAATGCAACAGATCAGCTTAGAATTTATAGTCGCCAAAGTAAATTTTCTTACGTGTGACAGGATTTTAAGCCATTGTCCCATATTTTATTCTTTGTGCGATTCTTAAATCCAATAACATTATGCATGATAGAGTTGTTATCAAACAAACTAGAAAACTAACAAGGCATAACAACATAACTAAAAACCTTAATAAAGCATGGCGAAGCAAAAACGATTGCCCATTACATTACAACTATCTAAAAAAAACAAACTGGCTCGTGCACTTGAAAAACAAAGGAAAAAACAATAAAAAGACATCCTTGTGAGGTGCGCAAGCTCAAAGAGCAAAAGCAAGATGGCGCACGTCCGCCGGCCATGCCACTTCCGCGGCCGCATCCGGCCGTAATTCGACTCCTGCGCAGCCTGCGGCGCTGCCTTAGCCAATCGATTTGCAAGACGAGCGTGAACTTACAACGTTATACCTTTTATAGCCCAAACACTTTCATCTTGGAGATTACTGACATCGGTAACAGAAAACATCGTGAGGAAATCTGGACTTATAGTTTATATATACCTGAAATCAACCCGTCTTGAGCAAGCGTGGTGATAAATGCTCGTGCCTTCTCTGTATGAGAAGTGGCCTTGCCCAGCAGTGGGACAGTAATCATTTTAGCCGAAAGACGTCCACTGCTGGACATAGGCCTCCACCGAAGAGCCCAGTTTGCCATAATCGCCACGCTTGGCAGGCGGGTTGGCAATCGCAGTATGGTGTTAAAATGCATAGTGAACGCTGCTGCCCTTTCTCTAGCAAGTCCCTTAGTCGCCACGGGAAGAAATGGGGTGGTGCTATTTCTTTACGTGCGGAACCACACGGCACAGTAATACGCTGGTATTATTATTCATTTTTGAGAGATTCGATTCAAACGATGTTCAAAAAATAGTTGCCTCGACCGTTTTATTTTTTTCAATTAGACTCTTTAGATAAGGGAAATAAACTAATCAGTGCTCTAAATCTTCTAGATAGTAGGTACTTGGAAAATCGTATCGTGTTTATGTAAATTAATGCTAGCGTTTCAGACTTCTTTCAGGAATAAAGTATTTGATACTTACAAAGAAACTTTTTTGTAAAAACATTGAGATTTGTAGTAAAAAACGATGCCTTATTAGTATTCTTCATTCCGTAGATTACTCGTATCTCGTTGTTTCCTATTTATTAGCAAATGGTAGTCAATCTGTGAAAATTTAGATAAAGGAGCTATTAACGCTGGCCTAGGAAATATTATTCCAATCGATTCTCAAGTATTTTCGGCTTAACGCCTTGATTTGAAACCTGTCAATGTTTTACCACAGATCAAACAAAGCCGAATGGAAAAAACCGCAAACATACATTGTATTACTTTTAATAACATTGGCAAATTCAGACAAGCTTAGTGCCAAAACTACCACCCTAACCGGGACAGTAAATGTGTCCCAAGTCTCAGTTAGCGCCAACTGAACTCCGAAGTACCCTTCACTAAACTTGACCTGAAACCAGAACCCTATCGAAAGCCACTCTAACATCCAAAGCAAATCCACCTTAAAAGACTAACCAAAGTATTTTTATCAAATGTATGGAAAATAAGACTAGATATACCAAATAAAATAGTCAGAAACCTTGGCATTAAGTAATGAATACAGCACAACAATGTGCGTAAAGTAGCACATTCACGATCAAATTTGAATTATCAATTTTGACGTAAAACCAACCAACAACGTAACTCTTACCTCATTGTAATAAGGTATAAATTAAAATGAATGCTAAGAGTTTGATCAAACTCTCGGCATTCGTTCTAATTTTCGTGAATGTGCTACTTTAGATCTCACAAGGCAATAGTATGTAAAATATTCACATGGAAATCGATTGATGAATTAAATAAAGCATGGAACAGTCGTTTAAATATTTATTTCGAACGTTTTTGCTTTTCCGAATTCAAAATGCGATGTTGTTTTGTTTTCAGCTAACGTTTTTTTTGTTTCGGGGTCAGGGACTTTTTGGTTTTAACTCAATCAATGGGGAAAATTTAAGTAGTCGATGTAATTGACCCTTGGTACAGTTGTGATTGGTCCTTCTCTATTGGTTATTTTGGTATCCAAATATTTTCCGTAGTATACTCGATTCTAAAATTAAACGGTCGTGAACTGTGGTTGATTCGGTAAAATAAATAAAAGAAATCCCTAAAAATCACTAGCTACTTATATAAATATTTCCATTATTATTTTATATGTAGCTACCGAAAATGTTTCCGTATAGTCCTTTATTTAATTAAATAAAATAAAACATGCAACATTAGTCATCTAATACAGTTTCAATTTAAACATTAACGTTAAGTGAATTATAATAAAGTGTAAAATGCACGAAAAATATTCAACTCGCGTCCCTTTGTGAGTCGATAGTCGTGAGAAAGAAACAGCGATATGCTTCTGTCTCACTCACACATTAGAGGATGACACTTCCGAGAATCGTCTGAGCTTTGAAGTATTTGAAATGCCCCACACACAGTACCGTTACTTTACTACAACTCACTTTGCGTTTTTTTTTCTGCGTCTCTCAGTCTTTTGTCAAAACCACTCCCCTTTTATTGTCTATGAGAATTTGCAGCACAAACTTTTGAACTGTTCATTCAACCGTAATGTTTTTGAATAGACAGCATTATTATTCTATTGCTAACGGACTTTTAAACAAAGGTTATAAATTGAAGTCCACCATTTCCAAAACTGTAGAATTCCAAAGTTGATAGAGCTTTTCTTTTAAATTGGAATGCCTCGTTCTCAATTACGACCGCGATGCCAATATTAAAAATGAAAATGTCGGCTTTCGGAGCGAACTAGCCGTGCACCCACCCCTGTTCAAATGTCGACGAACGGGGAGGCGCGTCGCGCGACGTTGCCAAAACGGAAAGTGAAATTTCGTCACACTCTCTCTCTCATTCACACACACACCGATCGCACTCACAGGATAGTTCACTCCTCGTAACTTATGTCTGTGTGGGTTTAATTCGGCAGACGATGTTCGTGTGTGTGCGTTTGTTTTGATGAATATTATACATTGGGTCTGTGGATGTGTGCGTCAGACGAATTCGTATGAACGTTGCAGTATACCTACGCTACGCTACGAACTACGTTTCCGTGTTCGATCGACTTTCGTAGACGCCGACTTCGAGTCGTGATTCTGAACAATTAAAGTTATTAAAAGAATAGAGAGGAGAATTCTTTTCAAGATTTGAAGATATATTCTTAGAGAAATGTTTTCAAGATTTATTTAGTTCTCTCTTCGTTTCATGCAATAAGAAAATAGTGGATTAACTTCTTTAGAAATTAAAAGCTTTTGAATGTAGAAATTATAAGTAATCGGCTGGAATACTACTTAATATTCCGACCACATTATCCATGATGCCAATTTGCTAGTACTAAATAATATTAATTTATAAACAAAAACCTAACTAGTTGCGTATATGTATTTAATTCCATTCAAACTTGGTCCAAAGCCCAATTAACGCATATTCTCCACTGAATCAATACTAATTGACCATCTTCGTATACAATAGGACTGTGGTCAGAACACCGTTATACCGGGGGGAAGGGATGACGTCACTCTCCATTACCACAATTTGTTCCTACACCATGACGCTGTAGAGATCGTAACTCCACTGGGGTAGGGTTAGAACTGTTAGAACTCGGTATATTTAAGTGTTTATACACATCTTACCAAAATCGATACCTCATTTATATGAGGTATCGATTTTGGTACGATAGTGTACCTACTTAGTTAATGTAAAGTTTATATAAATACAAATGTGATGTAGTATATTTTTTTTTTTTTGTTTTGTAGAATTTAAAATTGTGAATAGATATTTTTGTGAGTAGTTACATTCAGTTATAATAAATATTTGCTTTTTTACTGTTTTATCAGTTTTGATATCACATTTTAGAAAGTCAACGCTAAAACTTATTTATCCATAAACAATAGCAAAATAGATTTGAAAAAAAGTAAATTCGAGAACACGGACACTGTTGATGGCTAGCAAAATATTCATCCACACAAAATATCATAATATTTAAATTGTTATTTCTACATCAAATTAAAAAATAAACTTCCAATGAAATCATATAACACCCTAACGAAATTTGACAAAGACCAAAAAGTTTTCGCTCCAAGACTTGACCTTTTTAATTAGTCCAGTATAATCGCGATGATATTCATTTCTGCCAAGTTATTCCTTAGAAATAACCTAGTTATTTAAAATCCCTAGACGGAGAATATTCGTAGGGACGCATTTTACGCTAATCCTTTAGTATTAATGTTAGCATTGAATTGTTAAAGAGCTGATTGTGTTTGAAATTAGAATAAAACAGATTTCCCCTTTAGGCAACATTTTCTGTCCTGACGCTAATGACTAATCAGTCATCAATTTACCCTAGGTAACTATTCTGTAGATAATCACCACGCTTGGAAAACTTATAGGTGATCGCACTTTAAGGCGCTGACAAGAGGCAAATGATAAAAGTCGGCTTGTCTTAAACAAAAATATTGCCAAATCTATATAGTTTGTGGTAGCGGAAAAAATATATGTTATTCTTGAACATATTTCTCAGAACTTGGTTGTTACCAAAACACGTTTAGAAAACGGTAAACTAACCCTTTACTTTGAGTTTTAAATTTTCATTCCAAAATATCTGTATCAACGTACGATTGCTATTTAATTAATAACAAAAACGTCTTACTTATACGCAGAACTTAGTTGTTTATTTTTTTTTATTTTCGATTACTCATCTGATTTTTGAGAAAAAAGATAATTGCTTCATAAAAATTACATTTGCAATAAATTCTATTTGCAATAAATTACTACACAACTAGCGTTGTGTCATCGCGCTTCTCTTTCTTTTGTATGCAGTCTGACAGTGACAGCGGTTTAGCTGTTGGTAGCGTTTTAATCTTAATAAGTGAGGAGGAGCTCGCGGCTAAATAATAACAGCCGCAAGGGTCGATCCATCAGGTTAAGCTACGCTTGTCGGGGTTGGTCCGTGGATGGGTGACCATCTTTACATACCGAGACTCCTGCCTCGGAAAGCACGTTAAGCCGTTGGTTCCGGCTGTCGTTCGTGGATCTTTGACAGCCGTTACGGGTCGTCAGAAGCCCAAAAGTCTGACAACGCCAAGGGGTATGGTATTACCCAGTTTCTGGGTTGTGGCGGTCAGATAGACAATCGCTCCATGTAAAATACTGCAAACTGAATACTGTGTATTCAGCTGCATCCGGTTAGACTGGAAGCTGACCCCAACATAGTTGGGTAAAGTCTAAGCAGATTGATTGACTTTAATGTTAATAAGTAGAAGATACTGTCTCCCATCCCCTCTATAAAGTCTTAATCACCTACTACCTACTTAACAAAATGGTTGTACTAAAATCCTACAAGACAAACTTCATTCTCATTTACACCGAAACTTCTTCAACTTCACCAGTTAAATTTCATTACCTACGAGCAGGTAAGTAAGTACCTATTATGTTCTCTGAATCTTGAATCTAATCAAAGTACTAACACAGACAACAATCATGTCTACAATCCGACGTCCGCACTCAACCGACTTCGGATCTTTACAACCGAACTTTACACAAGTACACTCAAACGTTACAGCGTAGTTATTGTATTTATAATACTGGCAACATTGAATAAAGCTGTTAACCTTCATGCCGACGATTGTGCGGGGGCTTACGGCTCGAGGCGCGAAAATCCGATAACTTTCGTGCCCCCCCCCCCCCCCCCCCCGCTGCGGCCCTCACTTCAGCCCTCACCCGCCTTTAATGGCATAAAAAATCAATTTCCCGCCCAAATTACGCAGAGTCGACAAATTGCGAACGCGTCTAGTCTATAATCGAGTGTTTTTCGGTCTACTGTTCACGACCTCTGGTACAATAGGTAAATTCTATCAGTTTTTAAACAAGAATTCACCTCCGAATTAAATTTATTGCGATAAACGCGATTATCATATAAATTAGCTTTATTTTGCGTCAAAAAAAAATCAGAACACAAATTAAACTTGAGATGTTCATCATACAAAGTGCCTCGGAAAGTACGTTAAGCCTTTGGTCCCGGCTGTCATTCGTGGATCTTTGACAGTCGTTACGAGTCGTCAGAAGCCCGAAAGTCTGAGAACCAGTCTTACCAAGGTGTATCGTATTACCCAATTACTGGGTTGTGGAGGTCAGATAGGCAGTCGCTTCATGTAAAATACTGGTATTCAGCTGCATCCGGTTAGACTGGAAGCCGACCCCTACGTAGTTGGGAAAAGGTTAGGCAGATTCATGTTCATCATACAAAGTATCTAGATGTATAGATATAGGAACAGCTATGTTTGTACTTAATTAAATTAAGTCAAACGAATTTTATCTGGCTTAGAAATGATAAAGGTATTTTCAAGTTCAAAGACTTGGAATACTTGCAACAGTTCATTTAGGAACAAAATAATAACAAAAACTTAATGATTAAATTACCCTAGGGAAAACTTTTGTCCAGCTTTGAGATAGTAAAAATAACTTTAGAGACTAAACAGAACGATAAAATAGCAGACTATTCTAAAATGTATACTAAATAACTTGCTCCTTAACTGTTAAAGATAAAGTCTGGAAGCTTTTACTGGCCACAGACGCCATAAAGACTTACGCACACACGGAACAATATAATTCCCGTTCCATTACCACAACTAACGGCCCTATGTTAATACGTAAACACACCCGAAAACGGAATACATGCACCCACACTGAGGCGTGTCATGTGTCCCGCTGCAATGTCCGTGTGACCTTGATGCGAGGGTGAAAGTGTCCCTCCTCGCACCCCGTTGCCAACCTTCCGCGATCTATTTGGTGATTTTGAATTTTCGAACGTTCATTTATTTCTGATTGACTGTGAATTTCGAATGACAGTTTGAGTTTTGTTAATTTGTGGCGATTGACATTCATTTTAGCGGCAGGGTTCTTGGCGGGAAAGTAAAGCGTCATGTTTAGCAGTTGGTTTATTAACCATTAAGTGTTCGTGAACATGCATTAGTGTAGGCAAATGAAACAAAACAGTGCAACATCACATTCAAGTTCTCTCAAGAAGTCCGCGTGAGGTCTCAGTAAAGTGCCACATCTTTACTGAAACTCAAGGGGAGCGGGCGGGCGGGGATAACATCTATCATGCATTTTATATAAATCATTTCATCATTATTTAAACAAAGTTTGTAACTAAATAAAGACTTGGCTAAAAGGTCCCAGCAAGCAGGCCATTAAAATATTATTTAAAAAACAAATTGAGTTTATATTCTAGTTAATATTAACAACTACTTAATTCAATCTTCGATATGATTTGAAAGGCCGTTAAATATCCTTCGTTTCATACATCTCATATTTTATGTTCAATAACAAAATAGTAAATAATACAATCAATAAAAAACTTTTTAAATAAATTTTATCTACGGACATGAATCGGGCCTGTAATTCCGGAGTTGCAGGAAAACATAACTAATGATACATTTTTACTGTTACAGACCTACAAGTTTATATGGCTATAAATTTTATGAAAGCATATATCATACTATAAAACCATTGACATAAAAAATAAAATCGATTGGAAATACATAAAATTAAGGCTCTGTTTTACTGTCGAGAGATAAACCTTGTGCGATACATACTTTGGGAGGAATAAAACCTTCATAACATGATCTATCTTTGTGCCTTGAATAAAAACTAGTGCTCATGAAAATCTGCTTACAAATGACTCAGGAAGCGTGCTTAATTGATTTAGATTTGAGCTGACAAAGCCTCCGAAGTTTGAGAGTGACAGGTTATCTTAGGCACTCCGATAACAGTTGTGAATAAATGCGTTTTCATTTTCAATTCAGTTCTAAAACTCTGTTTTTGTAAGAGTTTATTTAGATGACATTCATTAGAGATGGAATTTTATATAAAATCTAGCATGCATAAACCATTACACGTAGGGTTAACAAACTTATGAATAGGTAACTACTTCTTTTAACACGTTTTCCCGCTTCATTTTATATTCCTTACTCACTTTGAAGTGAACATAGCCTCCTCATTAGCAAATACGCTCCCGGTCCTTGAGATCCTTCCCGAAACAATTTTAGACTTCTTCAAGGATAATTTTATTTATTCCTTGCTTCAGATAAAGATCTCTTGTATAAAAGTTCCATACAACCTCATATGAAAATACAATTACAGCTATCACAGACTCCATTGCGTAGACTTGTCGTAGAAGCGTCTACGAAGCGTAGCACCGTAGCGCCCCGAGCTACGAAACACCGCCTCTATTAAATACTTCCGACCGTATACGCTTTATCTTTTCTTTATTTTCTTTTATGAGAAAAATATTCTATAACACGGCTGCGTTTAAACACACACACATACGTTAAAAGGACTGGTACTCGATTTTATATCTGCTTATTCTATGAAGTAAGTAGGAAAAAATATATTCGATAACCTTTTCGATATCACTATTTTGTTGTGACTTATGTAATTCTACTTATAATAGCTAGTACGGAAGTATTGTTCAGTAGAAACTAGTAGAAAGGTATTCTAAAAACAATCCCTAATTTGAAAATATGACAAATAAACTGTATATTCTTAAACACATAAAGCATGAACACATATGAGTGCTACACCAAAATGCATTAAACTTCGCACCAAGCTTAAAATAGGAGAACCCATTTCTCCTTTCCATTTCTAGCTATCAACACTTAAAAGCTTCGCAACAAACGCCCCGTTAACCCTCAAAACGGTGCCAATACCCCAAAAGGACCAAAAAAGGACCAGCCACGACAAAAACAAACGTACGTAAACGTGACCTTGGGCGTGTAACCACAGGAGGCATTAATCTCGATATACCCCGGGGCAGACGCGCGCCAGACGGCCTCCCGGACCGGTCACTGATATCGCCATATTCATACCCGTAGGGTTACCCCGGGATCCACTAGATACATATTTTAAAACTTTGGAGGCACGCGGGATCTCCTGGTTCGGGAATTTGCATGGCTTTGGCGAAATAAGGTGTACGATACAGGCTTTCGGGTTAACCGGTTTAAATATTGGTCTTCAGCTCTGAATAATTAAGTTCATATTTTTAGGTGATTAATATTTTGACAGAACAAACCGTCAATATTCTCCAGAGGTGAATCTTGATCTGTTGGCCTCCAAAGAATTATACCATAAACACCAGTAGGCAAAAAGTAGTTTACAAGCAACTACAGCGATAAAAAAAATCTCCTATCATTGGAACACCAATCAACTTTTTTCCAACTTCACAAGACCATTCACACATGCAAATGATCCAACTCAGCACATCCTTACAACAAGGCTCACCCAAATCGCTAACCTCGAATCCTCAGAACCCGACCCAAAGACTCACACATCCTAAAAGGCTTATCCACCCGGACCTCTGACAACCCTACCTAGGGATGGGACGTTGACGACACAATTCAGGGCAACAAGTGTAGCAGAATAATGACCATTTATTTTTAGGGGTACGTTTTATGAGACTCTGAGGAAGGCATTGATGGCTCTCGATTGGAAGTAAATAGGGACATGTTTTTTGGAGATACTCCTTTTGAAACTTGAATTATTGTTGATATTGCTGGTTGATCAGATTCGTTAAGAGTCTACTTCCTGTGCGCAGGATAGAAGATATGATCGGCATTAGGTCAAAATCAGACAATTCAGTGGATTGTTTAAAACTTATCACATACGTTGGGCTCGAATTTATGGCTCTAGATTCTTCCTTAATGTTAAGACATAGGAATGGAAGGAGTTTTCTTTAACTAAGGTAAAGAAAACTCCTTCCATTCCTATCGAAAGATAGATCAATGGAAAAAAAAGTTAACTACAAAAAGCCTGTCTATCCACAGAAATACAAAACCGCCTTGCAATGTTGAAATAAACAATCGTGTCATGATTCCCTCTTTGTATAGATTATATTTGGACCCTCGGGCACCCCGATCCTCTCTAAGGTCAGGTTCAAGACATTTGAGACCAAACACGTGTCCTAATTTTATGTTACCTCTTGCTTTGCCAAGAGCCGTTTAGAGAAATTAATATTGTAACGAGAAACAATAATAAGGGGTTTAATTTGATCATAAATTAGATGAGGGGGTGATTGGATATCCTATTCTACTAATAAAACTATTACAAGATAGGCCATATACTGACAATTTTGAATCAATCAATTTTGAAAATAAGGAAACATAATTTATTAATCTCAAAAATGATGACGGTGAAACGGCTGAAAAGCAAAAAGCAAAAGCATAAAAGCAAAAAGCAAAAGCATAAAAGCAAACACAAATGGATTCGAAATTAAAGTATCCCAGGATTAAAGATACAGATAATGCATCCAAAGCATCTGTCAATATCGTTAAAAAATTAAATTTGTCAAACGCATTGGGGTGTTCGGCCGTCTGTGCAAGCGTCTCGCGTCTGGCAGTACAGATTACGGTAAACTCGGGGACGGCGACATCCCCGGGGTCATGATCAAGATAACTAAACTACTGCAATGAAATATCAAAAACAACTATTTGTTTTTGATATTTCTCTTTAAGAACACGTCATTCTCTCTTGCTATGTGCTTAGATGTCTCTTTCAGTTCTAGTTTCGCTACATAATTTAGGTTTCATTCGTCTTGTCATGTGTGTTTTTATTATTCAAAACTGCGCCTTCTCTTGCATCTCGTCTACATGTTCAACAATTTCTGCTACCAGGTTAAAATCATCATCTACTTCTAATTTATTCATCAATCCTGTTTTCTTTCGTAGGTATCTCTTTTTGTTTCATTTGATGGCAGTACAATCTAAATTTAAAATTAAAATCAAAATCTTCATATAACTTGCTGAAATAGCAGATTGTCGTGTGTTGTGATTAAGGATTACTGTTAGCGAGATTTATGGGGTGCCTCGTAATGTAATCCTTACATTTGGAGGTCAGGTTCAAGATTGAAACAAGGGGCATGCAAATCTTTTGAGTTGACAGACTGAGAGTCATTGAGCTTGAAATTGGGGAATACATTTTCGAAGTATACATTCTACGCACAATTTGTAAAAGCGACGGTAGATTTTTTGGATGGTATGGTACCTACATTTTTTTTATTTAAATTACGCAAAAAATCGGAGGAGTTTCTAGTATAAGATAATGTAAGAGACTAATGCATGTGTCTTAAATAAACTATATGAATATATAATATATCTATTTCTACCTCACATAAGGCATTTTATCACCACCCAATAATTAATAACCAAAACCTTATCTTGTCCCAAAAAGTATCTGTAACCTGATCGAAACATATTCTACGTAATAAATAGGGTGAAAGTACAAATTGTCGGCACCGTGTCCCCGCTTCACTGACGACGAAGCAACCCCCGGTGTCAATCTACGATGCGGGAAATCACTTGGATGCTAGGATTTTATTCGCGCGAGAAAATAGAAATTTGAAGAGACTTCGCTACTCTATATTTTATGTGACACGTAATTCCTGAGAGCTATTTTGCTAATATTCTTTTTTTCGTGAAATAAGGTTTTTTTTTGCAAGAGGTGTTTTAATTTTACCACACAGTTTATGTTAGTTTAATTGACTTAATAGATCGTAGTTGTAGCAGACATAGTTATACACGAATTGACTGAAAAGTAATGCATGCAAAAGAACCGATTTTTAATTCTAAATCATTAAATCGGCTTGATTGTAGTTTGCGTAGAAATTCCTATTAAGTGCTGTATCTTAAACTATTATTTCCACATACAAGAACGAACCGAGGAATGAACTCTCCCTTTTTTTCCTAATCCCAAATCCCACAACGCGCAAATCTTCGAAACCCAGCCTATATCTACTGTATACTGTTAACAACAGTCTTTCACTTCAGTTTTCATCTCCCACAGAGTGCTTTTAACTATTCACACTTCGCTTTTAATAGAAAAAGCGAGACTTGTGTAAATATTCGGCATTTTTAATCAAGGGAGGGTTTCGGTGTGCATTTGGGATATAGCACGGTATATCATTTGGGATATTCGCGGTATATCATAAAGGTTTAGTGTTATGGCGCATTCTCGCTTTATTGGTGCGCTGCTTAGCTTGTGGTGCATTGCGATGGGGTTATGGAGTGGTGATATTGCAGTGTGGCGCAACCCTTTGAATTATGGTTGTATTATACGATTTTTATGGTAGGTTTAAAGTGATTACGAAAGTGTTTTGGCAGATGTTGGCTGCAGTAGAATTTGCCTCTATGTAATGATTTCGGACCTTTAAAATTGTTGAAAGTCATAGTCAAATAATTTATTTCAAATAAGCACATAAATGGCATTTTTAAAGTCAAAATTTACAAAAAAATATAATTGATTCCAGTCGCCGCCCGCTTCAAAAGGTAGTTTCGTATGGAGAAGTAGGGGCAATAAATTCCACCGTTACTCTTTTAAAATGTTTTACTATATTTTGTATACGTACATTAATTATATGTGAAGACGATGCACCTACCTAGAATAAAAAAAATACTATACCACAATAGGTACAAAGAATTAAAAATGAAGCAATGACTGATAAATTAATCATGTGATAGATGCACGGCGCTCACATTACAAACATTGTAAAAAAAAATGTCAGTGTGTGAGTTAAAGTAATTCCAGAATGTAAAATAAATGTCATAAAAATTACACAATTAAAATTGCAACCAGTTTGATTTTGTCTAGTTTGTCTAGTCCAGTTTGATTTTGCTTACAATAAGATTCAATGTGATGCATTCTAAATTAAAGCACAAACTTATAAATCTGATCTAATACTAAGTACACACACGGTTTTGGACCACAAGTAACATAAACATAAGAAAAGCTATTCCATTAATTTTGTATTCCGCATATGTCTTGACCCTGCCCCATCACTGGTGATTTCTCCCCTGGCATATTCTACATGTCATTGAAGAATGTACCTACCTACACGCTTCGATGAGGTAGAAACGTATATCACGCATTCCCTTGAAACCACAATGTGTACCTACATTGTTGTGTTGACGAATTTGTATACCTGCCCATGTATTGATTATACACTTATTTAGGTACTTTATAAGCTTTGGTATAGGTTTGACCTTTTCCAGTGGATATAATCCAAAATTATTAAAAATTATAACATAAAGCTTAAAATATACCTAAACGATATCGTCTAGGTATATTTTACTTTATTATTGTTTTTTTATTTTTTTTTCTATCTGGAATTAAAAAACGAACTTAATTATAGTTAGTGTCAATTTGGGGTGTGACATTTGCACCTGTCAAATTACTATCTGGGATTAAAAAACGAACTTTAGATCCCAAAATGATTTACACAGACTTCCAATAAGAAAAATAAAATTAATAAAAATATAAACAAAAAAGTTAAACAATTAACTAACAAAGTTAGGGGATAACTGTTAATTTACGTTATTAATCCGAAAGTTAGCGAACTCCTATTGTTGGTGCTTACATAATAACAGCACAGTATCCATTGTCAAAGTTTAATATTAAATTTCAACTTAAATCTCTGTTTAGCAACTGTTGTTAACTAGCGATATGCTGCGGCTTTGTGCTAAATTCATATATACAAGAGTTTTAAAGAAACTAGAGTTTAATGGAAGAATATTTCTTGATTAAATAAAAGTAATAGGTTCGCCCCCTATAACATGGTACTTAAATAACGGGTCCGCGCCCACTCGACCCGCTTAGGCTCCACCCGAAGAATAATACCAGATGTTTTACTACCAATTCAGTGACATTTGTACAGTCAGGTAAAGTGATATTTACTTATTATACATAGAATATTTAATATTTTGTTATGATACATCATTTATCCTGGTAGTCAGTGATTTCGTTGTAAAAATGTAGCTTTATAAAGATAACCCCTAACGTGCCAATAGTTAAAAGATTGTAATGCTAATTAACAATAATCTATGATTTTTACTACAAAGTACAAAGCGTACCTAATACTATATTAAAAAAGGATAAGTACTTGTTTAATTATAGATTTATTTATCCAAACATTATTTAAATTTAACACTCTCTGTGGTGCAAGCGTTTAATCGATACGTTTCTGTCTACACAATACATCGATGTTTTTACGCCTATTAAAACAGAAATATCCAGGTATTGTTCTTCAGGGCGAGTCTAAGCGGGTCGAGTCTAAGCGGACCCATTATAACTGGCGAAATGTGGGTGTACTATAGGGACACTTCTGCCTAACCCTTCGGGCAATACAGCCGTAATATTATGTTATGCAAACAAAAATAAAAGACATATTTATCGAAGTGAAACGAAAAGGTAGGTAAAACTTAAAATATCCATTGTTCTAAAAATATTATAGAATCAAACTTATGTCCAGCGAATCAAATTATCAAGAAGATGAATGTATTGTTGAAAATATTTTTAGTTATAAAAAAAACAGTACCTGAAGCATCAATCCTGCTATACAGGGTGACAGGCAAATTTGACCTATTCCCCGAAAGGGGTTAGGTATACATATAAGAGGTCATGAGCAACAAATTAAGTCCAGTTAACTAGGGGTAAAAACTTGATGGACACCGAGGTGTGACGGTTCTACGATATTTTTGAAATTTCTTGACTTGTTACCAAAAACAATTTGTTATGAAAAAACTACTCCACCCTAAAAATTTAATAATTATTTTTCTAAGAGCTGAAAAATACCACCATTAAAAAAATGCTTTCCCAAAACTTACATAATCTCAGAAATAAAAGGTCAGGTTTTTGGAAAGCTTATGAAACCACTTATTCATTTTACTAATTTGTACGCCAACTGTCATACAGTATTTTACAATAATTTACTTCAATTTTCGGGATAAATACAATAATTAAAAATGATTGCTACTAAAGACCTTTTATTTCTGATGTTGTGTAAGTTTTGGGCAAGTTTATTATTTTTTAATGATCATTCCTTTTTCAACTTTCAGAAAAGTAACAATTAAATGTTTGAGGTGGAGGATTTTTTTTCATAATTAACACTGTTTATATAGGGAACGCCTTATCCCGATATTCCCACGGGATCGAGACTTATGCGGGTGAAACCGCGGGGCGCAGCTAGTATACTGTAATAATAACAGTAACAGTATTTGTTAAAACAAATAAAAATCAATTCAGTGAACTAAAATCAAAAAGATATACACTTAAAATATCTAGTATACCACATGTAAGTGCTCTTCTGGGCAAAAGTTTTTATGGAATGGCATCTAAAATTTACAATAAAATACCTGCGGACATTTTAAACACCAAGGACTACTACTATTCAAATATAAATTGCGTAATTTTTTATTTAACAAAGCTTACACACGATCCAAGATTTTCATAATAATTAGTTCCTACTACAATCTATCACCATACACCTAATTCTTATTTTGTAAGATTTGCTTTCTAAGTGATACCTGTGAAATTGTTTCTTTTCTTTCTTTCTTTTTTTAAAAAACGTTGCACTAGGAATTTCTCCTGTATCGTGAGCAGGGACCATTTTGGTTACCCATTGAAAGGGTTTTCGATAGGGTTTTTCTAAGCGGTTAATCAAAAACCCATACAATATGGGTAACCGAAAAGGCTAGTGAGATGATAATGATAGGCTAAGAGAGCAGGGGAACTGGGAAGACCAAAGAAACGATGGATGGACTGGGCGAAAGATGATATGGCTAGAATGGGAATGACTACCGAGATGACGACTAATAGAGAAGTTTGGAAGAACGGGACATGTTGCGCCGGCCCCAAATAAATTGGGATAAGGGCAGGAGGGTGTTGATGCAGGATGCATATCCGGTAGGCTCTAATAATCCTTTCATATTCCAAGAACACGTCTTCCCTACCATTACCGCACCCCCCCGGTCTACTCTTTGATATACAATGGTCTCAGTAGTCTCATGAAACGTGAGGCTTCAGGGGCTAGGGTGAATCTTTGGGTTCATTCGAGCAATCGAGTCTGGTACAACCACGCTGGGGTCGGTGCGTTTCATTCATAACGGCAGGAGAGTGTTTATGATGAGGTGCACAACCACAACTTATAAAATTTAAATGCATTTTCTTCCAGTCAATCTTTTCAATTTACTATATTTTTACATACATATTTGTTTACATATCTTCATCAAAACAAATAATTTTCCATAACAATGGGGATTTCGCAATGGTTTCTTATACTCGCGCAAATAATTTAAATGAAATAAGAACAAAATTTTAACATTTCCTTCCTTTAAAAAAACAGTATTGTTAAGTAACTCTTTGAAATATTGCTCAAACTCACGTTTCAAGAGTTTTAAAACGCGTGACCGCGAAACCGAAAAAAGTGTTACGAAACGTATTTAAATAAAAAGTTAATACAAAAGCTGCTTACTTCCTACTCTTGAAAGTAGGTAACACAACTTCCTTAGCAATACCCCTGAACTACAAACAATAACAAAACCTCCCACGCACACCGAACTCTTACAAAGTCTTTTATAATACCTGGTTTTTTATTAATTTCTAAATGATTTTTGAGTCCGTCAAGAGAACTACTTATACCTCTTTATTCTTATTTAATTTCATTCACTTTCCAAAAAAGATGGATTATTCAATATTAATAGTTCTACGCATGAAGTTAAATCACCTTTCAGGCAAAAAGCAACACAAAGAAGTCGATTCATCCGTTACGGAGCTACGAACAATTCCACAAACCAACAAACAAACATACATACATACATAATCTTCAATCGACTCTCTTTTGCGGCAAGTAGGTATCAAAAACGTTTACAAACGATATTCCCAATTTGAAAACAACAATACTCAACAACCATAGACAATACAAATTTAAAGCCAGTCCTATCGTAAAATAAAGAGGTCGTACAAGGAAAACCCTTGGACCCTCGTCCCGGGTGTAAACGGTCACAAAGTACCCGGGTATACCCTGACCGAGGTCGGACCTGGGGCCTTGAACTTCACAGAAACAGTTATCGTTTGTTTACAAACATACCATTTTAGTATTACGTGGAAAAAGGATTTTTATTGAAAGCGAAAACTGTATGAGATTATTTTTCTTTGTAACCTCTTTTTGTGCTACGTGGCGTGGCTGGCTGGTTGCGTTATGAACCACGTGCAGTTCCACGTTTGAATTTATGTTTTTTTTTAAGTGATCATTCGTTTTTTGGCCCCACTTGCATAACAAATCTACGTTGCTTTGCGTTGATGTAAAAAGATCTATTCTATCCAATTAGGCCAAGCCTGGTTAAGGTTATCCGCACACAGTAAATTCCAGTAGTGACTGGATCTAGGAAACGCTTAAATTCAACTGTGGATGGCGATAGGCTGAGTTGACATTGACAATCTATTGATATTTCTCTAATATTTTAAACAGAACTTCATACTTAATGATCAGTGAATCAGACTAATATAATTTAGTATCTCGGTAGGTATCACAATAACCTTTTACCCTTAGCTTTTGTTTTCATAAATTAGCATAATGTCGATAATTTTATTGTTCAAACGTTGAGGCAAATGTATTACATTGTGAGCCGTGAGTCAGCATAAGCATGGGACAATGCATCATACTGACTCACCCGCCAATCAATGCGAGCTTTACACCAATTCCAAATTTAAATCATTCGAATGTGTTCCCGCGTTCTTTGTGTTCGTATTGCTAAATAATGCCGGGATTGGTTGTTTTATTGATAAATACAAACTCTGATTTTGTCAAATGAATAAGAGAATTTCTTGTCTTATTAAGGAAAGCTGTCTTTGCCAATGATGTATTACCTTTTTGCGCATTACCTTTACATAAAAATAATATAATTCACACACAGATTCCAATGACCTAGTCGAAATCAAGTCTTTAGAACATACGAAAGCTTTTATTTTATTTTCTGTGAAAATTATGAACAACTTCTTGTTTTGAAAGAGGAACCCGTGATGAAAATATTCAAAAAAAAGCGAAGAAGGTATGGTTACGTTTTATTCTTAGTTATAACTATGATATGACATTGGAAAATACAAGAAAAAAGTCATCCAAATAGATCTTTGGGTAATGTTTGTGTTTCGACACTTTTGCTGTTGACGTGCGTCATGAGAGCGGCATCATGACATATCCGCCACTTGGCCGCCGGATGGCGGTTCAATTTGTTAAATTAAACTCCACGCTATGCACAGATTCACTCGCCCGATATAGGACGGGAATTTTCGTGGTTTGCTTCACACGCTCTATAAATTACCGACTTAGATAAAAATAAAGAAATATTTATAAACAAATAGTAATTAATCTTTTGAAATGCATTCTAATTAAATCTAATTTATTGAATAGAACACATCATTAATAATACAAGCACGGTAGCTTTTATAACAAAACATAATACACAATAAAAAATCGTTCCTATTAAGTTTTTTAGTTCCGCTATTCGCCGCCAACAGCGCCACCATCTACACGAGCGCAACTATATCGCGTCCCGCGTCACCGCGTCGTGATTGCACTGAATTGAGCTTCCGTCGTCGACAGGATAAAAAAACCCGGCCGTGTCCTCGGCGACGTTAAACAATAGCCAATCGCGTCGTGTGGAGCTTTAGGAGGCGCACACACTGAGCGTTCAAAGTCAAATTATTTATTTCAAGTAGGCCATTAAAAGGCACTTTTGATCGTCAAAATTTACAAGAAAATATAATAGATTCTAGTTGCCCCTTCCAAAAGGTAGTTTCGTATGGAGAAGAATAGTCAAGATACTCCATAGTTACTCTTTTAAAGTCTATCAATATTTTATACACATTTATTATAATTAATATATTATGAAGACGATGTACCTAGAATAAAATTACTGTACTACAATAGATACGAAGTATTCAAATTAAGAATCTTCTAAAAGATTGGCCACATACAACAATAGATAGGGATACGTGAAAGGAGGGAAGGGGGGAGGGTCTTGCCCTACAGTGGGACACGAACAGCTGATAATAATAATGACAGATAAATTAATGGTGCTCACATATTCACAAAGATTGCAACTGTAGAATATATTTCCTATCACTCTGTCTCGTCGCGTGGTAAGACGCGACTAACTTAAATATTAAAGTGATTTGGTCGCATCGATCGAATTTCGAGCCGTCTGGCTGACCATTGTTGCATGTGAACTTAAAAGTATTTTTGTGTACGATTAATTGGTACTCAGGAAGACTGTTTGAGATTTTTAGTCTGCCGTCTAGTGTTCTTTAAAGAAAGGTAAAACAAAATTATCTATACATTACTCTTGAGAAACGGGATACCTACCTTATGTAGACAGCAGACGTTATACTTCTACCTTGTCAAACTTCTAAAGGTATTTCCGTCGGGTTTCCCATAAAACTGTACCATACGACCAAAAAATTATGTAGCTCCACTTTTAGTACTTGAAGCTGCTTACGACGCGGTGTCGTGGCGCGGAAGTCGCGTCAATTTGATTGGAGCCTGATTGAATTGTCGGACTGCTGCCTTTGGTCGCTCAATAACATCATCATGATCGATTTGTGGAGACTAGTTTTGAGAAAAAGAGCATTTGGTAAACTTAATCATTACTGATTGATTACTGGGTTATTTGTCATTGACGTATTACAGTTGATTACTATGCTAATTGTCCGTATTCTTAATTTTGGGTAAAGATATATTATAACTTTGCTTATAGGCCTTGCATACGATAGTGGCTTCCACATAAGAGTCCAGTTTAGCGATATAAAAGTTATCATTGTCACACAAATTTTCCTCTTGTCCTGTGAATCGAGCACGAGATTGTACTTGGACTTAGGATTAGAAACTTTTACCCAATATTATAAATGCCAAAGTAATAACTGCCTGCCTGCCTCCTATCTGTCTATATGTCTGTCTGTCTGTATGTATGTTTGTCTGTCTGTTACCTTTTCACACCTTAACGGCTTAATGAATTTCGATGAAATTTGGCACACAGGTATTCTATAACCTCGGTTAGAAACTTAGATTATTTAGTATACTTTTATCTTAATAATACGTTCCCGTGTGATAATTTCTGAACTCCACGCGGGCGAAGCCGCGTTAAAAGCTAGTTTTGATTAAACAACGCACCAGTACCTATTACTCATATTAGAAAACTTAAAAGCATTGTCCAGTACATTTTCCTAATCCTTTTAAACTGAATACATACTCACGCGCTTTTAGCCGTACGAAGGCAACACAATAATCTCTTGATACATTTAGTGGCTAACGCGCATTGATGTGCAGATATCGGTTTAAACACTGGGGGAGGGTGTTTGCGACCCTATCCTACCCCAGCCGACCCTAACTGACGCCTCTAGCGACCAGGCTGTCGACGACCCCAGGTATATGTGACTAAAACCTGTTAGCTCTCATTTAGAGATTGATTGGAGGCATAAACTACCACCGCGATGAAAATGTAGAGAGAGAAAGATTGAAAATGTTTGAATGAAGTTTAGTGAATAAAGTATGTCCTTGATAACCCTGATATCCTGATAGACTGCCAAATTTTGGGTCATGCCTTAAAAAATAATCTATTTTTTCCATTCACGATTATCATAATGTTTATTATTTTGTTTTAATTTGCGAATTGGTCTGATATTCTTCTTATATTTATTGAAACTTCATGCACAATAGTCGTACATAAGCCGACTTAATGCCATAAGGGATTCTCTACCAGTCAACCTTTATACGTTGTATTATATAGGTAGCTCAGTAGGTGGTGAGCAGTGGTAGCCCAATGGAAAGGGCCGCAAATTTCAAGTTGTAGGTCGTAGGTTTGAAACCAGGTAGGCACTTTACTTTGTGTATATTATTTCGTCACCACTGCTCTCAAAACGGTGAAGGAAAACAACGTGAGGAAACCGACATGTCCTAGAAACAAAAATTCGAAAACGTATGACATCCACGAACCCGCACTGGGCCTGCGTGGTGGATTACGGCCCACTCCCTCTCACAGAGAGGAGGCCTGTGTCCCAGCTGTAGGAACATTATAGGCTGATTATGCTATGCAGGTTTTCTTATGGTGAAGTAACACAATGCCACTTTTAATAATGCAATACACTATCGATCTACATTTTGCCATTGCAAAAATTCCTTTGACTTAATGTCACAATATCTCTCTACAAAAACTATCCTTTTAGCCACACTCGTACTTGTCCAAATAAATGATCTTTTTAGCCACTAAGGCAGATCCTACACTTCTATAATACTTCTAGTTTTCATATTCAAGTTGATTAAACGTACTCGAGTGTAAAATTAGTCTGTAGACATCCCGACATTCACAGAATAATTTATAGGTGAACTTTCTTATACAATGTAATTGTTTGTGAGATAAACTTCTTCTATTGTTCAAGAACATTCTCGAAAGAATACGCTGAAAGGAAAAGCTAAAGTTGCCAGTCTCAAGATAATAGTTTTAGAGTTTAATGCTAATAAACTTTGTGATTTGTGTTTGTAATTTTGTTTGTTCAACTTTTGAATGGAAAGGCTATATTGTATATAGAATGTTGCTTTTTGTATCGTACTTGTAGCAATATTCTTGGAGTGCTTAGTCAAATCGTGCGATAATCAAAGATTTGGTTTTATGTTGCTATTAACGATACTAAAATACAAAATTCAATTTCAGTATTTCCCTTATCGTTAACAAAACGATATATTCAAAACGAAAGAAGGCTTTAGCTTTGTAAACTGACTACTAGACTGTAGCTTTGTAAACCATCTTCTATTTCGTTAAGTACTTGGTACTTGTTGACGGGCCTACACTGTCCTCCCATACGTATTAACACTGTAACTTGAAAACATTGTAAAAGACTAATTTTTATTTTTAAAAGAGTATCCGTGGAGTTTCTTGCCAGCTCTTCTCCATAGAAAACGACCAATTGGAACCGTGCACCTAGCATAAGCATAGTTTTATAAGTGCCCATGTAGGTTTATGTGGTATAAAATATTTTGATTTTTGATTTTTAAAATTAGGTATTAAACGATTGTTCCTAAAGACCCAACAAATTCTGTTTTCACGCGTCATGTAATCCCAAAAATCGTTCAACTCATGTAATCGTTTTCCAATCAAAAAAACCTTAAAAGCCAATACAAAAAGCAATCTGTATTCTGAAACTATTTGCCTGCAAGACAGCGGCTGCCAACTGTAGGCACTCGATATTGTCGCGCGAATCGCATTCTCATTCAAATAAAACCGCTGAATCGCAACAGACACGTTGAATCAGCACTTTGGGGCGAATATCGCCAATTTGAGATTCACTTAGGCTCGTTTGCCGTCGACTTGCTTTAAATTACCTTGAATATTCGAGTTTTCAGTTTAGTATAAAATGTTTTAGGTTCGGCATTATATTCTTATAACACACGATTTTGTTGAATTTAAAATATTAAGAGTATTATTTACCATGTTCTTTACGTTTATTGTAAACAAAAATACTACAAAATACATCATAAAGCCTTTAAATAAATTGTCGAAACAAAATTTATGGGAGCGCAGTTCCGCAAATTAGTTTGCGTGCCATCTGTCGTCGGGTAGCGGCACTAAACACGGACCCATTGTAATTTACTAACGGTCCGCAAAAACGGACATACCAAAACGAAACAAAACATATTCCAATTAACCTCGTTATTTTTACTGTACAGATTAACGTTCGAGATTATCTTCTGCCTTTATTATCTTCGGCGATGCGTTGCACCTGCCTTTTTAACCGATTTTAAATAACTGCCATTTCAATCCATCATGGCGGTACAATTTCAATGGACGGTTGTCTTGATGAATTATATTTAACATTAAATATAATTAGGTTACATGTTACTTTACTTTTATGGCAACTGTCCCACTTAAAATGAATTATAAGCGAAAGAAAGAAACGATTTCGTGGAACCTAACATATTGAGTTAGAATATTACAGTCGTCTGCACGACTAGTGGAATAAGTTATGTTCAAAAACATCTATCAATTTAGAACAATAGTTACTTTTTTACCAAAGCACTTATTTCCAATTGCATTTTACGATGGCACGTGAGCTACTCCATTTTAAACCTTATCGGCTTCGGTTTTAAATACACTAGACCTACGATTCTGCAATGCAACAACTGTTATGAAGTGCAAGACTTAAATATTATACACTTTCATTCTTAGTAAGTTCACGTGTTCATATTCTTAACTTATGTCATTGATGACAACTTAATTATCGGTTTACCTGAAGCCCATCCTATAGTCAATATCATAAAAAGACAACAAAGCTCTAAGCAGTCAATGTTAACTACGCTTCTGAAGCTTTCAGCCTACAACACACCTGCCTATAACACAGCCTACGTCTTTTCACAATACAAACGACCTTACTCAAAGTTTATATTGTAACTTCCCCAAAGGGACCAATTTCTTGACCACAAAAGACATTCACGCGATAGTATCCGCGTCACATATCTTCAAAATTAAGGTCCGAAACATCGACATGTCTCAGCACTCATCAATGAGGTAATCAAGTGCTTTCGCGTGACGGACTCGACCTGCCTCAACAAACCCACGCAACACGCACCCACGATACGAGAATACGAGCCGACTTACGAGTACTACTGTATGATCTACCGAGAGTAAGTAATTTGTTTATGAATACACGTGACGTAAAGCGAAGGCGTGTCGCGGAATGAAGGACCAAGTTTCAGGGCGGTTTTTGTATGGGATGTTTTAGGATTTGTAACTTGTAGGTAAATTAAAATGGTACACGTTGTTAGGTTTGACGAATCGAATAGTAAACTTCACAGTTTCTAAACGGAACTTCAAGAAAATTTAATACAAATCATACAGAAAACTTAATAAACACTCATGAACGCTGTTCAAAAAGTTAACGCTGATAATGTGATACAATTTGAATATAAAATACATTCATACATAACCAATGGATTAGAGTTTAACATTTAAAAAACAAGACCAATCACACGCAATAATTAATAAGGTTTCAAAGGTGTTACTAAAATATGAAAATATTAATTAGAAGCATTAATAATTTAATAAATACAGACAGATGGTGGTACAAAGGTGTACTAATTCTAATTTACAAACCAGTTTATTAATTCAACGTATGACGATGATGCTTCCTGATAATTAATATTTAAATAACGGTAGTCATATTCGTAATATTCCCCTAACATTTTTGAAAGTATGTCACAATATTGCGAGTCATAAATTGAAGGAAGTCCCTGTTTTTATATTTGTGGTGTGTAGTGTAAATTAGTAGAGAATTCTTTGTGTTATTTTTTTCAAATTAATGTCTTTCCCTGACGTTTCTCTAAATCATATCACTTTCAGGATGTTAAATGCCTTGCCTTCTAATACCCATGTGTAATATTGAATCAAGAGAATACCCGTTCCAAGATAACTAGAACTACGAATAAAAACGGTCACATAACATTCTACAATCTCAAGCCCGTGACAAACTTACTAAAGGCAATAATGCAGCTGTTTCCCATAAAGACCTTCCTAATGTTTATTCATCTTATTAAAATCTCTCTAGCGACCGAAAAATGAGTCCCGGACCTGTTCACAAGGATAATTACAAATCCCGCGATTTGAATAAGAATAGATAGCGGTAGAAAGAGATAGACATTCAGAGAGAGACGGCGATATAACAAATGTCGTTCGCGTCTAACACAAAAACAGGAGTAACGAACTAAAACGCCAGGTGTGAGGCGATGCCATGTGCTCAGTAACAGAAACTATTTATTTATTCGTGGCCTCAGTTGAAGTAACCTATTTAATTAGTCTGTGGCTAGATAACGAAAAAGCTCGTTAGGTTTGACAATGATTGCTGTCATTAGCTCGACAGTTGAGCGTGTCATCAATAATTTTTAGAGGACGCGCCGCGGATTTTTTTCCGTTATGAGAATTTTAGATTCCTGTTGAATTTGTAAGACGAGCAGCTTTTTGGACGAGATGAAAGTTGTTCTTCAGAAAGAAATCCGCTGTGTTATCTGTAATTTATTCTAGAAAAATAAAATAATAAAAACAGTATCTTCATCTCACATTAAGTTTGGGTAGGTATAGGTAGACGAAAAAAACCCGGGGTAGGCAAATATAAAAAATAACGATATAATGATAAAAATACAAAGCAAAAAAACGCCTTTAAAACTCTGCTTTTAATAAACTAAAGTTTTTATCGATGTTCAGTTTCATAAAACTCACTCATTATGTTACTTGAGAACGCGCCACCTAGTGGTGAGTGGCGGAACTACTGCAAACACAAGTAACACTACGCTCTGCGTTGATGTTGTCTTGAACATGTGAAGATAGATGGCGCTTATTTGTTAGAAGTTATAAATTATAAATTATTTTATCACTACGTTATGAGATCTTGATCAAAAAGACGATTATTACATAAATTACAAATAAAACAATATTTTACTATTACTATTAATACTCCAACACGAACATTAAAAAAGTTATCATACTAAAACACTAATCTGTCGCCATCTAACCTTACCTCCATTGCATGCTTGTCTATTCATTTTTCACTTTTTTTGTGTTAACGTTTCTCCTTTGTTTTTACTTACTTTATTTTTGCTTTATGTTAAGTCCGTGGTGTGTCTGTGTTGTTATAGCTTATTTTGGCTCCGGACGGGACCTTGCAGACGGTGAAGAGCGAGTCTCGGAGAGGACGCGGAAGAGGGCGCTCGAGTACTACACCAGTGAGTACCATAAACTAATTTTCTTACCTTTTCTTTTATGTTTTTAATATTTTTTCTTATTCTTTCATGTCATGTGTATTCCTTTACTTTGGTGACTAATGATTAACATTATCATGATTAACAATTTAAATAATAATTACTCGTATTTAAGAAGCGTCCTTTCTTCCTTTTTACGGGAGACTTTGTTGTTTCCATGAATAAATACTATTTAATTAATCCGCGATATAATAAAAAATATGGTACGTATTAAAGAAGACGTCATCGAGTCGTCGGATAAGTTTAAAGGACAAAGTGTTACAGGATAAACATTCATAGCAAACCGTCCTTTATCAGTGTAGTTAGTTTACATCTTTTGATTTAGTTAAATCTTCGATTGAAATTGCCTGATTTAGAAATTTGTATGGCAGTTAACATCAGATACACATGTAGGTACAGCTTGGGGAAACTTAACATGAAGTGAAGTAGTTCTAATTCATGCAATACAACATCAAAATGCAATGCATGCGAAACAACAACTACGCGAATTTGTTTCAACATTTGTGTAAAATTTTATGTTACCTACGTCCAATGACAAATATGCACCCGGCAAAAGAAAGACAGCGGCAAGCGAACAGGAAATGCAAACTAACTCTGTCTATAGTGAAGGCATGCCAACAATCCACGAATCACATCCCCATGCGACAAAAGGTCGATCATTGACACAAGCCCTCAACCCGTCAATGCCAGCGTGACCGCGCCACGCTTACACAACGACAATAAATCAAACATGAAACAAAAACCAGCCCACTCTCGCTTTCGAAGCGAAATATCCGAATATAGAGGAATAAAGTGTAACCCTGCCAGTTCATGGCCACTCAGCATTCGTAAACAAACCCCATTCAGGGAGATTAACGCGGACGAAATACGAGAATTTTGTTACTGTTTCGAATACATTACCCGTTTTGTATCGGCACTCAACTTTGCTGCTCAAGTCCAGCGCGTAATGTATTTTGCTATAGGAAATTTTATAGTTTTATAGTGTTGGGTTTTGTAGGATATTTTTCCGCATGCCCGCGGCTACCACCTGTTCATTCAGCGAATCGAGTGGGCCGCGAATTGTAAATTAATTGAAAGATTATTCAACAAGGTCCTTTGGTGTCGTTCACCTATTTTATTTATTTGTTGTGTGACATTGTTTCATGCGATATGTACTATATTTTTATTTATGGTAGACGTAAGCTTTCGTTGACCCTGTTTTGATCGGGATGCCATTGGCCTTCTTCTGTGTAACACGAACGCTTTTGCGTAAACGTTACGACTGTTATCCGTGAACGGATAGGTAGGGCTTTTGACCGTACTTTGTTTAGGTCATTGTAAGGAGGCCCATGTCCAACAGTGTAATTTTACAAACTAATAAAGATGACTTCTAAATATGATTCTTAGTCCTAGATAGCCTGTAGCTATGGCTTATAATGTCTCAATCTTGTTCTATTAGAAATAGTTTTTTCGTAGACCCGCTACGCCGCTGCTACGAAAAACGCTACGCAGAAAAGACATAACCACGTTTAGCAAAGTAATTGGTGATTATGTGAGCAGTTGAGCACCATAATCATACATTTCATGCCTGAAATAACTGACAGGATTGTCTTTAAAATCAATATGAACCGAGTCATTTTCATTATTTATTTTATTACATAGAATTGGTCCCGGCTGACATTTAGATCGTTGACAGTCGTTACGGGTAGTCAGAAGGCCGAAAGTCTGACAACCAGTCTTAGTCTTAGTCTAAGGGGTATCGTATTAGTAACTGCAGGAATGTGGAGGTCAGATAGACTGGTATTCAGCTGTATCCGGTTAGACTGGCAGCCGACCCCAACACAGTTGGCAAAAGGCTAAGCAGATGGAGATTTCATGGAAATTACAAAGAATTCTTAAGTTTCTCTGCAATTACAAAAAACAACGCAATCTCGTTCTTTAATGTGTCAGTATATTTACTGACGTCAATCGTTTCTATATTAAAGTGCATTTTAAAGCAAACAACACTACATTTGATTAGCTAATGCACTCTTTATGAAACTACAAAGAACTTCACGAGTTCAGTACTTATCTTTATTTTAGATCTCTCTGTTTGCCGTCCGTTTGAGTCTGGTACGGATAGGAATTCAAAGTTAGACGCTTTTATATTAAAGGGGATGCGCTAAGGTAGCCCGCGAAATTCAAATTTTATTACGTTTTTTGCAATTTGCAGGTCTGTGTCAGGTTGTATGTTGATCTAAATATGATTCACGGCCGTAACAAATATGGCTTTTTTTCAGGATTATAATCATTAGAATCGGCAATACAACTAACTCTCTTCGTAAAATCCTATTGAATGACTATTTCTGAAATAATCATTCAGTAGGATTTTATGAACTTAGAGATTTGTAATGGTGATTTCAAGTTATTTTTCACTTTGTTGTGTTTTATTTGGAGGTCGGTTGTTTTTTTTTGTATTTTTTTTTCTTTGTCACTTTAGTTGTGGTAACTAGCCCATACAAATTCAAATACCACTACCTGCTACATCATCCACATAGACTGTGCGGGAAAAAATCGTATTATATGTGAAGACGATGTACCTAGAATAAAATTACTATACCATTATAGGTCAAAATAATTAAAAACTAAGCAATTTATTTATTTATTTATTTATCCTCTCACTGGAACGCCATACAGCAATTACACCAAACGGAGCAAAAAATTAGTTCATGTGCTGCTATCCATCCATCCTGTGCGCGATGGACATCGAACGGGCGGCGATGGATCACGCACACTCACGCAGCGTCAAGAGACTTCTCCAATGAAAAATAACTTAATTATGAGATAGATACATGGTGCTCACATATTTACAAACATCGTATATGTTTTCCTAAAAATCATAAGTCAGTGTGTGAGTATAGGCAATCACAGAATTTAAAATCAATATATATGATTATTTTGCGAGTACAGCGAGTACTGCACCCTGACGATTAGTTTTAATTTTCATTCGTGTTTCTTCGTGTACCTGAAACAACTATATTCAAGGTTTTCATTTCAATCACAGTGCGAATGTAAGTAGGTATTACGTAACTGCGTCGTAGATCAATACGAGTAAGCCGCAGTTTAAAGTAAGAAGAATCAAACATCGAAATTACTAAATTATTAACGTCGTTAACCATAAAAATGTGTTGTGCTAACTTTGAGAGATCTATGTCAAGCCACATTATTCAAAAGCTAATCAATTACACTAAAAAAGCCTACAATGCTCTGCGCGTCCAGTATAACAACGCGTTCAGGAGCTTATTGGCGCTCCCATGGCGGTGCCGTGCCTCTGGCACGTTCGCCGACTACAGTACGGCCGGCTTCCAGACGGTGCTTCACAATAGAACGGCCCTGTGGTCTCGGGTAAATGGTAGCTCCAACACGCTCCTGAGCGTGGTGTCAGATAGAGTGGACACCAAATCATGTGGCAGTGGTCGCTCACGCATGTACTAAATAATAAATATTTTACGTTTTACTAACATAGCTATAAGTATCTACATACTAACATAATATGGACCTGTACGAGTATCATTTACTGTGTGCTTGGTCTGAAATAAACATTTTCATTTCATTTCAAGCGTAGACTGCACTGGTTAGTTAATTGATTGACTCAATTTTAAAAATATACCTTAGCCATCGTACTCAAGCTACAATGTGCATACAGTTTTTTTTTAAGTAGCACATTCCTACGGTACTTAATTTTAATCCCTGCCAAAAATCCTTTCGTATGCGCTGGTGAAGTCTCGCCCAAAAGCTAGCGCAACAATATAAAAAGCCAATATCATTGTATTGGTCACGGGGTCATTAATCATAAGCCTGACGTCACCATGACGTCAGTTCCCGTCAATTTGAAGTCATCTATTAGTCCGCTACTGCCGTCTAAACAATGCAAGGCATTTTGGGGGCGAGTGGCCGGCCAAAAGGGGGTTGGGTTGTGATGTAACGGTTATTGAGTCATTATTTATATTTATGTGTATTATATTAGTAGGGGATAATATATGTTTGGGGAGAAATGACAAATAATACAATAAGTTCTATGTCAGTTCAATCCTGTCTATATCACCATTTCTGAACTGTGATAAAAAATTTTGTTGTTTCAAGAGCTGCGCATTTAAACCATTGGTTTCTGTGCTGCGGTTCACGCGTTAGATTCCCGCAAGAAATATGTAACATAACATCACGCCTGTAATCCTCGAAGGGTTAGGCAGAGGAGTACCTATAGTACACCCACATTTCGCAAGTTATGTTTAAGTCCCATGTAATAGGGGGCGAGCCTAGATTCAAGATTCAAGATTTATTTATTGTTTGTCACAGGTGGAAATTCAGCTCTTAAAATTAGTATTATAACAAAGTATCAGTGTACCATACCCATGGGGTGTACAATCTTTAAAATTTACAATTACATGTCAAAAGAAAAACAAAATAAAATCATTCAAGTAACATAATAACCATTAGAGAAAATAAATTAAGTATAAATATCAATTGGTATTTGACATAATGATTGCATCATTAACGTCATATTAAATAAATTTTAGTCAAAAACATTTGTCACTGAATTAATTGATGTCCAAAGAAAGAAAAAAATAATAATAATATAAACCGTCATAACAAGTATACAAAATAGTCAAGGCAATATAATATTCATTAGCACCACATTACAGATAAATAAATTAAACAATAACTAACACTTTTCATAATTATGCATTATCATAATACCATTAAATAAATTTCAGTCAAGACATTTGTCATTAAAGAATTCATTAATTGTATAATTTACCTTCTGTATCAGTAGTTTTTTAAGTTTGTATTTAAAAGTAGCGAATGTTTCAGTGGTTTTAATAAAGTCTGGCAATTTATTATAAATTTTCACACCCATACCAAATATGCTTGATTTAAACTTAACTGTTCTACTCTTAGCTGCCTTAAGGTCATTTTTATATCTAGTACTTCTCATTGTCTCATAATTACTGATATCTCGCTTTGTCATTGAGGCTGCTTCCAATATATACATTGATGCTAGGGTTAAGATTTTTAGTCTTCTGAATTCTGCTCTGCATGAATCGGTCTGTTAATGCCCACATATACTTCGGATACATTTTTTTGGGCTTTGAATGCAAATTCTCTGTTAGTCGAGTTACCCCAACACAGTATACCATTAGAGTAGAACCGACATATGCATGATAAACATTGAGTAATACGTTTTCATTTACAATTTTCCGAAGTAAATAGAGAGCATATGAATACTGATTAAGTTTTTTGCAGACACCATCCACATGCATTTTCCAGTCAAGTCTTGAGTCGATATGGACTCCTAGAAATTGAGTGTTACTGACCTGATTTATTGAATTACCTTTATAATTAACATCGATTTTATTTGATTTTGAATTTTTATTTGTGAAGGTCATATAGTTAGTTTTATCAATATTTATTTTTAAATTATTAATTATTAACCAGTTTATAATATCTTCGAGAGATTTATTAACCTGAGCCTCAAAATTTTCTTGACCGGTATCTCCAAAAATGGCCGTGCTATCATCCGCAAACAATATAATGTCTTGGTCTATAGACCTTGGTAGGTCATTAATATATATGTTACGGCTAATACCCGAAGTGCGGCTACACCTAGTTTTAGCCGGTTAGAATTATAGGTCCAGACAATCCCTGTTGGATAAAACCAATTTACCAACAATAGACGAGGATCTGGCGCTCGGCGGCCTTGTTAATGGTTACTGTTCTAACCTAACCTAACCCAAATGATTTTACCCGAAAACAATCGGCTCGTACTAGGTTTAACCAAGAGTAAGTGGCTACACCTAGTTCTAACCGGCTAAAACTAGGTGTAGCCGCACTTCGGGTATTAGCCGTAACATATATAACGAATAAAAGAGGCCCAAGGATACTTCCTTGGGGAACGCCAAATTTTACAAGTTTAGGGTCCGACATATAGATGCGTTCGAATTTTGTGTCTATTTCTATTTTCGTTATTCGTGTTATTTGAAAACGATCAGTTAAGTACGACTTAATAAGTTCCAAGGCATTCCCTCTTATCCCATATTTCTCTAATTTGTTAAGTAGGATTACGTAGGTAGATTAAGTAGGACCTATTGCCATCAACCGGGCACAAATCCAGACTCCGGGCAGCTTCTGAGAAATTCCTAATGGAAAAACCCAATATCACTTTGCCCGACCTGGGAACCGAACCCGGGACCTCAAGCTCAGAAATATGTATAAATAAAATACAGGCAACATTGAAAACAACATAGACATTCCTCTTTTACCCGTTAGTACAGTCGATGACCAGCATTACATGACCCCTCTTCCATTATTCTTCTTTGTAAGAAGGATCAAGTAATGCTGGTCTTATCTTTAAGTATTTACATCATCACCATCTGCCTAGCCTTTCCCCAACTATGTTGGGGTCGGCTTCCAGTCTAACCGGTTGCAACCGAATACCAGTATTTTACAAGGAGCGACTGCCTATCTGACCTCCACCATCCAGTTACTGAGTAATACGATACCCCTTGGTAAGACTGGTTGTCAGACTTTTGGGCTCCTGACGACCCGTACCTACCGTCAAAGATCCACGAGTGACAGCCGAGACCAACGTGCTTTTCGAGGCACGGAAATGGTATGTAAAGATGGTCACCCATCCATGGACCAATCGCGGCTTGCGTAGCTTAACCTGATCACCTCGTTAATCTCTACGTATCACAGTCATATTAATAGGTAGTTATTATTATAGAACTAGCGACCTACCCTTGCTGCGCACGGCTGCAATGGCTACATGTCAAAATATCGAGTTATCTGTGCTATATGTACAAACTCACGCCTTCATCCCATGCGGGTAGGCGGAAACTATAGAAGGCCACCTGCTACTCTCCTTATATACTCCTTTTGCTCAGTTTCCGTTCATACATCTGGATATACACGCACGCCTTTTGCGAGTACCACGCACCTGACCTTTTTGTGGAACATCACCAATAAAGTCATTATATAATATGTCCTCCTAGGGCGGCCCCTCCCTGCGTTTCTGTGCTATATCCAAGTTAAATAAATATACTTCTTGTACGTCATTAAGAGACGCTAACACGCTTAAATAAATATAACCCGTCTCCACTATTCCAATGCTTGCTCAAGGATGCATATCCGGTATGGCTCTAATAAACCATCCATATCCCAAGGGCGCGTTTTCCCTACCATTATTGCGCCCGGTCTACAGTTTGATATGCAATGGTCTCTGTAGTCCCATGAAACATAAGGCTCCAAGGGCGTGTGAGTTTTTGAGTTCATTCGAGTAATCGAGTCGGGTTTAACCACGCTGGGGTCGGTGCATTTCATTAATTAATTCGTGTATAATACACATGAACCTTCAAGAATAAATGCTCTAAATCAGCCATACTCAAAGTGTGTTCCGCGGAACCCTAGGGTTCCGCAAAGCCTCTGTGGGGGTTCCGCAAAAATACTGGTCAGAATAAAAAAATAATACTAAAGGAGTGTCTACCTACTATATTTTATTTTACTCTGGTAAACCCACCTGGTACCTGAGTAACATAATATCAATCTAAATATTTCAGCAAAAGTAAAAAAAATATGTAAATTTTAATGTCAAGTAATATGATTATTAATGAAGAATACACATAAAACCATTTTTGATTACTTTAGGGCTCCGTCAAATATTTCGTTTTCGAAAAGGGTTCCGTCTCCAAAAAAGTTTGCGAACCACTGCTCTAAGGCCTGAAACTGCGTTAAGCGGGCGCCCGCGACGGGCTATCGTCGCGTGTCTACGCGCGTGGACACGCGGGTGGGCTCCGTGGGAACGCGACGGTCCCCGTCGCGGGTACCCGTCGCGGAGACCGGATTATTTTATTTACGCAGTGTCGCTAGTTCAATTTTAACGGTGTGCATGTATAGTCGTGTCGATGGAGAACTTAATATATTATTACGTAGCAAAACGACGACTAGCAAAAAAAAAACGACAAAGTCAAAGTCCGTCGCACGGAAGCGGGCCCCGTTGCGTGGGTGCGGGGCGCGCCTCCCCGTGACGGACGCCCGCGCGGGTCACCGCGACGGAGTACTTTTGTATGAAACCGCGCGGGTGCCCGCTTAACGCAGTTTCAGGCCTAAATAATGGTGAAAACCACATCAATTAAAGTCCATTGTATGGTTTAGAAGAACTAAGCGGTTACACCGGTGCTGTGTGGTACCGGTCGTAAAGAATAGCACCGCCCTGTTTCTTCCCGTGGGTGTCATAAAAGGCGACTAAGGGACTTACTAGAAAATGAGCAGCAGCGTTCTCTATGTATTGTAACACCATACTGCGATCGCCAACCCGCCTGCCAAGCGTTGCGATTACGGCAAACGCTCCCTTTTGGGGCAGGCCTATATCCAGCAGTGGACGTCTTTTGACTGAAATGATGAAGCGGTCATACAGACAGTCACGAAAAGCGTTTTTTTTATAATACAATGAATGTATGCTCGACATAATAAGAGGAAGTCTGAAAATGATAACGGTGACTGAAAAGATGTGTGGAAATCGGTTGTCATGGTATGGGCATGTGATGCGGAGGAATGAGGGAAATGTCACCAAGAAAGTCCATGGTCCATGGTGGTCATGGTTTCTAGTGATATTTATTTTAGAAGTATGTATGTATGTATATTAGTATATTCTCATATTATTTGTTTAAATTTATTAAGTGAATTGTTTTTGATTTTTTGTATTCTATTTTCTCTTCTACTCTTAAACACGGTGTCTAAATCTCATTATCGACTTTCCTATCGCAGGTATGCTGGAAAAGATTTAATCTTTAGAAATAAACATTTCTTCTTGTATGTTTATACATATACAGGGTGGAATTTTGTAATGCCACCTCGAGGGAAAGTACTCTTAATACTGCAGATAGAAAATTTTACTCAAAGGAAACATTCCTTTATTTTTGAATAGAAAGCAAACTGCATTCAAAGATTTTCGAAAATTCTCTTCTCCCACACCCGGGAATCGAACCGGCTAAAATCTGAAAAAATTATACCCTGTACTTTTATTGCATCGATTGTTAGGGTCAATTATAAGGATGAAATCTCTCTAACAAACATGATAAATTAAATGAAAGGAAAACCAGGAAATCTGAAGTTACAAATTCAATGAGTCAAGTTAAAGCTCTTTAACTAACATCCATCTTTTGTAATGCAGACTCCTTTGCGACATACCCGTAGCTGCGTGTATGAGGTAATTTAAATATGGAATGTTAGATTAAAATTTTAAAATTAGATTGTCATAGTTGTTATTTACATTTGATTGTTTTTACAACTCATTTCACATTTTGTCTCACGGTGAAAATGGCTTATCAAGAACAGTTTGATTTAATGGAAGCTTATTTTTTAAATAACAAAAACGTGAATCTAGCTCTGCGGTGGTATGGAGAGAGATATCAAGACCGACAGGCACCAACTCGGTTCGTATTGAAAATAATGGTTTCAAGAAGAGACGGCAAACTATTCAGCAAAACTATTTCGATTTTGAACTAGATGTTTTAACATACTTTGAATCATTTCCAAAGGCTTCAAGTAGGGATGCTACCGATGAATTAGGAACAACCCACACTCGCGTACTTAAAGTGCTGAAAAAGTATAAGTATAAATGCTATCGTGAAGGTCGGTTGGTGCAAAAATTGCATATTGGGGATCGTGACAGACGATTACAATTTTGTGAAAACATGCTTGGAGAAATTGACCGAAACCCTAATTTTTTGAGTAACATTGTATGGTCTGACGAAATCAACTTCAGCAATAATGGCATGTACAATCGCCGCAATAACCATTATTGGTCTCGAGTGAATCCTGTTCGTGTTCATGAAACTAACAATCAAGTAAGATTTTCTTTCAACGTTTGGTGCGGAATTATGAGAAATAATGTAGTGTTAGTCCACGTGTACAAAGGTCATTTAAACACTGTCAAGTATATTGAAATACTGGATCTCTTAAGAAACGAGTTAAATGGTTTCCCCGTGGAAGAGCAAAACCAAATAATTCTACAGCAAGATGGTGCTCCAGCACATAACAGCAGAATCACTACTGCCTACATTAATAACCATTTTAATACCTGGATTGGTACAAACGGCACAATCAGATGGCATGCGAGATCGCCAGATCTCACCCCATTAGATTATTTTTGTGGGGATATGTAAAAAATCAAATTTACATGAAATCTTATGCGAATGACAACGAGTTGAGAGTTGAAGTTCAGAATACGATTTATAATATTCACCACAACACTTTATTAAAGGTTACTAGAAATGAATTCGTTAAAAGAATAAATTTGTGTATCCAAGAGAATGGAGCCCATTTCGAGCAACTAATTAGTTAGTTTACCATTTTTTGTAAATAATTAAATTAATTTAAGATTTCCTGGTTTTCCTTTCATTTAATTTATCATGTTTGTTAGAGATATTTCATCCTTATAATTGACCCTAACGATCGATGCAATAAAAGTACAGGGTATAATTTTTTCAGATTTTAGCCGGTTCGATTCCCGGGAGAAGAGAATTTTCGAAAATCTTTGAATGCAGTTTGCTTTCTATTCAAAAATAAAGGAATGTTTCCTTTGAGTAAAACTTTCTATCTGCAGTATTAAGAGTACTTTCCCTCCAGGTGGCATTACAAAATTCCACCCTGTATATGTGTGTACATAAATTGTTAAATAAATAAATAATAAAAAATTTGAGTATGAATGGGTATACGAGTAGGGGAAGACCAAAGAAACGATGGATGGACTGTGTGAAAGATGATATGGCTAGAAAAGGAGTGACTACCGAGATGACAACTAATAGAGAAGTATGGAAGAGGGACACATGCGCCGACCCCAAGTGAATTGGGATAGGGGCAGGAGAATGATGATGTATTGATGCTTGAAAATAAATATCAACCTAACTAACCTTAAACTCTACCAAAAATTCTAAACCTTAATCGAACTAATCTCAATCTCCTACCAGTCCTGCTTGTCCTAAGATGCAGGAGTTAGTAGATACGAAGGATGTTCAGTGACAAACAAAAAGATTGCAGTCTTCACCCGCTCGAACTTCCTCAAAGCGAGCGATTCTGAAACTTTCAGCAAAAAGTTTGACGTCGTTTTTTTAATTTAAAATCTAATTAGGTAAAAGTTTTACCATTTCAGTGATGTTAAGGTTTTGTTACGTTGTAAAGCTAACAGGGATGGTAAAACATAGGTAGTGTACCTGCTATGTGACTTCAGGACTTATTATCTTGAAATGACTTAGCAATTGTCTCAAAATATACGCCCCATGTCATTATGTAATATTTTATTGAATTATTCTGTAGCAAAATATTGGAAACACGAGTAGCTTATTCGATTTTAATAAACGAATATTTTCGTATTTGTTAGTTTTATACAACAATTGTTCTTCTACAGTTAAAATATAAATTCGTGAACTCTCGCCAGGTTCATTTTCGTTCAGGTGGTTTCTTTATCACAGGGATAAAGAAAAACCGGCCAAGTGCGTATCGGACCACGCACAATGAAGGGTTCCGTAGTTGGAAATAATTTATCCTAAGAACAAACTTAACATTGTAGTTGAAAAACATGTTCCCTCATACATTCCAACTGCAAATGTAAGTTTATACACACAATATTAAGAGATTTACGATGTTATTTTAAGACTAGACTAGACTTCTTAAAGGTTTTCCTGTAATAAATAAGTAAAGAACTATGTTCTATATTTTTTCAACATTTTAGGCTCGTTAAAGTTTCGAAAATAAGGGGGTTAATTTTCATCTATTTTATTAAATAATTTAAAAGGTATTTATTTTAAAATTATAAAAAAAAATATCTGAAATCCTTACAACAGTCCCTTTCAGTTGATGTCACACGGTACAGTTTGCAAAACTATATTTTTATTTCACCCTCAAATGTGTCCCCTTATTCAAAATTCATTTATTTACGTTAGACGTTTGGGTCATAGATAGGACGAATTCAACTTAATCGGTCCATTAGATTCGAAGCAAATTGGTTTTGACAGACGGATAGACAGAGACACAGAGACAGACACAGACACACGAGTGATACTATAAGGGTTTCGTTTTGTCCTTTTGAGGTACGGAACCTTCAAAAGTAAGTTGGAGTCCCATTTCCTACCAAATCCCATACATTTGGTAGGAAATGGGACTCCAACTTACTTACTTACAAAAGTTTTTTGCGATTTCTGACTTTTCTATTATTCAAACCTCAGTTAGTCCAATACAGTTTTTTGTTTCTTGTAAGAAACAGGACCAATTGGTATCAATAAAAAATATCTTGCTGACTGTGATCTTTTTTCAAAATCTTGAATCCGCAAAATTTCTCAAAAAAATAAGGACAGTCTCCTAAGACCGTTTTTCTGTAACTACAGCGATTAAATAAACGATAATAAACGATATAATAATAATAATTAACGCACCCTTACCGCCGCTCTCAAGTAAAAGCTCCTAGTAATCCACACCCACATTTTCTACTCGTAAGTTAACTCATTATTTCATCAGCCCTAATTACAGCTTCACGAATATTCTAAACTGAAAAACCTTTAATTGTGACTGTTCAGTACAAACTGTTGTTAGTTTACAGAAAATTCACTTCAATAAGAGCTCATTTCCTTGAAAACATACAGTAGCATTAATGTCTGAATTACGTGCAGTAAGAAGTCTTAAAGCCCCAGAAATCTCAAAACTCAGTTTGAGTAGACAGAATTAAAGCTTGTTCACAAGTGCACAAGTAACAAAACAGGCCGCTTGCAAGCTGGAAGTAAAATATTGATATTGCTCTTTTGTTGTTTTTGTATTATAGGTAATGTAGAAGAAAGAAATAAAAACAAGAGCTTCTACACAATGGTAAAGTCTAGCCCACAATTGCGTTCAGATCCAAGGTTCAACACCGCGTTTGACACCTTTTAGAGGTGCAAATTCGTAAAAATTGGAATAGAATTCTTGTCACACTAGATTTGAATATCCCGTAGCTCGGCTCAGCAGTGCCTCGGACATACAGGCTAGAAATTCCATTCTATAACAGTGCGCTTTGCAAACTTGATAGACAAAGCACTGAATGGACAGATCCACTCAAATCTGTATGGTATGGTTCTTTCCTCAAAATACCATTTCAGACACCACACTACATGGTCTTCAAATGATCTGACCAAGATTATTTCTGGATTTTAATACACTAATATTTACTTTGTAAAGTATCTATTATATTTTTTTTAATTATTGTGAATGTAAACACCATGTGGGTCATTGTTTTATTTTTTACTAGCTGCGCCCCGCGGTTTCACCCGCGTAAGTCTCTATCCCGTGGGAATATCGGGATAAAAAGAATATGTCTTAATCCAGGGTGTCAACTAACTCCATACAAAATTTTATAAAAATAGGTCCAGCCGTTTGAGCGTGAAGAAGTAACAAACATACACTCACTCACAAACTTTCGCAATATTAGTGTGATTTTTTGTTTTTTTCTCTGTTAGTTTTAATCTTGGTCTAGCAGTTTGAGTGATTTATGCGGCCAACCGAAATGTCCTTTCTTTAGTATTGTTGGTCTAATCGTTGAGCTCCTTAAGTTCTGAGTTGAGCTGCACGATTACTGACAAATGCGTTCACAGACTGGATAGGTCCACTCAATCTGTATGGTTCTATCCTCAAAAGACCATTTCAGATGACAGATCTACATAGTTTTCACATGATCTGACCAAGATTATGTCTGGGCTTTAAAAGAGACTGTGACCTCTGAGTTTGTTTCGGCCTTGCGTCTCACAGTGGTCAGATAGGAAACGCCGACCTCATCTAGTTTTACAATATGATTGACGTGTAAAAGTGTTTGCACAAAACTAATTATAGAAATAAAATCATTCAAATAACGGTAAAACGGTAATCAGCCATATACGGTACGTTAGTCCTACCTATATTTTCTGAAACGGATAACTTTACTAAAACCTACCTCATCAAATCAATCATATCAAAGTCCTACAAAACTACCCTCGCTCATCATTCTACCCAAATCACCCACACTACTAAACACAAAATCTAATCCAACCGTTCATTTCGGAAATAAATTGAAATCCTACATAATGAAGACGGGCGCATAAAGGCTGCAGACGGACTAATTTCGCGGCCGCCATCTTGGCGTTGCTATGGCAACGAGACTGGTGCCCCCTTCGCCCCCCTTCTCCCCCTGCACTTGCGTTGCACTTCCTAATGGCGAGACTAGGCAATGTGTAGGAGTTAGTTGCTATAGTCTATGGTCTATAGTTTGGTGAATAGATGTTTTAGATGTTTCTGCGTTGCTATTGTTTGACAGGGATTCATTTTGGAGACATGAATAGTGTTTTGGTACTTGATTTACCTTAGATCGGTAATCAAGGAATGCATTCCGCATGGAAAAGACTATATATATAATATATAGCTAAAATTGTGTTATTCTAGTGTGCGCATTTTGTGGCCAACAGTTGGACGCAATTTTTTTCGACGAGTTTTATTTTATTTTATTTGATTCAGGGACAATTAACAGCTACAATATGTGTTGGAACATAGAAAAGATAATAAAAAATTTAACAATATTGCAGCCCACCACATTATCCGCATAATAACACAGAAAATATGACAACGAGTGCCACTAGATAGGCAATAAATAATTACATCACATTAATAATAATTAATAAAATCATGCAAAATATAAATTCTAATTGATTGATTGCTTGGCAACAGAGTAATAATTAACACAAAAAAAAATAAAAAATAACTAGCTAACATTCCTAATAACATTATTGGTTTATAATAATTTTCATAACATTTTCACTGTTTAACGAGTTCACTGCTTTGACTGTCTATCTAGACATATTTATATCTTTGTAAACGTATTAAGTAGTTTTTTTAAACGCTAGGCTATGTACGCATTATTGCATGGCATAGTGATACTGATCAACTTATTTCAATATCTTCATCTGAACAAAATCTGAAAAATATTTTAGGCTATTTTCTTTTCCTCGTTCCATACTGTGTATCGGTACACAACGTATCGTAACGGAACGACCTTGCACTTAATAATCTAAAAAGAGGCCGCCATTGTCCTGCATTGTTTATTTACTTCTGCGAGATCAAGAAGGAAAGAATATCAGCCACACCCTGCATTTTTTCCCGCGCATTTATAATATCAGTCGATGTAAGTTCAAAAATACGTTGTTTTATGATTTTTCGATACTGCTTTATGCAGATCAAAGGAATTTTTTAACAGTTGGTGTTTCCGACTACGAAAATAACTATTCGCGTAAAACAATTCCTAGGACAGTAATTATCAGACAAAGTAACCTGCCATGAAAACTGTTTCAAACCTATTTCAATTATATTTTTAAATGTTTTTATTGTCAAATTTAAGCAAAACTTCAGTTTTCTCTATATTTTGAGATATAGCCAACGTCAAAGGAAAAATTTAAAGCCCTGAAAATAATACAAGGAAAGTCAGACGAAGAAAGATAAACAGCATTTCTAGAAAAGCTTCTTTCTCCCAGATTTTCATTTAGTTCTAAATTTAAAAATAGTCTTTGGCAATACCCGCCCGACCTGGGCGTTTTCTTAAGCCAGACTATTGGAAAATTCAGGCTCATTATTCGGCATTTTCCGGGCGCTTTCCAACTAGGTACTAGTCTACTAGGTACCGTATGTACCAGACTATTATACCAGACTAATTTTTTTTTTTTTTCTTTTCCTTTTGGCTTCGCACGGTTTGTGCATTTAGCCAGTGTCATGTAAAATTAGGTAACAAGTACAAAGTTATTTAAATAATTATGAAATGAACTCCACTCAATGCATGATAAAGATGATTGATGATATCCCGCCCCGCTCCCCTTGAGTTTAAGTAAAGACGCGGCACTTTACTGAAACCTCGCGCGGACTTCTTGAGAGAACTTAAAGTGATGTTGCACTGTTTTGTTTCATTTGCCTACATTAATGCAGGTTCACGAACACTTAATGGTTAATAATCCACCACTATTACACATTAATATTCGGCTAAACACAAATTTTAGAAAATAAAACAAAACTGCTAACATGACGCTTCACTTTCCCGCCAAGAAGTCTACCAGACTAATATATTATGTTCAGCTGCCAGTCGCAAAATCGCAACTCGTAATGTGTATTGTCTTTGACTTGCCCTGACATCAAGCAATGGACAATTTTTTTTTTTGTTTTTTCTTCGCACCGTTTGTGCATTTAGCCAATGTCACGTTTAGTTTATTACAAAAGTAGGGAAACAAAATTAATTTAAATAAAATGGACAACATTGTTAAACTTTTAAGGTTTTGAATACTAGGCTTTTGGCTACTTTTTATTTCTGGATAATATTTACATAATTTAAAAGCTAATATTTACAATGGGCAGAGCACAAGTATTGAACATGGGAAGTTAGGTAAACAGGAGAAGTGGGTTTGTCGAGTATGAAAAACAACATAGACAAAGCCCTCAACTCTGCGCTGACGAATGGGAAACCATTTTAAAACCAATCGGTGCGCGGACACAATGATCATATTTACGAAGATTGAAAACGAATCGAATGCAGTTATTTAAAAGGCGGTCAAGTTTATTGAGGAGATCTGCATTCAGGTCATAGTAACATACATCACAATAGTCAATTATGGGAAAGATGAGGGACTTTACAAGCATTGCCTTTATGTGTGAAGGGAGAAGGTTTTCCAACCGATAGAGTGACCGCAACGTTCCGGTGACTTTTTTACTGACAGTCGTGACCTGCCTTCGCCAGTCAAGACAAGTGTCGACATGCAGACCAAGATCCTTAACATCATCGGAGCCAAACGGGATGACTGAGTTGTCGAACACCACAGATGGCACAGTTGAGCCATTCAGCTTCCTCATACTGTGGGGGTCCCTACAATGATAGCCTGACACTTGGTAGGGTTAACCACCACCCCAAAACAATCAAAACAGTTTATAAATTCCGGTTTAGCTCCTCAATCGCATCAGATATGTTGTGAACACTTGCCTGGCAGTAAAGCTGTAAATCGTCAGCATAAAGATGATACGCAGTCCGAAGCTCGGTGGTGATAAGATTAATAAAAATGGAGAACAAAAGAGGAGATAATATTCCGCCTTGAGGCACGCCAGCTGCAAGATCACACCAACTCGATGAAGAGTCTCCAGCACAAACAGACTGCTGACGCCCCTGAAGATAAGAGGAAAACCATTCCAATACCTCCTGAGAGACCATAAGATAGGAAAGGATGGATAATTTTACTTTCTTTCTTTCTTTCTTTCCAATCCATTCAGTGACATTACCAAGTGCAGTCATCGAAGTCATAGGTATGAATCACTACAAGCTGAGCCGAAGACAAACGGACTGCGTGCTGACTGCGGTATACTTTCTCATTTTCCGGGACTAAAAGCTATATTACATCCTTCTCTAACAAATATTTTCTTCAATAGTAACTCACGTCTTTTCCCATGGGGGTAGGCAGAAACGATGAAACTATAGACTACGAAGGCTTTGATCGAAATATATTTTGCTTCGCTTTAATTTGAAACAAATGACCATCGTTTATTCTCCACACAGCCTTGCAAATACAAAATACAAACAGGTGTCATGCGATTTCAATTTATCAGACGAATCGAACAAATAATTCAGTTTTGAATGAAAAGCCAGACAAAACGGAAGGACTGTGGTCGAATGTCTCGATGCGTTCCTACACAACAACTATAGGTATAGATAGGGATTGGCGGTAACGGTGCGTCTGTGGGCCCTAAAATGTTGGCGTCAATGCAACCGGCAGGTGTAGTGTCTAGAAATGCCGCTGGGAATTTTACTTAGGATTTTTCAGGAAACCCGCGTAGTTGGTACTGGCCTATGTTTTTTTGAAGCGATCTTTGTGACCAGTAAAATAAATAAAAAACCGGCTAAGTGCGAGTCGGGCCACGCACAATGAAGGGTTCCGTAGTTGGGATGAATTTATCCCAAGTAATAAGAACAAACTTAACATTGTAGTTGAAAAGCATGTTCCTCATACATTCCAACTGCAAATGTTTGTACGCACAATATTGAGAGGTTTACCATGTTAAGACCATAGACTTCTTATAGGTTTTCCTGTAATTTATAAGATAAGAACTATTTCCTGTATTTTTTTTTTTAATTTTAGGCTTTGTAGTTTCGGAGATAAGAGTGGTCAACTTTCATCTATTTTCTAAAATAATTTTAAAAGTGTTTATTTTATAATTTAACGCTTTCACGGGCGGTGAAGGAGACACAATAGAAGTTTTATTGTTATGACGTCATCAGGCGTTCACTGTCCGCGAAAGGGTTAAAAAAGTATATATCTGAAATCCTTACAACAAGCCCTTTCATTTGATATGTCAAACCGTACAGTTAGCGAAACTTTTTATTTTCTAATTTGCACCTTTTTTTTCTGGTTGGGAAATTATCAAATAACTTCTCCCGCTCTAGGCGGAGCGGGAGGGCGTGTCAGACTTTTACTGACTAAAACCCACCCGTGTTCCTTCCGTTGCCTGTGTGCCAGGGTCACGATATCCCTTTCGGACAAACTCGCAACCCTGGCTGGCATTGGTCCTAACGGACCCCGTCAGTTGCTGCTGACATCTCTTTGAGGCGCGCGTGGAACACAATGCGTCGTCGACCCAGGCCTGGTCCTTATCGGACGGCGAGCTACCCATCGCTCACCGTCCGCTGGCCCGCGCCTACGGTGGCCGGAAATCGGATTGCTACTCCCGACGCCGGGGGCGTCTCCTGCGGCGACTAAGGGCGCGAGGGCGCGAACCTTGCCTTACCCTCACGCGTTCCGCCTCCTCCTTCGCGAGCATTACTGCTTCGCAGAAGGAGATGACGGCCTCCCATGCACTCTCGCTCCGAACCATGGCCGGACGCGAGATCGCCTCCGTTAGTACACGGCGGTGATCCTCCCAAGCCGGGCAGACCTCCACCGTGTCCTCCGGGCGATCCACACGGTGGTGACACCTGGGAGTTTCCTCCCGCTTTATCCTGAACAGGAACCTCCCGAAACAACCGTGTCCGGTGAGGACCTGCGTCAGGCGGAACATGAGGACGCCGTGGCGCCTCTCTAGCCACTCCTCAAAGAGCGGACTTATCGCCACAATTGTGGCATGCCCAGCACTGGGTTGCAACAATCGCACTCTCCATGTTGCACCCCAAGTTATGTTCAAAATTCATTAATTTACGGGAGAATTTAAATATGGGAGAAAAGCCTCAAGTATGACACGCTGGTTATACGACAGTCGTAAAAATCAACGAACGAGAAATATCCTACGTCGGAAAAATTCAAATATGCAAACGCAAGCAAAAGCAACGAAACCTTCACTATCTTTTAGCAATGCTTATATTTTTTTAATCATAAACAATTATTAATTGCATAAAGTTCGCAAATCAAAGTTTATAACGACGTTTTCCGATATTTCAAGTCTGTAATAAAACTTATAGTTACGGAAAGTTGCGAGCGCCGTGTCTGCCCGTGACCAAGAGCGCTGTAAACATAAAACGTCTGGAAAACTAAATTGAAACAATAAAAGCTAAATAACCCGTAAAATTAGGTTAGGTTTTCTTTGCACCAAACTGTAGAGTAACTAAATTACGCAATATATTTTTATGTCTACAGATAAAAAAGGAAAATTTTAAATTCAATTTGACGTTTTTAATTCCAGTTTCTCGATTAACAACCAAACTTCTTTTTATTTTTAACAAAAACAATAGTTCGTATTTTAAAAAATCCCAACTTAAATTTATTTCGAACTATCTCCTTCTTTTTCCGTCGGCGAGTCCGCGAGCACGAATATCGACGCTAGAGTCCGCCTTCGAATTATAAACTCGGGCGAAATTTGCACAGAGCACTTTGTAATTGCAAATTTCCTAACTGAGCGCATGCGCCATAAGGCGATCAATACGCCAAGACTTTATTATTGTTTTTTCTTAATACAATAACAGTTTGCGCGCGAAAACGCCGAAAGTGAGGTTACATTTTTGAAAATACAATTTCCGAATTTCGGAGTTTCGTTGAAAATGGTAGGAAATATATTTTTTATTATGAATTGTGTCGGCAAGACGGGGGAGGTGGCAAGGGGTGGGACCGCCCGCTCCTATTGGATAGTTACTCTAAACTATTGCCTGAAACTTTCATTAATGCATTCTATTACCTCGTTTATGCAATTTTCGGTATTCTATTGCTTTGCGGAATGCGTTATTTTATGTTGAAGTTACGTTAGCATAAAGAATTTTTATCTAAAATGTTGAAAATATGAATATGGCGGCGTTTTAAAATGCAATTTGTGAAATAATTAACGCTGTAATCATTCCCGAAAAAATATGAATAATTCATGTATAAACGAGGATTTAAAAGACTTGTAAATAAATGTTTTCTCGTTGTAATTCGGGCGTGAAATGTTTACGCACTTATATAATATTCAGCGTACGAGCGTAAAATCCGGCAGATATTTGAAAATTTCATAACTTTTCATACTGTTTCAATGTTGTAAAGAGTCGTTACATATTTTATTTGGGCCGCAGTTGTTGCGAAATTGCTCCTTTTGATTAGGTACAACCCCCGGGATACAGCGAGTACCTTTACAATTGATTTCGTAAATATATAACGTCAGCTACTTATGTGACGTCGACTGCGTCACATCGGTGGTTTTACGTCAGTTCTGTTACGAAGGTACACGCAATTACTTGAAAGATTTTAATCATAGAAAACATAAAATCACATCACTCCAACTTTTTCCATTTTGTTAACAACGTTATAGAGTTCAGATGTTCTAAAGACTGTCGATTTAAAAATTTTGTAACGAATACCTTTGACTTTATAGTTTTCCTTCAATGTAATGAAAATGAAACTATGTTATTTAGTTACTTACGTCAAAAAAACATTGGCAACACTGTCGCAAAATTAATTATATTCAATCCTTATTGTGTTGTAAAGCTTTAATTTGATTTCCCTAAGAAAATTTACTCCTGTCTACCAATTTTCCGCCGTTAATTAAGTCAAGGCTGCCAACTTACGGCAGCTAAAAAAAAACTACAGCAGCCAACAATGGTCTATTGTAACGCTGTGTCTGCACTCACACACGGATGCACGAACGAAACGATCACAAAAGCTTTAGCTATGCTACTGGCTGGATGGCGCGCATTCTCGTCGTCTGTCTAACTAACGAGCCAATATGCTGATGCTTTCGTCTGCACACAGCCTTTCAAACTTACCTATCTTTAGAAACTAATGTGAAACTGAGAATTGGAAAGTAAATGTTAATTTTCTTGAAGATTGGAGATTAATTTTAGGAATTCTTTGTATTTTCGAGTCAATGGCAAAATTAAAAATATTTTATTATGTTAGATGAGTTGGTCCCAGTAAGTGACCACGCCAATCGTGGCGTCAGTAGCGTTTTTAGGTCCTCAGAAGTGTATGGACAGTTTGGACACTCCAACATATGGGACATGCTTTGGTCACGAGCACCACATCGCTGGGTGTCGGTTGGGTCAATAATATAATAATTTCAGGTTTTATTTGATAGTGTAAGTTCCCGTTGTAACACAGGAAAAGTGAAAAGTTTATTTCAATAAAAGGATCAACACTATTGGCCTTTGGACCAACAAAACGACGCCACGGTCAAAGGCTAGCATTGGATATCTTTTAAAGTGCCTTTGAATTGGTAAAATCCGATAGAACACGCTATTACATTTTTATTGCGCCGTTTTCAAGAAAAGGTATTTCGCTCCGCAATCTGCTTTCGTTGAATTGGCAAATGTTTGAATGTATCCGGATGGAAAAGTTTTTCTTCAATTAATATGTGAGTTGTGTTCCGTCGGTAGCTGGTAGGTAATATATAAATAAATGGTTGGTAGTACTTGATCTGGAAGTTAGACTAAGTAATTTTATGAATAAATATTTAAATTGAGTTATTAGGGAAACCACACCGAGAAATAACGGGTCCCCTATGTTGTTTCGAACGCCGCTGTTGCGACACACGCTGTTGCGAATTATTTTTCCACTGCCTCACAGGTTCGAAAGCTCATGGACTCGAATGAAGTAGTCGCGAAAGACGCAGAAAAGTATTTAAGCAGTAATTAAATAAAATCAACAAATTCGGTGTCAACATCATCATTTAATATAACGTATAGTAATTTAGTTAAATTGGATATTGATGAAGAGTTTTTGTTTTGGTAACTGAATTTACCAACAATAGAGGGGACCTGGCGCTCGGCGGCCGCTGCCGCGGCACGCTCGCTTCGCTCGCTCGCCTTCGCGCGTTAATGGTCACTGTTCTAACCTAACCTAACCCAAATGATTAAATACTTTTCTGTACACTTTATGACTAAATAAATCGAAATCACAAGCATTCGAGCGTATGAGGCAGTGAAAATGTTTTTCGAAACAGCGTCTTTCGCGACTACTTCATTCGAGTCCGTGAGCTTTCGAACCTGTGAGGCAGTGGAAAAATAATTCGCAACAGCGTGTGTCGCAACAGCGGCGTTCGAAACAACATAGGGACCCCAGAAATAACATCATATTTATATATACATAGGTAATGTAATATAGTATTAATTGGATCAGTAGAATATCATCAGAATTGTGCCGGAATAGAGTACCTAGTCCGTAGTGGACGTGGTACGACAGCGGCTCCTCTGACGTCATCTGTCATCAGCAGACAGCCGTCACGCAACCATCGATGCGACGCTCTGCTAGAGTGACAGTAATCAGCCAGTGTCACTCTTATCCGATCTCTTTATCAAAACTAGACGGCGCCACTTGCTGCGCCGTCAAATGAAAAACAGGGCGCCCAGTGCCCAGCCTTTCCTTCCTCTGCAATAAAATTGTGCTAAATACCTTTTGTATGATTCGTTATGTCGTCTAAATATGGCCTGAAATATTCCTTTGCCTAATTACATATCTGTAATTACAGTATGCTGTTTTTAACTATTAGGTACCAGTTAGGTTATCCTAATTACATTAAATCACAAACCGCCTTTTCATCGCCCATAAAAAGATTCAGCTTATCTGACAAGAATCTGTAAATAAAGAACAGGACTGAAAATATTGCAGTGCTAATTAAGATAATTAATAAAGAATTACCTGTCACTTGTCAGCCACCATGCTATCGCTTTCAGCACCAGCTTTCGTATTATATATTGAAAGAGTATTGGCACACGTCCATAATTTAATGTTGCTCATTATATTTCCCAAATAACACTGTACATTTTTCTGCTATTTTTGGCTTTTATTTTTAACACCAATGCGTACTTACTACGTCAGAATGTTTTCTGTTACAACTTTAATGTTGTAGTTTCTTGGCCTGCCTTTAAATTGTACTCATTTTTGTGATTTCTCACACAAGTAAAATCTTTTTCCGGTCAGTTTTCTTGAACAAAGATACATCAGGGTGGCAGGGACATCGGACATCGACGCACAACCTGTTCGTTGCGCGTCGCTCGATATCCCCGCCAACCTGTATAGTTTGTTAAAAATGTAACCAAAAAGAGAAGAGTTGAACAGTAAAGAGAACTAGATTTTTTCTAGATCTGCAATAGCAGTCCAAAAGACCATCACATGGTCTAAACAACATTATCAAAAGAAAAAAGTTAAATTTTAATTAACTCGATTAACTTAATTCTCTATTTCCGAGATAGTTCCACTGTGTTACGTAATCGAATAACCTCGTTCGCAAATAAAATCAGTCAAATTACTGCGAACATATTATGCCTAGTCTTTGAGAAATATGGAAATTTCAGTCTACGTTAATTTAATTTAATAATGGCTTCGTTCTCCCCAGTTATAGGCATAAATTAAGCAAAATTCATAAAATAATTTGAATTTTAATGTGAATAGTTATTCGTTTTGATTATGTTATGAGTGTAGGTATTGGAATGGAGGAGCGTTTAATAATATTTTGCTTGGGTCTAGACCTAGTTTCTGTTAATTTCGTAAGTTACTTAGCAATAATTTAAATGAACATTTTCTTATGGAATAGTTTCTTGGATTGGCAAACGAACTAATTTTCATAGAGATGGAAATCATGACTAAAATCTGGGTCTTCTGGTAAGATACATTGGGTTATCCATTCGTCCAGTTACTGGACTTCAATTGGCTAAATTTGTTGAAAAATTAACCTCTTAGCAACAGCAGTGAACCAACAAAATCCCCATGTATACTCCAAATAAAACAGCATTTCACGCCAACCGTATTGAATTTGTGCTTACAGTAAAATCCCGCAACCATTTACCCCGGGATCCCGGGAATCCCGCGGGTTGTCACGTCCCGGAATGCAAGCCACCGTGAAACGTTAGCACTAGAGGTGTGCAACAAGTGAATCGATGTAACATTTGAGCCCGCTGCTAATAAGACACGGGTGACAACCCTCGGGAGACGATTAGGGCTGCGGCTGACGGTTAAAGAACGCGCCAAATGAACCGTGTGACATTGGAAGTGAATTGTGGCTTGTTCGTGGCTTGAGAGAGATATCAGTTGAACTTTAAAATGTACCTTCAAAGTTGGGGCCACGTTGATCAATGTTACAGTGATGCTTCACGAAGATAAAAGTTCATAATTCATGCTAACACTCCTACCTTCTAAAATTGATAATCAATGTTTAGACCTTGCCTCTTGAGGCACAAGTCAAACTAGGCTGCAAAGTCATTCTCATCACGTCATAAAGTACCTCCAAAGGCAACCTTTATCAGGTTTGAGAAAGATTCACTCAAGCAATCCCGCGTCCTTACAAGATTTACGCGCCTTGATCGAGCAATGCAGAAAAAATTAAAAGCTATCTTCACATTCATGCAACGTGTGACATTCAAACCGGAACGTACGATTTGTCGTGAAAGAATTTAAGCAACAAGTGGAACCATAAATTGGACGACATATTCGATGACGTTGCGCTAGTGATGTGCCCCGTGTCACGAACGCGGGAATGTATTCTAATGCAAATCGATTTCGCCCCATCAAAATTGTATTCGCAGAGTGAATGCTTGGAATTGAATTATTAGGCTTTGAATTGGGAAAATTATGGTGATCTGGAAACGTGTTTTTTTTTTACTTTCAAGGCCCATTCATTCTGTTTATGGGGTTATAATTCTGAACTTATGAGAGGCGTATTCAATAGCTAGGTAATACTTAAGCTATACGATTTATCGTCTATCATCTGTAGAGTTCAGTAAGTAAATAGGGATAGTTTAGATTCCGGAAATCCTACAAAACTATCAGCATCCATGAACTTGCGAATTTATCAAACGTATTATACTTTTCATAGTACAACTTCGTTCAGTCCAAAATAAATTTGTAAGTGCTCAGGTTAGAGAAACTCCTATATGCTGCAAACGTTAAGTTGTGAATAATACTTGAAAACAGAGCATGAAGTCTTCCATGGTTTAAAACGTATTTTTACACGACTACCCAAAAAGGAGTGACCACTCATTTACTCGCTGACTAAATAGATAAATAAAATTATCATTGCAGTCGGGGAGGTCCTCTTACATTAATAAGTGTTCCGCAGAACGGTCCCCCGACAGCAATGACAATTTTATTTATATGTTTAGTCAGCGAGTAAATGAGTGACCTTTCTCTTTGTCTAAACAGATTAACTAATACAACTTGTTTTTTACTTTTTAGTTCGTTTTTTTGGCAGGGTAGTCAAGTTTTTTTTTTTCAAATTAAGAATTCACTTATTTGATTATTTTAAATCACTAAACTCAGTCTCAACATAAATATTAACTGGGCGATTGAAAATGTACGCATTTATTAAAGCAGTGTTAAAAATAAAAATGAAACGCTTTGAAGATTTTAATAAAAAACACATTTACACATCATTAAAGTGTATTATATCATAGGTACTTAAATCGGCCTTTGTTCTACATAATAAAATATACATAATGTATGTGTGTGAATAATTCATGACACATGTCGATATCCAGAAAGTTCTACGACATTTACATGTTATCTCTGGTCTGCGTGAAAAAAAACTTATGTTTAATTTAAATATTTAGCTACCGCGACAGAAAAAACTTTGTCCACGGACGGTAGATACGATATTGCAACGTACTTTATGTACTTTATACAGTAGCATCTGTTACGATGAGCACACAACATAAAAATGAAAAGTTGAAAGTCCACACTTTGTTCAAAATGTTTCAGCAAAACTTAATTATAATGTTTTTTTTTTATCCCGTGCAATTTTGAAATGTGTTCTATTTATTTAAAAAGCATTTTTAAATTCAGAAAAATAGAAAAATATATTATTTAACATAAACATAAAAAGGTTTCTATAATTTGCTCTATGGTCTTCTCTGCACAAGCTACATCCCTATCAACTAATTCATAGATAAATTGTTACTCGGTATTTATTCTCCAGCACATAGGCGAGTATCGCTTCAGGCTTAACGGACGACTTTTAATATATCGTGGATTACTCGGGTACGCTTCAAAATCTGTTTTATTACCGGCTTATATTTTCGTATAGCGTAAAACCCGACCGTGCATTTTACTGCCGTTTTCAATATTTATGTTATCAAATTGTCCTGGGTTATTTTGGTAATCCTTTGGATTTCAGGACATAACTTTGCCTACGATGCGATCATAAAATGATTTTTGAATTTAGGGTTTTGGGGTAAAAACGACGTGTATCACATAAGTCGTGTGAACATGAGAATAAAGTGGCTTTAAATCATATTTAAATGAACATTCAGCCTTTTAAATAATTTGACAGGAAAGTGTCAAAAAAATATAGTCGTTAAAAACAATGACAGAGCTATGTGGCCAATCGATACGTGTACAAGAGGCATTAAAATTCAAAAAGGCAAAACAACAGACAATATCTAAAAACAAAAAAATCAAAATTCGAACCTGTCAATTTTTATTGGTGCTCGAAACGGTAAGAGAAATGTATCTTCAAATATAATATTTTATATTACATTACGATAGTTGTAAACCCGGTACACCGGATGAATAGAAACATAAAAACATACCTACAAGTCACCGTTCAGGGCCTTAACTTTTTCCGGGTGAACGGAAAATTTAATTTTCTCGGGAAATTGGTATCCCGGGGCACGGCGGTACTGCAATGAATCGAATTTTCCCGATAAAAATCTTATAAATACCCATTGTTGGTAGCGGCTAATAAAAATGATGAGTCTGTGATATTATATGACAAATATCGTTAGCGACTTTTGTTTTGGTGTTTCGTTTTGATTCAGAAATTAAGAATTTAATTGATGTTGGGAAACTTTATTTTGTTTGAGGGTACAGTACCCTCAAACAAAATAAAGTGTGTGTTTTACAACATAAATAATAAGAATTAAATGCTGTTCGTTGGTAAAATCAAAATGAAAATAATTTATTTTACATAAACCTACATGGGCACATAAGAAACGTCAGAAGATAGGTGCACGGTTCCGATTGGTCGTTTCCTATGGAGAAGAGCCAGCAAGAAACTACACGGTTACTCTTTTAAAAATAATTGGCTTTTACTATGTTTTCAAATTACAGTGTTAATAGTATGGGAGGACAGTGTAGGCCTGTCAACAAGTACCAGGTACTTAACAAAATAGAAAATGGTCTACAAATCTATAGTCAAGTACAACGTTCTCACATTCACATAATATAAAAGAATCGAAGTATATAAAATATTGTTAATATAATATTAATAAAAACTTATTTAAACCAAATGACGTGATTGCCATAACAGCTATAGCATAAATATCTTGTCCACAAATCAATCTGCCCTGCTTTTCCCAACTATGTTGGGATTGGCTTCCAGTCTAACCGGATGCAGCTGAGTACTAGTATTTTACATGGAGCGACTCCTATCTGACTCCACCCCAATTACTGAGTAATAAGTACTAGACCCCTTGGTGAGACTGGTTGTCAGACTTTCGGGCTTCTGACGACCCGTAATAACTGTCAAAGATCCACGAATGACAGCTTGGACCAACGGCTTAACGTGCTATCCGAGGCACGGAGTCTCGGTATGTAATGATGGTCAGTAATCCACGGACAAACCCTAGCAAGCTTAACTTAACCTGATGGATCGACTCGCAAAAGCCACGAATAAATAGTTAATTAAAATTGTAGGTACTTTTGGGCCACCCTGTATACAGGGTGGCCCAAAAGTACCTACAATTTGACACTATAGTGTCAAATAATGATAAGATTATGTCAAGGAAATATGCAAAAAAATAAAAATAAAAAACATCGTAATTTGGGAGCAGTTAATAGACATTTACATAGTTATGCGGTTAATGAGGTACCAGCGAAGCCACATGTGCATAAGGAATTATTGCCAAACTTCCTTATCTTCAACGTAGTCTTTAATCTTATAATATCAATATAATATAGTCCTTTTTTGATAAGAACACGTTTGATGTGGGTTTTGAATTTTCTATCGCTAAGTTCTGTAACCGACTTTGGCAACTTGTTATAAAAGCGGATACTGTTGATAAAAAATGATTTGCTTGTTTTTGTTAATCTAAATTTGGGTGTCACAATTTCATATTTCCACACGTAGTAAACATGAAATTGTGATACCCAAATTTAGATTAGCTTTATATTATGGAAATCGCTTCTTATTTTGAAAAGTCCTAAATTTTTGCGAACATATAAAATATGTTCTTTCTAACATATAAAGAGAAGGCAGAATTAGTACTTCAATTTGTTTCTAAGGGACTCACGAGGACCCATTCTATAGACCGCGGATTGCCCTCTTTTGTAAAATGATGAAAATTGAATCTTCAGCTGCCGATCCCCACAGCAGAACGCCATGCGACATATTACTGTGGAAATAAGCAAAGTATAATAACCTAGCTATAGCTAGATCAGTCAAATGCCTTATTTTTCTTACTGCTTAACCAGCTGAACTTAATTTACCTGAAAGAGCTCTAATGTGCCCACATTGCAATTTCGATTCTAGAGTAATTCCTAGACATATAGTTTCCGTAATAGCATCTAGTTTCTTGCCATCAAGTTTTAAATTTAGATCCACTTGGGGTACATTTGGTTGGGCAAGCCACCTGACGCACGTCTTCACCGAACACGGCTGTTTCGGGAGGTTCCTGTTCAGGATAAGGCGGGAGGAAACGCCCGGGGGTACCACTGTGTGGAGCGCCCGGAGGACACGGTGGAGGTCTGCCTGGCTTTGGTGGAGCACCGCCGTGTCCTAGCGGAGGCAATCGGCGGCGGTGATCTCTCACGTCCGCCCTGGTCCAGACCAGGTTGCGGAGCAAAAGTGCATGGGAGGCTGTCACCGCCTTCTGCGAAGCAGTAATGATCGCGAAGGAGTAGGCGGAACGCAACATGAGGGTAAAGAGGCAAATTTCGCACCCTCACACCTCTGACTAGAGGCGGCGGCGTCTCCTGCGGCGACTGCCGCAGGAGACGCCTGGGCGTCGGGAATTGCAGGCCGATTCCCGGCCAGCGTAGGTGCGGGCTTGCGGACGGTGAGCAATAGGTAGCTCGCCGTCCGATAAGGACCAGGCCCGGGTCCTCGGCGCGTTGCGTTCCACGCCTGCGATGTCAGCGTAAACTGACGGGGTCTATTAGGGCCAATGCCTGCCAGGGATATCGTGGCCCTGTCACACAGGCAACTGAAGGAACACGGGTGGGTTTTAGTCAGTAAAAGTCTGACATGCCCTCCCGATTTGATATTTGATAATTTCCACCCAAAAAAAAATGGGGTACATTTGGTAATGAGAACTTATAAGACATTCTGTTTTGTTCGCATTAGTAGCTGCAAACCATTTCAAAAGAACAGCCAGACTATCGTTGACATGTAAGACATCCGTTTTTTTTTTCTATTCTATTTTAAAAATAAGAGAAGTACCTATCTAATTATTATTAAAATATTGAACCTTGAGGGACGCCTATCTTTACAAGAGACCCCAAGGACGTCGCCCCGTTAACGTTTACTTTTTGCTGCCTGTTTGATAGATAGGAAAAAACAAGATCAGCAGCTTGTCCACGAATTCCGTAGTGGTGTAATTTACAGATTAATGTATTGTGGTCAATGCAGTCAAACGCTTTTGAGAGGTCACAGAAAATGCCAATGGCATCCTGGGATTTCTCCCAGGATTCCAAAATGAGATGAGTGGCTGATGAGTTTCACTCCTGCGTCAGTCGTCGACCTACCTTTCGTGAAACCAAACTGGCGAATATGTAAAATCCCATTTGAATTAAAATGTGACAACATCTGGTCTAGCATGTTTTTTTCATATATTTTACTCTATGCCGGTAGCTCAGATATAGGTCTATAATTAGAGGATCAGTCTTGCTACCCGATTTGAAAATTGGTACTACTTTACTATGTGTCACTGAATCTGGAAACGTACCGCTGTCTAAACATTGATTAAATATGTCTGTTGGGACAGGGGCTATTGTGCAATGATATCTCCAAGTACCTTAACGAACATCCCCCATAAGTCTTCAGTGTTCTTTATTTTAAGACTTTTAAATGCTTGTTTAATTGTGAAAACAGAAATGGGCTTGAACTCAAAACTTGAAATGTCTTTAGAGAATATTTCTTTGACAAGAGATTCAGCTAATATAGATGATGAGGGTAGAGATTTCGTAATCTCTATTGGGATGTTGGTAAATAAATTTTCTAGCGTCTCAGCAACTTTTAACTTATCTGAAATTGTTTCATTATGAATTTTTTTAAATAACTCATTCTGATCTCGCTGTTTTGTTTTTCCAGTCTCCTTGTTAATTACTTTCCCCTCAGCTTTTATTTTATTATTAGAAATACTAATTTTGTTACTTATTAATTTAGATTCAACTTGAGCTGAATATCTTAGAATAGTTTCTGACATAATTATGAAGGGCTTGATCAGAAGTCAATGATTCCTCGTAGTACAAATTATATGAAATATCTCTGCTTTTTATAATGCCAGCAGTGGCCCCGCATAACGTCATAGTGGCTGGACTGATTTGGCAAATTTTTGTTTAAAGATGTTCGTAATAGGCCGTATATGGATCTTACAAAAAGAAAATGTTGAAAAGTTGCCGGATTTTTTTTAAAGAGATTTGTTTGAAAAAGTGTATCTATGGACTCTTTTTCTTTCTTTCTCTTTTAAGTATGCTTATTCTTTAACAAAATACAGTGTTGAAACCAATCTTCGCTTACATATTAGTCCACACATTACCAAACAACGGTAACACGACCGACTGTGGCTGTGGCACAACAATCTGAAAAACTGCAAACAAAGATGTTAGCAAAACGCAGTAAGTTTACTTCAAACTGTTTACAATCTACAAGAGAGATATGGGAATGAGCCACAAGATTTTTCCCAGACATCTGTACACTTTTGCATGAACATTGCTAACTTGACGTGTATTTTATAGATAATAGAAAGTAATCAGTGGTAGATATTAAATAATTTAAGTATTTAGTAATAAGGACAATCATTAAAGCGCTTTTCCTCTCTCCCATTTACTTAAAATGTCGCTGTCTTGTCGCTGTGCCCGGCATGGTCCATTATTGTTTATATTTAGTATTATTTACCACCTGTGTGTGTACATTATGGATTGTAGTAATTATTAATTGAATTGAATTGTATTTCGTGATTCTCGAACTGGAACGTCAAAAACGACACCAACGCGTATTTATTTAATAAACTCATGATTGAATACAGCAAGTGACCCGCCCCTACTTAGCAAGGCATCAATATTTCTTTATTATTATGTACTAGCTGCGCCCCGCGGTTTCACCCGCGTAAGTCTCGATCCCGTGGGAATATCGGGATAAAAAGTAAGCAGCTAACTCCATACAAAATTTTATCAAAATTGGTCCAGCCGTTTGAGCGTGAAGAAGTAACGAACAAACACACACACACACAAACTTTCGCCTTCATAATATTAGTGTGATGTGATGTATAAAATTTCATTCGTCAGGTTTCACTCATATCTGAGATGTTTTAAGAAATGGTAACTGAACATGAAGGTTAATTAAAATTGACGGCGATGATCATCCAGTTCCAAATATGGCCTGTGTCAAAGTATCCTATACCTCCAACATTTTTAAATGGCGACGCGATTGCAATAACTACTATTTACTTTTAATAAATTGTACTACACAAATACCAGTATCGTTATTACGTGCAATGGTGCAATAAAGACGTAACTTAAAAAAGAAAGAGAAAGCTAGAAAAAAAAGTGATTATTCTGCGCAAACAAAACGCACATTGCAAAAAAGATATATAATGCAAACATACAAAGTAGCCAAAAGCCTCGTATTCAACCCATAAAAGCTTGACGCTTTTGTCCATTGCATGATGTCAAGAAAACAAACTTTGTTAAACAAAGTGCTTTAAACAAATGAATCATAATGACTATCTCCTCAGACACATATAAATCTTGGCTCCGATAAATCAGCCTTGAACCTAACATTATCGATACTGTCGTAAATCACTTAAAGATATTTTAATTAAACATCCTCAATATATCAGGGAGATAGCGGACGAGTAGGGTTGCTACCAACAACTGTCAACGGTTCGCGGGAATCAGGATTTAGTCAAACCTGCACATACGTAGGAATCCGGTCGTTTTCCATAAATGTAATCTAATGATATTACTGTGGAATTGGTCGTTAATATTTGATATTAGTAGTCTATATCTATACTAATATTATAAGGAGGTAGAAGGAGGATGGGCAAAAATGAATAGGACGCGTTCCTAGCGACCAATAACCATATTATGTCGTAAATAATAAGACATAATTATGTCGTTCAAAACCTCTTTCATAACTGTCACTTATTACTATTTCGGTCAGTTTCAATTCAATGTGGGGAAAAAAGTTACAGCTGACAGAAAAACCTTTGTCATTGTACTAAAGAAGTTGTTATTTAACCGTCGTGCCAAACTTTGTTGAATGCTTTCGTTATGTCGAAGAATAACATGCCCATCATCGCGTTCCGCTGGAAACCAGCGGTTAAGTACTCTACGATGCGGTGGACTTGTTGGATGCAAGAGTATTCGATTCGGAAACCAAATTGCTCGTTGGGGATGAGGCTCTTTGCTTCAGCATAGTCTTTGAGATGGTAATAAATACCCTCTCGTAGATTTTTCATTGAAGATGGTGATCATTATGAGAGGAGCGGGGAGGAGTTTTTTTATACCTTATTGGTGATACCGGACGTCCGCTCCGTGTGATGCCGAACGTAAAGAATACCACGACCCTATTTCACCCCTGGGTGTCGTATAAGGCGACTAAGGGACTTACTAGAGAATGGGCAGCAACGTTCTCTATGCATTTTAATACCATACTGCGATCGCCAACCCGCCTGCCAAGCGTGGCGATTATAGCACCCCCCCAAACGTTGGGGAAGGCCTATGTCTTTCGGCTGAAATGATGATAATGATTGGTGATACCGTCAGAGCCGGGGGATTTGCGTGAGTGAAGCTTTTTAATGATGTCGTGCACTTTGTCAGGAGTGATGGAAGGCATAGGATCATTTTCCCAAAGCTCCCCCCTTCCACCAGTTGAAGACCTCTTCAACGGGTGGGAGGGGGGACGTTCGATTTCAGCGTCAACCTTGGCAAGGTGCGCTTGGTCTACTGGTTGAGAGCTGGGAGAACATTGGGACTCTAAGCTTTGGCGGTCCCTTTAATAAAGTCATAATCATAGTGATGCATGCTTACTTTGTCTGTTATAATTATGATGATTAGTTTGTTTTGTTATTCTCAGAGTAAAACGTAATGTTTTATGTATGTATTACTGATTGGATGGTTGACTGGTGGATTGTCGGCGCCTGCGTCTTTTCACTTGTCACAACAATGCACAGACCACAGACTAAGTCTAAGACTAAGTATTCTAGAGGACGAAGTAGTACTCACAATGCCACAGAGTACACAGAACACAAAGTTTTATGGTTATACTACACTACACACAGAACACTTAATCCTAGCGGAGTTAAAGTACCACAGACACAATATGCATTGACATGTAACTGATGTAGTCGGGTTCTGACACACGGTTTACAATTATATTAAACATATTTTTTTTATTTTTTTTATTTTACATGTTGTTCTCATTCACACATCTATTAATTATTTTATTTTATATTTTTTTAACTTATCTTTCCGTGACATCATAGTGTACTATCAGAATATCAGCGCTGCGGCACTTTTCTTAATTGTCGCAGCATCGTGCTGAGATAGGAACCTTTTGGCTTCGTACAGGACATTGTTTTTATTTTCATTCTACTTTGTTTTCTTTTTATTGTTTTTGTTTTTTATGTTCTTATAAGTGTGTTTTAGTTTAATTTGTGATCTCCTGTGTTGAGTAACTTTTTTCCTACAATGATTTCAAACTAACCGCCGTATTGACTAATGACAATTATACAAAGAGCTTTTCATCGACATACGTCCGGTCGTTATTGGTCAGTGGGGACATTTTGTCGCATCATCTTTTGTGAGTTTGTAAGTAGAGGGTATTCTTGGGAACTACTGATCCGATTCCGAAAATTCTTTCACTAATGGGAAGTTACAGTACTGACAGATGCCGTATGAAATATTTTATGTTAAAATAAGAAATTTTACGCGGACATAGTCACGGGCAGAAACTAATCACACTAATATTATATAGGCGAAAGTTTGTGAGTGTGTGTGTGTGTTTGTTTGTTACTTCTTCACGCTCAAACGGCAGGACCAATTTTGATAAAATTTTGTATGGAGGTAGCTGACACCCTGGAATAAGACATAGGCTACTTTTTATCCCGATATTCTCACGGGATCTAGACTTACACGGGTGAAACCGCGGGGCGCAGCTAGTTATCTCTAATTGCGTTGCATTGTAGCTCTCAAGTAGTTATCTACATGTCAAATTGAAATATTTTTACCAATATTCAACAGCTTCAAATATCGAAGCCTCGTTTTTCGGGAGTTGGCAGCCCTGCTTCAATCTAGAGTAGGAGAGGGGATGAAATTAATTTAATTTTAACTTGATAATATATATCACGTCGGCGTCCGCTAATAATGGAATAATGTTTGTTCTAGAATCCATTTGAATTCTTATTAGATTGGCGAGAGATATTTTAGTTAGAACGTTATAATTACGATACCCTTGGGACAATAAAGTTGTAGTTATTACGAAGTTAGAATTTCAAACATTTTATAAAGTTTTGTTTGCAAAGGATAAAAACTATAATAATGGCTTCCCTTATTATAATTCCAAAGGTATTAAGGTTCCAAAATGTTGAAAAAGATACTAGTATCTTTTTCAACTGATACTAGTATCTTTTTTATCTTTTTCAACTCGTTTTGGTAAAAGAGGCCGAAGAAGAGGTCGTTAAAATAATAATATATATGTACCTATAGAATGTAGATCATACGCTTATACCTACATCAGAAAACTAAGATTGAGCGCAAAGACTAATCAATCATTCAACGTCAGAAAAACCTACCCACACAAGACATGATCATCCTGGCTAGACATAACAAAGAGAAGTCAGGATATACATAATATTTCCTAACGACGGGTATTCGGCGATCAATACTACCCACCGCACGGTCTATTTCGGCGTGCGTTAAATGCAAGGCTCATCTACCCAGCCTAATGCATTTTCGTAGGCCTGATGGGCAGTCCGCAACGCTAGATATTTCATTCAAACGCCCAGACTATTCAGGCTCCCTAGATTGCTATTCTAACCCCCTCTACATCTGGGGGAGGAGGCAGACAACCCCCCCACGCCCGCCTGTACGACGCTTAATTTCCGTATCGTATGGTCATTAATTTGTAAAGTGATATTTGGTGTATATGTATTGGTAATTTATGTGAACTCGTGTTTAGTTTATGTAGTCATTAAAATTTGATTCCGGTTAAAATCGTAATAGAAACCTTGAAATTGGCATGTTGGAACAGGAATGGGATTTTACTAACAAGAAAACTAAACGAACCAATACAGCTAACCCGTATAAATAGACGTTACTTACATTACACAAAAAGAATGCGAAGCCTTAAAAGTGAGCCAGCAAGAAGCTCACCAAAAGACAATGCCAACATATCAGCATTCAACAAACTCCATTAAAACAAGCCGCTGCATTAGACCACATCAAAGTGAATGCAACAAAACGCGGGAACTTGTTTATCTGTGCGAGTTTGGCGCCCTTTTTGCGCGCCCTCTGGCGGCGGGATTATGGCGGATTGCCGCTGTCACCAGCGCATTCCCGCCAACTTTTAATTACGACCATTGTGACCTAAGTTTAAGTCGACGACAAAAGAACTTTTTCTAATGAAACTTTGGCCGGCGCGGTGTCGTTATTACTGAGGTACTTGTTGGTCTAGTTAGTTTTTGTTTAAATAGAAATCTAGGTGGATGAGCTTTTTGTTTCTAAGTGAGGTGCAGTCACGGAGTCTTTTTTCATTTTGACCTTAATTTTCTTCACTGGTGACATCTTTATTCACAAATTCAGTAGGAACGTCTTCTGTTTTATTTTATGCCTTTATTTTCTGTCCTATTCTCTTCCTGGCCTTTTTCCCCGTCTATATTGAAGATCCTACTGATGAACTTTCTACATATTATTTTCTGTGCAGTTTTTGCTTAATGACAATTTTAATTTTCCAAATTAAATTGATTGTTTTATTCTTCTTACATGTTGGCATGAAAGCACGTTAAGCCGTTGGTCCCGGCTGCCTGTGGATCTTTAACAGTCGTTACGGGTCGTCAGAAGCCCGAAAGTCTGACAACTAGTCTTAGCAAGGGGTATCGTCACTTATCGTGTTACCCAGTAACTGGGTTGTGGAGGTCAGATGAGCAGTCGCTCCACGTAAAATCCTGGTATTTAGCTGCATCCGGTTGGACTGGAAGCCGACCCCAACATAGTTGGGAAAAGGCTAGGCAGATGATGACATGTCAAAGTCATTCGCGTCAAAATTTCTCTACGTGATCGAATCAGAAATGAAGAGATCAGCTACCGCGCACATGAAGACGTAGCGATGGAAAGTTTCCCACAAGGGGGACCGATGACCTTGTGAAGGACGCAGGAATCCGAAGGATGCGGGAAGCACAGAACCGGTCGAAGTAATAGTAATAGTAATAGTAATATTTATTTCATAAAAAGAGGTACAGTCTGTTACAAAGTAGGATGACGAAGAAGAAGTGGCGGTGATTGGGGGAGGTCCATGTCCAGCAGTGCACGTCTTTTGGCTGAAGTTATGATGATGCATGATGACATGTCAAAGGATTTAAAAATACTTCTCAGCATCATCGCGACAATGAACCCTTTCAGTTGGTTTCCCAAAAAAAAAAACGACTCCATTTTCCCAACCATCATTTTTCACACACATACACACACTTAAAATCTATTTTTCATACACACACTTAAAATCTCACAAGAAAACTCAATACTGTATAATCATATTAGGTACGTATGTAAGTTCTAAGTTCTGTTAAAACATTGGACCTTTGAATTTGGTTCGTTAGTTGCACATTTCCGAACACAAATTGAGCTTGTTCGTCTGTTTACACAGAAAACTGAGACACGACCGTGCATAAATTGCAGAGCTCCACATAATTAGAAATCAACATTTACATTCAATTCTATCTTCGTTGCTTCGTCTACGTTACGTTACGACGGCGACGCCATGTTATTTTCTTACGTCATTGTTTGCTCTTCATAAATAATTTTGACGTGATTATATCGGTTTTGATGACCTAACTAAATTAATAAGGAACTGATTAAATATTAAAAGTAATGAAAGGTGTTTCTGATCGTGTTGATGATTTGAAAAAGAAAACTTTAATTTTATTATAAATATTATATTTAGATAAGGTTAAATTAAAATGATTGAATCGCGAGTACATGTGCGAAATTAAATTTTGAAGTTATTACTAACACAAACTCAAACAAGAATCTTTTGGTGCAAGACTTGCAAAAGAAATAAAGGAAACAAAATAAATTCTTACAAGAAAAAGTAAACGTTGAAGCAAGAACCCGATAATGAGTATAAATAATGCCTTTTGTAAACTAGAGAGCCGATACCAGCAATTTATTTAATGGATCTAATTGAAGTAAGCAGAACTGAGCGATTTCGCCAATAACGGAGTGAAAATTTCCTACATTTCATTACCCCTATCTGATTGTACAATCTTACGTTAACCTATTTCGATATTTTTACCGATTTTAGTACCTCATGCGTAACTAGATGGCGTTGTTAGATTTTCTGAATCGCGCTATGGTTTCGTTACCACGAATAGTCTATAAGGATACAAAATTTATTGATTAAATTGTCTTCGTTCAAACGAGCAAACATTGGTTTTATTCATGGTCCTTCGAGCCGGATAATCGGATGCAGTGAGTTTAAGTACAAGTGCGACAGTGGCGCCCCCTATCGAATTAAATCGGATAATTGGTGAAGTGTTGTGTGTTAACTGTGCATATCAAGGACAAACTGTGAGTACTCTAAAAGTTTGTTTAACAGTGAAAAAAAAAAGTGGTAAACCAAAAAAATTAGGACTTAGAAAATTTTTGCAATAATTGGACTTGTAAAATTTCTAAGCAAAACTTTGTTTAGACGGGGAATCCATGCTCAATTTCGGCAGTGTTTAATTTAAAGACTTAGAAAATTTTCACAAAATTTTGGACTTAGAATTTTTTTCGAAAATTTGGAACATAGAATTTTATTGAAGAAAAACATTAACCATTCTGCAGAGTTTGGGACTTGTAATTTTAATTAATTCTGGAATACACTTTAACAAAAAAAAAAAAAAAAACAATGGATTCGTTACTCAGATTGCAAGTTGATATCAATAAAACGATGCAAAGAGGATACATTAACTTCAAAAAGTCTCCTAAAGAAAGGATTACCCTAAGCTACGTAGAAACAAGATTGGAGTCTTTAGAAAAACAATGGTTGGCCTTTGAAGAGAATCATAGTAAAATAGTTTCCAAGATTGATCAGGCAGACTATGAGAAGTCAGAGTACATCAGTGAAATGTATACCAAGGCGGAAGAGTTATACATGGATTACAAAACTGATTTAAAAGAACGTTTACAGAAGAAAACTACTTCTGCTGCTGCGGAAATCGGCAATACAACAACTCCGACTGCCGTGAAATTGCCTAAAATTTCGATACCTACATTTTCGGGTCACTATTCTCAGTGGTCAACATTTCGGGATCTCTTTCAAACATTGATACACAAGAACCAATCATTAGATAACGTGCAAAAACTACATTACCTAAAAACGTATCTTACCGGAGAAGCTGAACAACTGTTGCGACACCTACCTATTACTAGTGAGAACTATTTGACCAGTTGGAACCTTTTGGAGCATAGATTCAACAACAAGAAGTTCATAACAAATTGTATTTTGAAAAGATTCTTCAATCAAAAATGTATAACGACTGAGTCATCGGACCATTTGAAAGAACTTTTTGATACAACTAATGAATGTCTTAATGCTTTAAAAAACGAAGGTATTAACATCGAAAATTGGGACCTTATTGTTATTTATATACTGTGTTCTAAATTAGATAATGAGTCTCGCAAACAATGGGAAGCTAAGATTTGTAATTCAGCTAACGATTTGCCTACGTTACAAGAGTTTTTAGATTTTTTGGAGATTAGATTTAGGTCACTTGAATTTTTATGTACTAAAGCAGTAAAGAGCACTAACTCAAAGTCGCATCACGTAGTAAAAAATGTTAACGAAAATAAACCATCTGTGTGTAGCTTTTGTTCAAACACTAATCATAAGATAGGGAATTGTAAGGATTTTGCTAAAGAAGATTTGTCAGCTCGTCGTAACTTTGTCCAAAATTCAGGTTTGTGTTTCAATTGCTTAGGCGCGAATCATACGGTTATTTCGTGTCGTTTGCCCACGAGATGCAGAATTTGCAAAAGAAAACACCATTCGTTGCTGCATTCGAATAATAATAACCAATCAACTGATGATCCGAAAGAACAATCAGTTGATAGTACCAATGTTGTTGCAACTGCGACAACATCGAAGAACGAGACCGAGGTAAGAAACATTTGTACAACTAGTAGTAGTATGTCTAACAAAAATCATCAGGTTGTACTAGCAACAGCTCTGGTAAAAGCAAAAACTAACACAGGATCTTATATAACACTGAGGTCTCTAGTGGACCAGGGATCACAGGCATCCTTCATAACGGAGTCTGCAGTCCAATTACTTGGACTTAACAGGATTACATGCAACAGTGTTATATCAGGAGTGGGGGGAGAGGCTAACGCTTCGCTCAATTGTAAACATGTAGTTTATATTAAACTACAATCGATCCAGGATCCTAACTTTACCATAAATGTCAAAACATATGTCCTTCGGAAATTAACTTCATTTCTACCTGAAAGAAAAATTGTCGTCCAGCTGTGGCCCAACTTACCAGTTATGAAGTTAGCAGATCCGAAGTTTAACATACCAAATAAAATCGATCTTTTGCTTGGTGCAGAGGTCTATTGCCAAATTCTAACTGAAGGATTGATTAGAGGTCCTCCAGGAACACTGATGGCCCAAAGCACCAGGCTGGGTTGGATTTTGTCTGGCAAAGTGAGTGATAGTGAAACCAATTCTATGACCTGCAATAGTACTATCATCAGCATGCATACTAACATTTGCAATGAAGATTTTAATCTTAAACAATTCTGGGAGCTCGAATCTGATAACTTCATTCTGAGCAAAAACCAATTAACTCCAGAAGAAAAACGTTGTGAGGAAATATTTGCGAAAACAACTAAACGCGATAGTTTTGGTAGGTATATTGTAAAGTTGCCTTTTAAAGATGATGACCCGAGCAGTAAATATGGAAATTCGCGGAATATTGCTGTTAAGAGATTATTATCGTTAGAAAGACGTTTCTTAAAATCACCGGATTTAAAAACTAAATATTCGGAAGTTATTTTAGAATATTTAAAGCTCGGTCATATGGAACTAATACCTCCAGAAGAAATTGATAAACCAGAAGCGGTTTACTTACCTTATCATGAAGTAGTTAGAGAAGATAAAACAACAACCAAACTCAGGATAGTATTTAACGCTTCTAGTCGCGATAACAATGGTGTTTCACTGAACAGTAACCTTATGGTTGGTCCGACATTACAGGATGATCTTAGGCATATTCTCATGAGGTGGAGGCTTCATCCTATTTGCTTAGTAGCTGACATCGTAAAGATGTACCGTCAGATTAAGGTTACAGACGAAGATGCAGATTATCAACGTATTGTGTGGAGATCAGACTCTGAAAAAGAGATACAACACTTGCGTTTAGTACGGGTAACATTTGGGACTGCTTCAGCTCCATACCTGGCAGTAAGAGCGCTTCATCAAGTCGCTTATGATGAAGGAGCTCAATTCCCACTAGCATCTGAAAGGGTTTTGCACAATTTTTACATGGATGACCTTATAACTGGCTGTACAAGTGTTTCAGAAGGCAAACAAATATTCTCAGAAATGACTAAACTACTGAGCAAGGGAGGCTTCGAACTACAGAAATGGGCAAGCAATGAGGATCAATTACATAAGGAAATAACCAAGGAAAGCAAAGCATTAACAAGCAACCTAGATCTAACAGAAAGTGAAACAATTAAAATATTGGGACTTACCTGGAATCGACGAACTGATAACTTCGAGTACTCCGTTCAGCTACCATCAATCTCGGAACCTGTAACAAAAAGGAAAGTAATCTCTGATATTGCAAAATTATTTGACCCAATGGGTTGGATATCACCAGCAATCATAAAAGCTAAAATTATGATTCAAAAGCTTTGGCTTGCAGGAATAGAATGGGATGATAAACTACCACCAACACTATTAAATGAATGGATTACCTACCGTACAGGACTGGTAGAACTTACCAAATGTAGACTCCCACGATGGATTAATGTCAAGAAAAACAGCAGTGTGGAACTCCATGGTTTCAGCGATGCATCTAATGAGGCTTATGCTGCTGTGGTCTATATACGTGTTGTTGATGAGTCAGGAGACGTGCATATTCATTTGGTTACTTCCAAGACCAAAGTAGCTCCAATTAAGCAAGTATCCATCCCTAGACTCGAATTATGTGGAGCTGTCTTATTGGCCAAATTGTTACAGGAAGTCTCAGTAGTGTTAAACATTCCGAAATCTAACTTACGTGCTTGGACTGATTCAACCGTGGTACTAGCCTGGCTAAGCAGTCATCCAACACGTTGGAAAACGTTTATAGCCAATCGGGTCTCGGAAATCTTAAATATATTAGACAGGAACCAATGGTCGCACGTATCATCTCCTGATAACCCGGCAGATTGTGCGTCGCGGGGAATGAACCCGTCAGAATTACCGACACTTGAACTGTGGAAAACAGGACCATTATGGTTGAAACATAGACCTGAAAATGATGATAATCAACAAATACCAGATACTAATTTAGAAGAAAAAACAAAAAAGGTTTGTTATGTAACACAGAACGATCAATTCCAGTTGTGGACCAAGTTCTCATCTCTTCGTAAATTAGTTCGAGTAGTGGCATACTGCAAAAGATTTATCAAAAAGTTGAGAAATGTACAAGATCATAACTTACCTGTATGGTTAACTAGTTTGGAACTAAATGAAGCTCTTCATATTTGTGTGAAAAAGTGTCAAGCAGTCAGTTTCCAGCAAGAGATAAAGGATATTAAAGAAAAGGGGATAGTACAGAAGAAAAGCAAACTTACATCATTAAATCCATTCCTAGATGATTCGGGTATCTTGAGAGTTGCTGGTCGTTTAGAGAAGGCGGTAATAAACACTGAAATAAAACATCCAATAATATTACCTGCAAAATCTCACTTTACCGAGTTAGTTTTAAATGAAACTCACCATATTACGTTGCACGGCGGACCGCAGCTCATGATGAATCATCTGCGAACTAAATACTGGCTCATTGATGCTAAGAATCAAGCGAAACTGACTGTTCGGAAATGTGTTGTTTGTGTACGACATGCTGCACAGACAAGAGTTCAACTGATGGGACAACTACCATCAGCTCGAGTTACCCCAATTCGAGCGTTTTATCGAAGTGGTGTGGACTACGCAGGTCCCATACAAATTCGAACTTCTAAAGGTAGAGGCCATCGAGCCTATAAAGGCTATATTTGCCTTTTTATATGTATGGCTACAAGAGCCGTACATCTAGAAGCTGTGAGTGATCTCACATCACAAGGATTTATAGCTGCTTTTAAACGATTTGTTGCCAGACGTGGTCATTGTGCTGACTTATTTAGCGATAACGGAACGAATTTTGTTGGTGCAGCTCGCGAACTTCGAAGCTTGTTTGCCCAAGAAACTTCAACCTTGACCGTGGAAATCGCCAAGTGTTTGGAAAACAACGGCACTACTTGGCATTTTATTCCACCCCATGCACCGCATTTCGGTGGGCTATGGGAAGCTGGAATTAAGTCCACTAAACATCACTTAAGACGCGTAATAGGCTCTGCAACTCTTACTTTTGAAGAGATTTCGACGCTATTGTACCAAATAGAAGCGTGTCTTAACTCTCGACCGCTATCACAAATTAGCACAAATTCGCAAGACCCCACACCCCTCACTCCAGGGCATTTTTTAATCGGTGAACCACTACTTCTAGTACCTGAGCATAATTACGAAACCACATCTATTTCGTCCTTAAAACGTTGGCAATTGACCCAAAAAATGCTGCAACAATTTTGGCGTCGATGGTCAAGTGAATATTTAAGTCAGTTTTTGCATCGTTATAAGTGGGCAAATAAAACTCCTGAACCCGATATCGGAGATGTGGTCTTAGTAAATGAGGATGGTCTTCCTCCAGCCAAATGGCTTTTGGGTAAAATCATTACTAAACACCCTGGATTGGACAATGTTACGAGGGTAGTCACTCTAAAATGTAAAGGTATAACCTTTAAACGACCAATAACTAAACTGTGTGTATTACCGGTCGCTCTGTGACCAGATAATTATGTGTATGTTTTGTTATCATTGTTAAGAATTTTGTAAAGGTTTTTAGTATTGTGAACTGTTTATCTTAATTAAAGTGTGTTTTGTTCTCAGCCACCATGTCATACTGACTTATAACTTTGTTTCTAACTATAATACAGTCCATTTTTTCGAATGTGGTTAGTTCATGGTGGGCGGGCAAAATGGACATTCTGTCCATAGTGGGCGGAATGTACAATCTTACGTTAACCTATTTCGATATTTTTACCGATTTTAGTACCTCATGCGTAACTAGATGGCGTTGTTAGATTTTCTGAATCGCGCTATGGTTTCGTTACCACGAATAGTCTATAAGGATACAAAATTTATTGATTAAATTGTCTTCGTTCAAACGAGCAAACACTGGTTTTATTCACTGATAATTATAATATGTAGATGGGAAGTAACTAAAAATGTATCACGGTTGATATTAGGGTTACCAAACATACTGTTAAACTGTTTTTAGGGTTCCATACCTCAAAAGGAATAACGGAACCCTTAAAGGATCACTCGTGTGTCTGTCTGTCCATCTGTCACAGCCGATTTGTTCCGAATCTACTGGAAATTTGGTACAAATATGAACTTCTGTGACCCAAACACGGACGTGTTACGTACATAAATGAATTTTGAATACTCACTTTGGGGGGTAAAACAGAAAATTTAAAAATGTTTTGCTGATTGTGCCGTGTGACATATCAAATGAAAGGGCTTGTTATAAGAATTTCATATATATATTTTTTATAATTTTATAATAAATACTTTAAAAATGATTTAAGAAAATAGCTGAAAATTGACCAGACCCCCTTATCTCCGAAACTACTGAGCCTAAAATTTTGAAATAAATACAGAAAATAGTTCCTTACTTATAGATTACAGGAAAACCTAAAAGAAGTCTGTGATCTTAAAATAACATGGTAAATCGCTCAATATAGTGCGTACAAACTTACATTTACAGTTGGAATGTATAAAATGTTAAGTTTGTTCTTGAGATAAATTCATCGCAACTACGGAACCCTTCATTGTGCGTAGTCTGACACGCACTTGGCTGGTTTTATTTACTCTACTACTGAATAATACAATTTAGCAAAAATAAAGTATATGAATATACTGTTTTCACTGATATCCAGAGCTATAATACCTACGAGTCCTGGAAGTTTCGTCTGTAGAACATCATGCAGGCACCTGGGTATGTAGAACATCATGCAGGCACCTGGGTATGTAGAACATCATGCAGGCACCTGGGTATGTAGAACATCATGCAGGCACCTGGGTATGGGCGCGGTGATTCGTTCAGCTAGCCTTAATTTCATAATGAAACTGTTTGTCTCGAATTTTCGGGATATACTTAATAGATCATTTTTATCGAAATAACTTTCAGATACTAGTATTAAGTATTATCTTATTAGTTAGGTAGGACGACAGAAATTGAGCTTCAATACATTTATTAAAAATAATGATCGTCGTCTATTTGGTGAGCCTTAGAAACTTACGAAGCCTTCAAAAATGGGTGCTAAATTGATGAGTTGCATGAATAGCACTAATGAACTTTGTATCTAATTAATCATTAAAAAATACATAAAATACTTACTGTTAATTTTTCAGAAATACTGTTTATTTTCCCACTTTGACCATAATATACTTTATTTCTTGCACAAAAAGTTGGAAATCCTATTTGATATACAAAACTAAGGATCATCTGCATTATTACTTAAATATTAATAAAGCTGTAAACAAAATTGTTTGTTTCTTTATTAATAGTGTGAGTTCACATAGACAGAATATCTTTTCATTATGTTTAGTGCAGTATACAGCGTGCCGCTTTAATGGCGACATTAATTTAATACACATACTCGTATACGGTTTCGCGTTTTCTTTTTATGAAGATATTTTAATTTCATTACCTAAACGTTATTATTTATTGATTTATTATCAATTATCTAAAATAACATTTTAGAGCATACTGTACTTAAAAAACTGTAGCATAGAGGTAATTTGCCGGGGTGACGGATCATAACATCGCATCAATAAAATTAAAACGAATAATGTGCAAATAGAACAATGAACTATAGTGCGTTCACTATAACTTGACGCGTGACGGGATTGGTAGCACTGAATTTTGCAGCCATGTGTTTTTTAGTTTTTTCTGTTAATCGCCATTTTGAACTGTATTTGTATTGAAACAAAGACTGCAAAATTTAGTGCTACTAATCGCGTCATGCCTCAAGCACTATAGTTCGTTTATCAAAACAAAAATATAAAAAAAAGAACGACAGAATTTATGGAATTTCATCACCGTCTGCCGATTCGATCATTGCAAACCTTTTTGTTCTCAAACCGGGAGTTACTTGTAGATGCATTTTAGATATACCTTTATATTAAAATCAGGTTTCGTTCGTGTACCCACTTAATATTTTTTTTTGTCAATCGGAGTCTTTATCATGCGTCTCAAACAGACCCTTGAAACTTTACTAATACATATTAATCATGAATAGAAAAGTGCATTGCATTATGCAGTCGGCTCTGAATTAGATAAACAGGTCAAATACGTACAAAAAACACATATTTTAAATTAATGGTACCACAAAAATTGTAATAAGGATATCGATCAATATTCCTTTCAGCCTACAAGGAATACTATAGCTTAACGCTTCCGAAGAACAAACATTATTTCCGAGCGATAAAGTAGAAAACTTTAACAAATCTATTTGAAGCGAAAGAAACTAACAAAGCTATAAAAGCGAAATAATAGTTATGGAAATAGTCTTTCATTTTCCACGAAAGAAAACTCCGCGAAACTACCGACAATATGAATGAAACTATAATATTAGAAAAGTTTCGTCCGGGAAATGAGAAAACGTTGTAGGAACTCGTTCGTCTAATACACGTAGTTATAAACTTGTTCAATATAATATCGAGTGGGGTGTGCCTTCTCGCTCACACTCCTTGCACCGCTCAAACTGCCCTCGTTTAATTGCATATTCAGCTGAATAATTCTGACGACCACATAGATATAACCGGCGTCTACAGCTGCCTAAAGTTCACAACTTTACTATAATTATACATAATGCTATTTTACACAAATTATTAAGGCTGAGTTTTCACCAATGTTTTACCACCTTTGTGTACAACCTTGAAATAAAAACAAGCATTGGCAGTTACCGAACGTCATTTGAAGAAAGATTTTTTCAAAAAAGGAATTATTCCAAGCGTGCAATGTCAGTGATGGTGATGGTATTGCCGTATCGATAACATCTACATTAGACATGAAATCGATATAGAATCGATTACCTATATCGTTTGGCATTTCAATTTCAACTCGATGTTTACACAATCGGTTGTAGAAATTAATCTAACATAATTGCTACGGCGTAGCAGTAAGTAAATGTGAGCATTATTGTTATATGTGAAACTCTTGTACATAGTGTAAGCGATTGTTATGATAATGCTGGCTGCAATAGACGGAGGAGCGATGAAATATTGGCCTCTTTTGCATAAGTACCGGCGAAACTCGAGTGAAACGATTCTACGATGTGCTACGCGCGCCGCTACGCCGGAACCCGTAGCGATCTAATTGCTCATTAACTGTGACGCTTATGAAAACAAATTTGTCGTATAAATGTAAAATATAATTTTGGTACACAATAAACTTTACTCCGATTGTAGTTAATATTGGAACAATTTGTTATTACGGATTCAATTTAGGGTTAATTTCGAAGAAATTGAAACTTTCGTCGCGCGTCGTAGCTACAGGCAAAATCTGGCATAGCTTTAGTTTATCTACTAAACAACCAAATATTCTTTCTCCTTGCAAGCTGTTCTTCCAAGCCTGAGGTATTCCTAAAAATACGCATTAAAATTTCACCTTGACCCACCAATATTCGCACTCCGTCCGTACGTAAGTACGCCGCTGGAATATTATCGAGGCCGCAGCGAGAATCGACATCAATATACGAATATATACGAGGTAGTACCCATAGGTACCTTCATTAATCACCATAATACGTACCTATGCAGCATTAAAGATCCAACGTACAACGACACGGAAACGTGACGCGACGATTTCGGAAAATTCGTTCAGGATTTACGACTTTAATGAAAATTAGGAAGACGTTGTGTTGATAAAATTCGGTAGGCTGATTGAATCAAAAGATTTTTAAGCGATATTGTGGTCATTCTGACAGTGCTGTTTTTTTAGTAAGTATGATTTATATTTGACGAGCTAATGATTAGGTAAATTAGATCTTCGATCACCACAAACATTGTTACTCCACAGTTTAAGCTATTTTACAAGATTTTTTTTTTTTTTTTATTCGTTTATTTTGCTTTCGATGTTTTTTGCGGTCGAAGTAATTAGTAAAGTAGGTTTATAATATCGATACTATAAGGATATAACTTTGACAGTCCTGTCCCTAGTTGCGTAACACACTTACAGTAGCAATGGCTTTCATTTTGACAGTTAAACAACATTCATTGCGTTATTTACGTAGTTGAGCAGACAATTTTTTAGAACTTATGAAGCAATAGATTAGCAATATACTTAAAAATCATTCAAATTGCGCAATTTACGGTGCTGCTTGATCTTAACCAGTCACTGGCTATGTCACATTTTACTTCAAAAATAATTTCAGCACGTAGTGAAAAGAAGTAAGGCGAAGAACAGAAGTAGGGTACAAAATGTTACTTTACTTAACTACTGTAAGATGTTTATAGTGCGCTAAACCAACACTAACTGATATTTATGTCCATATTTTCGCAATTGTATAATGTGTGAGTTCTAAATGCATCCAACCGTTACAATCCCGCGATAATTTTTGTGTTCACTCGGTTTTCACTAGCGACCTTACTGAGCTTTTAAAGTTACGTCATTCTTTCTAAGCTATCCGAAGATATCATAAGAAAGTAAGCCGTTATTACCGCTTACTACTCGTATGCTAGACAAGGATGGATCTATCGTAAAGTGGGTTATAGATTGAGGAAAATAAATAGTAAATGTAGAGTAGAACCATTATCGTGGTCGAAATTACCTACTCATAAATAAACACAATTACTTCGTCGGATGATAACCAAATTATTCAATTCAATCTGTTTGGTAGTCGCATAATCTTTCGCCTTTTAATACTATTACCGAACTTTTACTTTCTTATAAAACTTCATTACAAGTTTAATAACGATGTTAGAGAATTTCATAAGCGCCACTTTTCCACACTTTTTTATAAAAGACTTGTAAAACAAGCTATTAAAGCTCAGCTCATCTCGGCGTATATCTAAAATTTGTAATTTGTTTATCAAACGTCTGGTATACGTATAGGTGTGTGTGCGGCAGGGAGCGAGTGCGGGGGCGCGGGGGGCGCGGTTCGCTTGCCGCTCGTTCCGTCACACGGGCAGCAGTCACGTGCGACGACGCCGGCTCTCAACGCGTTTTACGTAACATATCGATTCCCGCTGCAGCTATCGATCGCCGATCGGCCGATGCACATCACTATAACTCGGTTTCCCGCGCAAATTTGATTTTGGATTTTTACGTCAGCGTCGCGTGTGTTGTGTTTTTTTTTTATTTTTGTGACGAGGCCTTGGATTTTTCTGTCGAGCTTCGCTCTCGGAAGAGTTTCGAGGTGGGTTTAAGTTGTATTGTTTTATGGTTAGTTTTGTAATGAATATAAATCTATGATGGGATAATGGAACCGGTTCGATTGCGCTAAATCGCTTTAGTTAAAAGGTCAATACACCCGGTGGCACGCGAGCAAGACGCAGCGATGAATGTGGAGCGATGCTTCGCCGTGCTCAGCGTGGACGGCTGGAGTCGATCACAGCATGACGGACAGACGGACAGACGTGCACCGATCACACACAAGACAGAAAACTTTAAAAATAAATTAGAATATCCATTCTTGTCTTACTCGTATCATTTTGTTCCTTCGGTAAATCGGTAGACAGAATTTAGGTACATTTAATTTTAGTTACCTTTGTTAAGTTTTAATTAGTCTTAATAAGTTATGTTTAGTTAAGCAATTACTTCTAATAAAATTATAACTAATTTAATTAACATTCGACATGTTGCTTAGTGATAAAGTATTTTAGAATAGGTTGTTTTAAAAAAATTTAAGTTAACCTGGAGATGTTTTAAAAAAGGTGTTTTTTAATTTTATGTTAGTTTAAATAGTTGTCATTATGGACATTTCTTTCATCGAAGTCAAATAGGTATGTAGTTTCTTTCAAATAGGCACATTAAAGGCACTTTTGAACGTCAACATTTACAGAAAAATAATCATCTTGAAATTCATCAAAATGTAGGGTGAAAATGACGTATAGTGCACCGAAAGATATGAAGTTTTTGTATTTTTTACGAGACCTTAATAATGTAGATAATGTACCTACCTACTTAATTGTAATTAGTTTATGTATTTTGTTTTAGAAATTATAAAGACTAATTATTTAATAATTTTAAGACTATTTAAAACAAAATAGGTAATGATTTTTAAACTTGGTCGTAACCATTGATTATATCAGCAGAAAAACTCACAAGAAAAGCAAGAAAAACGATGTCTTTCCCGTTTGAAATGCAACCCTATAAAATAAGAAGTTTTCGATAAATTTTCATAAGTACTTCGCAATTCGTATCAAGTACCTCATAGATTATTATCTAAGTACGTCTTTTACGAACTTTAGTACTAAGTACTAAGTCTACTCTTTGAAGGATTTGAAAAATTCAATGCATTTTTTGCTACAAAAGCTAAGTTACTTAACTTATTCCATTTACGTTTATTTTTACGATTCAACACATTTATTTTTCATTTTCAACTAAATGTATCTTGAATTCTTGAAGTAACGCTTTTTTTGATTTACAGCCAATAAAATGCTTCATTAAAATCTTGAGCAAGGTCGCGGGAATTTATGTTCGTTATAAATTAATCAAATAATGCGTATCACAGCAATAAAAATGTATTTTTTAGAAGACCTTCACAGCTTCCTATTGTTTTAAGGAAAAAAAAACGGATGCAGTAGATGTTAGATGGTTTATGATTGAGGCACGTCTAAGGTTAGTTCAGCTTGTCAGTTCTACACTTCGAGAAATGTTTGTAGAAAACATTGATAAACTATAGATCTGAAATTTTACATTATCCATAATTAAAAAAAGGGTGACGGCTTTTGTAAAAGACCCATAAAAATGCGAGTCATTCACGCTGAAAGCTACTTGGGATAGTCAGACTGAAAAATAAGTTTACAGCTACTAAGTCCCATATTACAGAATGTCACTCAATACTCAAACATTACTTAAAACTAGTTTCAACCAATCAAATGGCTTGAATCTAGTAATGCTTGAGTATTGAGTGACGTTCTGTAATACGGGCCTAAGATTCGATAAAATGTACATAACTTATCCCTTTGAAATTTAAAGCTGAACAACAATCCACTATTCTCAGACCTTACATGATTCAGACTCAAAGAGATATTTCTGAATAATATTCATCCTTATCTGTACACAATTTAACGCATTTCCGTCTATACTTCTCCAGCCATTCGTCACGTACGCACTCCATCATAATTATATGAAAACGCTTCGAAGCTTCGTTCAAGGCATTTCCGTTCTAAAATATAACGTCTGTTTACTTTTCCGTGGCTAACTAGAAAATGAATGAGCAAAAACAATTACAGAATAGCCAAGGCACTGAAATATGCTAAGTTGGTTACTCCAGCATAGAGATAAGATAAAAAATATCCATTAGACTGAGAATATTTCGTTCTTGTCAACAAATACGTCGCCTGATTCATAGTTCTCCCTTATCTCTTATCGCGATGTAAAGTTTACACGACATAGTCGATTTAGATTGTGGGTGTGTATTCTAGATACGGCATCCTATCATGCCCCGGTTTCTGATTCGCCCATTTTTTAATAGAATATTATTTCGATGTTCTTCATGTGACCTCTGACCGTTGTAATCGAGGCTCGGTTAAAAAAGAAAAAAACATGCCGGCTGATTGCGTTCTAAGTTTGAAACAGAAGTCTCGCGTGGGGTATGCGGCCCTGTTAGTGTTAGTGACCAATGTTGCCATGTGACGACACGTTGGTGTTATGCGTGGCGAATAAAAATTTAGGTCACTCTCGCGTTGGCTGGCCTCGATTCATTGAGCTCGTGCCGATCGTGGGTCGATGTTTGATAGTGTTGTAAATAAAAACACGTGGCCCACGCATCTGGCCGCGCACAGATAACCTATACACGCTACTAGGACATACAAATCGTTCGGACTACGCTGAAACCACAGTATATTATTTCCCCATTCACAGCGCTAAATAGAATTAACATTCATTGACGGCGGTATTCATGGTCGGCGCGTTTTAATATACAAAATGTTGCGCTACACATTTAATATTTGTTAATACATTTCCGAACCGTGACTTCTTAAGTAAACGGTTTAATATTCATGCATTCGTTGAGGTAAAAAGAATCAGTAATGAAAATTGTATCCATAAAATGATTAGGTAAAAAGTAAAAAAACCCTTGTCCGTACTTTGTAGAGGGTTTTTGTTTAAAAAGCTATCAGAATGAGTGATCGTGTTCATATTTAACGAACGAAGCATTATTTTAATAAGCCGGTGTATTTTTAAAACAAACCATAAAAGCTGTCTGCGGACAAGCGGTCGCATAAAAAGTGAAAATCAATAATGTCGGCAGCCCGACGGCCAGGAGTCTGGATAATTGGAAAATTCTGTGCACGTTGAAAGCTATAAATTTTCACTTTTGTCCACACAGAACCTTTTCCGCGTTGCATTAAGGATAATAAATTAAAATAAAATGCTACTGACGTGGTTTTTGATAGGAATTGTATTTTATAAGTTCTTCTTTTGATATAATTATGGGCGGCTGATGCAGTGATGCTTAAAATCATTAATAATTACATTTCGGTATCGATCCTGTCGACATCGGTACAACTCTAGATTCAACTCATGCTTACATTTCAGAGAAAAAAAAAGACAAAACCCGTTTCTCCTTTAGGCTGTTTATTTTTAACTTCTACCTGCGTGTGGTCTCACCTATTTGACATTAAGCATTGAATAAACCCATAAAAATAATATAAAGAACAGTTTATGTGTACATAGGGCTTTTAACCGTAAACGTAAATTTTAATTCTGGACGTTTTCACGAGCGCCATAATTGACTTTACGAGTCATATCAACTGCAATTAGCCGGTCTCGAGCTCCTGCCACCTTTTAATGTGTTTATTTAGCTTTTGATATATGAACTAAGATGCTAGAAGTGATGTATTACTTGTTTAACTAGTGTTCTGTGATCAAAAAACTTAATGCAAGAATGTCCCATCTGTTTGAGACAATATCTTTTGCAGCTCAGCAAGATCAGTTCGACAATGCCCAGTGAGAGTTAATTTTATAAACAAGAAGTGTTTCCTCAAAAACTCGGGCACTTTTAACACAAAAGAAGATTATGAAGCCGGTAGGATGTCGGTAGCTTCACTACAGGTGGCATTATTTAAAACTTTTAACAAAAGATGCTTCACTGAGGCTTAATTTGTAACAAAAAGGTGTTTTAATCCAAACTATGAAAGACTTATTACATTTTTATTATATTTCTCAAAACATTTAGTTGGAAATTTCTTTAAGAATATGTCGTACTACTTCTTGTCTCAATATATCATACTGTGCCCATAAAACGACTGCGAAGTTCACCTTTTATAGATTTTACGATCATTTGAATGGCACTAAACTGCGGGAACAGTACCTAAGGGTAACACATACAGTTCCTATGTGCTTCAAAGTCAAATACTTTCACCATGAACTTTCTACGTGCAAAGAAATGAGGTGATATTTGCAACTTGGGTCGCATTACTGTTCCGGCTACCTTAATGGGCTTTTAATTTTCGTCAACGCTTCAGTTTCACTGCTTTTACATATTATTCAATTTAAAAATGTTCTTTGTAATCATAATGCAAGACCAAAAAGTGTCATACATAGACAAAGCGTGAGCGTGTCATTAGAATAGCAAGATAGAAAGGCGGTAAAGGTTACTTGGTGCTAAGAGAAATATATTGCTATTAGGTATGATAGTATTGTAGCTTGTAGGACATTAAATTAGTGTTGCACTTGTTATAAATGAAAACTCAGAACAAGGTATTTTTTGAGCTGGTACAGGAAGACTGGTAGACTAGCGATTTTCTGGATCAAATACCCGGGGATCCTTTTATTTAAAAATAAAGACGTTTAAAGCTCGCAAAACACAGTAGCAGCTCGTCATTTAACAGCTCCACCACAACCAATTGAACAACTGAGTCAGAACCTGCTCAACAACCAGCTGATTCACTATCAACAACAACAAAAACCAATCGATAGTAACAAGTTGTTTTTATATTCAACGTAATCGCAAGTAAGTGGCAACACTCAGACCGCGTGGCGGCCAGTCACGCATGCTACGTGTGACATCCACATTATTCCATTCATGCTGCCCACGTGGACCGAGAAAACTCACACTTGTTTATGACGGATAAACAAAGCTTACTATCATGTTGCACTTTTATCACGAGGATTTGTCAAAGGCCTTGGGGTATATCTGGGAGCGTAATCAATCTATGACAACTTCCCAAGTGACAAAGATAATAATGTTAGAGTAATAAGATTAATCGCCCCTTAAAATAATTTTACAGAAGGACCGGATAAATTACATTTAAAATCCAATTAACCTTTACAAAAGAGCGAAAGTTGTTTCGAAATTTTCTTCAGCCGCCTAATAGCGCAACTCAAAGTTTATCAGCACAAACAATCAAAGAGCAATCCTAAACGTTGTTTACAAACAGAACCCAAATGACTTCATTCACAGTCTCGGGCTCCCGCGGCGCCCTCCTCATATTTCCCGAGCAAGCCCCCGGGATCGGATCGGGTAGACAAGCGTAAGATATCCCGCACTCCTGCGGACCGCCCTTGAACTTGAAGCCGTCACGCGCCGACAATAGGGACGTTTACCTATTCGCTTTTTATACAAATAGAGATTTTATTTTTCCGCTCTATTTTCGTTCATGGAAAAAGTATTTAAAAATGCTTGAAAATATTTCCGCACAAACTTCCAAGATAAGATAAGCTTATCGTTGCCGACGGATATATGCGCCCTAACATTCACAATAACGTGAGCCCATAACGCGGCGGAGAAAATTGTGTACAACGTTTTGAATGGCCAATTCCGCGAAGTAAAAATATAAAATTAAACTAGCAATAGTCTAGCTGCAGTCTAGTGGCAATAAAACCGTCGTTAAACCACAAACGTGTGAACTTTCGCTGGCGTGTTTACACCTCGGGTGTTCGTGCAAAGAACTGGTAAATCCGGGTGCCAAGTCCGGGTGAAATATATCCGGTCGCCGGGGAATACGCGTAGACGCGCGGCAGACGGCCCTTGAACTCCACCCGTCGGCTTACCCGGCAATAGAGCGGTCGGATGTGCGTGAAACTATGCGTGAGCCAGCCGTCACACGCCGCTACAAGTTCACTCCCCGCGAGAATCCATCTTCGGAGCGAGGAGACTAATGTGCGGAGCTCTGCGGCTCTACGTCAGAATGATGTATTAGTATTCACATTCGGTTTAATTCAAGGAGTTCTCAATGACACCGAACTGCTGGCCGTTATGGCGGACTAATTCAATTCCTTTGTATTTATAATGTGAGGACAAATATTCGCTATTGTTTTGCAAATTACTGATTTTTAGAGGTCTACTGAAAACATATTTCGACATAGTTTAGGCCGTAGTCAGTCTCGTACAGTTCCTGCGATTGTAGGGGTGTGCCTACAAAATATAATGAAGTTTGGGTTATAAAAGAAGAAACGATGGATGAATGGATTGTGCTAAAGATAATATGGCTCGAAAGGACTGACTTCTGAAATAAGGTTATGGATGGAAGAAGACATACGACTACGCTACTTTAAAAACCGGCCAAGTGCATGTCGGACCACGCACAATGAAGGGTTCCGTAGTTGGGATGAATTTATCCCAAAAATTAAATTAACGTTGTAGTTGAAAAACATGTTCTCTCATACATCGATAGACGTCACGATCAATTCTCCGACTGCAAATTTAAGTAGGTCGACTATTACTCGTTAACTTGTAAAGCCGCTGTGATATTTGTACAGCTTAATATTACGCAAACGAAGCCCTGAATCGAAAAATGGTTCTCACAGGCTCGCAATGTTTTTAAACGGCCTATCCAACGGTACCCCACATCACGGGATAGACGAGAAAAAAAATATCATGCCCACTTTACGTGCAAAGGAGGTACTTACACTAAAAAAAACAGCTTTCTAGTACTAAGAGTCTATGAGCTAAGCTGGTGACAGACAGGCAGACGGACATGGCGAAACTATAAGGGTTCCTTGTTGACTAGGGAACCCTAAAAAGGAATGGAATAAGGGCAAAGGATGAATACCGTCCACAAAATAGAAAAGTTATACCTCTCAAAGAAGAATTCCCGGCGCCTATTTCTAGATTATCCTCCATACCATGCCGGTGTTCCCTTACACCACGGTGACAAACGACCGGACGCGGTTTGAGACCCGGATAACAGTCTGTTAGGTTCTCGTTACCTTATCGATGACCTCTGCTACCACAGAATGTTTTATTCACTGCCCATATCTTTTCTTTGCTGGCTTTTCACGCCCTTTTAATGTTAAAAGCGGGAAAATGTTAGGAAATTAATTTTAGCTTAATTGTAGAAGTTTTGTTTTATTTAAGGGGATGCAAGAAATCCAAGAATGAAAACAAAGAATCAGCAATACAATTCTCTAAGTTCGTAGAATCCTAATGAATGAGTATTTCATGAAATAGTCATTCAATAGGATTCTACGAAGAGAGCTAGTTGTATTTCTGATTTTAATGATAATAATTCTGTAAAGCTATATTTGTTACGTCCGCGCATCATATTTAGATCAACATACAGCCTGTTACTGACCTGCAAATTGCAAAAAACGTAATAAAATCTGAATTTCGCGGGCTACCTTAGCGCTTCCCTCTTAAATGGTGGACGAACTAGCAACAACTTAGCAGTTGGAATATAGGTAGTTGGAGATCATGATGTTGACTGTGCTTCAGCGAAGTAGATCTAACAACTCCTTCATCAACAGCTGTAGCGAGAAACTTATTTAGGCAAGCTAAATAGCTTCGACTGCCTCGTTGGTGTAGTGAGCGCTACTGATGAGCACAAAGAGAAATAGATGAGCATGAGTTCCTGGGTTCGATTCCCGGGTCGGGCAAAGTGATATTGGATTTTTCTATCTGGAATTTCTCAGTAGCAGCCCAGAGTCTGGATTTGTGCCCGGTTGATGGCATAAGGCTCGCCCCCTATTACATGGGACTGAAATATAACTGGCGAAATGTGGGTGTACTACAGGTATACCTCTGCCCAACCCTTCGCGGAAACAAGTCGTGATGTTATGTTAAGAAGCTTCGTCGACCTGTCAATCGCAACTTTTTGAAAAATCTGGCTTTTCAGATGCTGATGCGCATACACTTAATATAGCATGACTCTGGAGTAAAGTGAGTACTGTAGGATCTACTCACCTCCCTTGCGATTTCCTATATTGGGATCGGCTTCCAGTCTAACCAGATGCAGCTGAATCGTAGTGTTTTACATGCAGCGACTGCCTATCTGAATTCCACGATCAAGTTACTGGGTAACACTATACCAAGGGGTATAGTGTTACCCAGTAACTTGATCGTCGCAAGGGGTGAGACTGGTTGTCAGACTTTTGGGCTTCTGACTACCCAAACCCATAACGACTGTAGGATCTACTAAGGCCGAGAAAACTTTTCCAAATTTCTTAGCAGGTACAGAAATAATCACTCCAAACAGAATTTTATACCTGTCTAACATAAACCAGAGCACCAAACCGTACAGAACATTATTTGTCTTTATTCCAGTTCTGACAACTTCCGAGTAGTTATAATAAATCGAGAGTGTAGTGTTTATCCGACTACAATGCAACAAAACAAGAGTTATGTGTTGGTGTCGCGAGTACCTGTGACAAGAGATTTTATGATATTTGGTCTGATATCGATGTTATGGGACGCAGGGCTTTGGATATAAAGATAGGACAAGCACTAGCAATAAATATTAATCCTGAGATTAAACATGTTTGGCATTTTATCATCGTGAGAAAATGTTAAAGGTAGCTGCTTCGTCAACTTGGTGTCTAGCCCATCTACTGTTTGTACTGTAAATAACTGATCAGTTCATTGTTGATTTCTTTCCTAAGTAGGTAGATATCATAATGAAAGTATGTTAAAAATTATCCATGTAGGACAGAGCCTCCTTCTACTGAAAAGTCTGAATCATTTGATATTAAGTCCGCCTTTGTACAGACGCAAGCACATCAAGCTACTGCAATCTGTCAAAGGAGACGTTCACGAAATGTATGGGGCTTGGTACTAAAATAATTGAAAATTTAAACAGCCTTCTGACCTATATAGGCTGAAAGAGGGTAATTATTTTGACATCTTTGGGCATTTAATTTTTTTTACAGCTGCCCGTTTTTTTTTAAAACAAGTGTTGATGCTAATCTTGATCCTCACGATGTTTTCCTTCACTGTTTTGAGAGCAGTGGTGATGAAATTATTTACACAAAGTAAAGCGCCTGCCTGGGTTCGAACCCACGACCTACTACTCGAAAATCGGAGCTGTCACCACTGGGCCACCAGTGCTGCCTTTTTACAGTATTTTTTGGAATTTTCAAGACCGGTCTTACGTTTTTGGACAAAATCATTTCATGATTTTTAAGATATGTTACTGAAATCCTTTTTAGATTTCTATCCGATTCAAGTACAGACAATAAACGTCCCGGACCTACGATAACAACAAACGGTTACCCGGTTCGAATCCGTCTCAGCCGGGTCACTTCGTCCGGTCGATAACCCCGGACCGCCTCCGGATATCGACCTTATAATTAAAGAGACTTGAGGAAAATATATTAAAGTGTTCCAAAGTTGCAAAGTTTATCGAAAAATCTTAGTTATTTCTGGCTGTAAAAAAAGTATATTTCAGAAGTATTAGAGCTAAAAAGCCAAGAGGCTAAAAAAGGAAACATTTGAACATTGAAATTAGAACAGTTTCGTAGATTTTAACGGTTTAAAAAAAGTGTTGGTATGGTTACGGACGGCACCGAAATTGCGACATTTCAAACACACCTTGAGGTTGAAAACCTTCAGTTTATTATGCCTACCTTGAGTTGGCAGACCTTCGGTTATAAATAGAGATGGCAGATGAGGCAGCAATTGAACTTTTCGGTCAAACTTCGACAGGTAGAGAGATTATGAAAATTGTAAATATGTATTGTACTATAAAGAGTGATTTTTTGCGATTAGAAAAACTCGCGCTGCAAAACAGGGTGGCCAAAATAATTGACGTAAGTCTGACTTATTTATAACAACATTATGAGAAATCACTACAAGAAACCAATACCAAATAGTGAATCATGCTTCAAAAATGTAAAATCGCACAACATTGAATCATTGCGTAGAGTTCGTTAAAAGTTATCGTGCTCTATTGTCTATGATGAGTCAAAAGAATGCTTTTCACTATTGAGTCATTTGTATGCGTCTTTTAAACAATAAGGATAGGTAACCTTAATTCCTCGACGTATTGTTTCTTGAGTTACTTTAAACTTAAAAGTGTCTATGGGAGACCATAACCAATACCATAGTCCTCTAGATGTAGGTATGCTTGAATCCATAAACAATCAACGATTGAGAAATCTACTGAAAACCCTTAAATTTTCGGAGAAAAACGCCTTTAACTTTCCCAAAAAGGAAAATAGCATTTTTTTTTTTACTACAGAAAAAGCCTTATTTTAATCCATTAACTTCAACATTTATGATAATAGCGGTAGCTAGACACACTGTGATACCAATGTTATAAAAACTCCTTGCACAACGTAGACACTGTTCATCCGGTTTTTATCAGTTACCCGGGTTTACAGACATGTCCGGTCGATAACCCGCCCGCATACGGTCAAAGTTTATCAATCAGGACTTTGTTTATTTAAACTTAACTACAAATTAGCTATGATAGCGCTAGCTTTCTGTAAAGTGTAAACTTTATAATTCAATACAATATGGCTGACTTTAGAATTTCGTTTCGTTTCTGCAAGTTGGTAAACGAATTTTGAAGTTGGAACGTTGTTTTTTTTATAGTTGTTGCCATCAAAATAAATTATTATCATGAAAAAGAGTTTTTAATGATTATGTTTTAGGACTTTAAATGTGATAAGGTTTAAATAAGCAAGATACATGTTGTTGAGAAATTACCGACTTGAGTTTGCAGGTATAGAATTTAATATATTATTATGCGTTCTTTCCTTTAAATAACTAAGTAGGTACCTACGGTTGTTTATTTTTAAACGCAAATATACGTTTTACACATTGTAACAACAACAGTCATAATTAATGTTTAAAGCCTTACATATTGTTATGTAATCATGTTTAATAACACTAATGTATGTTTGTTGTTTACAGGTCTTACAAGACATCAAGGTAAATATATTTTATCCTTGTCTACCGCATTCTATCTCGCTCGCACCTTTAGCTCGTCTCTTTTAGTTGCGATTTCTATTTGCACGTGTCTTTTGTTTTTGTCTTTCTAATAACGCTTCTTTTTCTTTTTACTAATTTTGTAGTTCGTAATTGTTTTTGTCATCATATTCATCATTATTAGCTCATTTTGTTGTTGTAGTCTTGGTTACATTACCATTAACCATTGGTTCATCAATTAATAATTGTTGAGAAGGTGCATAAGAAGAATTTGCAGCTCTGATCTTGTTTAGATACTCTCTATGCTTATTATTTTAATAACCTGAAGAGTTATGTAAATAATTATCGTCTGTGCATGTGCTGTACATAGCAGACAATAAATTGAAGCCATCCTTTGTATATGAATTATCTTTTCTGTTAACCATTAATGTTCCACATATTGATATTGGAAGTAAAATCTACAGTGTCCTTTGCCATTTCAGAAAATGAAAACCATCTTCAACTTTTAAATGTCTTCATAATTATTTTCTGCTAAGAATATTTTCTGTCTGCTCGCAAAAACTTGATGCCTATGTATGAAAATATTTTAAAATACATAGGTACTAAGACACATCACATCCGCGAAGGTTCGATACGTCGTGAGGGAGGGGTTGCGCGGAGGGGGCATGGGGGGGGCGGTCGATGGGTCAACGACCTCGGGAGGATTTCGATGCCACCCTTCCTCCTTCCACTTATTTATTTATTAAAATTTACCTACATTGTTCTACAGCGAGTGTTTAATAAGGGAGGGAATTTAATTTTCATCTTATAGGTAGGTACCTAAATGTGGTTATATAATAAATAAAGTGCTGACTTTATTTATTTTCGTTTGTTACGTAAACATGGAGGTGTATTGGTTTTCTACCCTCCTTTTAAATATTTTAGATGATATTTTCGTCTAGCTACATCTACGCAAATACGCTTTTGAACCCGGCGACCAAATTGACTAACTCTTGAAACTCCGTAGTAGGTACTGTTCGTTAGTAATGAGTAGAAGGTTATTTGTAAAACTAAATTAGATTTCCAAGAAATTGAATTACGTCGTATAACTCCATGATTTCACGGTTGTACAAAACTGGTAATTAATTAATCAGGTCATTGATAAACGTTATCAGGCCCAGCCGAAATGCCTATTATCCTCCTTGATAACTGCTGTATACGGCACACAGTACATGTAGCCGTTACAGAAATGTACTGCCCGGTCGGTATATCGGACAAATTCACAACCGCACATAAAATGTATTGTAGAATCCATAATTCCACCACATAAAGTCCTATTTCATACAGAATTTGACAGACCTCCCATCTCTTTCAGCCCAATGATTCTCTCTCGCTCACACAACAATCGCTATCCAATATTCTATTTACAAAACATTCGGCGTGCGCGACGTTGCCGTCCTGCTATGCGCTTGCGCCGTCAGTGACGTCACAAGCTGGAGTAACGCTGTCCTTGTCTTCGTTTCTCTTTCTAAACAGACCGTATTCCGTTTAGAACTTGTGCAAAGATCTGTGTAAATACTAAATGCCTTAACGTATTGGAAAAAGGAAACAATAGATAAGACAAAATGGAAAATGTTATGTGATGACCTCTATGTTCATGACACATTAGCCAAAAGTGGATTGAATGAATTACTTAACAGTCGCAAAGAAAATGGCCATGTTCAGTTAAAACAAAAAAGAGTAGCTCCATTTTTGTAAAAATAAAAGAAATACTGAAAAAGTAGGTACCTCGTCCAACTAGAATTATTTGCATGAAATCTCAGCGAGTCGAGTAGGCTCTGTGCGTCATAACACAATGCCTAGTATACCTTGAATGAGGCTGTGACGACTAAACGTACATTAAAGAATGGAATTTGCATTCGCTACGTTTTTCCTTTTATTTTCTTAATTAATGTTACCTACATCTAGTGTTGTGATGACGTGACGAGAGTGTATGAATGTTACGTTATTATGACACATTGCTTTGACTAGGAACTTTCCTAGTAAGAAGTACCAAAATAAGTTTTGTGTGGTATTTTTAGCCTTGTTTTTACCTTTCGAGAGTTCTTTGAACTGTTTTTGACGTCACTGTCAGAGTACTTAAAATTCAAAGAAGAAGACAGTATTACAGACAGTTTATTTCAAAGCTAACAGACACCCAAAATGGCATCAGACAATCTGTATACACAAACTGTTAAAATGTAGAGATATTGGACTAAGAATCTTCCTAAAAAGAAGTAGAAAAGGAAACCGAATCTGACAAGAAAAAAGCCTTTTTTTTTTTTTGTTTGGGAAATTATCAAATAACTTCTCCCGCTCTGGGCGGAGCGGGAGGGCGTGTCAGACTTTTACTGACTAAAATCCACCTGTGTTGCTGCAGATGCCTGTGTGCCAGGGCCACGATATTCCTTTCGGACAAACTCGCAACCCTGGCAGGCATTGGCCCTATCGGACCCCGTCAGTTGGTGCTGACATCTCTTTAAGGCGCGCGTGGAACACAACGCGCCGTCGACCCGGGCCTGGTCCTTATCGGACGGTGAGCTACCCATCGCTCACCCTCCGCAAGCCCGCGCCTACAGTGGGGGAATCAACCTGCGAATCCCAACGTCAGGAGCATCTCCCGCGGCATCTAGGTGCGCGAGGGCGCGAACCTTGCCTCTCACTCAAGCGTTCCGCCTCCTCCTTTGCGAGCATTACTGCTTCGCAGAAGGAGGTGACGGCCTTCCAGACCGCCGGACGCGAGAGATCGCCGCCGCTGATTGTCTCCGTTAGGACACGACGTTGCTCCGCCCAAGCCGGGCAGAACTCCACCGTATGCTCCACGGTGTCCTCCGGGCGATGCACACAGTGGTGAAAGCCGGGCGTTTCCTCCCGCTTTATCCTGAACAGGAACCTCCCGAAACAACCGTGTCCGGTGAGAACCTGCGTCAGGCGGAAGATGAGGTCGCCGTGGCGCCTCTCTAGCCACTCCTCAAAGAGGGGACTTATCGCCACAATTGTGGCGTGCCCAATAGGAAGAAGGCATAAGTCGTCATAGTTAAGATATGCAGACCTTAAATAAATGAAATTGATTATGTTATCGCAGTTAGACTAAATGGTATTGTATAACAGTACTTTCTACCACATTCTATTGTTATGTTATTGTGTGATAACAATAGCTGTGATGTTTATTAAATAACAAGTGATCACGGCAACAATTGCTAATAATTTGCCTCGTTATTTTCATAACATCCGCCCGTGATATCCAAACATCGTGATACCGTAATAATATTGGGTATTCGAGCACGTTTTAGACAATATTGGAACATAAAATTGATGGGTCAAATTTGCAAATAGTAATTTGATTGGAATTTGGATTGGAATCATGAATCATGACAGGAGATACTTCGAGACCTAAATAGTAACTTAAACTCAATACAGTTTGGTTACATAGATCTAATATAATTATAGAGATCTGAAGAATTTCTTTGCTGTTTCCGAAATCACATCTAACCATTCCCTAAAGCGACATTTTTGAACCTTTCTCACGTCCCATAAGAATTATCTACAAAACAAACTTAAAGTCTAAACTTTTCCGTCAACTTGTCACAGTTATGACTAACGACTTTTTCATACAGAAATTACTTGGAGTGTTGGACAAATTGGTCCTTAATCTACTTAATGGAACGGTGTCATCTCTATTGCATCTTCAAGGAGGATTGAATTAGTCACACCAATGTCATGTGCTGTGGAATTAACCTTGGGTTTGTCATCACGGTTACCTTGGTCAAATTGCATGATTTTTGTGACCGCTCTACCCGTTTATACTTTCAAATATTTCGTTGTTTTTTCAATTGGCTCGTATAGATTGGCTTTTGTTTTTATTTCTCTGTTTTGTCGCCAATGGTTCTTGGATTTCTCCTAACGAGTGGTTCCCAATAAGGAAACATAATTTAAACCCTTCGATATTGTCTGATTGTATTTTTTCTGTTGGCGTATCGTTCAAGTCGTGTTAGTTATTTTAATTTCATCATTATTTTAACTGCTTATCCAATTTTTTTCTATGATATTGTTAAATTCTTAAAGCCTTTTTGCTTATTCCAATTCATATGTACCTAATTTCATCACTTTCTCTTTTGGAGAGCCTGAATTTTACACCAACTAAATCCAAAATCAATTCAACTTCACTACTAAATCCTTCCAGATAATCCCGTACATTCCCGACCCCAGGGCTCTGCCACTTGTCGGCCAGCAAATAGCTTAGTTACATACGCAATAAAAAGACATCGGGTAACACCGGAAGTAATCAATTCCAGCTACAATAGACTCAACGTAGGAAGGTTAAGGATCAATCGGAGTACAATGCTGCTAACCTTCGGGTTCAGTTAAAATGATCACGGACTTAGTGCGTTGTATGAAATGGAAGTGTCTTCTTTAATCTTTTAAGGTGTTCTTTATTTGTAGATTGTCTTTCAAGGATAAGTGTGACTATAATTCGACTTTTTCACCGGAACTGCTTTTGGATCCTCGGTCGTTCTTATTGATATTTTCTCTCTGTCCTGGATTTGCAACAAGCTTTTTACAGGGCTTATCTGACTAAAAAAGGCAGATATCTATTCACCATTTTTTTATCAAAAACTTAAAACCATCAAGTAAAAATGTTTTCCAAATATTTACAAAGGATGGGATATGTAAGAACAGGTACACAAAAAATGCCTAATCTCAATTCTAAATTCACATTCAAAAAAATAATCTAAACCTGTCCAGACAGGCTAAAAACTTTTTTTGTCTTGATTGCCTTGAATTATTGTTTTCCTGTTTCCTTATGTTATAGTCTTAAAATAGCACTTTACACGTGCAAACAATGTTTGCGCAATAAAATGAATTAGTTTGTAGCTACCTAAATTACATTTATAAAGCCTTATAAATTTTTCCTTAAAGGTATATAATACTAAGTATTAAAGAAATATAGAATTAGTTTACACCGAAAGTTCGACTTGGAATACTCAATGTCAACTCTAAACAAGGTCGCTTGGAAAATGGCTCTGAAAATGATAATGGGGATCTTACAAGAGAAGCACCAACATAATTATTAAGAGAAGAACTGCTAAATAACACATATACCAACAGACCAAACAGAACCAACGTGTAACTATTTCGCACTTTATTGGAGGTAGAACCGTTGGGGGCAGCGGTAAGCCGCACATTTAGGCGGCCGACCGCCAAATCGCCGCTGAGCAAATGCGCAAAACCTTGAACACAGTTTACGTCGAACTGCGGCGCTGTTGTTGGCCGTTTGCAGTGGCTGTGGTTGGACGATCCACCGCCATATCGAACGACCATTCTACGACCACCTATAGGCGGTTTAACTGAAAATAACGATGGAAAATGGACCTGTTAATTCGGCTATCGTGGGGATAACTATTGAGGACTGTGTATCTGCTACAATTGATTTTAAGGCTCGTTGCAATCCTTTGAAAGCCGGGTTTTCAATAGTCTCAATTCCAATTATAGCTACAATTTCACGTCCTATCTCTTCTCTGATGACAACAGTTTTAGTGTCTAAAAAGGGTTATTGACCGTTCTTGGCAAGCGCATTAAAGCCGCAAAAAATGAGAGTCGCAAAATTTTTACATCAAAAAAACTTTTTACAAAAAAAAAACAACCGACTTCCAAAAAAAACATTACGAAGTGAAAAAAAAAAGTCGGTGGCTTTGGATCTGTATTTTAGTTTTTTGCCACCGACTTCCGAAATTAAAGTTATTTTTCACTTTGTAATGTTTTTTTTTTTGTAAAAAGTTTTTTATTTTTCACTTTTTAGTGGGTCAGTTTGTAATTTACAATAGCCTAATGTCAAATGCTCATCACCTTTTACAAAATATCGCTTTTCCCGATGCAGGGGCGTTAAATGTTGAGGAGTTCTCCTGGTAAGAACCAGGAGAACTGATGGTGACTTGACCATATGCATTTTGACGAGCATAAATTGCTTAGCAACCATATTAAAGTGCCTAATCGAATCGCAACGGTGAAATACTTATTATTAAGTAGTTCCGGTGGCCTTCATTGCTGGTCTTCATCATCAGTTCCGCTTCAACAAATGGTGCTTTTCGAGTGCAAATGCACGAGTAACTATAAAAAATACTCAAATCGCTATAGGTATGCCTATAAAATTTGAGGATTTCCCTCGATTTCCATGGGATCCCCTCATCAGATTCTGATTTGGTGGCAATGGGACCACCTCAGGAGCATACCCTTCCATATAAAAAAAGAATTTTCAAAATCCGTCCACAATTGACGGAGAAATCGGTATACATACATAGAAAAAAAAAAAAAAAACATACAGCCGAACATATAACCTAATCCTTTTTGGAAGTCGGTTAAAAATGGTGAATGACGAGGTCATTAAGCTTAGCAACCTAAAGACGAAACCATCAAATCAATAAACTGATGAAATAATGTTGTTCCCTCTTATTCATCATCTGCCTTGCCCAATTTTATTGGGGTTGGCTTCCAGTCTAACCGGATGCAGCTAAATACCAGTTATTTTACATGGAGAGACTGCCGATCTACATCCACAATCCAGTTATGGGTTACACGATACCCCTTGGTAAGGCTGTTGTTTCCTATTAACATTAATGAACATATCTCTTGGAACAACAAACAACTTGCAGATGGCGTGTTAATTATTAACAAGTAAATAGTAACAGCACACAAATATTGTAATTACTACTCAATTGTAATGTAATGTAATGTAAAAATGCTTTACACTTGAAACAATAAGGAGTCAAACATATGCCTTGCAATAAGGAAAGGAAACAAATTAATATCTTGTGCAATATGCTGAGAAAACATATGCCATTCAAGAACAACACCACTGAAATATACTTGTTAGGTTAGGTTTGGTGCGAATTGGAGGCGGTAGCGTTTTGCTAATTTAATGTTGGTTTACCGTCACTTTGCTTAAAAGCATTTCAAATCGAGGTGGCTGTTCACTGTTTAATTTCTTATGTTCAAGAAGAACAATTTCGTTTTCTTTATATTTAACCTCAATATCTATAGTGTCTCTATCGCCTATTCCTGTTTTTGGACTCTTCTTATGTTTGTGTCTGTCTCATACGGCGGAATCATTGAGTATTGTACAATCATCTCCTGTCCTAAGATTCCAACCAGTTTTTATATTCAATCCACCACAATTTCCAACGCTTTGCTAGAATGTCTTCCTCGTTCTTCTCATTTACCAAAACCACCATAATTCATCGTCGTATATATTCTTCAAATTCGGTGACATATGCCCCAGAACTGCAAGCTAACCCGCGTCCCTCATCCCTTGCACCGCGCTCGCCCTAACACCCGGCTCGCTCAAGAATAGCTGCCGGCCAACGTGGAGGTACACGTGTTCCACAATGACTGCCACTTGTGTTATCCATGTCTACTACAGCTACATGTGTTCACTTGACCTGGGAATTAACGTAGCTTATGACAATAGAGGATAAATTACACTTAGCACCATTTGGTTTTCAACTTTCATCGATTTTCACATTACCTTTCCGACATTTTCTTCAATCTTTTCTGGCTATACGTATCCTCTCGATCTGGGAATAAATATGACACGTGTCTATGGGAGATAAACTGCAGTTGGCAACTTTTTTGTCTATAACCGTTATCGATTTATAAGCTGACATTTTCTCTAACCTTTTTCTGGTCTTGAAGTTGCCACGTTGCATTGCCATGTGTCTTGCTTTAATACTTTCATAAGCTTTGACTTCATACTTTCAATTTACTATCATAAGATCTTCAGATCAGATTTGGTAAGGTTCAAGTTTTACGCTGGCTATATGACTGATATTCTTAACCTGCGCAACTCTCAGGGAATTCAAGTTTATGTTCACTTGATCACTTTTTAGGTACAAAAGAATATTGTCAATGGTTCGCCAGCAATGACAAGATTCCACCTTACTTTTCAAATAATTTCTATATTTCGTACAACACCCACGGGAAAAGAAGACATCCTATTTCTTTTAACCCACACAATTTCACCCTAAAATATCTTCTATATATTATATAAACTATATCAAAAACAACCCTCGAAACTTCGTATCTGCGACCAGTCGTTCTAATTTGAGAGAGGAAATAATAGAACCACCCGTATCCGGGCTTCAATGACATTGGTAGTATTAGACTGGTAGTAGACTATTTAATGTGTTCCGTAGTAGATTTACGTTGGATAGTAAATGATATTATAGTAAGTAGAGCTTTAGAATGAAAATAACGTTAATAATAATCAAACATGCTTGGAAATTTGAGCATTATTTTGACAACCTTCTTCGAGATAAATCGAAATTGCTGTACTGGCCAAATACATGCGAGCAGCGGCCGCCAAAAGTTGTAGGAAAATTCATATCTGTCGTGGTTTAGCGGCCAAACAAATTACAAAGTAAACTCTTATCTATCGTGTAATTTAAAAATGGAACGATCTTTTACTCCAAAACATGGCAACCAAGGAGGTAACATAAGAAGGTTTTATTTAAATTTCGAACTAGCTTGCAAATAGATGCTGTTTATTGAAAAAAAAAGACAAATGAACCTATAGGCGCGTGAAAAATGAACGTTGTTCGTCATTGAATCTGAAAGGAGATGTCCGCTTTTTGTATGGGCGTTGGTTTTTTATTCCGAAAAAATCTAACCAGCGTCAAACTACACCTAAATAAAAGCGACAAAAATATGGAATTTGTAACCACTGAAATAATATTTTTAGACTCCTCATTTAAGAGAAAAATTATAAAATATTTAATGTTTTGCATATATTTTATTTGTTGATGGCAACCCAAATAAAATCTAAAATATAATCCCTTTCAATTCTAAAAGGATAGACTAAACATTTTTGACTGAAAATATCCCATTTTATCATATTTCTTATTGTTTACATTGTCTTAATCATCGATCAAATATTTAAAGACAGTAATAACAGTGCCATGTGTCAATTTTGACAAGTTTTCTTTTTGTTTAGGGTGTGTTCACTTTAATATACTAGTTAGTTAGAAAGGTTTGTTCGTTTTAGGAGTAAATTCACACTAAAATAAAAAAAAAACGATTTTTCTCAAAAATGGAAGCATTTAAAAATGTATGTTATAGTTAGAACCACTAGCTTTTGGGTAGTCTATCCAAATATATTTAACTGATCCTGGTTAGAATTATTGAATAATAAAAAACCATTTTTGGACATGTCCTTTATAAATAATTTATTTAGTTGAAATTTCCACGCATTACCTATTTGAAAAAAGCACTATACAAGCCTTGGCCGCAACCAGGCATTGATGGAGTCACGTATGTGTGCCTCGGCTTCGCCTCGGCCCACGTTTACACGTTCGTACATCAATGCCTCTTTTGCTGGCCGCTGCAATAATGTACTATAAATGTCACTTTGCCGAAGAGTAACGCAGCTAATTTGAGTTTAGATGAAACTGATTGATGATGATTAGAAGAATGAGTAAAGACGAAGGCATTGAAAAACTATACAAATTGAAAATGGTACAGAAGGAAGACAAACACAGCTTAAAAGTTTAAAGTAAAATATTTATTTTTTATTTGTCATTATTAGGTCCTTAATCTTCATTAAGTTGAATGTCTATTCAAGTACAAGCAACAGAAAAATAATTCTCACATAAGGCTATTCGGCACTTTTATTTTGAATCCTTAAAGAACTGTATTATCTTCCTGAAATAATGATAAATTCATGAAATAAACAAGCCTGAAAATTTGTGAGCATTCAAATAAAATTTTGCATAGGTTAATAAAATTCAGTTCCAATAAATAAAGATACAATGCGTTTGCCAAGCAAAACAGTTAAAATAGCGAATGTCTTGAGCGATAATAAATTAGTATTCTACAATTATTATTTTCTGAACAGTTGACGTCTTCACTATGTTTAATTTTGGATACTCGGTAAAGTATGAACCGGGAATTAGTGCATATATTAGCTGACCGTAGATTATTTAGAAGAACTTGCATTTATTAGTACAAAATATGAGGTATGTGTATTTGTGAGTCGTGACCAATGCTTTCCGCCATGGCCAAGCTTTTGTAAGGAAGTTCCATAACGCAGCTTGCGGTAGGAGTTGACTGGTAGAAATCGTCACGTAAGGAAAACGCGTTATGCCCCTTCATGCGACTTTCTCTCTCTCTGTCCCATTTTATTATATACGTGTGTGTGTGTACGTAAGAGTATCGTAAGGAACTTCCCCCGACCGCACACGTTTTTTGACTTTATACATTCCCTATGAAACCTGCACCCAACATCTAGCTTTGTCTCTTTTTCGCTTCCCAACGGTAAGTCCTTCTTCATTAACTCTATCCAATTCTAAATCAAAATCAATAAAGACTAACATTACAACATAATTTATCTCTAAAAACAACAACATATCAGAATTAAACACAATAAATTAACCACAAACCAACTAATATTAATGTGTACAGAAATTCACAAATCTTTGGCACGGAACTGTATCGGGGGTTGCAAGCCTTGCAAATATAATTTATTAGCTTTATACTAGCGTAGTACAAAATTTTCTATGTAAAACGATTAGTATCTGGATCTGCAGAATACCATTCTGTCGCTGCCAGTGATTCATTCACCTTCGTGGCGTATTTATGGGGTTCTGATGCTAAGGATTATTATTATAGCAACGACACGGGCCTGGTGTCTGTCTGTTTTTATTTGATGAAGAATAGGGAAACTTGGGTAGAAACTGTTGATTATAGATGGAATAATAACGTGAAAATGTTGATCATAGTTGGAATAACGTGAATTTTCGATTATATGTAGATGTTTAGTTCTGTTATTTGAGCCCAGGTGAAATGTAGAAACCGTTTTACAATTGTAACTTCTTTTGCAAATTATTTTTCTTATGATTCATTTGCTTCGAATTCAATGTAGCACTAACAAATTCAAAAAGTCTTTAAAAAACAATTACAGTGCTTCTATTTTCTTAATGTCTTCCGGCAAACTTCGTGTTTCGTCAGTCGTCGGATTTCTATAGTTAAAACGGAAATCAAAACAAAACCACAATAAAGTACTCAGTTCTGAATTCAAATAATTATACGCGATAAATCTAATAATTGATGAACATGGAAATTAGCATTCGTTTGTATTCGGAAATGTGATGTTTGCCGAGAGACATTAAGGAAATAGAAGGACTGTACCCATTTTTGTACACACTATTAAAACCTTCAACGGCTTCAACAATGAAAACTGTTACCCTTCGCCACTGAAATATCTAAACAAAAGTGTGGCCATGAAAACTTGACCTAACAATTTATTATTGTTTCAATACAAATGTTAATGACGTAAACATTACCTAATTTTTTTTCTAAAACTTTCTTGGAAATCATCACCATCATCATTGGCAGCATTGTTCCGCCCACTGGTGATATAGCCTTCCTCCCTTTTGTGCCATGCTTCCCTGGTCTGTGCGAGTTTCATCCAGGTCTTCCCCGCGAACTTCTGTAGGTCGTCCACGCACCTGGCTATTGTTCTAACAGCTCTAAATATCCTTCCACAGTCTTCATCATCTCAGCCGAAAGAAGTCCACTGATGTACATAGCCACGCCACGCTTGGCAGGCGGGTTGACTGGTGTTAAAATGCATAGAGAACGCTGTTGCGCATTCTCTAGTAAGTCCCTTAGTCGCCTTTTACGACACCCACGGGAAAAAATAGGATGGTGCTATTCTTTACGTCCGGCACCACACGGAATACGAAACCTTCCTTCGACAATAATACGAACATAATAACTTATTAGTTAAGGTAGCCTAGCACCATTAATTACGTGGAACTGTTGTCCGCCTGATAACTTTTATCTATTTAGGTCGCGGTTACGCCTTAACTGGCAACCCGAAATTCGTTTGATCGATCATGGTAAACAACCTATTTTGATAATGGTATCTGTGGTTCAAAATGTTCACTTCCGCTTGGGTGTTTTAATATGCTTTTAAAGATTTAATATTTTCAAATAAAATTAATTAGGTCTGACAAAAGTAAGGAGAACCAATTTCTTGTTTCCCTCGTAAAGTCTGTTAGATAGTCTTAAATATTAAAAATGAAAATTACATATTGAGAATTGTCTTATATAACTGCATCCCGTTTATTATTTATTTTCTTATAGCCAATAAGGAAAGTAAATTAAGTTCATAAAAAGCTGCGAAACAAACCAAAATCTACAGAGAATTTCAGGAAAAACAATTTTCTTTTATTATTTCTCGTTCCATTTTTTAAAACAGTTCCTCGTCATAAACGTCATTTCACAACTGACGTCACACAGAACATAAAACATGGTGCACACCTGCGAATTCTCTCTCAAACACGTAATAAACAAACTTACTTCATAACAGAATGCAAAATAGATGAGAGATTTATTAACGATTGGATAATCTTGACTACATCGACCAAACCTATTTTTAGAGCAAATATAAATTGTTATCGTCTGATAACAATTTATATTTCCTCTAAAAATAGGTACTCTACTAAGAAAGATATCTTTCTTATGATATTTTCTTCGAATTACCTACTAAGAAAGATATCTTTCTTAGTAATTCGAAGGGTTGCGAACTAAAGAATTTAAAAAAAGAATATTTCTTACTAAAGTCAGTGTACTTCTTGGTAAAAATAAACAACAACCAAAGCGAGTAACTGAAGCTAATTTGGCAGCTAAACGCTACAATATGGCAGAAAGGTCAATGTAATTTAATTTTGCTCGCATCTTACAGAGTTTTAAAGAAATACAGAGCCAGTAAAACTAATAAACAATTTCGCTACTTTTCCTGTCAGTATATAAATTCAAAATTATACAATTCTGGATATTTATTTCAAACATCTCGTGACGGACGTGTCGTAAATAAAATTTATTCTCCCATAACTGCCGCCATCTTTATTTTGAAATTAAACAACGTAAAATAGTATCGCAAGAATTACAACCGACGTAAATCATTGCTTAGAAAACAAACAATGAATTGTAGAAAATGTAAATACTGTACGATATTAATGGCTATAATAGTCACAAGAAATGTGTTACGGGTTTTGATGTTTTGCCAAAAAGATCAAAGTGGCGACCTTGGGGAACGCGTACGCTGATAAACAGATGCGATACTGTGCACCCTGTATTTATTATATTACGGATATTCTAGACGTCATATTTTTTATGAGATTTTAATAAAAAACGTTACACCTAAAAATTTCTTCTATACGCGGTGATTTTACGGAACCAAATCTCACGAATGTATACCGAACCAGAACAACTATTTGTAGCCTATTTGTACTGAATATTTATTCCATGCGGTAATTGAACTTGACGTAGCTTATCAGTATCAGCCAGTTACTTAGTCACTGCGTCAACTATGCTGTCAAAATGAATGGTCACTAGACTGAAAATCCGGAAAAGTCCGAAATTTTGCAAGGAAATCTTATTAGTTTCTCTGTTAGTTATTTAAACAATTGCAGGCAATAAATACCACTTAAGTGGCCGCCGACATTAGGGCTTTACGAAAGGATTATGATCCCACTCCGTGTTAGATCCCAAAGACAATTAAATAAAGCCTAAAGCCAGTTACACAAAGTTGAACAAAAGCGGTGTTCCCGGGCCGGGCAACTTGCGGCCGGGACAAAGGTCTTTTGTTTGCAGCTAATGTACGGCGTGCTTTGTCACTGCGGCTAAATTTTGACTTATTGTCGCGGAGCAACGTCACGGTGTGTATACGGCTCAAATGTTCACATCCCGATGTCGCTTTCGATATGTTAATGAGCAGCCTAAAGAAAATCTGTGGAACAATTAATGAGCAAAATCGCGATTTACCAGGACAAACTAGATTTATTGTGCGTGAATAATTTCAAGCATTACATGATTTTTAGTTCCGTTTCAGAGAGTATTTTTCCCGTTGTGTCCCTTTTATCGGTCAATATTTTGAATAGCACTTAACGCCTACTTGTCCGTTGTATAAGTTGCTGTAAATTGGTAGGTACTTACGACGCGCACAGGAGCTTGACCAGTTTGTTAGTAAAATAGATTTTGAAAGGCCATTTGGAATCATTATGGGTGGTCAATTTTGTCGATACTGATGATATTATTTCTGATATCGCAGTGAGTTTAAGGGCACCGTGTCTTGATGAAGAAACGAATATTATTTTTATCTTAGACATTACCCATCTACATGTAAGTAACTAATTCTTCCTTTTTTTAAACTGCTACCTACTTCCACACGTCAAATTCTAAGAAAAGATCAATCATTCTAATCCCATTCAAAAATATTACGTATTATAACAACATAATAATAGAATTCAATTATATTCTATATGCATCAAAAATATTATATTTCATACTCTTAAAACTCAAAGATCCGTAAGAAGCCCCAGCTGCCTTCCCAAATCTAAGTATGAAATGTATTCAATAAGTTTACCGATGCGTAGAATATTATATTATTTTCTGATAATAGATTTCAAAAAGAGAGTATTGCATAACATGCAGTTTGTAAGACGTAGCTAATAGTTATGGATTTTTGAATGTGCAAATTGCTCAACTCACAAGAGAGAGAAAAGATGAGTCTTGTGATGAAGATACAGCGGCAGAAAAACTAGTACGTAGTTAGAAGCTAGAACTTGAGTTAGCAATTCCAATTTTAACCAGAATCCATCAGGCATGTTCTAGTTAAGTTCTATCTGATATCTGTGATGAAAAATTGCTTATTATCCGGGCACAGGTTGTTGAAATGTAACACAAATGAGCCGTCCAAATGTATGCAATACAACATGAAATGTATGCAACAACTGAGCGAATTTGTTTCAACTCACACTTGCTGGACATAATAGGCTTCCACCAATAGGGGGATGCCATAATCGCCACGCTTAGCAGGTGGGTTGGCGATCGCAGTATGGTGTTACAATGCTTAGAGAACGCTGCTGTCCGTTGTCTAGTAAGTCCCTTAGTCGCCTTGTACGGCACCCACAGGAAGAGATAGGATGGTGCTATTCTTTACGTCCATTTCCACAAGAAACACACACAAATCTAACACACGTGAAACGTAATACTTGTATTACTTACGTTTCACCAATCTGTACCCGACATTGGAAATCTGTCGTAGCAGAATGTCAAAAGTAATCTTAAACCTCAAAAATTTGCTAATCCATTATAATACGATAATGTATAATCTTTCCTTCCTTTGATTGATTGCAATTCTTGTCTACATTATAAGATGGTCCGTACATTTTGTAAGTGCATCACCATTTTAAAACGTAAAATCCTATGTTTTTATTGACGGTTAGACCTACTAAGTTCTTTCAGAAATAGGTACCTGAGAGGCATGGTTGGCTGATTAGACTCTCTCACTCATAGATATAATTTTTCGATTGTCATCCAACGTCGATCGAAACAAGCCCATTCAAAAATATGTTAAATCCAACGAGGCCCTGCCGGAAGTGCAGTGCTGGCCTAGTGGTAACGGTCCCAACTTACGAGTTGTAGGTCGTGGTTCGAACCCAGACAGGCGTTTTACGTTTTGCAAATTATTTCATCACCACTGCTCTCAAAACGGCGAAGGAAAACATCGTGAGGAAGCAGCATGTTCTAGAACCAAAAATTGGAAGTCGTGATATCTACCAACCCGCACTGGGGCCGCGTGGTGGATGCTGTGGGAACCAGATAAGCTGATTATGCCTGCCGTGGGACAATATAGGCTAAAAATAAATGATAAAGTAATTCCAATGTCACATTTTTGTAGACAAAGTAAAATATCCAGATAATTTCACAATGCATTTATATTAAAAGTAGGTTATGTTAAGCCATATAGTATGCGAAACGTTACAGGGTGCATCCGAGCGTGTGTTGCCGCCGATCGCACGCCGCTGTGACCACGGAACTATACATCTTCGTATAATTTCAGTCATACATTCCTATCTGTAACCCAGTTTCACGTTTCGTTAGTTCTAAATTGTTGTTTTTTTTTTTACTCAATTGTTTAAGCTTGTTGTACAATCGTTATTAGAAGCTGGATTAGATTTGCTTCTTTCTTTGTCACACCGTTTCTCTCAACCCAAATTGTTGAAACCAAATGGTTTTATTTATTTTATTATTTATGTACGTGCACAGTAAACTACAGAGAGATACGACATAATTATAATACACAAATAAGAAATTTCTTCCAGCAGACCTGCGAAAGGAGAAATGAAAAAGAAATGTAGACAATAGTGTGTGAGAACAAGAAGAGAAAAATATGAATATGCGAAGTCTTAAACTAAAATGATAAATATACCTATACTATACCATATACATATAAAATTTACACACGGTTTTCTTCAATTGACCTTCCATTCTTTGCTTAGGTACACAATATAACTATCATAACATGGTAACATTTCAACTCATGGTTATTGCCAGCTCCTGCCCGGGTTACGAGTCTGTCCGAAAGGGAAATCGTGGCCCTGGCACACAGGCATCTGAAGGAACACGGGTGGATTTTAGTCAGTAAAAGTCTGACACGCCCTTCCGCTCCGCCCAGAGTGGGGGAAGTTATTTGATAATTTTAAAAAAAATGGTTATTGCCTGCTAGAAAAACAATCTTACTCAATCGTAGCAAGCAAAGTATATCTGTGCAACATAGTAGAGCACGAATTAACGGCGCAATTCAACCGGTAAACCGCTATTTATATTACAAACACATCGAATCACTGTAAATAAGCCTTATTACCCCATGTAATAACTAATAACAGCACCTAACGTGTAATTTTGAATTTTCTATTTCCAATCTTAAAATTACGAAGCGCAATCGCGTACAGTTCGGTTAACGTCGGTTTGAATTGACCAATCGTAGCGCTGGGTTTGAAAAAGGAAGATGCTGTTGAGATAGATGGGCCGCATTACCGTTAATGTTCGTCGGTTGCGCTGGTTTATTAAAGAAACCTTTATTAGGAATAATATTGGTTATAGCTAGTGAAGGTGGCTATTGAAACACCTACTCGCTTGTTATAATAACGTTTCCTATTATGTTTTTATCTTCCATTATACTATTCTAGTGTAATCTCGGCAAGCATTTAAAAGTTTTCATCTTTTTATGACTTGTTCAATAGGATCCACTTACTAAAAGTTGGTAGTTTCTTACCATATCTTCTTCTTCTTAAGAGGTTAACCGACTAATAAATAAACAAAACAACCTCTTTACAAGATCTAGAGATTGTAATACTAAGTTTTCTTTTACTGGAAAAGAATGTCGGGTAATGTAGGACATCCAATTTCATTAAATTCCATATAAGTACCTTTTAGTTGCCATTTTATTCCGGGCGGACCACAGAACCGAAAAACAGAACTTAGTTATTTTACTTTTACAAGGAACACTGATTCTTGAGGCGCTTTTTATTTTAAAACTGTTTCCTTTTTTATCGTCAAAAACAGTTGAAATATCTAATCCTAGTGATTAGATATTTCAACTCTCTCGCTCGTGTACAAATCATTATTCACCAAAGTCAACTTATTTTCTTTCTAGCAAAAAGTCTCCTGCAGACATAGGTTTTCTTCCCCATTTACCTTCTACCTTGCCAGTAACATCTTCAGGCCACTTGTTCAACTGCTCTCTCCATACTCATGTTACTTTTGATTGTTTTTCACTTGCATCATCATTAAAAGGCATCCCTTCAAGAAATTTTGCTCTCTCGAAAATTAAAACAGCTCTTTATTAGTATCTTCATCTTGTCCAATGTTTGTTGTTCCCTCAGACCATAAATTCAAAGTACCGAGGTCAAACTCTCCTCCTGAAACTCTCTTTTCATTTCACTCATCCTATTCTCCAAAATCTCTTTTCTCCCTTGCTCATTTCTCCACTCTTTCCAGAGCTACCGCGGTCGCAAGCCCCTCGGTGGCACAGCGGGAGTGGCTGGTGCAGGAGTGCCCGGCGTGGCAGCCGCAGCGTCGCCTAGTCCCGCTCCACAGGCACCGGCAGCGCCGAGCCCGGCCCCCGCCACTACGCCAGCTATGAAGCAGGAACATCCCAGCCAGCCCATGGTAAGGATCTATTGAATTTTACTTCAGCGAACGTGCCGAAAACATGAGCCTTCGCATGATCCATGTCCGCTTAGCGAAAGAAAGCGTTTTTCTTATTGCAATAAGAGATATTATTGCCTGTCCTATACAAGTCTACGCATAACCCCTCAGTCGCCCCCTACGACGGAAGGGAATCCGGTGTTATACGCTGAGTCGACCATTTACTCCAATACCATTTAAAATAATCGTAAGACCCAGAGAAAAAGTAGTAGGTCTATCTACTTATACTTCACTTATGAACTGAACTCGCAAAGTAACTGATGTAAAGTCATGATTTCACTACATTCTTTAAAAATAAACGACCAAGTGCATGTCGGACGCACAATATTGAAAGATTTACTATGTTATTTTAAGACCATAGACTTCTCATAGGTTTTCCTGTAATCTATAAGTATATACTATTTTCTGTACTTTTTTCAACACCTAGCTCAGTAGTTTCGGAGAGGGGAATAGGGGGGGGGGGGCGTTGTCAATTCTCATATATTTTGTTAAATAACTTCAAATCTTTTTTTTTTGAAAACTATAATAAAATTGAGACCCTCACAGTAAGCCCTTTCATATGTTATGTTACACGATACAGTTTGCAAAACTTTTTATTTAATTTTCTTATTTGCTGTTGAAAAGTGGTTATTCATATTCAAAATTAATTTAATGACGTTACACGTCGGTGTTTGGGTCACAGATTTAACTAAACCGGTCCATTAGATTCGAAGCAAATTGGCTGTGAGTGCTGTGACAGACGGACAGACAGACACACGAGTGGTCCTATAAGCGTTCCGTCTTTTCATTCGGAAGTACGGAACCCTAAAAACTAAAATCCTAGGCCTTCTTATTTATCGATTTATCGCCTACCTAAGCTAAAACCAATTTGCTGTTTAGAAAAGCTGAACGATACAGTAAAAGCCTCCTAATCTAATAATGGCGCATACATGAATAGAACCATCTTCGTTCAAAGTAACGTTATGCAGATTCGTTGCAATTCTCCCGTCCAGGAAATGATAGAACCAATTTAGCGTATTCGAGTCAATCTTCTTCTAGGACTTGATTAGGTTCTGCGTTTAAATTAAGACCTAGGATATGCGTTAGTGGTTTCCATTGCACTAAAACGTAATTACGCAATTAAAAATACAGCTAGTTTTCTCTTCTTCGATCGCAATAAATACATGAAAGTTGTCTTAGTTATTTATTTTTATGAGAGTACTTACTTCAATTAATCAAATAGGTTTAGATCAACTGTAATGTTTACTATGTACTTATCGGTATTTTTATTTGTATTACAATCTTGCTACACTTGTAAAACATATTTAACAGCTCGAACAGCGTCATAAAAACTTATCTGTTTTCGTTATTTGTTTGAATACAGCTGTAATTATTGTAAATGGCCATCATCATTGAGTTATACAGTTCAAAAGTTATAATTAATACTCCAATAACACAGCAGTACATAGTAATTAACTTAATAGTAATGTTTACTGGCCAGTTGAGTTGTCGACGTTAAAACAAATGACACATTCGCTCGCCCTTATCCACGAAATTAACATTTTGGAAATAAAATCAGCCGCGAAATGGGACCGTGGACCAGAGGCAGCATTATTACAAGCGGAATTACACATGATTATGGTTTTATAACAGTAAAGTGAGGGATTTGCATAAGTGTATCATAACGAGCCATTACCATAATCGTTGTCATTTAATGGTCGGTTTTAACAAGCTGCATGATTGCTTTATAAGTAATTATGGGGTCCGGACATGGTAATTGTGTTTATAAACGTATGCCTGGTTTATTATTAACGATGGTAGGAACACCAACGACGGTTATTAGTATATTATGGTTTTCGAGCTTATTCGGCTTTTTTTGTTATTCTTCTTTGCCCTGATTCAAATAAGCAAAAAATTAATGCCAAAGTTAATTTACGTTGTCCGTAAACATCTTTTTAATATGGCTGATGGATATTTTAATTTACATTTCACTAGACTCAATTATTTGGTCTTGTAACTATAACTTCTGTTACATTATCTCTTCCGCAACACTTGGCTTAGTAAATTATGGCATTTCCTAATGTCTTGTGGATAACAGACCTGTTTTAATTTAGGTAATTGTTTGACTTATTTTTATTATAACTAAGCCGCAAATAAACAGGACTAAAGTCCTAATCTACATAGACAAAAAACACAACTGTCCCAAAAAAAAAGCAACATAAAATCCGTGCCTGTTAGTTCCAAAAAAATATGACAGAAGAAGTCTCAAAAAGCAAATTGAATTCTTAAATTTTCGTAGGTAAATGCTCTCGACAAACTTATTCAATTTCTTTATTCCTCTTTCATTTGCATTTGACAAAAACGTCTTTGTGACTGTTTTGATAAAATTATAATTGAGTTTGTTTCTCACAATTGCTTTTTGAAATGGAAGGGTTAAAAATGGGCGGAATTATACCTAAATGTTCCGTTTAAGAGTTGCAGGGTTCAGTCTGATCTCGCAATACAATTTAATGATTCGATTTTTTGTTATTGTTCTCAATACTATGTATTAGAAGTACGTATTTTTATAAAAGGTATCTATATCACTAATTCAAAAAAATACAACTTCCGCTTAACTACTCTACGTACAACAGTTGTTATGTCACGCCTTCAGATATTTTTAAGACTTTCATATTGAAGTTCAAGTTCCAACTGAACTCTAACGACACCACGTCTAGTTCAAATAACTAGTTTTCCATAACAAGATGCCAAAGTGAGAAATTTTTAATTTGCGCCCGCGGCCCCAAACTTTGGCAATTTCAGTGCAGTGCGCCCGAATTTATGTGTTCCAAGCTTTTCTATTTCATTTTAAACTGGCCAGCTATGTGGCAATAAGACTGTCGACTTTACGTAATGAACAAAAAGTTTGTTAATTTTAAAAGAAACAATTTAAATTCCGACACCTTTTTAAAGTATTTGCAAGAAGTAGGTTTTAACTTCCTTACAGCGAGACTTTTTCTTAAACTCAATATTGTTTAACTTGTATTCATATCTGTGGTAAATTTGGAGTTTTCTCTGCTGGTTTTCTTACACAATACCTATTGGTTGATGAGAAAAACACAATGGGTTATTGGGTCATAATTTCAACTTTGTAAATACCTACCTATGTTTTTTATTTGGTTGTTGTTCTATTTCCTAAACAAAACAATATAAAATTAACAATATCTGAATAGGTACTCATAACAACAAGGTATGAGTACATACAGCGTGTTACGGAAAGGGTATTATATCCATACAAACCGGGTGAAGAGTGCGTCTGGCAGGGCTCGGAAACCAGTTAATTTTCTATGTAACCTTAACCGTTATTATAATGGTTTTGAACATATTTCGTTAATTATTAAATATTTTGTTACAAAATCAATGCTGAACTTAATGTGATGAAGCAATCTTTGAAGCTAATATCAATTGTATTAAAAATATTTGATATCTTCGGAAATAAAAATTAACCGGTTTCATGCCCTGGCGTCTGGTTCAGAATCTCTGTACCAAATTTCAGCTCAAAAAGAATAACTTCGAAAATGTTAGATATTTTTTTTTCTATAGCTTATTACATTTAAATCATAACAAACGTGTCGCCGCACTACGAGGGTATGCATATCCGAGGGTATCCATTATCTGTGTCTGTGCGCCTAGTACACACACACACCTGCCACAGCTCTGCGACACGGCGCCGCACCGACACACGGCCGGCGCGGGCGGCACGATCAAATTAACGGATTAAAACGTGTACCGATCAGCTGACTTGGTCTAGTGATGTGTAGAATTAAATTGGAAACATTTGATTTTTATTAGTTAAATGATTCTTAACTTTATAATTATGTAGGTATTATTAAAAAAAATGTTGCCATGTAGTTTGTTATCACCAAAAGAATCCGAGCCTTTGATATGTACAGTACATACCCTTTCCGGAACACGCTGTATATTATAATATGTAATGTATACCTGCATATCATCATCAGCCTAGCCTTTTCCCAACTACGTTAGGGTAGGCTTCCAGTCGAACCGGATGCAGCTGAACACCAGTATTTTACATGGAGGGACTGCCTATTTTGCCTCCACAACCCAGTTACTGGGCAATACGATACCCCTTGGTAAGACTGGTTGTCAGACTTTCGGACCCGTAACGGTTGTCAAAGATCCACGAATGACAGCTGGGATCACGTGCTACCCGAGGCACGGTGGGGTCTTGGTATGTAAAGATGGTCACCCATCCACGGACCGACCGCGGCAAGCGTAGCTTAACCTGATCGATCGACCCGTGCGGCTTTTATTACTTAGCCACGAGCACCTTCAACTCTACCAACTAGGTACCTACCTACCTATATATAAATTCATTTTGATTGTGACAATGAATCGGAATGCCCATTCACAGTAGAAATTGGCTATAATCGCCATAGTTATCAGCCTGGCATTGTTCACAGATATAATTAATTAATAACAACAAACCCGATAAATTGTTTGTAACTGTCGTTGTTATTATGCGACAATAATTTATTTGCGGAGTATTTATCTTTTATGGTTTTAATAAAATTCTAATTATAAGAAAAATTGAAACGGTTAAAGTTATTTTTAGATTTGTCACGACGAAAATTAATGGTGACTGAATGGTGACCAACATAATAATCGTCAAAAAAAAAAAACTGTCGTCGTAGGTATACAAAATTTAAATACCTACTCAACCAAATGTCTGATAATTTTTTCACGATTACGATGTTGGTCCCCGGGAGGAATTTGTTCAGTTTGATGTTTGTAAAAACCAATGTACATTTGTTTAATCATGTAGAAAGTCAACGTCGTCGCTCAGATACGTTAAAAACAATAACCACCAGAACTGCTTTTGCTTATAAAAGTGTCTATGCAATGGCACCAAAATTGTATAATAAATTGCCTTGTCATATTTGAAATACATAGTATGAATCATAATGAATTCAAAAGTAATCTTTTTAAGCTCCTAAATGACAAGGTATATTATTCAGTCCAGGAGTATCTGGATGACAAATTTTGATTATTATTTCCTTTATTAATTTAAATACATACAAATTATATTTTTAAATATCAGAATATAAAAAATATATAAAAACATTTAAAAATATAAAAAATAGTTGTCCACCGGTATCGGGAGCAGGGTCCAAGCTACCGGTGGCTAGGGCTGCAGAGATAGGAACCTCCTCACGATGCGAGCCGTATCGAGGAGTACTGCCTTCTGAATCAGGCCCTTGATCCAACCACCTAACGAGAGCCTCGAAAGATGTTGCTCGAGACTTTCGGCCATCAGGCCATTGGCCGATACGACAATCGGCACAATGATAGCCGAGCTCACATTCCACATGTCAACAACCTCGTGTGCTAAGTCAAGATATTTTATTTGTTTCTCTTTCTCAGCTTTCACGAGGTTCTCGTCATGCGGAATGGTAACATCGATAATCATTGCGCGGCGCGCTAATCGATCTATCACTACTATGTCGGGCTTATTTTGAGTTTGTGTTTTGCAATCTTTTGGCGTTATGTATTTTTTTTTTAAATCTTTTCCTATTTTCATGACATTTTTCTTACTATAATATGACAATTGTAAAATTTGACATTGTTCATAATAATCTAATTTTGTATGCCTATCGGCGGGACATGGTTTGTACATTTATATTGGAAAACACCTTTAATCACCTATGTTACACAGAATGAATAAATGAAATGAAATGATGGTCTGGATCCAGTATTGCAGTAGTTGTGTTGTAGTTGTACCCTTAATTTGCGCCATACCGTATACATACATATTGTAGATAACCTTGCTAAGAGTTTCGTTACGTCAATGCTTTTATATTGAAGGTGTCCATAACTTTATTATGTTTATTATGTAAAGGAATAGTTTTCTTTTCTTTAGGTACCTGAGTACCTTGTACCTACATTGAAAGCTTTGTAGCCTCAGAAACAATTTAAAAAACTCCTACGCCTCTTATTCATAAATTCTCCATCGTATAGGGAGGGATGGCCCATGATTGTGTTCAATTATGTTCTGAACGCAATTACGCATGCAATTGTAATTAACGGTTACAATGTAATTGGGTAATAAATAGAGGTGTACTGTGTTGTCGCCTCTACTCGATTACAATGTATCTGGTCGATACATGGCGTCACTGGGTGGCTAGTTTGGTTGTTGTAATAAGAAGACAAAATGCAGAAAATTACGTTGTCTTTGGAAAATATTTGTTGCTGGCAACAATTATACTTTCAATGTAGAAGAGAGTCAAGGTCAATTCGAATTTCGAATTGACGATGAATTTGTAAAAGAGAACAACAATAACTACAATACCATTCAGGTGAAGGTACCAGAAGGAAGGGTACCTGTAAGTAATTAGTCAGAAAGCGAGTAAACAGCACGCGTCTAGTAATAAACAAGAATAATCTCGTTATAGCATCTCATTACGACGACATAACAAAGTTTTAATTACGAACGACGTACGTACGTCGGCATGTTAATAAAATATTACCTAACTTGGTAAAAGGCATCCCCTTCGCGCAGAAATTAAAATCTTAGAAACTTTAACGAGTTTCGAAGGAGCATTACATTATAATTTGTTACGTAACATATTTACTTTGGCCTGCCAACTGCCAACGCTTAACATGCATAAGTTTTGTAATTTCATAATTTTCCTCAGTTACGTAGCTTTATTAGAAAAACGAACATTAATGGACTTTGAAACTTCAATTTTTAATTACATGTCAGGTTGTTTCTTTATTAATTTAGAACAAAGTAATTCATAATAGACTGAATTTCAGGCAGACATGCTTTGAAAAAGCTTAACTATATGAATTTTAATGTTATTAGAGGCAAGCAATCTTAGTAAAGATCTAATTAAAAGCAAAATTTAAAGACACACACATTAAGACACCATTTCGCTCATCGCTTAAGTCATAAATCCATCAAACATGTCTGCCAAACGCTTGTAATTCAGCATGACGGTTGTTTAAACAGAATCATCGCGACCTCGGTCATCGTATGATTACGTTGGGGCAGTTCACACGATACATAATGTAGTAAACAGTGCCCGAGCCAGCCTCGACACACATAACACAATAATAAATGACGTAGCTGCTAATTATCTAAAACGGTACGACTATTGTATAAAAACTAGGAGGACAGTGCATAGAATATGATTATATATCGGTTTAAGACAAGACATTAATACAATAAAATAAATAAAGAGGAAAAAAATAACAGACAAGGAAGGAAAATATTACAACTAAAATATAAACGGATAGTAATTCCATTACACTTAGCATGCCCCACGGAAAAGTCACCAATTTAGCATTTGCTGAGTCCAAGGGCTGTTCATATCGCCCATATTCACTTTTCCATTTGTTTAAATTACGTGAGAAAGGTTGTGTTATAAAAAAGAATTGTACTGGTTTTGAATAATAATTTCAACAGTGTTTTGTATTGTTGCAGGCACCAATGCCGTTCTACGCCGGAGATCCAAACCGCTTCCCGACGGCGTGGCAGACTGACCCATCTCAAGGTAAGATACTATTGAATCCTATTAACAAAACTTAATAAAAAAGTAATGAAGAAAGAAAGGAAGATAACTCTACGAGAATCACATATAAGAAATATGACATACAAATCGAAACAATGCAATATTTGGCAAAGTAGCTGATTCATCAGGTGGGGATAATGTGCAGTATAACATCAAGAAGAGCTCATTAAGAACTACATTACTGCACGTTGTGTTCGGTATTTAAACTTTGGATCTTTTGCGGGTACCGCAGAGTTTCAACCACATATTCTGGTAATGATCCAGGATATGTAGTGGAGAAAGATATACTAAAGTCAATTATTTATCTTTCCAGGTTGGCAGAACCAGTTCATCCAACAACTCCCCACCCAGACTGGACAAACCACGCTGGACTACCAGGGTAACCACACAGCGTACGCTACGTCGCCCCACTACCAAGCCAACACAACGTACACCGTCCAGAACGTCGCCACCGCATTTGACGCCAGTAACAACACTTACTATCAGGCTGGTATCCAGTCTGTACCGGCTCAGCGGCCGCCTTCTAATCGCGGGGCTTACACCCCGGTACCATCGCCCAGAGCGCCTCATTACACCACAGAGTACCAACAACAATACGCGCAGGCCGCAACGCCCAGTGCAACATCAGGCAATGATTCCCGACCAGCTTCAGCTGCATCATATCAAAATTCCGTACCAACAACAGCGGCAGGTGGCTATAATGTCAGCCAACAATCATATGATCGCACAGATTACTCTCAAGACCACCAGGAGGACTATTCCAACCCTGAAAATGCGTCAGGAGACACCAGCAACGAAGGCGAGAGACAAGAACAAAACACGTCTAATGGACAACATTCGGGAAACGCCGAGCCTGGATACCTGCAGGGGAGCAACGGTCCGCGAGCTTCACTCGATTGTAGCGGGTATTCGGGCGGCTATAACAGCGGGCAGTATAGGGAGAATAGCCAGCCACAAAACCAGAACGAATGGCAACAACACCAGTGGCCTCACAACCAAAGATTACAGAACCAACAGATGCAAAGCCAACAGCAGCAAATACAAAATCAGCAACAACAGATACAGAATCAGCAAATGCAAAATCAACAGCAGCAATTGCAGAACCAGCAGTTACAGAATCAACTGCAACAAAACCATCAACTGCAGAATCAACAGATGCAGAGGCAGGAGGAGGAACATAATCAGATGTTCTCGCAATCAGACAGGGTTAACTTGAACTCGAGACTGAAAACGATGATATTAAACAAGCAAAATCACACCCGGGATGGCACTAACACGCCACCAGACAAAGGGGACCCCGGAGAGGGGCCGCCTCGGGTGATCGACGATAGGAAGACCGGAACCGGCAACGTCAATGACGATAGAAATACTACCGGTCATTTTTTATCGTATAGCCACCATCTCCGAGATAATTACCGCTTAGGCGAACAGGCGTACCCTGTCGCTAGTAATTATTCACAAAACGCCCAAGCTTACAGCGCGGGTGAGTTCGGAGGTGGTGGCCACCACGTATGGGAGGGGGGGACGGACGTCCCGAGAACTTTTGATAAAAATGCTTCGACCAAGAACGTTACTAAAACACCTCAAAAGTTGCCGTCTTACGCGGACATGAGAGGACAATACGGTACATACTCGAACGTACCTTATGAAGCACAAAAGTATCCAGAAGTTTATAGTAATGATAGTTTAAGTTATACTCAACAAGATAGTAAGGATTTTCAATCAAAAATGCTCATTGGACCAGTATCGGAGATGAACCAACAAAACTGCAACCCACCAAGGGACACAACCGCACAAAGAAGAGCTTATGAGAGTAGGGAAGCATATGACGCAAAATTTAGACATCCATCGGCACCTTTAATTCCTAAATTAGAGATGCCTGATACCTACCAATATCATAAAGATGATAGGTTGTTGAAAACTGAGCCGCAAAGGTTAATGAATCAGACTTCATATCTTAAAACAACTGAAATGCCTGTCAATAACGCATTCAGAGAGTTTCCAAACGGTGCAGTTAGACCGCAACAAAACATTGTGCTGCCACCGATATCGACAATAAAGCAGGAGAATTTTGGACAAAAACCACAGCCTTATCAAAATTTTCCGTACGGGGAGCCCATGAGGCGACCAGATCCGGCTGAGACCTACGCACAAATACCACGAGTGCAGGAGAACATGGGCTTCCAGAAATACCACCGGAACTTTACTAATGCCAAACAAAAAGAACCAGAAAAGGTTATTGATATGATTACCCCGGTCGATCCAAAACCACCTTATTACATAGAGCAGATTAAGTCTGAACATTCTCCACCGGGGCACAAGATTTATAAAAACATGCCTTACCACCAACCTCCGCGGAATGATCCATATCTTTTTCCGGGCGATGGCGGCCCGGCTGTTATAAGAAACGAGGTTGGATACTCGTGCTGTCGCCAAGGTTCCACTAAGAAACCTCCACCAGAGCATTTAAGAGATGGTGCATGTCCTGGCCTTCAGACCAAAGATGAAGTATTAGAGGACGATCCTGATGCAGCCGAGAAGGGAGACACTAAAACACAATCTAAGCCTAGCACTCCAGTTCCAGACTTAGCAAAACCTAAAGAGAACCAGTTTAATTACTCCAAAGAGTATCTCGATAATTTAGAAAGATTACGAAATAATTCTAGAACAGAAGTTCCTGATTGCAATTGTTTTCCGGCTGATAAGAATCCTCCGGAGCCAGGAAGTTATTACACTCATTTAGGCAAGTTACAATCTCTCAATTTTCTTTCTTTTTTAACCTCAAAGGTTGCTGAGAATGTTCAATATAATATTTTTGATTTTTCTTCATTCAGGAGCAGCATCAACTTTATCAGAATTAAGAAAGGAATTGGAAGCTCGAACTGGTTTGTCTGGGAAGGAGTTGAGGATAGAAAAGATCTGTTATACTGGAAAGGAAGGCAAGTCGGCACAAGGCTGCCCGATGGCTAAGTGGGTGAGTGTATGGATCCGAAAACTCATTAAATGTACCAACCCACCACATTTAAAGCTCCTATCAATTATTTAACACCGAATGTCAGCAGTCATATCTTAATATTGGTAAAGTAAACCACACTTTTGATACTGAACAGAACGAGTACTTATATTTAATCAACAAACTACCAATAGAACAATTTAGTAAATTCTCAATTTCATTCTTTCAGGTTATAAGACGAGCAAATTACACAGAAAAGGTGCTCGTAGTAGTAAAGTTCCGCAACGGACACAAATGTGCGACGTCCTGGATCGTCGTGTGCCTGGTCGCCTGGGAAGGAATACCGCAGTCCGAAGCAGACCTAGACTATACACTGTTATCACACAAACTTAATAGATACGGCCTTCCGACAACTAGGCGGTGTGCGACCAATGAGAATAGAACCTGCGCTTGTCAAGGTAAGTATTTTCGTCACATATACTTAACTATTCATATTACAAATATGAGGAGTTGTGTTGCTAGCCAGTCGTCTAAAGATGACCTTCTAGCCTATCGTATTGATCAATATGATATACAGATTTGAATATCATCCTAATTTGAATTTCAGATTCATGGCATTTATCACAACATTGAAATTGATCATCAGGTCTATTATGCAATAAAAAAACTCCTTATATTTCATATAATATGACTGTAGATAGAATGTGAACCAAAATACACTCATGCAAAAACATTAGTTTACGTCGTATTGCTTGACAAATCTTAATACAAAACGTTATTTTCCAGGCTTAGACCCTGAAACCTGTGGTGCGTCCTACAGCTTCGGTTGCTCATGGTCGATGTACTACAATGGATGCAAATACGCCCGTTCAAAAACAGTTCGCAAATTCCGTCTGTCAGTGAAGACGGAGGAGAGTGAGATAGAAGAACGGATCCATGTGCTGGCAACACTGCTCAGCCCGTTGTACATGAACCTGGCTCCGAAGGCGTTCGAGAACCAAATACAATTTGAGAAGGAAGCGTCGGATTGCAGGCTCGGGTTTAAGCCGGGACGACCATTTTCAGGTTAGTATTTGGCTAACGTTGATGACATTTCGTTATCATCTTACAGCTGTCGATTTCTTAAATATATGGATCACTAGTATAACATTTTTATATTTATTTATTGTGTTCCATAATCACACTAATATTATAAAGGTGAAAGTTTGTGTGTGTGTGTGTGTGTGTATGTTTGTTACTTCTTCACGCTCCAACGGCTGGACCAATTTTGATAAAAGTTTTTTGTATGGAGATAGCTGACACTCTGGATTAAGACAGGCTACTTTTTATCCCGATATTCCCACGGGATCGAGACTTACGCGGGTAAACCCGCGGGGAGCAGCTAGTAATATATATAAATAAAAGATGCTAGCTTTTCCATTTTAATATTTGTAGTAGTAGGCTACAACATAGATACTAAATTCATTTCTATAATTTAACACCTTCGATTACCCAACACATTATCAATATCATACGTTTGATATTTCTAGGTGTAACAGCATGCATAGACTTCTGCGCGCACGCTCACCGCGATCTCCACAACATGAACAACGGCTGTACCGCCGTGGTGACCCTGGCCAAGCACCGGTCTCTGACTAGGCCTCCCGATGAACAGCTCCATGTACTGCCGCTGTATGTCCTGGACACTACTGATGAGTTCGGCTCTAAGGATGGACAGGATGAGAAGGTCAAGAGCGGAGCGCTTGAGATACTCGATAAGTGAGTGGTGATGTACAAGTTTTACTATTGTTCAAATTGATATAGCTTAGTTGATTAATCGTATTCGCTAAACTGAATAGTTTTTCAGAGTACGGAATAAAACAAGAAAAAAAATGAAAATGTGTTTCATATATTATGGCCAAATCTAACCAACGTAGTATTAAGAAACAGCTTTATTTTTATAGACACGTTACTTATTATTATATCTTATTTCCAGATACCCAATGGAAGTGCGCGTACGATCAGTCCCACTACAGCCCTGCCGTCGTCACGGGAAAAAACGAAAAGATGACGATAATTCAGAATCAAACACATCAGCTAACAGCAATAACTCACAGAGTCCCGGCAACAACCAGAAGAAGGCTCAACAGTCACCAGCACCAAGAACTCCTCAGCCTGCAGATGCGAGGAACAACGCCAGTCCTCGCAGCCAGAGTAGTGCGTCACCCAGAGCTATTACTCCAGCCTTAAACCAATCAAATCCTTCAGCATTCACCAATAACGCCCACTATAACTCAGCCTTTGTCAACCCCAATATGCAACACCAGAATCCAGGACTGATCAATCCCAACTTAGGCAACCCTGCCTTATTAGACATGGCGACCATGATAGACAACTTCACGGATGCGCAGTTACAAAGCAACCAAATATCCAGCACCGTTCTTGACTCTCCATACAATCCTTACGACCAGAGTTATAACTTGCATCATCAGAATGCGCTTTACAATCCAAATCATGTGTCACCGATAGTAGAAGGGACTCAAATACAGAATCATCAAAATCAGAATCCAAATCCAAACCCTAATCAACTGCCAAGTTTTGCAGCTGGGTTGCAAAAGAGAGAACAACAGTTTCCAAACCAAATAGTACCACAGAACCAGTGGCCAGACTTTGCTAACACGGAACTGTTTAACAATGTCGTTAAGGAGGATCCTGACTCCACTACAGCACATTTGAACGTCCCTCCAAATAACTACAGTCCAGATTCCAGTAGGAGTGAAACTAATTCAGATCCATTATTACCAAAAGTAACCCCTGAGCCAGAGAAACAGAATTTGATCGCTGACATCACAAATAAAATACCTGAGTTTGACATGCCCAGTTCACCGCGGCTGACTGAGATATCACAAAACTCTCAGAGTACGCCCGCATCGCCTGCTCCGTCACAGGTGCCAGAACTAAAGTCGCCGAATAACGAAATGATGAAATCGGATGCTCGTCAAAGCGTGTGGAAGTCACCTGAATCAAAGAACTGGGACCCGAAACTCAAAGAACAGGCCACACCTGAAAACGAGAACTCTTTATTTAGAGTTCCAAAAGCAAGACCACCATCACGATCTCAGCATACAAATCCGCCTGAAGCTGTTGAGAACTCCACGTTCCTAAAACCATACCCACCTTCAGACAGGCCTCATCTAAGTCAGGGTTACGAGCACAGGAGTCCATACGACAGTAGATTGAACCATACCACGCCTCCGCAGACTTTAACTTCTCAAAACAACTTCACTATCAACCACGATGAGCAGAATATGCAGGCGACGGCTAATAAACCAGTTCCTGAGTTTGCTGGGAATAACTTCCACCCGGTCAACCAGAACACCTATGGAAATCAAGCGCAGATACAAAGTTACGGCAATTACTCACAAGTTGCGAATGCCTACTCTTTTCCGCCGAACCCTTATGGTCACTTCAATCCCTACGAGAACTCGTACAACGATTACAACAGCTTGGCATATTATAACGCTGAGAAATACAAAAGGGAAGAACTGTTAAGAAACCCACATTGTTACAACTCCTATGGATATCAATACAATCCTAATTTTGCGCCAAACTTTTATCAAAATCCAAGTCCGAACTGGTGTCAGTCATCACCGAACTGGTGCATATACCCACCACCATTTTCTATTCCCTACCCGCCTGAACCACCCAAAGCTGAGCCTATTGGCGAAGTTACAGAATTTACGGAAAACCTGGATTGCTTCAAAGACGGTCAAATGGGTGGCGTTGCCATTGCACTTGGGCACGGAAGTGTTCTCTTCGAATGCGCTAAGCACGAAATGCACTCTACAACTGCAGTCAAAAGCCCGAACAGAGTCAATCCTACGCGGATATCTCTTGTATTTTACCAACACAGGAATCTGAATCGTCCCAAACATGGTCTTGAAGAATGGGAGGAGAAGATGAGGTTGAAGAAGCTGGGACTGAATCCGCCGACGCCTGGTACGCCGGGTCCGAACTCCAACTCGGTGTCGCCGGCGACCACTCCCGGGCCAGAGCGGCAGACTGCTGGGCCGGACGCGTTCCCGGGCGGCTTCGCGTCGCTGTCGGCGCTGGTGTCGGCCACGGCGGCGGCGCGGCGCGCGGGGCAGGTGCGGCCGCGCGCGCTGGCGGCCACCACCACGTCGTGGACCACGCTGTTCCCGATGCACCCGTGCACGGTCACGGGCCCCTACCAGGAGTCCAGCACCTGACGCAAGCTCGCGCCCGGGAGCGCGACCTCGACCCGACGCACAGACGTCCCTTCCTTAGCTATGTAAGCTCTGTGTTGCCTTTCGATTTTAGAATTTTCTAATCGTCGATTAGAGCCATTGTGCTTTCCGATATATTTTGTAGTTCCTCGACTTATGATAAGTATTTAGTGAAGCGCGGCACTGGTCCAATGCTGCCATGTTGAAAATCCAGCGATTCCTTTTATGCATTTAAATATTGGAATTGAGTACCGTTTGTAACTGAAATATTTTTTAAAACGTATACCGAGTGAGTTTTAATCAAAGATGTAACTTTAAGTTTTAATTTTATATAGTGTTTATCGCATTTCAGCTAGTCTTACGTTACGTTAGTATCGATTGTGTATTTTGTCAAAGTGACCGTAATCGTGTAGATTTTTTTGTATATTCTTGTCTTATTTTAAGTTAACGATCGTTGAGCCGGCCACTGAGCGGTTAGTTTAATTTAACAGACTATTGCTGTATAAAATAGTGTCGTAAATGTATGTTTCGTCTGCATATTTTGTCGATGTTTTTCTCTAATTAAGCGCATAATCGAAAGTTTTGTGCGACACAATGATCTCATAAACTACTAACCCTACATTTTATGTAACGTTTATCAGAACAAAAGTACAAAACACTACATTGAGAGCGGTTGGAGCCCCGCGCTGCGGACACACTCGGCGGTCGTGTTATTCATTATTTTGTACCTTTGTCTGTCAATAAGTTGTTTTATTTAATTTGTAATGTTTATTACCATTCCTGTCATTCTGAACATTTGTTTTGGCTTATAATTTAAATCGATTTAATTAATTAAATCAAGCGGCCCGCCGCTAGTATTTTACCACAAAGATACGAGTGCTTTTCTATTAGGTTAAGACGTGTGTATTTTTAACTTTTTAGAATATTTAACTTATTTATATTGTATTACGTGAACCATTATCGTATCATTTTCTTTGTAATAATTTTAGTGTTACTGTAGACATTAATATTTAATATATTTGCTTTACGGCTCGATCATTAAATTATTACAGGTTGTTTTATGCATATTTCAAGATCGCCTTCTTTATTTGTCAAATCGAGTGCCTGTATGTTTGGCTATAAATATAATTGATATTATAATGAATCTGATTTATCGAGTATATTATGAATTGTGACATTATTGTTTAAGAATTGCGATTACATTATACGAACATTCTTCTAACTTAGTGACGATAAAATTTTATAAAATTAGATACCATACAATAAAAAAGATGAATAATAAATTACATTTATATAAGATAGAATACGCAAGGTTAAAAAATCAATTTTCAGGCGCTTGGAAAGATTATAAAGTAGGCATATTATTGAAAATGAATGAAAACATACTGATGAATAGTTATTAATATATAATTAGAGTAAGGAAAGTTTGTTTTAAAGATTAAACTATTGATATAGTTTATATTTTTTACGTGTACGTATTTATTGAATGGTAAATTTATTGGGACGAACGTGAAAATTATTTATAAGTAACAAGTTTTGGATGTAACAAAACTTATAAAAACTAAGCAATAATAGACATCGGGGTCTATGTACATTGTAACGTAGGAGTGAAAAATATTAAAATTAACGAATGGTGCGATATTGTCGACGGTCTTAAGGTAACGCTTGACGTTTGGTAACAAACCGAAATATGCCTAAAATTGTATTCGGATATTATTTGTGTATAGCATTGGTAACATGCCCTGTAATTCTTGCCATTAAATAGTTGCCAATCGTAGAAACTCTTCAATTTTCAATGCATTGTGTGACAAGACATATCAAAAGCAATCACAGTATTTCTAAATCATAATATATACATATAAAATAAAACAGTACAGTTGGGATATTTGTAAAACTTTATACATTACAGTGGCGAACTTTTGACACCAAAAACGTTAAATTGTAAATTGTGGAAGCAACCTCATTTGTAAGTAAATTGTATCATTTAGGTCACATCAGAAGCCTGTGATATACATTAACTGTCGAGTGGATGCTGTATGTATGTCTTTCTTCAGTGTGATTGACATGGAGTTTGAGCAAAGCGTTGCGAAACATGAAAACTTTTCAAAACCAAAAACGACCAGTATTGTCAGATTGTAACCAAAAATGTGTTTTTTTTATGTTATTCTTATGATGTGGGAATGGGTTTATTACCAATGTCGTTATAAGGATGTTAGGTTGTGGGTCTCGCGCCCGCCACGTTTGAGTTAGGCGAACTTATTGTGTAACAATATTTTTATTGTCTTCTGCCAAAACAAAAGAGTAATCGAATGTGTCATGTAAATAGAACTACCATTATTTATTAATACAATTAATTTAAAAAACTTTGTCATGTTTTATTTGTTGAACCACCATTTACCTTTTCAGTATCTGCATCACAGAACACAATGACGTAACCTAGATACATAACGAATGTAATCCGTCCACTGAGAGGTTCTTGGCGGGAAAGTGAAGCGTCATGATTAGCAGTTTTGTTATATTTTCTAAAACTTGTGTTTAGGCGAATATTAATGTGTAATAATGGTGGATTATTAACCATTAACGGTTCGTGAACGTGCATTAGTGTAGGAAAATGAAACAAAACAGTGCAACATATCACTTCAAGTTCTCTCAAGTAGTCCGCGTGTGGTCTCAGTAAAGTGCCACGTCTTTACTGAAACTCAAGGGGTGTTTACGGGCGGGGGATATCATCTATCATGCATTGTTTAAAATTCATTACCTATTTAAACAAAGTTTGTACCTAACCAAATAAAAACTTGGCTAAAAGGTCCCAGCAACCAGGCCATTAAACTATTGTTAAAAAAAAACCTACATGCCTACCCACACACAATGAAATATGACCACAGCTCAGAAACGGGCTTCATGCCGCCATCTAGCGGCTGCTCGAACCTCATCGAAACACAAAACTGTAAATAAAAATGCGACTAACTTATTTGTTAAACGAGCAGTTGTGTGACTGACACTAGCATGGCCACCATCAGGGATTTTAATTTTGATAACACGAAAATCAAAACTGTAAAACTGTGACTTGGCGAAAAATTGCGTCTAATTAGCGACAAAATTTTGAAAAAAACAGATCTTCGCGAGGTGCTCTAGTTTTTGAGATATATATAAATGTGGCCAAGCTGGAGAGATGCGCCCCAGATCGGCCACCTATAAACACTTATAACTTTTGAACCAGTGACCGACAAATTCTGATATTTGGTGACAAATTTCGACTAATTAGCGACTAATATTTGTCATGTTATCAAAATTAAAATCCCTGATGGTGGCCATGCCAGTGTCGGTCACACCGAGTAGTGGTGCTGCTCGTCAAAAAAATAACACGATAAACCACGAAAGGGATTCCTTGACCACAAATTGCAATTCGCTTACCACTGAGATGCACAATGTCTTCTTCGAGTGCTTTCCCCGGTCTCCCGGTGCACTCTTACTTATTCTACCACACGATGCATGGAATGTATCTAGGCTAGGTATATTTTATTAGTTCACATTTGCCGGATTACACATTTATATCATGCTCATCTTAGAGAAAAAACCATCATCAGAATGCGCTTTACAATCCAAATCATGTGACACCGATAATAGAAGGGACTCAAATACAGAATTATCCAAATCAGAATCCAAATCCAAACCCTAACCAACTGCCAAGTTTTGTAGCTGGGTTGCAAAAGAGAGAACAACAGTTTCCCAACCAAATGGCGCCACAGAACCAGTGGCCAGACTTTTCTAACACAGAACTGTTTAACAATGTCGTTAAGGAGGACCTAGATTCCACAACAGCATATTTGAACGTCCCACCGAATAACTACAGTCCAGATTCCAGTGGGAGTGAGACCAAGTCAGACCCACTGCAAGAGTAACGCCAGAGCCGACCAATTATCACATACGGCTCACTAGTATCAGACCAGGACAGATCTGAGTACAGCCCTAAGAGATTTCGAAAAACTGCAGCGGTTCGGTTAACAAGCTATATGAAAACTACGCCCACTGCCGCCCTACAGGCAATGGTTGGACTACCCTCTCTACACCTCATCTCATCGTATGAGAGGAGGCGGTCCTGGCCGCCTTTCATTATTTCAGTCGGAACACATCCACTGATGGACATAGGCCTCCCCCAAAGGGTTGCCATAATCGCCACACTTGGCAGGCGGGCTGGCAATCGCAGTATGGTGTTGAAATGCATAGAGAACACTGCTGCCCATTCTCTAGTAAGTCCCTTAGTCGCTTTTTACGACATCACGGGAAGAAATAGGATGGTGCTATTCTTTACGTCCGGCAGCACACGGAGCCGCATTTAGGCTCAATATAACAGGAACTCTAAGCAAATACTCTAGAGTCATGCACATACGCATAAAGGAGGATGCGATCAAATGACAACCAATGATGGCATCACCCTGCGACAAACCCCCGAAACTACACTACTTTCAAAACCATTACAACATAACACTCACAGAAGAACGGTGTGACTACTCAGGCCCAAATTAGATGAGAGTATAAACCGACGGATCATAGACAGCCTCCGGAAAAGGAGTGTCAGCTTTCTCACACGAACATAACATAAACATTTCTAGCCCGCTGGGAATGTTCAACACCGTCTACCAGGCAGAGTGTATGAGCACTAGACAAGCGGCTTATGCCATAGAAGCCAGGAGAGTTACGGATACCCGTATATGCATACTCTCGGACGGCGCCTCAGTTCTCCAATCCTTAGGGAAAAATTTATTGCTTCTAGACTAACACAAGTATGTCATATTGCACTAAAACGTATAACTGTATCTAATGGCAACACTGTGACACTGCAATGGATAAAAGGACACAGCGGATTACTAAGTAACGACGCAGCTGATGAACTAGCTAGGAAAGCATCCGGCGCGTCAGTCTGCGGACCCAAACAATCGTACAGGCCATTCAAACAGCTACGCAGGTGGCTACAGAAGTTAACCCACACACAAGCGGAGAGCTGGTGGTCATCGACACTGGGGTGAAGGCTGTCCAAGGAGGCAATGTGATCCTTGTTTAGTAGGCTAACCAGATGTTTATTACGCACGGACAGGACCGGCCTGCGCCTGGTAACGGGGATCCATCACGGGACACTGCTCGCTAAACAAACAATTCCCCACAATAGGCATAACGGACAGCTCTCTGTGCAGGGCTTTCATGAAAGCGGAGGAAACCGTTGCGCATGTGCTCTTTGAATGCACAGGCGTTACCCAGATTAGAACAGAAACCCTCGAGCCACCCAAATCCTTCACAGATGTTCTAAACAGACCTGAGGGCCGATCGCGCTATTTCTCAACGTAATTACCGTTCGAACGGAACGTTTTGGTTTTGGTTTAGTTTTGGTTTAGCTGATGTAAGAAACGGTATCGCGCTATTTTTTCTGAGCGACAAAATCGTTGACGTTACCCAATACTGAAAGTTCGATCGATCGTTCCTCCAACGTAAATTCCAAAGTAAAGCTAAATCGTTTCCGTTGAAATAATTAGCGCGATACGAAATGTGTCTAACGTAACGTTTTTGGTTGTGGTTTGGTTTTGGTATTAACGTTAAAAATTAGCGCGATTGGCCCCCAGGAGACGTAATCAACTTCTGAAAGGAGGTGGGATAACTAGAATAACCACTGGCGGTCGCCATGGCCCACGCACAATGGTCCGCCTGAAGGACTAAGTGAGTAAATGCTGAAACCGAACCTTTTAACATAAAACATAGACAATGCGTCCAAATTCTAAATCATTGTCGTGGGTAGGCAGCGCCATCTCTTGGCTCGCGACTACAATAACATGGCGAGAACTGCTGTCAGGGGGGCCAAAAATGGACGCTTTGGCAGAATCATAATTTGTGATCTGCGTACAATTCATACATCCTGCAATTCACCTGTTTGACAGCTGCTATTTGACATTAGACTTCATTATAGCAATTCATAATTTGTGGACCATTTTACGGAACTCCATACAAAACTGACAAACAGATGAATTGGAATTGTACGCAGATCATATTATGATTCTGCCAAAGCGTCCGTTTTAGGCCCCCAGAAGTCTCCTCTCAAAATATCATAAATGGCGGTGTGTCCGCCATTACACAGCATACGTCTCAATGCAATGTAAATTGAGCCTAACAACTAACTGGGGAAATTAAGGGGATGCGCTAAGGTAGCCCGCGAAATTCAAATTTTCTTAAGTTTTTGCAATTTGCAGGACAGTAACAGGTTGTATGTTGATCTAAATATGATTCGAACAAATATGGCTTTACAGAATTATAATCATAAGAATCAGCATTACAACTCTCTAAGTTCATAAAATCCTACCGAATGATTATTTCTGAAATAAGGATTCAGTAGGATTTTATCAACATACAACCAGGGCCTCAAGTCTGCTATTACAATAGTGTCAGAATGGTCGATCATTGATTTCATAATTGTTGATTTTGACAAGTTTGGTAATCTACTATTATAATGGCGTCATTATGACTTTCCAATGGTCGGCAACTGACACTACATTGAAAGAAATTGCAAAGAAAATGATCGACCATTATGAATTTACCAGATTACGAACTTTTAGCAAAATGACAATGGCATGACAATGGGATCGTGTTGGAATGACTGAATTTATAAAAATAGCAGACTTGGGCCCCTGTTACTGACCTGCAAATTGCAAAAAACTTAAGAAAATTTGAATTTCGCGGGCTACCTCAGCGCATGTGAAAAGAAAGGTTTTTATTTTTAAATTAATTCATTTGTGAAATTGTACCTATATTTATTCGTGGTAAAAAATACATAATTATACATACCCTGGTTCTTATTGAACAATATGGTTTGTCAAGTCATCTAACTAACTAGATACTAATAACATTAATATTATACTTAACTATTTCATTATTTCACCATATAAATTCGAACTTACACACAGCAAAATACCAATTTTACTTAAGAGTATTGAACATTTTATAAGTACTCATCACATAAAACATCAAACTTATTTACTTATTCACTAAAAATACATATTTTGAGCATTAAGTACATGTCATATTATTGTTTTTAAGTAACTACTTATTTTCTAATTATTTAAATTGTATTTTCTTTGTATACTCTGAGTTGTCGAATTTATAAAATGGTAACTCTGTACAATTCACACTAATTATCGTCAAGATTCGAGTACATAAGTATTATTAGAAAAAGTAGGTACAACAAAACTTATATTTAAAAATACTGTAAAGCAATCTTGAAACAACAGATGAAAAGGTGATAATTACTAAAAAACCCTTCCCAAAGTTTTCTGGCCTTAAGGACATATCATGCAACTGCACACTTTGATGATGTCATGTTTTCATGCCGCTGTTCCCAAAAACCTTAGCAAGAAATACTTTCAGGAATATTATTTATCTATGCTATATATATATATATATTTATTTATGCTATCCATTGACGCAAAAATCAGGTACATTCAAGAAAATGGACGGACTTGTATCAAATGGCAAAGTTTTTCAACGCCCTTAAAAATCTACAATATACGTTAATTTTTGTTGGTGTAGCCAGATATCTATATTATAGTTACAAGGTCACAGATATTTTATTATTATACAATATTAAATGGTCACAAACAAACTAGATGGTTACAATATCATAACCAGAGCCTCAAAGATGCTTTGATAGTCGGGGAAGACGACTATTGAGATTAAGGTTATCAGAGATGCATATGAAATAAAAGTCGTGCTGCACAAACCCCAAATAGATTGGGATGCAGGAGGATAATTTTTTGACGTGGTGATGGCAGGTGGGGTCGAACCATTATTGAATGATGGTAGAAACTGTTGGCAGAAAAACAGCCAGATGGGTGGACGACATTCAGAATATCGCGAGTTATGGGGTACCTAGACGGTCAAAATTGCTTGACAAGTACGCTTGACGAGACTTGACGCAACGTCAAGCATGCGTATTAATTTTCATTTTAGACGCCACAGAGTGACCCAGTTTTGATGTTGCACTAAAACAGAAACATTCTGTCTACAAAATTGTGCAAGAAAACAAACAAGACGATGGCTATGACTATTTCGGCTCTTGTCGCGTGCAAAAAAAAATTTTTGCTTGACAAGCATGCATCTAAACGGCCAAGCATGCTTCACAAGCAATGCAAAAATATAATTTTTCATCAAGCACGTAGTTTTGCTTGTCAAGCACATCAAGCTTCGTTTTAAACGGTCAAAATTGATTGACAAGCACGAAAAATTCACGTATTAGTCAAGCAATATTGACCGTCTAGGGACCCCATAAGACCTGGTTGAGACTCGCACAGACCAGGGAAGTATGAAACAAAAGGGAGGACTATACTCAGCAGAGAATGATGTTGTCACGAATATCTACAAATTATACACATACGAAGTTACCTATATGCTACTTTATTACTTCAAAGATGCTCATGATGCATGGCTACAATGATGTTGGCGAGTGCGGTGCGCGCGTCGCAGTTTGGGAAGCTTTCCAACACGTCCACAGCGCGCGCGATGTGCGAGCGCTGGAGGCGCTTCGTTTGTTCTATGCCGTCGCCTTCTAGCACTGCTTCGTATAGCTGGAAAACGTAACTTTATTAGTGCAAGCTAAGGTTATATTAAAATAAGAACTGTTCGCAAAGCTTACAAAAAATTGAGCCGGCACGGGACGACTGGCAGATGAGAAACATCACACTACACACACATTTAAACACTACTACATATATACTGTATAAGTGTATAGTGGCCGATCGCCACGCGGCATGCGTCGCCCCGCCATCAATCGTTTTTACGTGCGCCTATAGATGTTTCACATCAATAAGGCATATTTTTAGGAATATCATCATAAAGAGACATAACGTGACTGGAAGAGGAAAAATTTTGCACCCTAAATTACTTGGAACAAGGGCAGGACAGGCAGGCAGACGAGTTTTAGGAAACATGGTGTACAATCAGCTCAACCTATCGCAGCCCACCGCTGTCCATAGGCCTCTCCAAGGCCGCACCACAACACCCTGCCCTCCGCCTTCCGCAGCCCGCCTGTCCCTCTGCGCCACCTTCTTAAGGTCGTCGGTCCATCGTTGCTGGGGGCTCCCACACTAAGCTTGCCGATACGCGGTCTACACTCCAGGACTCGTCTGCTCTACCGGCCATCGGTCCTTCGACAAACATGGCCAGCCCACTGCCACTTAATTGTGTTTACTCTGCAAACTATGTCGGTAACTCCGGTTCTTTCCAGTATAATTTCATTTCTGATCTTCAAAGAAACTCCGAGCATAGCCCGCTCCTTAGCGCGCTGAGCGAACTTGAATTTGTGGACCTGCCCGACTGTCGAGTGTCCACGCTTCGGTACCGTAGGTCATAACAGGCAGGACACTTAGTTGAAGATATTGATCTTCAAACATTGCGGGGTAGGTGAGGAGTAGACTTGACGTAGTTTTCCAAACGCTGGCCAACCCAACTGGAGCGTTCTGCCAGCTTCTTTCTCAAAGTTGTATCTACCGAGCTGGATGACTTCCCTAGGTATACCCCTTCACAACTTCGAGAAGCGATTCTTCGATGTGGATTGGACTTGGCAAGACAAGTGAATTGTACTATTACCTTGTGTAGAAATGCTACTGAATGTATTTTTGAACCTGGTGGTGTTTAACGAGAGGCAAAACTAGGAATCAGATGCCTAATGTTTGCCCTATCTACGGCAATGACAGACAACTTCTTCAGGCATGATATTCTCTTAGGAATATCGTGAAGAAAGTTATAGGGAATTTCCCGAACATTTTCATCACGTCCATCAGTGTAATTATTGTATATGTAAATGGTACACCAATACCTGCAGTATTGTCTCTCCTTCTCCCTTTAATCAATCCAAAGGTTGTCTGTAAAAGGTCGCTTTTAGCAATAAGACCGCCCATTGTGTCAGCCTATGTAAAATGTCAACTTTTATATCTGTAATTTTTATGATGAACGAAATAAAGAGTATTCTATTATATCAGTGCGATTGTCCTTTAATGCGTCGTGTCAGATCTGTTACTCAATTAAAATGGAGATGGTGTCTGCCGAGAGAAAGTCTTACGAATTCAAACAGACAAAATTAGAGATGACCTTCATAGATACGCAGCACCACTTACAGCATGATAATCAACATCCTGCACGCTCTTCTTGCCTGCTTCGATATACTCGTACAGTTCAGGACGAGCTTCTAACGTGAAGGCCAGTGGCGCCCCCACCAGGGAGAAGCTCGCAGGTTCGGGACCCGTGAAGGTTTCCAGGTCCAGGAACGCTTGCCAGGCTAGGGCCAGGTGACAGCCGAAGAGGTAGCCCTGGAAATTAAAAACATATGTTATGGCTTAAAATGTTCAATATGTTTGTTCGTTTAATAGTGGAAGCCGGACTACCGTGGTTCTAGTGTATCTTTTGTCGGTATAAAGAAAGAAGGCGTACTTTTAGGGTTGTCTACCCAAAGGGTGAAAACGGGAACCCTATTACTAAGGCTCCGCCGTCTGTCTGTCTGTCTGTCTGTCCGTCTGTCACCAAGCTGTATCTCATGAAGCGTGATAGTTAGACAGTTGAAATTTTCACAGATGATGTATTTCTGTTGCCGCTATAACAACAAATAGCAAAAACCGAATAAAATAAATATTTAAGGGGGCTCCCATACAACAAACGTGATTTTTTGGCTCGTTTTTGCTCGATATTGATAACGGCAACAGGTAGACGCTTCAAATATTCACAGAATGTTTAGTTATATATTCACTATAAAAATAAATAGATAAATTAAAATAAAATAAATATTTAAGGGGGGCTCCAATACAACAAACGTGATTTTTTTGCCATTTTTATAGGTAATGGTACGGAACCCTTCGTGCGCAAGTCCGACTCGCACTTGTTTCTTTTCTTTTCTGTTGACTCATGAGATCCGAACCGGTCCCATTATATATTTATTACTTCGCTGCATCTTTGACATTTGAGTTCATTTGAGGATCGGTACAAATTTTTTATCCACATTCCTGACGAATCCCACAAAGTATAATCGGATCGTGGGATCCGATCGGAATAAAGCCTATTTGAATGTTTTTTCACCTTCTATGTTACAAAATTCCTGCGTGCAAGTGCCACCTTGATACCCATGGCTTGTCGTCAGATACCTAAGCATAGGACCTTCTTCAAAATTATTTGGGACAGACCTATTTCTATCACATAGCATGACGTTTTCTATTTCTACTCTACTCGGTAGAAAACTGCCAACTGCATACACGGAAACGCCATTTTTGTTTACTCTTCCGTCGACAAACAGCTTCTCTACGGTACTCGTGCTAAGCCTGCAGGCCAAGAGCTTCTCTTTTAAAAACTGGGTGATAAAACAATGAGTCACCTGTGACTGCAGCTGCGGTTTATGTCCTGCCAGCTTCAGGGCAGCTGAACAGCTCTTGCCTAATAACGCTCCGGCAGCCAACACATGGCGGGCTGACCACTCTCGACCCGCGCATCCAATCACACCACCCATTGGTAGAGGGTCCGTAAGGATCTCCCACTCTGAAACGAAATTGAAGAAATACATATTTTAGTTACGGGATGACATTTTACTTTCTAACTGGTAAAAATCCATTTAAGTCATCAGATTGATGATGTTTGTTAGTAACAATGTTCCAATACAATATTGAAGTATTGGCCGATTACAAAAATTATGTTTATTTATTTAATTTACATGGCTTAAATAACCAATTACATAAATCAAAGTAGGTATATATAATAAGTACAAACATAACACATAAACTAATAACAACAATTAAATACTATTATTCTCACAAAAAGTATGTCCAAAAATATTCTGTTGATGAAACACATAATCCAGAGAGTGACAGAGTAATTTTATATGTCAGAAAAATTATTAATGATACAAAGAACTAAGCAAGAATGCAGGACATTCTTAATGTTTACGAATGTGCTTTCAAGGTCGTGTATCCTAAGAATACAACAATTCTTATGTAAGACAAATGCATATTCTTGCTACATAAAAAAGCGCGCTATGATATGGAAAAGTTATTACTTTTACATTGGCAACGTACTAAAAATGAAAGTTCACTGCTACGCGGAAACCTAACCTTTAGTTCAAAGGTAACCGGAACCCGTGTGACATTTGAGACAGAGAAAACGTCTAGCAAAACCGATTCCTTGCAAGATAGCGATTCATTACAGAAATGTGCATAACACAAATAAACTATTTGCCTCTACAAATTATAACTTTATTTAACTATCAGGTGGCCTGCCAGGGTTGCGGGTTTGTCCGAAAGGGATATCGTGGCCCTGGCACACAGGCAACTGAAGGAACACGGGTGGGTTTTAGTCAGTAAAAGTCTGACACGCCCTCCCGCTCTGCCCATAGCGGGAGAAGTTATTAGATAATTTCCCCGAAAAAAAAAGGTACAACGATACGTACAATTAAAACACATCTCCCAATTTTTTAAAGTTAATAATTTTTCATCCATATATCAACCGTAACAGAACCATAGGAGCTTTTGTACTCATTCACGCAAATAAATACAAGCACCCAATCTTCCCAACCTAGAAAATGACGTCAACACGGAACAAAACCGAAAGTCGCACTAGAACTATACAAACAAATAAAATTGGTCAAAGAGCCACATTCGTTCCCATTGTTTGACTCCGTCACGTACCAATGGAGGGCGCAGCATAGTTCCTTGCGGTACGCGGCGCCGAGAATACTAATGTACTACTATAATGTACCACTTGTAGATTGGAATGCGTTGATTTCCAATGTATTGTGAGCCTGATTTTGTTAGTGGGACCATTTATTATTAGACTATGTTTTGTTTGAAAAGTATGAAGAATGATTACGTTAGTAGAACGCTGCCGAGGGTAACAAAGGTTTATACTTTAATGGGTTGCAACAACAAAAACAAAAGGGCGAATGATCAACTTTGATCACGATGATCTGTTGATTCATCATCATCATTTCAGCCGAAAGGCGTCCACTGCTGGACATAGGCCTCGTCCAAGAGGGGGGGGTTGACATAAGCGCCACGCTTGGCAGGCAGGTTGGCGATCGCAGTATGGTGTTAAAATACATAGAGAACGCTGCAGCCCATTCTCTAGTAAATCTGTTGATTATATCCATATAATTAAGCATTATATATCCAAACCTACAAATTGGTAACCTCACCATTCTTAATCACGCAACCTCAACCTACAATGTGATCATCTACATAGTTAGCATTTGCATGCTAACTATGTAGATGATCACATACATGTAGCTGCGCCTAAATTTGTTCTCACTTAAGTAAATTTGAAGTAGAGGTAATTAGTTAACCCACATCCTCGAAGCAAAAACGAGTTCTACTCACTCATTACCAATGTAAGTACGTTGTATTGGATATCTACTTATTGATTGAATAATTTTATTTTATAAGTTACTTAGAAACGACATAATAAGTAATGTCATAGAAAAGAATTACTCTATTGTAATACCTACCCTCTTCTGATAACTTTCAAATTCCTAGGTACGAGATTTTTTTGCTTTTTCCTCGTCATTGTGTAGCGCTCAGTAAATTTTTTCATTTAGTATCTAATGGAAGAATAATTTACCTGATGCAGACTGTATCTGCTCCTTGGGCAGGGGGCGTGAAGGCAGGGGGTTGTTCTGCTCGTCCCTTTCACCGAGGAACTCCGCTTCTGCCAGATCTCGAACCGCTGACGACATCAGTTCCACCAGCTCTTGATTTCTGTAGATTGAAGAAAGTCATCATCTTAGTAAATAGTGTGACTACTCAATGTATAGCCTATGGGTCATTTAAATATTAGGAGTGGACTGAGTAAGTCCAAAATTACATATCTATAATAGTAATAGTACTAATAGTTAGTAACATTACTAACTATTATCAGATCAATGGTCGTACCATATTGTGAGGTATGGAACTATTCTAAACAATTTATCGTTTTGGGTCTAAGATAAATTGGTCGGTTGGTTGGTATTGGTATTTGGTACTATAGGTGCACCTCTGCCTAACTCTTTGGAGATTACAGGCATGATGATATGTTAAGTATTATCTATACATAATAGAAATTAAAGTCGCTTTTCTTGTCTGTTCGTGTGTCCGCGTTGTAGTTCTAAACTACGCAGCGGGTTTTGATGCCGTTTTCACAATCAGCTAAGCTCCATTTACACGGTGCAAGTTTCTGGAACGTACAAGAGCAATACTCGCATGCTATAAGCACGTTAAATTATTGTCATTCATGAATTGCATGCAAGTGTTTAAGCGCTTGCGATTTCTGTAAAATGTCATACAATAATTGAATGCAAGTTTTGCTATTCAATAATTGCACTCGACTTCTGTGTTCTCCGAGGCAATTATTGCATGCAAGTTTTTCTTCGTCTAAACACAGCGTTGCACGTCCTTGTACAATTGATTCAAGTATTACCTGTACTTATTTGCGTTGCCAAATATTCCATTCAATTTTATTGAACGTCTTCTCAAGATTTTTTTTAACTTGTTTTTTGCTCATGTTTCAATCAAAGAAACATTTCATGCCAGAATTCAATGCGGTGCCAGTCAATTGTTGCTTCAATTTTATGGTATGCCACAGGCAATATGCTTGCACCGTGTAAATGGAACTTTACAGATGTTATTCCGGAAGGTTTATGTACAGACGTCAGCAGGTCAAGCTACCCGAAACTGTCAGATTTTCGCAATCAACCTTGAACCTTATGCTTTAACGATAAAGTAGAAAATCTTTAAAGAAATTTGACAGGTTGCAGTAGCTTGATGTGCTGGCGTATGTACATAATAAATTAAAGTTATATAAAAAAATATATCTCGATATATTCAGCTGCATCCGGTTAGACTGGGAGCCGACCCCAACATAATTGGGAAAAGGCCAGGCAGATGATGATGAAATAAAGATATGTCGATGTTGTTTTATAATTATGTGGGATCATATATTGGGATTATATGATCCCCGGTGCAAGTGTGGAAAGGGAACACCAGGGTTGATTTTAGTCAGTAAGAGTCTGACAGACCCCTCCACCCGCCCCGGAGCGGAGGACATCCATGAGGATTTTTCAACCCGGGCACAAAAAAAAAAGTCGTTAAAACCGTGCGAAGCTAGCTCGCTAGTGTGTGATAAGTTACAAATCTCGACAACGTGTACTTTCTTATCTGTATCTTTAGCCCAAGACGAGAATCCGCAGCTGTAGCCCGCGAAATTCAAACCTCATATAATACGATTCGCAACTATAACAGATTTGTATTTACATAATTATAATCATTAGAATCATTGATACATCTCTCTAAGTTATAATTATTTGCTTTTTATTATTAATAATTTTTTGCAAAGTTATGAAATGAAATGTTTATTGAAACCACGTAAATACACATTTAAGGTATTCTCTCTAAGTTAGATTAGTTCCATTGAATGACATTTCATAAAAAAAAATGTTTTCTTTGTTTGTCTAAAGGGCCTTTTACGCATAGCGTATGTCAGTCCAATCGTATCCTAAACAATAATAATTGTACTTTCACAAGACGTGGGCCATTAATAATGACTTCTTCATGAAATCATGACATTGGGGACTAGGGCGATGACGTTGAAGACAATTAAAACGATAAACGAATCTCATCACGTTCTTCAAATGCAAAATGGTCGCCATTAAAAGCCCATAAAGAACGCATTGCGTGTTAACACCATTACATCTAACAATGGGCGGATTGACATGTTCTCTCGAGTGAAGAGATTTGCGTAGCTGGGTCATTGGGTCACCGTAACCTATGTTCATCTGCCTTATTACAACCTCGGTTTATTGGCTAGGGCAATTATTTCGCAATTAATCAACTCAGCCTATCGCAGTCCACTGCTGGACATAGGCCTCTTCCAGGCTGCGCCACAACACCCTGTCCTCCGCCTTCCGCATCCAGTCTGACCCAGCCACCTTCTTAAGGTCGTCGGTCCATCTAGCTGGGGGGCATCTCACACTACGCTTGCCGATACGCGGTCTCCACTCCAGGACTCGTCTGCTCCATCGGCTATCGGCCCTTCGACAAACATGGCCAGTCCACTGCCACTTCAGTTTGCTTACTTTGCAAGCTATGTCGGTAACTCCGGTTCTTTTCCGGATAATTTCATTTCTGATCTTATCCTTCAAAGAGACTCCAAGCGTAGCCCGCTCCATAGCACGCTGGGCGACCTTGAATTTGTGGACTAGCCCGACTGTCAATGTCCACGTTTCGGCACCGTATGCCATGACGGGCAGGACGCACTGGTTAAAGACTTTAGTCTTCAGACATTGCGGGATAGGCGACGAGAAGACTTGACGCAGTTTCCCAAATGCCGCCCAACCCAACTGGATCCTTCTGTCGGCTTCTTTGTCAAAAATGTGTCTACCGAGCTTGATGACTTGTCCTAGGTAGACATACTCCATCACAACTTCGAGAAGCGACCCTTCGATGTGGATTGGACTCGGCAAGACGTGCGAATTGTACATGACTTTTGCCTTGTCCAAATTCATGCCGAGGCCAACCCGCCGAGAGGCTCCGTTATTATTATTTCGCAATAGTTACATAAATTATGAATAATAAGTGATTTTCGAAAGAAAATTAATATCTACAGATTAGCACGATGGAGTTTTAATCGTAATTATTCAGCTACCGATTTTTTTTCATGTAAATGTTCCCGCAATCTCCTGGGGCTTATTTAATAAAACCGTCAGGCGACAATCCAACAATCTGAAAATTGTGTAAGTTTATTTCATATGATGATACATAGATATGTGCCGCATTGTCAGTTATATTGAAAGCACCCTGGTTGATAATCGAAAAAGTCTGAGTCAAATTATTTATTTTAAATAGGCACTTAAAAGGCACTTTTGAACGTCAAAATTTACATAAAATAGAATTGATTCTAGTCGCCCCTTCCAAAAGGTAGTTTCGTATGGAGAAGGTTGGGGAAGATACTCCAACGTTACTCTTTTAAAATGTTGAAATTATTGTAGCCATCATCAGCCTCAAGGGGAAGACGACCATGTCAATAAGGGTATGTTGTTCAAAGATGAAGTTCAAAGATTCTGTGGTCCAGGTTCCTAATGAAGAACGATAGCCCAAATATAATTTTTTAGTATGTTTCTAACTTAGAAACTTACATAAGAAGTCCATATTCTTCTATTCTAAGTTATTTAGGAAAACTTACAATAATTAGAACAATACTTTAATCAAAAGAAGCAAAATATGTAGAGCGTGGCAAAAGTTGCATTGTTTATTACAATTTATTATTACTATATCGTGTGGTTAATGTTTATGAACAAGATTACACAAAGATTACTTTATATCGTCGTACATCGTCGAGCTCCTTAAGTTCTGAGTTGAGCTGCACGATTACAAACAAATGAGTGCACTGACTGGACAGGTCCACTCAATCTGTGTGGTTCTTTCCTCAAAAGACCATTTCAGACACCAATCTACATGGCCTTCACATGATCTGACCAAGGTTATGTCTGTAGATACTTTAAAAGAGACCTCTGAGTTTTTTTTGCCCTTTCTTCTCAGAGTAGTCAGATAGGAAACGCCGATCGAATCTAGTTTTTAAAATATGATTGACGTGTTTTTTTTAAGTGTTTGTACAAACCTACTTACAAAAATAAAAATCATTTATCATTATAATTTATCAATGTACCTACACAGTGCATACTTAAAAAAAAAATTGTAAAACATTCTAAAAAAATATATTAAAAAAAAATGATATATAAGTATTTTTTAATATTTAAATAAATAACTCATTTGTGTCCATTAAAGTACCAAGTTACTTTACTTATGTTAAGATTATGCATAAAACTTTGGTAATGCCATGAATATTATTCATGAAATAAAACTGAATTCTAAGTTGATGTACCTAAGTGAATTTAAAATGATAAATATAGTAAGTTACTTAGATATGCATTCCATAAATATTATTTTATTCAGCTTTCATAATCAATGAGTTTGTTAGGTCAAATTATGTTATTTGTAAGAAACCTTGTCACCAATATTAGTCAAGTTTTAGTTGTTGAATACTTCAATAGGTAACAACGATTTTCCTTTTGCTAGTAAAATTTTATTAATCATTGAAATACATTGCAAGCTATAGTTTTGTATAATTTAAAAGCATTTTTTCATTTTTGTAAATGTGAGTACCATGGAGCCGTTTATGATGTATGTTGACTTAAAAAAGCCTAGCAGTTGAGAGTATGTCATGCTCACTTAAATGTCTCGCTGATGGTGGCGCGTGTGTTGGATCATTCGGTTCCCTACAAAGTGGTTGAGCTGGATGGTGCTGATCCACGCGTCATGTTCGTGAACGGGCGCTGTCAGTTGAGGCTGGTCATCTCTTAACTGCCAGGGCTTATTTTGTAATCTTTTAATCTTATATTTTGAATTGTTTTTTTTTTTTTTTTTAATATACTTATTTTTGTTTTTTACATTGTTCTCACATATAGAAGCGACAAGAATAATGTACCCAGGATTTTGTAATATCTTGATTTAAAGAGTGTCCTTGGAGTTTCTTGCCTGTTCTTCTCCATAGAGATCTACGTTTTGGAATGGGCAAATAGCTTCCACTTTCTGACTAACTGACCGACTCTTTGACAATTCAAAAGTGCCTGTAAATGGTTTATTTGAAATAAATGCTTTGAGTTTGAGTTTGAGTACAATTTTTTTTTTAAATATTTACATTTTTTTTTATGAATGCGGTAAGTACATTGTTGTATTATATTATAAAGTAATCTTTATGTAATCTTGTTCATAAACATTAGCTGCCAATGAACTAGTTAATACTAGACGTACACCTTAACCTAGGAATTCGAAAGTCAATAAAACAAGATTATATTCTAAAACGAGAGCAAGTGTAACAAGCAGCTGATATTTAACATAAACCTATAACTCCTGCAAGTCACTGTCCCGAACATGGATCTAATAATAATTAAAAAAGAACGAGAAAATGTACTGGGAACCTCCTCCTTTGTAGGGTTCCGTAATCAACAAGGAACCCTTATAGTTTCGCCATGTCCGTCTGTCTGTCCGTGCTTAGCTCAGAGTCTCTTAGTACTAGAAAGCTGTAATTTGACATGGGTCATTATTTCATTAATCACACCAACAAAGTGGTAATTTTGATATGTGAAAAAAATCATGGCAGTAGTAGGTATATTTATAACGAAATTAAAAGGAAAACTAACACAGCTAAGTAGGCTTTACAAGATAACGAGTAATAGTCAACCAACTTGGAGCAGTTGGAGAATTGACCGTGACGTATATCGATGTATGGGAAAACATGTTTTTCAACTACAATGTTAAGTTTGTTGAACTACGGAATCTTCATTGTGCGTGGTCCGACACGCACTTGGCCGGTTTGATTTTAAGTCGGTTAAAACATCGTGTTAACTTTCACTGTTGTAGCAGTCAACGGTAGGTTATCTACTCAGCACCGCTAAGTTGCATAACGTTGAAGTTGAAACGTAAAATATTGCGTTACATCTCAGACTGGATTGTGTATACTCGTATGGTTCAACACTAGGATTATGGTACAGTAGTGGTCAAGTTTATGAATACCTTTGATAGGAAAGAGGTATTTGACACTTATGAAATATTTTTAAGGGAAATATTTAATTGATCCAAACACAATTTAATGACCTTCTAAGCATGTTCTTTTTTTTTATTGAATAATTAAACCTTGATTTTTTTTGTCTCCAAATATGACAGCTTTTTGATGTGAAACATCTATGGCCGCATTAGCCGCACGTAAAACCAATTGCAGGCGGGGCGACGCATGCCGCGTGGCGACGCGTCGCTACTATACAGTCTATTGTAGTAGTAGTGTGTAAATAATTTCGATGTTTCACATCTGCCAGGCGTCCCGTGACGGCTCAATATTTTTTTTTAAATGGGTCTCTTTTTAGCGTTCTTGCCTTTTTTCAATGTTGATTCCAGTTACTTAACTACACCGACCAAATGAGGCAAGTAAGGTTAGAAAGTTGACCAAATACAGTGACCAAAGTTGACCAAATACAGTGACCAAAGTTGACCAAATACACGAGCCGAGCGATCGAAGCCAGCGGTGCCGCGGCACGGCATAGGCCGGCGAGCGCTACATCCAAATTGGTCGCAGTTACTTATTAATTTTTAGGAAACCAAACGGTATTATTTGGTGTTCGATCAAATACAAGCCTATCTAAAATAGTAAGTATTTGTAGCAGATTTTAGGGATGAGAGTACGCGATACGCGTCAAAATTAATGGCGGCTCTGCGCAACTCGCTTCGCAGTACCCCACCCCCCCTGACACATGATTTCGTTACTGCGCAGCGACTCGCCTCGTGTTCCAAGCCGCCATAAAGTTTGAATCGGGCTGTAGGTAGGTGCTGTTTCTATCTTGCCACTGCTTTTAGGCGCCATGATGTCTTTCACTCCACGACGTCTTTCTTCAGCTTTGTGAAAACCTCAAACTATTCAATAAGCACTACATTAAAACAAAGCGTACTTTTCCAACACTTTCTCATCATATCTCTCTTAATTCATGTCATGTCTTTCACATCACAATGGGAATTCCAATCATTTCCATTTACAGTGTAACCTTTCGAGAGAAGCTTTCAAAGTTTTCTCTCTATGCGTCACGATCGTCAGGGAATTAGGTCTATGGCCAAATATTTTAGAGAAACGGCAATTATTTTGATGGGGCCGCATTAATATCAATTTTTCATCGAGAACAGTCAATTTTAGTAGGTGCCTATACGTACATTGTATTGTATGTTTTAAATGAAGAAAATTAATCTCAGACAGCTTCAAGAATCAAGATGCATCTCGGTAAAAATAAAAACAACAAGCATGACTTAGGTAAAGATGGTTTACTTTATTTATTAGGTAGGGGAAAAAGTCTTTTCGCATTATAGTATGTATGAGCTTCTAATAAAATCTCTTTGGCTATACTATTTGTTGGCTGGTTTTGGTATCATTGAAAGTTTAAATTTTAAAGAACATAATTCCAAATTCAAATTAGGAAAATGTGTGATTTTCATTTGTTTTTCGTACTGTCAAGATGAGTGAATCTAATGAAGAAATTCGATACATTTTAAAATTTTACTACAAAAAAGGTAAAAATGCAACGCAAGCCGTGAAAAAAATTTGCGATGTTTATGTACCTAGTGCAGTGTCTGTGAGAGTAGCACAAATTTGGTTTAAGCGTTTTCAATCCGGAAATGTTGATGTCAAAGATGCACGTCGCTCTGGTCGCCCTATTACGGATAAAATGGATGCCATTTTTGAAAAAGTGGAGCAAGATCGGCATATCAGTAGTTACGACGTAGCTGAAGAACTGGGAATTGACCACAAAACAGTTTTGGCACATTTGAAAAAAACTGGGTACACAAAAAAGCTTGATATTTGGGTACCTCACGAGCTCACCGAAAGAAACCTAATGAACCGTGTGCTCATTTGTGATTCTTTATTACGACGTAATTAAACCGAACCATTTTTGAAGAAGCTAATAACTGGTGATGAAAAGTGGATCACGTACGACAAGAACGTGCGAAAAAGGTCGTGGTCAAAGGCCGGTCAGGCTTCACAGACTGTGGCGAAACCCGGGTTAACTCGCAACAAGGTGATGCTGTGTGTGTGGTGGGATTGGAAGGGCATTATTCATTATGAGCTGTTACCACCAGGCAGGACCATCGATTCTGAACTCTACTGCGAACTCTGCGACTGATGAGATTAAAGCAAGAAGTTGAGAGAAAGCGGCCGGAATTAATCAACAGAAGGGGTGTGGTTTTTCATCATGATAACGCTAGACCTCACACATCTTTAGCCACTCAGCAAAAATTAAGAGACTTTGGCTGGGAGGTGTTAATGCATCCGCCGTATATTCCTGACCTTGCACCTTCAGATTTCCGCCTGTTTCGGTCTCTTCAGAATTCTTTAGGCAGTGTCAGGTTAACATCACGAGAGGACTGCCAAAACCACTTGTCGCGGTATTTTGATCAGAAGTCCCAAAATTTCTATAGCAATGGGATCATGTCCCTACCTACAAAATGGCAAAAAGTTATCGAACAAAATGGTACCTACATACTTTAGTATGTAAATAAACTTTATTAAAAAATGTTTTGAATTTTCTTAAAAAATGCGAAGAAACTTTTTTCCCAATCTATTATATTCGTTTGCCGCTAAGTATTAGCGACAAACGAAAGCAACTATTACCTATCCCAAGATTATAATTAGTTAGTAAGTAATGTCGTTACGACTACTGCAAAATCAATTAAGGTACATACGTTAAATTATACTTAGATTTTGCGACCTTTTTCTCTCCAAGGCATCAGTTTATGCCAGCCCACTTCTTTACTGTCTTTTTTCGTTGGCTGCCTACTTTAATTATGTAAATTAAGACCATTCTATGTGTCTTCAATAGATTTATTCGTGATTTCGTCGCCCCTCTTTATCTCTACTCAATTATCATACATTTTCAACACGACTACCTCCCCTCTCCGTAATCTATCGAAATAAAGATTTATGCGACCTTTCACCCAGATAATCTGTCTCATTTACATACATGTCGTGAAGCAACACGTTTGGAGGCAGATTTGATTTTACACAAACAAATAATTTATCAGATGAATAAGTTTTTCTTAAGCCGTAAATAAACAAAGCTGTTTCCATTTTACTGGTACTTAAGGCGCTGACAAGAGGCAAATGATAAAAGTAGGCTTGTCTTAAACAAAAAAATTGCCAAATCTAATATAGTTTGTAGTAGCAGAAAAAATATATGTTATTCTTGAACATATTACTCAGAACTTGGTTGTTACCAAAACACGTTTAGAAAAAAGAAACTCGATACAAATTAACGGTAAACTAACTCTTTACTTTGAGTTTCAATCCAAAATACGAGTATCTGTATTAAATATCACCGTACGGTTGGTATTTAATTCATAACAAAAACGTCTTATTTATATACAGAACTTGGTTGTTTTTTATTTTCGATTACTCAGCTCATTTTTAAGTAAATAGATCATTGCTTCATATTTTGCAATAAGTTACAAGCGTTGTGTCATCGGGCTTCTCTTTCTTCTGTATGTACTCTGACCGCGGTTTAGCTGTTGTCAGCGTCTTAACTAAGAATGATCACAGGTCAGTCTACAAAATGCAATGATAGCATACCTATGCGTTTTTTTTTGTGTAACGACTTTCCTCTCGCTCTCTGTGGGGGCGATTTCGTGAAAAGGGACGGAAGTGTGTAACAGGATGACAGCTTGAACATGGAATAAGTAATTTTTTATAGCATTGAATTTGTAAGTACTTTATATTAACCTGAAATTAATGAAATCATTGAGTCATGGAATTAGTAAGTACTATATAGATTGTAAGTAGAGGGGGTGGATCGACCAGTGGGCCACCACTAGTAGTGAATAATTATTTCAGTATTTTTATTTTTTTAGGTTAATTTATGTGGCTGCTCAGTTGTTTATTGTTTGCACCAAGGTGTTACCTATCATATTATTACGCGACTACAGTACTGAAACCTCGCTCGTTTTTTCACATTCGCACTTGTCGCAGTCAAAGCCAACACATACTTCAAACTGGTCGTATAGATGATAGCAAGTGGTACTAGACTCGTAATAGATCCATGGAAGCGAAAGGCGGGCCTACAGCGCCAACCCCAAATAACTTGAAATAAAGTCGGAAGGATGACATTCAGGTCGCATATAATCAATAACAAATTCATCATCTGCCTAGCCTTTTCCCAACTATGTTGAGGTCGGCTTCCAGTCTAACCGGATGCAGCTGAATACCAGTATTTTACATGGAGCGACTGCCTATCTGACCTCCACAACCCAGTCACTGGGTAACACGATATGCCTTGGTAAGACTGCTTGTCAGACTTTTGGGCTTCTGACGACCCGTAACAACTGTCAAAGATCTACTAATGACAGCCGGGACCAACGGGAATCACACACATAACATCACGCCTGTAAACCCCGAAGGGTTAAGCAGAGGCGCACTTATAGTACACCCACATTTGGCGAGCCTATTGTTATCATTCGGGCACAAATCCAGACTCACGGGGGCACGGAGGAATCTTGGTATGAAAAGATGGTCACCCATCCACGGACCAACCGCGGCAAGCGTAGCTTAACCTGATCGATCGAACCGTGCGGTAGTTATTATTTAGCCACAAGCTCCTCCAACAACAAATTCAGGATCATTATTTCCCTTAAAACACATAAGGATTTGTTTATAAACGTTGCATGCTTAAAGTCAAAAGACATTTAAACATCAGGTAAGCTTAAGCAGACGTTAATCATAACTTAACTAGAGGCAACGTTTACAAATAAACCCCAGTACCAACAACAATCAGCTCACTCACCTCAAATTAGCCAGCTCCGAACAAGAGTTAGCCAGCAAATAGTCTCCACTCAGCAGAGCTATCTTGTTGCCGAACATCATGTCATCAGGCTCAGCTGCTATGGGCTGCCGGGAGTTCATGTTGACCAGGCCTTTGTGCACCAAGTGGGAGGTACGGATCATCTCTGTCACTTCAGCGAGGGCGCGTTGGCTGATGGGAAAGAAAAACACACTGATAATTACCTAAAAGAACAACGATAATTAAAACCTATTTACTCGTACTTCTGATTGTTTGCTGCTCGCACGCGGAAGTGCTCGCAGTGAAACCGCGATGAACCTCGTCAATAATAACACCTATCCTATGTAATCCTTATCCTAACTAATATTAGGTATGTGAAAGTGAGTTTGTCCATGAAATCCGTAGTATCGGCCGAATGTTGCTGACTAGAGCAGACTAAGGCTAACTACGGCGAACGAAAAAAAAGACGACAGTCAAAGAGATAAGACAAAGTCAAAAATGTGACCTGAAGTCGGGTAAGGACTCAAAGTCAAAAAAAGAAACTTTGGAAGTCAAGAAACGGTCGAACATTTGGCCGATACTTTGGATTATCGCTTTGAAGTAGACCCCCCGGATTAGGACATAGGTAGGATATTTTTAATCCCGGCAGGAAGTTCCCGTTGGATAAATTCCGACCACACGAGCGAAGTTGGGGAAAAAAGCTAGTATGAAGATAAGATAAATAAGATAATCGTAGTGATAAAACTATGAGGGTATTATGTTGCTTTGCCAAAGAAAGAGAATATACTTTTGGACAAAAGATCAATAAGATTGAAAATTGTGGTACAGAAACTAGCTTAGTCGGTAAGATGTGGTCGTGGATGAAGAAGATGGAGGAATGAAATGGAGGCATTCCTTTTTAAACACTAGTAAGCAATTCAGAAGAGCCGTTGCCGAAGTAGGTAAGCAATGGTTCATCTATGCTTACTTCTTCCATATTATGGGTAAATACACGTGTTAAATTCTGAATATGATTTTTATTTTACATCTCCTAAAGAGCATTGCTTTAAAATAGTTACTCTTGGCTTGGGATCGTAAATTCTAACACTTTCGCATAACCGTGTTTTTTTACAGAGTTATAATTATCAAACGTTAAACAGCGTTGTGCGTCACTGGTTACATAGAAAGTTAAGTTAACGGCATTCGTGTTCCGATTCCATGTCCACATGAGCATTAATAAACAATTTATACGAATCGAAGTCCCAAAAGGTGCCAGCCCGCGACTTTACACATCTATTGGCGAACGCACGTAGGATATACTCAATATTCATAGATTTGCTTTTTGATACTGTATATTTTCCAAGCATGTTTAAAATTCTCACCTTCACCACCATCCATCGTTCATCGTTTCCTAAAATCTCTCTATTCTATCTGATTATGCCGAGCCTGTCCGAAAGGGATTTCAGTCGGTAAAAGTCTGACACGCCCTCTCGCTCCGCCCAGAGCGGGAAAAGTTATTTGATAATTGCCCATCCAAAAAAAAAAGAACAAGATGAGTGGAAAGGATATCGTAGTATTACCTATTATTAATTTATTATAGTCAGAACTCAAATCTTTTCAACTAGTTTTCCTCACTGTTAACCACACTCAATGACTATACAGCTTTGGCCACACACGATGATAAACTCACAGAGAATTATCTCTGGACCATACATCAGTATCATGAGCATGAATAACACTTTGCATTATAAATATCTTTATAATTAATAATTGAATACACCATTGCACGCATGTCTGTTGTATCATCAGGAAGTTTTATGGATAGTTGTTCAGTGATAAATAAGGAAGTAGAATCCTCGTTCGAACCTTCGACCGGCCAATGCCCTTTCCATAATTTGTAGGTGCACTGTGCAGCAAATTGCACGCTTAATGTCTGCCTTATAAAATAGAGGTCTTTTAAAATCATATAATCGAAAGATTGATGAAACATATTGAATGGAAAATTAACCGCGTTCTCTACTCTAAGGTTTATTTCGAAAGTGATGATATCTGCTGGCGATGAAACTGATTTAGAACTAGTTTATTAAAGATTCTGTGTTACAGTTAAATCACATTAAAATGCTATTAACAAATTTAAATAAATAGTTAGTGGTATTGGTTCAGTTCCAATCTCAAAAGTTCCTGGCGTTGGCCTTCCCACTCTTACAAGCTAGACGTGCCAAGCTTGCCAATGCCAAATTGCCAACCCCATTGAATATTTTACATTTTTAGTACCTACCTTAAATAAAATAGATACGCAATTAAATTGCCTAGTTAAAACTGAACTGTTTAGAAACTTATCTCCTGACGTGTCGTGGCAAAACAATTGCCCATCAGCATTATAGCTAACAGGGGCTGACTTATAAATGTTCAGATGCACCCGTATGGTCACTCACAGGGCTTATTATTTATAACTACAAAATATATGCTTACGTATATGTAATCTTATCCGAGGATAAAGTTACATAAATAAACGTAAGCTTTAAAATCATTGATAGTATTCATTTAATGTTTTGCTCACCTGTGCAGAACTCCAGCAGCCTTATCCTGTTCCATGTCAGGTATCTCGGGGCTGTGGCCGGCAGCTTTCGATACAAGCAGCACAATGAGCCCCCATGCTTGCATGTTGTTCTTGCCATTGTAGATCAGATTCCTAGACAAAGATTTATTGATTTAGATCATTTAATTTGTAAGGAACATCTTCTTAGTTCAGCTCCTGCTTCTCTTGGTTAACGGCATGTCCACTTTAATTCCTAGCGTTTTGAGAGCGTCTGCTGTTGCCAGGAGCCAGTAGTGACCCGTAAAGCTTATACTTCATGAATTGGGTATTGTTTTAATCCTTCTCTTACCTCCATTATCATAGGAATATATATTATATACCATACCGTTTCTGGCTTTTTTTAAACGATTTTAGGTACCTAAGGATTTAAGGACCCTATTGATGCTGCTATAAACTATGGTTCACAAGTATAATTATGACACCACCAGTATGCTGCAAAAATACAAAGAAGTTCTCTCCAGATTGCTTGGCGCTAGACGGGTTAGGTAAAATCTAGGTCGAATTTAAAGATTGTGCGCGTATTGACAGATTCCCTCACGGTCATTTTAACGTTTTATAAGAAAGATTTTGCAACGCTTTGCAAGAGATCATGGACGCCACTTTTACTGTTAATTAATTGAATTAACTGATTGAACTGCCAATTACGCGAAAAGACAGACGTGCACACAAGAATTGTACATGGTGTTCATTGATCTGGACAAAACGTATGATATAGAGTACCTCGGGATGTGTTGTGGTGGGCCTTGAAAGAGAAAATTGCCCAGGAAGTACTTATGTAGAGTTAATTCGTGCTATGTACAGTCAATCTTGTACCTACGTCTGGTCGGCTGCTGGCTATACCGACCAGTTCAATGTGGCTGTAGGCTTTCACCAAGGGTCGGCTTTAAGTCCTACACTCTTCCTTTTACCTTCCTCCCGGACCTCCGTTCAGATCAGACGCTCATTTTGCTACCATTTACCAATTTTTTTACTTGTTTATAATAATATTTTAGTCAAAATAATAACTTCAAAATAATTGGAGTGCATAAACGGCAAGAGGTTTTAACTTCGAGACCACGCCAAGTACGCAACACCTAACGAGTACAGCCGGCGCATGCTGCGAGCGCTCACAACTACAGAGAAAGACAGGTACGCAACATATTGTCAACGCCTGCGCACTGTTGCAATCCTGCTTTATCCCTGTCGCTGGTACTACTGTCTATCTCTGTCGCTGGGCGGTAGCAATATCGGAGACATCTACAGTGCGCTCAACTACACACAATCAGCATGAAAGAGTGACGTTTTTGACAACGCCCGCGCATTGCTGCTGCCCTGGTACCTAGCTCTGACTACTGTTCCTGTTTTAAGACTTAATGACAACAGTAAAACTGCGAAAGAGAGGGGTGTGTTTGGTAGTCACTGCTTCTAATACTTAATCTCATTAATAATAATTAATAATACTTTTATTAATAAATAAAATGATGCGGACGCCAAATTCGTCACCTCTAAATCAACGTGTTGCTTCAGAGCCGAACATGCAAGTCATGGCTGAAAATATCGATAGCAGTAATAATCACCTGCAGACATAAACGTAAACATGCATAGGTTGAGGAGAATGATCTCATGGAGGAAATGAAGGAACTCTTCAGCAACTTTAAAGTACAACAGGATGCAAAACTTCACTCTTTGCAAGATTCCATAAACGGCATTATTAAACAAAACAATGAATTTCGCGAGTCATTTGCCATGATATCAGAACAGTACGATGAAATGAAATTAAAGCTCGAAAAGGTACAGGAAGAGCGAAAGGAAGAGCTGTCTTAAATACGACAATTGGAAGACAAAATTGAAAGTTTAGAAATGAGTAAGAAGAGCACCAGTATTGAGATGAGAAACATACCTGCAAAAAAAAGGGAAACAAAAGTGGACCTGCTGCAGGTTATTTGTGGCTTAAATTATCAAATCCTGAATTTGCATATTCGTGATATTTACCGTACGAATACCAAATCCTCAACTGTCAAACCCATTTTGTTAGTGTCCTGCAAAGGACAAATTCTTTAGTACTTACAAAAACTACAACAAAGGAAGCAGGTTAAACACTAATCACCTAGGACTTCAGTACCCGCAAATTCCAATATATATTGCCGAAAACCTGACATTTTTATCCATTATGTAAATACTAGGAACAAGCACTAAAACCAGGCTTAAAAAAATAGGTGGCTCGTTTAGATGCCAGTGTATACGTTTTCATAATAAACTTTCTAGCCATATTCAAGAATTAAGCCTTAATAAATTCAAATGTTTTATAAAGCGGAAACTGTGCCAGAAAGCATTTTATACTGTTAAAGACTATATTGAGGACAAAAAGGCTTGGGATTGAGCTGTTCCAATTTACAGTGAATCTTGATTTGATTTTTTTTTGCCAACTATTTATATTTTTCTTTTTAATAAATAAAAAGAAAAATTTAAATAGTTGGCAAAAAAAAATCAACCATTTTAAATACCTAAACTATGACATGAATATTTACTTTGTAAAGTATTATATTATTATAAATGTGAGGACTATGTGCATTGTTTTTTTATTTTTATTCTCAATCAAAAAAAAATTAATGCAGGTCTGGCAGTTTGAGTACTTTATGCGGCCTAACCAAATGTCCTTTCTTTGGTATTGTTCGTCGAATCACTGAGCTCCTTAAGTTTTGAGTTGAGCTGCACGATAACTGACAAATGCGTGCACTGACTGGACAGGTCCACTCAAATCTGTGTGGTTATTTCGTCAAAAGACCATGTCAGACACCAATCTACATGGTTCTCAAATGATCTGACCAAGATTATATCCGTATTCTATATACACATCGACATTGATTAATTTTATAATATACAATGACATGAATATTTACTATTATATTGTTTTAAGTATTGTAAATGTGAAGACTATGTGAGTTATTGTTCATTTTTCTTTTTTTCTCAGTTAGTTTTTATCATAGTCTGGCAGTTTGAGTAATTTATGGGGCCTACCCAAATGTTATTTCTTTGGTATTGTTCGTTGAATCGTTGAGCTCCTTAAGTTCTTAGTTGAGCTGCACGACTACTGACAAATGCGTGCACTGACTGGACAGGTCCCCTCAATCTGTGTGGTTCTTTCGTCAAAAGATCATTTCGGGCACCAATCTACATGGTCTTCACATGATTTGACCAAGATTATGTCTGGACTTTAAAAGAGACTGTGACCTCTGAGTTTGTTTCGGCCTTTCTTCTCAGAGTAGTCGAAAACGTAACGCCGACCTCATCTAGTTTTTTTTAATATGATTGACGTGTAAAAGTGTTTGTACAAACCTACTTACAGAAATAAATCATTTATCATTTATTTTTTTAAGGAAAGCGGCTGTTCTATCTTACTCGGCAATTTGCTAAAGTAAATTTTCCTTCTGCTGGACAGCTCATGGTAAAATTTATCTTCGGAAAAAAGAAGGTATGCAGTCGATGCATATAAAAATTGAAAGCGATCTAGGGAAAATAAATTCTAAAATCTAGTCTAAAATAATTTTAACCGGTACTTATCTTGAAATACTACGTGTTACATACTACATAAAAATACCCCTTCATACAGAAGACGTCGAAAAAAGTCAGATTTTTAACATTTATCTTTCTCTATCATTCCGGCCACTTACGTTCCCAAATAATTATATGCTTCAAATTCACTGTGGATAACATAAACGAGATATTATATTATATATTCCATATCTAAAGATTTGGAATCAATTAGTGTTTCTAAGTCTTTCAATTGTTCTCCCTACGAATGCACCAAGTACGTTAATAAGTCCGATAAAAAACTTAATATTTATTTCAAATGAACATACGAAGCATAAACTCAAATTTTAATGACTTTCTATTCTCTTAGATTCAATTAATAAAAAAATAAAACTTTTATTAGCAGGCATCGTAGGCCCATAGTGTGTTAGTTTACAAGTAACTTAAAAACTATGTTAGTAGTAACAAATTACGCACACAATACAATACAACGTTTAAACGTCAAAAAACAAAACAAAGCAAAGCCAGGAGGGTTAATCAAGCCCCATGTCTGACATGTAGCTTGATAAACCTATCCATTGTAGGCCCTTCTAACCTATCAGAAACCCCTTTCAGAATGCTATTGCAGCTCCCTCTCACTCTGCGCATTATTGACGCCACTTTCTTGCGCATGATCGCGAAATAATCATCCGTGTGCGCATCAGCGAACATCTGTGATGCACACAGTAAGGAGGAAGCCTCAACAGCATCCTGAAGGCATTGTTGTATTGAATCTGCAGGGTGTTGTCAATTTTTTGGGTGTGATTAGCCCACAGGCTGCTGGTGTAAAATGTTTGACAAAACGCCTTAAAAAGTGTTATTTTAACCGGGATTTTTTTGGGTGGAAATTATCAAATAACTTCTCCCGCTCTGGGTGGAGCGGGAGGGAGTGTCAGACTTTTACTGACTAAAACCCACCGTGTTCCTTCAGATGCCTGTGTGCCAGGGCCACGATATCCCTTTCGGACAGGCTCGTAACCCTGGCAGAACCGCCATCGCCCTGCGCTCCCTTTCCATATCTGAGTCATCTTTGAGATCGTCCGTAACAATATGGCCCAAATATTTAAATTGTGTTACCCTATGCAACAACCATTCAATTCTACGGGAGGGATATTTGAGGAGATTTTTTGGGGGATTTGAGGGAGGGATTTTTTATTAATATACCTTGTGACGTCATTGGCCTGACAGAGTGCTGGCTTAGTAAGGTTGTTAATGCACCCTCTTTAGATGGCTTTATAAACTACCAATCATCTTTCTGTAATCAAAACGATGCCGATGGTGTAATTGTGGATGTTAAATCACATTTAAAACACAAAATTTCCCAACTATTGTTACTGGATGCTAATTGTCTGGTATACACTAGCAACGAAGTCGCTAATGTGGCAATATATCGTTCGCCGGCAAAAAGAACCTTGACAACTTCCTTATAAGTCTCAATGATGTGTTGGCTTCCCTAAATGGATATAAAACTTTAATTGTCACTCGGGATTTGAACATAGACATCATACCAGAGCACTTAAATAACCAATCGTATGAATACCTGAATAAGTATTATTTCTTCACATGCCATGTTACCTGCTCACGTCTTCCCTACGCGGGGGCAGCGTGTCTTGACCATGTCATGTTAAAGACGTAAAAAATTGAAACCACACTAGTTTTGGACACATTAATCACGGGTCATTACCCAACTGTGCTAAGCATCGGCACGGCAAATACGTCACCCAAACCATACCATTACTTTAGGCGTACCGATCAACAACCAGTTTTAGATGACAAACAGATCTGTCTTATTTGTGTAAAATTAGCGATTCTAATCAAGCCGCAGAGTCTCTAATTCATAAAATTTCATCCACAATTTGAATTACATTCTAAAGAGGTTTAATTCCTCACAAAAAAAAATCATAAAGCCCTGGGTTCCCCCTGGACTTCTGAAATGTATAAACAACAAAGACAAAATGCACCTTAAAGCTCTAAAAGATCCCAATAATAACTATGATACTTAGCATAACCTACAAAACCGAACGTAACTTTCTTAACAACTTGTTGAAAAAACTTAGAATCACTTATGATCAAAGCTTACTTCAGGAGGCCAAGGGTAACTCCAAGGCAACTTGGGATGCTATCAAAACTATTACTGATACGAGGCAACAAAGACATTACCAAACGACTCACTGAGTTTGTGTGAAAATCCTAAAGACTCAGTCGATAAAGTCAATCAGTACTTCGCAAGCATAGGAAAAATACTAGCAGACCAAATTCCAATTAACGGCCATACCTTAACTAATGCTGCGTTTCCTATAACACAATCTTTGAATAGGCCGTGTTCCCCAATGGGTATTTTTCAGATTACTGAAAACAAAATAGAAACTATTATACAAGGCCAAAAAAACAATTGTGCAGTCGGCTGGGATGGGATATCTGCATCCTTACTTGTAATAAAACACATATTTAACCTTGCAATAACTACTGGGACCTTCCCTAGAGTTTTTAAGAAGGCCATTGTTCGCCCAATTTTTAAGAGTGGCGATAGAGACTTTGTCGGAAATTATAATTAACAATGGATGGATGAAATGGCGGCAGATCACGGGAACAATCTGCGACTCCCGCATTCCCCTTAAACTTATGGAGAAGATATATAAAACAGTGGTTAGACCTGCTGTCTTGTATGGATTAGAATGTTTGGCCACAAAAGGGACGAATGAAAGGCAATTGCATGTAGCTTAGATGAGAATATCTAAGAGGGATGTGTTGTGTGACACGGATGGATAGAATATGAAATGAGTACTTAAGAGGAAGTCTGAAAATGGCACCGGTGACTGAAAAGTTGTGCAGAAATCGGTTGTCATGGCATGTGATGCGGAGGAATGAGGAAAATGCCGTGAGGAATTTTTAGTATGAATGTCGATGGCTATAGAAGGGGAAAACCAAAGAAACGATGGATGGACTGTGTGAAAGATGATATGGCTAGAAAGGGATGACTACCGAGATGACGATTAATACAGAAGTATGGAAGAAAAAGACATGTTGCGCTGACCCTAAATAAATTGAGATAAGGGCAGGAGAACGATGATGCAAGAGATCAAAACCACAACTGTGTTGCCAAAAGTTATAGAACTTAAGACCATCAGACAAGGCGTTTTGATGGACTGGCAGAGATGTTTGTTGGAAAGGCAAGAGAAGATAAAGAACTAAAGGACAACTTTTATCAGAAGATACCAGTAAGACATATAGGTAACTAAAAGGGCCTATGACGTAAACTTACAACCAGTGCGTGATGTTACAAGTACAGGATGTTGAAGGAATACTAATACTAATAAAGCATAAGCGATTAAATGAGCCATGATGTGTAATGTTGCAATGAGGAATACACATTGATCGCCGATCATCGGCAGTAACCTCTGCACGCGATGTGTTACGTATGATAGACATACAGATAACTCGTTATTTCCATATACTACTATTACAGTACAGCGACCAACGAATATGTAAGTGAAGACTACATAATTGTGTTAACAGCTAATGTTCTTTTATAAAGTAGAAAATAGCAACGAAAGATTCTGGTGAAGATGTAGAGATCTGTGTTAAAAATAAATTAGGTACATGCCCTTGTCAAAGCATATTTGACGACAACCTTGGAGGACGTAAGTGCACTACTTCAGATCCAGATGATTTCCCAAATCCAATTTTTTGGTTAATAAGTAGATTTTCGAAGAAAATGTGAATTTCTCAAATAGCTCTAAATATATATATCTAATATATATAACAAACCTTCGACTAGGACTCACACACAAAACTTGAATTTTGCGTAAATATTCTTATTGAAGTAGAGAACAATACTGCAATTTAAATTAGTGGCATTCTTGTGCTGTAAATGCACTTTACAGATTACAGGGAAGTTTCGTAAACTAGTATCTACTTTTATATGGTATGTGTATTAAGAACAAAAAGTTTGGTCGTGTCTTACAATAATGTAGTTACGTCATATGGAAACCCGATGCCGAAAGGAGATTATGAATATGAAAGTCTTTGTTTTTGTAAACAGACAAGACGGCAGATGCTTATCGAGCAGAATTATGTATCCGGAATACTGAACTTACAAAGCAGCTTGAGGGACACAAGTGGAGTGTGACCTCAGCAACGATTAATTGATTGTGTGAAAGATGATATGGAGATATAGAGATGACGGCAGATTCGAAATGTATGCAAGCAGATGCGCTAAATAAATTGTAATAAGAGCAGAAGGATGAGGATGATGACGATCAGCTTGAAAAAAAAAAATGCGTTTATTGGCATTACAGCAAAAAAAAAACACCTTAAAACTATAATAACAGAAAACAATACTTGGAGACTAGAGCAATTACAGGAAACACCACCAGGTAGGTAATTCAGTGTACTGAAGAGGTTAAGTACACTAAAATGGGATAGGAACATGACGATAGACGGGGTGGTCTGGGTGTTGTCCCAGAATCGTAGATTAACGCTTTCAAGGACACTGAACGAGACAAAATATAAGTTTTATTATTATGACGCCCATCGGAGTTTAGTGTCCCTGAACGTGTTAGGAGATGGAGATAATGAAAATCTTCAATTAAGTAATTATGATCTAACTAACCGTGGACCCGAAAACATTTATGAAATTGAAAAAATCCTTCCTAAGTGCTCAGACCAAATAAAAAACCAAGACATAGCGCTGCGAACAGTACAGTGAAGCATGCCAAAACTACACCTCGCCCTGTACATATACGCTCACACGTACACATTCACAACCCATTTACAACCAAACTACACCTCACTAAGTGCACACATGTTTACGAAACCGGCCTCACGTCACTGTTGACAGCGCCTTGGTTTTTAGGGTTCCGTACCCAAAGGGTAAAACGGGACCCCTATTACTAAGGCTCCGCCGTCTGTCTGTCTGTCTGTATGTCTGTCCGTCTGTCACCAGGCTGTATCTCATGAACCGTGATAGCTAGACAGTTGAAACTTCCACAGATGATGTATTTTTGGTGCCGCTATAACAACAAATACTAAAAAACAGAATAAAATAAATATTTAAGGGGGCTCCCATACAACAAACGTGATTTTTTTGCTGCTTGTTGCTCTATATTGATAACGGCAACAGATAGACCCTTGAAATATTCTCAGAATATTCAGTTATATGTTCACTTTAAAAATATAAAAACCGGCCAAGTGCGAGTCGGACTCGCGCACGAAGGGTTCCGTACCATTATCTATAAAAACGGCAAAAAAATCACGTTTTTTGTATGGGAGCCCCCCCTTAAATATTTGTTTTATTTTAATTTAATTATTTATTTTTAAAGTGAACATATAACTAAATATTCTGAGAATATTTCAAGGATCTATCTGTTGCCGTTATCAATATAGAGCAACAAGGAGCAAAAAAATCACGTTTGTTGTATGGGGCTCCCATACAACAAACGTGATTTTTTTGCTCCTTGTTTTTTTGTCCCTTAAATATTTATTTTATTCTGTTTTTTAGTATTTGTAACATCGTGAGAAAACCGGCATGTCCTAGAACTAAAAATTCGAAGACATCTGAAATCCACCAACCCGCATTGGGCCCGCGTGGTGGATTACGGCCCACTCCCTCTCACAGAAAGAGGAGGCCTGTGTCCCAGCAGTGGGAACATTATAGGCAGATTATGTTTAGATAATGGTACGGAACCGTTCGTGCGCGAGTCCGACTCGCACTTGGCCGATTTTTTATTTCGTCTGAGCCTTAGTGCTCACCTTCGTTATGAGTCCTCGAGTCCTCCGTCTACAAAGTGAAATTGAACCGATTGACAATAATAATACAATAGAAATTGATGGCAATTGATCGTTTCGGGGACCCCTACAAAAGGAATTCTGAGTAATATTTGATGCTATGCTTATAGACCCAGTGGATTAGGTTGTGCGTTGTACGTCAGAGAATTCATAAAGTAGTAAAAGATAAAGTAGATATTTATCACTTATTTTTGTCATTTTCACGTGAATGAAGTGTGACAGTCATACGCATGATTCAAGTTACACAAGACGTTAATGAACGGGGATGTGTTAAACATGCGTGCATGTGTACACATGATTGAGTAAATAGTAGATTTCGGTACATACTAACTTTCTATTTAACTTATAGTTGAAAGTCGGACTGTTCACTAAAAACAAATGACTTTAAGTAATAGATTTTATGATGGCCATTTGTTTTTAGTGTTTTAATATTGTATATCTGTAATTCGTTCTCTGTGAATCTGTGATTCATATTTTTTCCCGGGCGGGAAAGTGAAGCGTCATGATTAGCAATTTTGTTTTATTTTCTAAAACTTTGTTTAGCCGAATATTAATGTGTAATAATGGTGGATTATTAACCATTTAGTGTTCGTGAACGTGCATTAGTGTAGGCAAATGAAACAAAACAGCGCAACATATCACTATATGTTCTCTCAAGAAGTCCGCGTGATGTTTCAGTAAAGTGCCACATCTTTACTGAAACTCAAGGGCGGGCGGGGATATCATCTATCATGCATTGTTTAAAATTCATTTCATCATTACATATACAAAGTTTGTAACTAAATAAAGACTTGGCTAAAAGGTCCCAGAAACCAGGCCAATGACTATCTGTCACAACTCACAGGTCTTTTTCATTATAATAGGTAGTCGTTTTTTCGATGATCTTATATCATGACATGACAAAATAAAAAGAAACCTGAAAATTGTATTTTCCAAAAGTTTTCTAAGTCTGATATCCAGAATAAGTACCAAGTAGTAGGTAGTTTACATTCTGAGGTAGCACTGAATCATTCACGGTCAGTCCATTTGGATTAAATCAAATGGATTGCATGCACCTATCTTTGTTGTTACTTCCTAGGTTTTGGTAATGCAGTCATAAAACGTCTAACTACCAATTTGCATAGTTTAATTAAACACTTTACAAAGCAAAAGCTAGTACAGTAGTATTATTATGCAAATTTAATTGTAGAATGTAACTGCCGCTTTTCGAAACAATCAAGTAACGAAATACAAGTTATTTTGACCATCTTTTTAAGCGCTGCATGGCACCGTGGTTGAGCTAGGGCTTTTCGCGCTTTAGGTCGCGAGTTTGATTTCCTCATAGTGCGTGTTAGTGATACAGATATTAATATTCGTAAACATGCACAATACGGAAGAAATTGAGTGTTGGGACAACAAAAACTGCAGTTGTAATAAGCAGTTGCTGTGCAATTTGGTTGGGTTATTGATTTATACAGCAGTGGTAGCCCAGTGGCATCGGCCCCGAGTTACGAGTTGTAGGCCGTGGGTTCGAACCCAAGCAGGCGCTTTACTTTATGTAAATAATTCATCACCACTGCCCTCAAACGGTGAAGGAAACGAAAAATTCGAAGACATGTGACATCCACCAACCCGCACTAGGCCCGCGTGGTGGATTACGGCCCACTCCCTCTCACCGAGAGGAGGCCTGCGTCCCAGCAGTGGGAACATTGTATGCTGATTAAGTATTGATTTATATGTAGTTAAATTGAATATTTCTTGAGGTTCGAATAATAATGATGTGAGCCACGTACTTAGCAGTTTTCAGTAAGGGATGGTTGCTCCCGACCAACTTGCGTAGGTGGAGTGCTACGTTCGCAATCTCGTCGCTCAATACCCATCGAAGACTCAAGAAGGAGGTCGGATATCCCACAATCTTCTCTGCCTCACTCACTGCTCGGTTCCAGTCTGGCTTCGAGTTGTGTTGAGCAACACTTGCTCGTTGCGTGCTGCATGTATTCACTTCCCTAGCAGTACAAGGTCCCCAAAGTTTCGAAACCAACGCACTAGATGACTGAACTTTCACTAAATCGCACTTCACGACACGACAAAATCGGCTCAGACTCATTTTTCAAATGAACTGCAAACTGCACCGACTCAGGAATACCAAAGACTAAGCAATTCGAATTACGAAAGCGCGAAAGTAATTATTTGTACAACAAACACTAGACTAGTACAAAATCACGTTATTTGCTCAGAATTTATGCATTAAAACGCATGTCTAACCCAGTAAATTCAATAAGAAACCCTGGAGTAAAACTTTATAGCTAAATTATTTTCTTTAAGCAAGTGTTGCACAAAATAGATTTTATTTCGTAAATAAATTTAAATTACGAACGTCGTGTGCACAACTTTCGCGCGCGATCGGTTGACTGACCGAATGGTGAATGAAGTCTATGAACTGGTGTCGCCGCGTCCGTCATCGGATTCGCTAATCGGGGATTGATGAATGATGTATTCTCAATAATTCTCATTGAGCATTTGGCCTGCATTATCGGAATGATCAGTTAAAGAATCATTCAGAATAAATACCGCATCTTTTATTTTTATCAAGGTAGGTAACGTTTGTTATTTTGGTAGAAACTCCCTATAAAGAGAGCTACAATTAGATACATTGACGATAACTCGAATGAAAAAACATCGAATCATTTATTGAATATTCTAGTAGGTTACTTACTATAGCCTAGAGCCCTAGAAAAACAACCTAGATACTTAATTAGGTAATCAAACGACACAGTACCCATGATGTTTTTCATGCAAGATTGAAACAATACTTGCAATGCAACAATGACTCAATTAATGTTAAAAATCGTATCTTGCACTGCGAAATTATTCGTTGCAAAATTTGCAAATTTAAATAAACTTGCAAATATAAAATAAAAACTTTGGCTCTCTTGGAACCTCGTCCGCGCGGTACCTGTTTACCAAGTGCAGTTAAGTAAGTAGGTACCTAACTGTGCCTTGTATCGTACATCGAAAGATTATAATAACTATAAAGGAACGTACATCTCAATGCCCCAGGCCAGGCCTTGCGCAGAGGAAAAGCTACCGTGGGTTTAGGTATTTAGAAAGAATCTGTTATATCAAAAACCACTGATTTAGGTACTTACCTACGTACCACTTTTTTTTTTGGTGGGAAATTATCAAATGACTTCTCCCGCTCTGGGCGGAGCTCCCAGGGCGTGTCAGACTTTTACTGGTTAAAACCCACCCGAGTTCCTTCAGGTGCCTGTGTGTGCCAGGGCCACGATATCCCTTTCGGACAAACTCGCAACCCTGGTAGGACTTACCTACCCCTGGAAGAAAATCGTACCACAGTGTCATTTTCTACCTACTCACAGAATAACAAGGCTTTAACCTCATTTACAACATTGCTATTTTCTTAATCTAGGCGTAATTAAATATTCATTCAACCAAATGCCTGTAAGTTGATATTCCTTCGGTCGGTCGGTCATTTCACTTCCACTGTTCGTGAAACTGAAGTCCTGAGCTACTATGGGAAAGTAAATTTGAGCCGGCTCTTTAATTTGAAGAGAAAACACCACAGGAATGACAGCAGTAGTAGATTTATAATGTTTTTTGATAGCTTGCACTCATCTCATCTCATCTTGTATAGAGCTTTTCATGCCCACTATCAACTACCCTATATAGTATTGTAGTCTGTGTATAGTATTGTAGTCTGTGCTATCAACCATGAACAGTACTGCCACTGTGTGAACTTGAGAAGGAGATCAGTATCATAGTACTCTTTGAAGGAGATTACCCACAGACAGAGCAGTATTTTTGTTATGATTAGATTACCACTCGCTCACTCAGGAGCTAGAGATCGATCGAAGTACATTTTGACAGCTCAGTGATACCATAGTGTGTATAAAAACCTACCACAATATTGTTATATTTTTTGAAGTGAAAACTTCTCTATGCGCGTTGAGCAATTTTTGGTAGGGGAATTTATGGGTTGGGTTGGCGTCACCGACATGCCCGCGCCAACATGCTGTAGTAGCAGTAAGTAAAGTTAAATTGACCACGTGAAAATTTTAATTTGCTTATACTGTGCATTGTTTAAATTGTGTTTTAGATATTTATAATCATTATTTTATTGAAGTGAAAACTTCTTTAGGCCCGTTGAGTGATAAGTTTTCACATCTGTAGTCTGCATGACTGCCTGTGTTTTACTAACACAATAATAAAAAAAACATAGGATTAGGTACCTATTGGTATGAAGTATTTTTGTAATAAATACTGATTTATGAAAGTGATTTCAAACAAAGGTGACGTTACTATACAATTAAACATTAAATTTTCGATTATGCACTGGATCCATAACATAAAAAATAAAGTGGAAAATAAATCATCGTTTTTATTTTTTATTTCTATTGTATAAAAAAGTATAATTGAACACATTATAGTGTTTTGTATTAGTTATTATAGTTTATGTTAGCTTTTATATGATCTATGTGTGATATTGATGTAAATAATATTAGTATGCTGATTATAACGGCAGATGAGTCCTGAACTTTGTACCATATCCTACGAATAAGTAGTGTCTTTGTATAGTAAGTGTCTTTGTTTTGTCAATAAATTAAACTTTGTAAGAATACACACAATTCACGTCATTCTCTTCATGTCATTACAAAAACGTACCTACAATATTGTACGAAAAGCAGACATTTCTATAGCAACACTGACTTTCCCCATCGACCAATCAAGACGTTTCTTCATTTATTACGTTCATTCAATCTCGAGCACCAGCCAATCCAAATCGAGGACCAGAAATTCACATTCAAACTTCAATCGCTCATTCAGTTATTCGCGTTCTGCCGGTTATCGTAGTCGTCTGTAGAGCGGTCACTACGAACTTACCGGTGTCTTTCAGTGTCTTCATTGATCAAATTCTCCATCCAGCACATCTGTTGTTATTTGATAACATTTGTGTGTGAAAGTGAGAACTTAAAGTTGTGTTGGGGGCGAAGTTCATTTAATTTACCGAAAGTACTTTGAGGTAAGGGATTTTTTTGTAGCTTTCTTTAGATTTTTTCACAGGCTATGTCTGGCGCGTCTTTCGCAAGTATTTTTTGGTGCTCCACGTGTAATGCAATGAATACGTGGTGAAAAATCTGTGCAACCTGTCTAAATCACAGCTCAGTCAGCGTTTTATCCACTCCAACCCACTCTTCATATTTTTATAACACTTGCTGTTTCTGAATCTAATTCATGTATATATTTTCCTGTTAGCCGGCTGCGCATTATGTAGTTCCTATATAACGTATTAAGATAAATCGGCAGCGTTTACTGATAAAAATAGTATAATTCTCGGTACGTAAGTAAATAGTCCTCAATCGTCGATCTATCTATTAATTACATACTGTTCGAAATGCATACAATAAAAATAACATCCGAGCATCTGAGATTCTGCGGTAATCGTTAACCCGATAAGTATTTTCAATTATTCAAATCGTACCTCTTTTTTTCTATTTAGGAACCGGTCTCAATGACCTGAGATTTGTCGGTCATTGATCTGTCAGCTGCTTTACATTCCTGATTTCAATATTATTCAAAAAAATCTTGCATAGTTTTTCGGTATGATCTGTACAAAACTGTTTTTTTAAGTACAATTACTTTTATTTATTTATTTACATTACCATATTAAATGATATTAATATTGTATGATGATAATGATCATTATGTTATGTAATTGTATTAGTAACCCTTTGCCCTCACCAGTGTTTTTCCGACTTCAATGAATAAGTCAAGCATATTATTAAGTCATGTAATTAATGCAAAGGGAATGCAACAATAATTATTATTTCTGCTGTCTTCATAATGCATTTGTGTGTGAAGAGTATAGGTACCAATGCTAATTGAAATTATGACACCTATTTTCACCCACATCTGATTTCCAGTATCCACATCATCTTTATTAATCTACCATCATAATTTTCAGAAGATTGTTTCAATTTACATTTTTTCTTAAGGTAAATGTGAATAACAAAAGAAACCTCAAAGAAAATTATAAAAGAAACCAAGTTCTATGTCCTTAACTTCAAATCTTCAAAATAAGCCTTTTAATCCAAGTAATTAAGATAAAAAGACCAGACAAAGTCATCTAACATCATTAAATCTCAATTATCCAGACACCTCATCTTTACAGACAGATTATAATTGAATCTTTATTTAATTTCATAGTAGGTACCTAACATTGTCAGATTATTTATCTGGCTTTCATTTACACATCAAATTGGTAATCATTATAGAATTACTGTTTGTTTACTTGTGTAAATGTTTATTAGTTATGCCCTTGGTACTAATTAACAAAGATTATGATAACATGTCAATGTTTGATAAGTGCACAAATATAATATTATAATGTAAGATTTTAAAAGAACAATCAATGGTCTCACACCCATTTTATGAAAGTCTTTTGAAATTAAGCGGTTTTCACGTCTCATGAAAAGTGATTTGATTAGCTAATTGTTATTTTGGATATCATGTTACCCAGTAACTGGGTTGTGGAGGTCAGATAGGCAGTTGCTCCAAGTAAAATACTGGTATTCAGCTGGATCCGGTTAGACTAGAAGCCGACCCCAACAAAGTTAAGAAAAAGCAGATAAATTTGTTACTTTGTTCTGAGGATTTGTTATTTTGGTGAACCAATCAAAGTCAAACATTTGACAGTGTTCTTTAATTTTTATATTAATCAGCCTTTCAAGTATATTGGTGTTACGCAACATCCATTTGCAGAATTAAAGGAAATTTCCACCCATTTCACATTGTCTGCTATTCAATTCACATTGATTAGATGTAATCATGTGATAATTGAGTTTGGTCATGATCGAAGAGTTGACATGAGTTTGGTAATAAAAATAAATTATGATATTCAATCCTGTGAAGAAAATTGTAAAATTAAACAGTATTTCATTAATTTTAATATTTCTTAAAACCATTTAAAAAACCTATGTTAAAGGCTGATTGATGGCAATGGGGTCACCCCATTTTGCATAATATTTAAAAACAAAACTTGTGAAATATCATTTATGTCCACAACGGACACGGTTGTTTCGGGAGGTTCCTATTCAGAATAAAGCGGGAGGAAACGTCCGGTAGTCACCACTGTGTGGATCGCCCGGAGGACACGGTGGAGCATACGGTGGAAATCTGCCCTGCTTGGGCGGAGCACCGCCGTGTCCTCACGGAGGCGATCGGCGGCGGCGTTCTCTCGCGTCCGGCCCTAGTTCAGGCCATGGTTCGGAGCGAGAGTGCATGGGAGGCCGTCACCTCCTTCTGCGAAACAGTAATGCTCGCTAAGGCGGAACGCGTGAGGGAAATGCAAAATCCACGCCCTCGCGCCCCTAGTCGCCGCAGAAGACGCCCCGGGCGTCGGTAATCGCAGGCCGATTCCCGGCCACCGTAGGCGCGGACTTGCGGACGGTGAGTGATGGGTAGGTCGCCGTCCGATAAGGACCAGGCCCGGGTCGTCGAAAGAGATGTCAGCACCAATTGACGGGGTCGGAAAGTGCCAATGCCTGCCAGGGTTACGAGTCTGTCCGAAAGGGATATCGTGGCCCTGGCACACAGGCATCTGAAGGAACAGGGTGGGTTTTAGTCAGTAAAAGTCTGCCACGCCCTCCGCTCCGCCGAGAGCGGGAGAAATTATTTGATAATTTCCCACCCAAAAAAAAAAGAAAGGGTGATGCAGAGAAAAAACATGGCAGGTGCAACACAAGGGATAGATAACATGAAACTAGAAGAACTATACAATACAATAATAAATTGTATAGATATTTACATACATACATATAAACTTTGTCAGGAGAAATAACGATTGGTAGAGGAGAAATAACAATCAGTAGAGGAGAAAACGAATCCAGCAAATCAGCGCTACTATGTAATATCAGTGTACTACCTACCTTTGCCTGGGAGAACAGGTGCGGTAAAGATAAAGGCGATAGAATATTAATTTAATTTAACCATCAGTCACTAACATGTCTTCTTTAATTCATGACATGACGTGGGAATTATTTCTGAATACGTTATCAATGCAGGTGAAAAATTTTCCGTCATGGTATTATTATTAGATAGGTACAGGCACGAGCATATGCCTTACACTTTAGCAAAATTCAAAATCGATATTCTCGTGAAACGTCTCTCTCGATATTCTCGTGACTTTTTTAATAACAGCGTGGTTTCGAAAAGACTATGTTCGTAACATCATAAATTCCTATCAATACTTTAGGAGAAAATCGCTTTTGAATCTTGCGTAATTGTAAGGTATTTATGCTCGTGACTGTACATTTATGAGCAATAGCTCGATCTGTCAGTGTCATCTGTGTAAGCATTGACTTCGTTTGTCGACGGCTTGCCTAAATTGGATAACTTACACTGAGCTATAGAATGCTAAAGACGATTTGAATCGAAACTGAATGATTCAGTCATCAGGACAGGACGTAATAAAATAAAATCTCCCTTAATATGTACCTAACTGTACCTAGTCAAAAAGATAGCAACGCATCAGTGACTAATTTGCTGTTGGTATTACGAACCATAGTTACCTATGCGAATTTGTTCCCTAGTATTAAACACAAACAAAAAAAAAAAATTGCAAGTTCAGCACCGCCGTACACGTGAAGTGAAATTTCATAAAGAATAAGAAAGATTTTGTGTGAGAGACAGAGTTTACAATATTCTCATGCAACGAAATGTGCCTGAACGCGACCCGTCCAATTATCGAATCGCCGCCATGAAAATTCACTTCAAAAACAAAAGTCAAAGGCTTTTCTATAAACTTACCTATTAATAAATATACTCAGGTCAGTGATACGAGATAAATACATAGAATTGTATTTTATACAAATATCAACTTTAAACTCAAGTAATATAAGTAGGTTTTTGAATGAAAAAACTATCTAAACGTCATAAAGTAATTTTAGTTGCAATGGAAACTGAGCCATACGCAATTAAGTTAAAGTTTTTAATCCCACAGCATGAAATTTATCTCGTCTCGTTGGCTTATGTACCTATAAGCAGGATTTAAGTTATAGATAATTTGTTCTCATTAGGTACCTAGTTAATTGCAATTACAATACTATTGAAATATTTTTCCCTATACTTTTACCTAATACGGCAATAGAGCCTCAATTAATGTGGTTACGAAAATGTTCCCGTTGATCTTTTAGTTCGAAAACCCCCCTGAAATCCCGTTGTAAATTAACATATTAATAAACCCTGAGTATAGTTACAACCAATATTAGCTTCAGATTTAATTTTACACACAGACACTGCGTCTATTAAGAGGCTGACAACAGGTAAACCGCTGTCACTGTCAGATTGCGTACAAAAGAAAGAGATGCGCGATGATACAAAGTATGGCGTAAAAATGCAAATAAAATCGTATAAAATTAGATATTACCGAAGGGATAAACTGCTTTTAAAAATAATTAAGAAGAAGAAGAAGAATTTTAAAATAAAGAATTGAAAAAATTGAAATGAAATGATGAATTGAATTGAAATTGAATTGAATTGATTGATTTGTAGAATTTTTGAATATTTTTGTTCCATCACCGTATGTACAAAAAACTTTAAAATATCATACTTACTGTTTTTGTTTTGGAAAAAATATTTACGGTTTAAGAGATACACACTGCTTTAAAAAACCACCTTTCGAACATATCAAGAAATCTCCGCCTTAATAAGGACGTTGAAGTCTCATAAACTTTTTAGGAAATTTAAGGGAATGCATCCACATAGGCATACGCGAGCTATGGCAGAGGTATGGCAACTTATAATAGAATTTTGTAAATGTTCCAACTGTGTTCCCCAGTTTCTGTAAATACAAGTAGACTGATATTCATGCAGTTGTGTTTTGTTGAAGATAAATTAAAAACAGAATGCCATATGAATAACTGATATTATAAATAAACCAAGGAATAACCTTATTACATACCCACTATGTTATTCCTTACATTCCATTCTTTACATTAGCTTTGTTGAAATTGAATTTGGTGAATTTCTTGTTTATCTACAAAAATGAGAATTAACCCTTTTTCAACTCCTGACGCAGGCCGGTTTTTAGGGTTCCGTATCCAAAGGGTAAAACGGGAACCCTATTACTAAGGCTCCGCCGCGCCCGCGCCGTCTGTCTGTCCGTCTGTCACCAGGCTGTATCTCATGAACCGTGATAGCTAGACAGTTGAAATTTTACAGATGATGTATTTCTGGTGCCGCTAAAACAACAAATACTAATAAAATAGAATAAAATAAATATTTAAGGGGGCTCCCATGCAACAAATGTGATTTCTTTTCTCGTTTTTGCTCGATATTGATAACGGCAACAGGTAGACGCTTGAAATATTCACAGAATATTTAGTTATATATTCACTTTAAAAACAAATAATTCAATTAAAATAAAACAAATATTTAAGGGGGCTCCCATACAACAAACGTGATTTTTTTGCCATTTTTATAGATAATTGTACGGAACCCTTTGTGCGCGAGTCCGACTCGCACTTGGCCGGTTTTTTTAAATCCAATACTGCCGGAAAAAGCGAGAAACCTGCCCAAGCATAAATATCCAATCAAAACTGGGATTTCAAAATTCAAACGAATCTCTACTCAAAACTAGGTTTTCGACCGCATTAAGTGAACCTGCTCAGGTGGAGATTCACAGATGACTCCGGCCTAGAGTGTAAATTTGGTGCTGTTCCACAAACAATGGGACACTTAATATCGTGCCCATCGTGTCCTATTGTTTGCATGTTACAGGAACCGATGAAGCTACTAAAGGTGCCAAACTCGAAGCCAAATTCTGGGCCGACTTAATATAGATTGCCATCGACACGCTAAGGAGAAGAATGAACATTTACTAACAAAAATTCGTATCACAATCTGGCATTCCAAATTTTTCTTTAAACATGCTATAATCTAGTTGTATAACAAAGAAAACTTGACGATCACGACACGCTAGTCAAACCGGATCAATTTCTAATCACAACGATATTGTTTATAGTAGTAATGTCAATGAACCTACTGTTTCTAGGACAAGGCGAAATGGTTTTTATTTGAGCCTTGTAAAACTTTGAACATGACCATTGCACGTGCTTACACGCCATACCTAATTCGTTCTATGAATGAATTGCACAATGGCTAATGCAATTTACAGTTGTACATTTCTAAGCGAAAAGATAAGGCATGACGCCTAAAACTTTAAAAGAAAAAAATCTCAATTTATGAACTATAATAGATATAAATTAGTTTGAGTAGAGGTATTCCTATTTTTGAGACAAAGTAAGTAATCAGGAGAGTTTGTGTTCTTCCAGTCATCTGCCTAGCCTTTTCCCAACTATGACTATGCAGGGTTATGGGAAAAAAAACCAGCTGTTCCCTACATTTATGTTCGATTAATTTGTTAAAATGTAGGGAACAGCTGGTTTTTTTTCGCGATTTCAGTTTTGGTCCCATAGTAAAAGTTGTTCATAATTATGAGTACAATGACCCCTTAAGAGGTTATAAACGACTAAAAAATAAACCTGTATATACGACTGGAAGCCGACCCCAAGGTCGGCTTCCAGTCTAGCCGGGTGCAGCTGCATACCAGTATTTTACATGGAGCGACTGCCTATCTGACCTCCACAACCCAGTTACTGTCAGACTTTTGGTCTTCTGACGACCCGTAACAACTGTCAAAGAGCTACAAATGACAGCCGGGATCAACGGCTTAACGTGCTTTCGGAGGCACGGAGGAATCTTCGTATGAACAGATGGTCACCCATCCACGGACCAACCGCGGCAAGCGTAGCTCAACCTGATCGAACGACCCGTGCGGCAGTTATTATGTAGTCACAAGCTCCACTTGTGTTTGTGTTCTGCCAGTATCCAAATTAATTTCAATAAAAAACGTCACGAAAATAGAACTTCGTTTCAGATTTATTCAATGAATTAAAATAAATAGGAAATGTCACGTTATATATTATACACCATACTTTATTATCCTGTTAAATATTCCCACACTTTGAATACTAGGCGGCGGCGTTTGTGAACCATCTTCATAAAATACACATTTTAAGGGGTCGGCAAATTTTTGTCAATTTTGGTTCATTGCTTGTGAGAAAGGGAAAAATAATTTAAACAAAATGATCTGTGATTTGAAAAGTCGAGTTTTTTGTTTTACATGTGACTAGAAGGGATTTTTCAAATAAATTAAGTAGGTATTCATGGAAAATCAATAATATTCGCAACAAGGTTTCCGAAAAGTGACGCGAGACTGACGTTTGATCATCTTTTTACAAGAAACTACTTTGATTTTAAACATTAAGAAATATCATCAACATTATTAATGATCTACTTGGCTATATTATGTGCTATGTGGCTGCAGCACTTTTTTCAACTTCGATATAAAATATAGCAGAAAAATAATGTTGAAAAATCCTATGTTTCTTTTTTAAACCCAGCCGGTTATGTATTTTTTCCTATTATTTAGCAAACCATATATGAAGAAATTTAAAATTCTCACACTGTGCTTCAGCTATCCTTGAGATAAAATCAAAATTTATTTTATGATTTTATAATATCTTTATTAAGTAAATCAAAGGCGAAATAAACTATATTTATTTTCGAGAGCGCAAAGGTGATGAAACTATTAACAGGAGCTGACTGAGACTGACACGAATGGTTTAGCACCACGAAAACTGTGCTTTTATAGTTACACAGACTTAATGTTTCAATTATTTCAAGCTTTCTCAATCTTGCTTAGCTTTTTCAATTTCTATCCTTCACAAATGTTGCTAAAACTTATTAGACGTTTAAACGTCAAATATGTTTTGATAAACAGTTGCTAATCATTAGTTAACTTTAAGCAGCGTCAATAAATAAACCCATAATAATACCTAGTTTCAAAGCTCTAATGTCCAACACGTTGTTCCAGGTATGGAGTGGGAAGGGCCGCCCAAGCAAGGCTTGTACGACCCTCAGAACGAGCACGAGGCCTGTGGAGTTGGATTTGTAGTTGCTATCGACGGCAAACGTACCCATAAAGTAAGTACTCCACTTCTTTACGGCTCCTTTTCTATGAACATAATTAATTAGTTTTCTTAGATAACCATCGAAGCCCTTCAGATTCTTTCAACTCCAGAAATATCTTGCGCAAACAGTCATTCTTCCACAGACTTGACCTTTTCTGTTTTACAATGCCAAGTTTTGAAATGATTCCTTTTCATTTCGTAATTTGTTAAGAAATCATTTTTACGATTCCTAGTGATGTCACGTTGGATTTATTGTACATTTAATTAAGTTTTCAACTGTGTATACATACATACATAAACTCACGCCTTCTTCACATGGGGTAGGCAGAAACTACAGATCGCCTTTTCCTCCTCCTGAACTGTGTATAAAAGCACAAAAATGCCCGTATTGTTCGATGTTTGCATGGCTAGCATTATCCAGTTATCCTTATTGACAATACTACTCACGTTCGAAAGCCAGACAGACTACTTAAGCCCTAACAGCGGCCTAGGCCGAAATTGGATCCCCACTAGGGAGCGCTCCTGTTGCTTAGTAACGTTAATTTGCGACGAGAACCGTCTGTGCTCGCCATTGTCCAGTGAATGATCAACAATATTCACCAGAGACCCTTTGAAGCTACCCGATGCTAATTGGTCAGCTAACATCCAAAAGGGGTAGATTGTTGGAAATATTCTGTGAAGTGAACATCACCGTCGAATAAGACGTGGCAATAGCTGTAGGCGCCGGGCTCTTTGGGAATTTGCCCAAGTTTACTTGAAATGCATCCAGCAACGAAATTATCAGTGAGCAGATATCTATCCGCAGTATCGATTATGAGTGTCCTGGCATTATCCCGATTTAAGCCATAACCAAAAGAGAAAAAATGTGTTCTGGTTTATACCCCAGGAATAATCATTCAGAAGCATAATCATATTTTCTGCATTGCATTTGGCAAGCATCCATTAGCTATGTCAAAATGCTAAGCCATTGTTTTGGAGAAAATGGCAGTTCTAACTGCATATTATGTATTTGGAAAGTTCAAAGGAACTGCGTGTTTTCTTGGCAGTTCTTCCATTTTGCAGAGCATAAAATGATACATATTCGTCACGATTTGGTGCTACGCATTACAAATCAAAACCAAAACGTTTAGGTCCAAATTAGAGAGCATGAAATCAAGTAGTCAATTATCATTACCGTACTTTATGGTTTCATTTTCTTCGACTTTTTATCATGGCTTCGTAGTGAAGCAATCTCATTATGATACGTCTGCTGTCTACAACTGTCTAAATCGAAATCTAAGCAACCATTACCAATGTAGTTACCTAATTTAGTTGTCTAGACTGTTCAGGTTCGACCTAATTTTTATTTGCTTTCATTTGTCTCGTTAGAGAATTTAAATGCAATTTATCTAGTTACATAACATAATAATTTATCTAGTTAATACTAACGATATCTGGAAGATTAATGTTGTTGTTTTGCATGCCTCAACGTGTAAGAGTGCTCGAGTCTAGTTATGTCGCCTTGTCAAAATAAAATCATACAATTTCCAGCATAAAATCGTTTGTATACTCTCAATTGTTCATGGAATTCATATTACCAGTTAAATTTTAAAAACTAGAAACTTGACAATATAAGATTAATATATTTTTAGATCGATATACTTTGATATATATTGAGGAGCTTGTGGCTAAATAATAACTACCGCACGGGTCCATCGTTCAGGTTAAGCTACACTTGCCGCGGTTGGTCCGTGGATGGGTGACCATCTTTTCATACCAACATTCCTCCGTGGTCCCGGCTGTCATTTGTAGATCTTTAACAGTTGTTACGGGTCGTCAGAAGCCCAAAAGTCTGACAACCAGTCTTACCAAGGGATATCGTGTTACCCAGTAACTAGGTTGTGGAGGTCAGATAGGCAGTCGCTTCATGTAAAATACTGGTATTCAGCTGCATCCGGTTAGACTGGAAGCCGAACCTAACATAGTTGGGAAAAGGCTAGGCAGATGATACCTTGATATATAATAGGTTGGGGAAAAAGTTTCTTCGCATTTTTTAAGAAAATTCAAAACATTTTTTAATATAGTTTATTTACATTTAACTAAAGTATGTAGGTACCATTTTGTTCGATAACTTTTTGCCATCTTGTAGGTAGGGACATGATCCCATTGCTATTGAAATTTTGGGACTTCTGATCAAAATACCGCGACAAGTGGTTTTGGCAGTCCTCTCGTGATGTTAACCTCATAAAAAATCATGGCGACATGGAGAGTTCGATTGTCGCAGCCCAGCGCTGGGCACGCCACAATTGTGGCGATAAGTCCCCTCTTTGAGGAGTGGCTAGAGAGGCGCCACGGCGTCCTCACCTTCCGCCTGACGCAGGTCCTCACCGGACACGGTTGTTTCGGGAGGTTCCTGTTCAGGATAAAGCGGGAGGAAACGCCCGGGTGTCACCACTGTGTGGATCGCCCGGAGGACACGGTGGAGCATACGATGGAGATCTACCCAGCTTGGGCGGAGCATCGCCGTGTCCTAACGGAGGCGATCGGCGGCGGCGATCTCTCGCGTCCGGCCCTGGTTCAGGCCATGGTTCGGAGCGAGAGTGCATGGGAGGCCGTCACCTCCTTCTGTGAAGCAGTAATGCTCGCGAAGGAGGAGGCGGAGCGCGTGAGGGAGAGGCAGGGTTCGGGCCCTCACGCCCCTAGTCGCCGCAGGAGACGCCCTGGGCGTCGGGAGTCGCAAGCCGATTTCCAGCCACCGTAGGCGCGGGCTTGCGGACGGTGAGCGATGGGTAGCTCGCCGTCCGATAAGGACCAGGCCCGGGTCGACGGCGCGTCGTGTTCCACGCGCGCCTCAAAGAGACGTCAGCACGAATTGACGGGGTCCATTAGGGCCAATGCCTGCCAGGGTTGCGAGTTTGTCCGAAAGGGATATCGTGGCCCTGGCACACAGGCAAATGAACCGATTAGACAGTTGCGTTAACTCGCCATTTTCCAGTATTTGCCAGTTTTCGTCGATTCGTCAGTTTTATTCAATTCGTCAGTCAAAGTACAGTCGGTAGAAAACTGCGCGAAAACGAAAACTGGCAAATACTGGAAAATGGCGATTGGCGATGGATAACGCAACTGTCTAATCGGTAAAACTGACCAATCAGTTCAAAAGGACTAATCAACGAAAATGGCGAATTAAATAAACTGACCACTGAGGGAAACTGACCAGTGATACGCGGAGTCAAAATTTTAAAATGTATCGAATTTCTTCATTAGATTCACTCATCTTGACAGTACGAAAAACAAATGAAAATCACACATTTTCCTAATTTGAATTTGGAATTATGTTCTTTAAAATTTAAACTTTCAATGATACCAAAACCAGCCAGATACAAATAGTATATTATTATATACTTTATTTCGGACTACACATACATGTACACACAATCCATATAGTAGTAATAACAATGACTTAAAAACTATGTTAGTGGACTTCTTGGCGGGAAAGTGAAGCGTCATGTTAGCAGTTTTGTTTTATTTTCTAAAATTTGTGTTTAGCCGAATATTAATGTGTAATAGTGGTGGATTATTAACCATTAAGTGTTCGTGAAGCTGCATTAATGTAGGCAAATTAAACAAAACAGTGCAACATCACTTTAAGTTCTCTCAAGAAGTCCGCGCGAGGTTTCAGTAAAGTGCCGCGTCTTTACTTAAACTCAAGGGGAGCGGGGCGGGATATCATCAATCATCTTTATCATGCAATGAGTGGAGTTCATTTCATAATTATTATAACTTTGTACTTGTTAACTAATTTTACATGACACTGGCTAAATGCACAAACCGTGCGAAGCCAAAAAGAAAAAGAAAAAAAAAAAACTATGTTAGTAAACTTTTATAGCCAAAGAGATTTTATTACAAGTTCATACATACTATAATGCGAAAAGACTTTCCCCAACCTAATATATAAAAATGCTTTCCGTTGGGAAGTGTGTCTCTGTTTGTCGTCACGATTCACGTCGCGCATCGTCACACACAATGGATTAATCTAAATTTTCTATAAGTTTTCTTTCATCATTCGGGTGAGCCGTATTGATTTTCGTTATCAAACTCAACCGCTCAACAGATATTAACAAAAATCTGTGAATTTGTTTATGTAAAATTTATCGTTATGTTTCTGTTTAATAGGCGTGCACTTTAGGATTTTCCAAATGTATTAACATCTATTTTGAGCGTTTTATGTAGTAGACCAATTTGCTAATACAACCAATCAGGGGGCCAAGTCTGCTAACGCAGTTGTGTCAGAATGGCCGATCATTAGCACCGTAATTGTAGAGTTTGACAGTTTTGCTAATCTCCTAATTGAAAGGCGTCATTATGATTTTCCAATGACGTGTCACTGCCACTCCATTGGAAAAATTGTGTTTATTTGGTAATCTCGTACTGACAAGCTCATATTATTTTGACTTCCCTATGGACCACTGTCACGCCATTATGAATTTAGGAGGTTACAAACTATTGGCACAATGGTCATGGCGTTGCCTTGGTATGGTCGTCATAATGACCAATCATTGAAAATAGCAGACTTGGCCCCAGGACGGAAGGCCAAATTCAATCAGGGGTTTAATCAATGTACGTACCTATAAATTATTTAGGTATGTCCCGAACATGATGACATATTTCGCCTATCACCTGTTAAACCAAATTAATGTTAAAAAAAAAAAATGTTTGAATGCCAATATTCAAACATTTTTTTTTTTTAACATTCTTTTGGCGCTAATAAATGTAACTCATAAATTAACCCTACCACTACACATTATAAAACAAAGTCCCCCGCCGCGTCTGTCTGTCTGAACGCACGAATTCAAAAACGACCGAACTGATTTTCATATGGTTTTTCACCAATGGACGGAGTGATTCATGAGGAACGTTTAGGTGTATAATTCATTAGGGTTTTGTGTAAATTGGCTGAAATATGCCGATGATTGTTGAAGATGTCGGAAAAGATCTTGCCGACTGGGAGATTTACTGGCGTGCGCCGCGTAAACCAATAGAGATGTATGCAAACAATGTATTAGGAAATTATTTATCTTAAAAAGATCTATTAAACTGTAGCAACGCTATAATATGTCTATCTGCATTTTTAATTTCACTCAGGACCGAATAGCCAATGACGACAATTACCAAAATAAATCAAAATCAAATGGTCAATGACCAATGGCCAATGATGTGGTCTCTTGTATCCATAATTCACAAGTCAAGTGATAGAAATAATTCTCTTGAGCACGTTCGATTTCGTCCAGCAACTCTCGCCATCGCCTTCGTTTTCTTGACAGAGACAAAATGATGATTTAAATATATGTAACACTAAACGTATTTCATGTTTTTCTTTTTTGGCCTTTATTTACGATACTGAACAAATACAATGTTTGCGCAGATCGTCCGAGATGCAGAGACGCTCGCAAAACGCATGGAGCACCGAGGTGCGTGCGCCTGCGATAACGACACCGGGGACGGCGCGGGAGTGCTAACCGCTATCCCGCATCAGTTCTACTGCGCTCAGCTCAGGTAAGAGAAGTAAATATAAGTAGTCAGGCGCTGATAGGAGATAAATGATCTAAGTAGGCTTGACTTAAACAAAAAAATTGTGTGTGATTAGCGGAAAAAATATATGTTATTCTTGAACATATTTCTTAAAACTTGATTGTTACCAAAACACGTTTAGAAAAAAAAATCTCTATACAAATTAACGGTAAACTAACCATAAGTTACTTGAGTTTCAATCCATAATATATCTGTATTAAATATCAACGTACGGTTGGTATTTAATTAATAACAAAGGTCTTATTTGAATGCAAAACTTGGTTGTTTTATATTTTCGATTATTCAACTCATTTTTGAGTACGTAAATAGATAATTGCTTCATATTTTGCAATAAATTACAAGCGTTGAGTCATCGCGCTTCTCTTTCTTTTGTATGCAGTCTGACAGCGACCGCCGTTTAGCTGTTTTCAGGGTCTTAAGACAAAAGCGTCAAAGTAGCCCGCGAAATTCAGAATTTCTTACGTTTTTTTGCAATTTGCAGGTCAGTAACAGGTTGTATGTTGATCTAAATATGATTCGAGGCCATAACAAATATGGCTTTACAGAATTAAAATCATTAGAATCAGCAATACAACTCTCTAAGTTCATAGACCAAAAGAGTTAGTGTTAGAGGCTAGAAGTGCGGGCTCCGGAAAATATTCGAGGCATTGCGCAGCTTTAGCCAAGTACTAAATTCACACTGTATCGGCGCACACGAATGTGTATCGCTGCGATAACCTGCTAATAATATAGAAGCCAAAGCAGTAAGTAGATAAATTTGAACGATTATTAAAATAAGAAGGGCGAAAAACAAAATACAAACGTGCTGGCAGCCAAAGAGTTAGTTGTTATTTTACGTAAAGGCCTAATCTTCACGTGGACAAAACAATGCGTCACTAATGTACTTACTAGTTTAGTAAGTACTGAGACGAATGCTTACTATCGGTCGTAACCGAAATCTGGTTTTGTTGCGTGAACCGAAGCGCCATCATCAAATTTTACACCGAAACTAACAATAAAAAACGAAGACACAAGTGCATTCATAGCCACATTAAAATCTAGAACATTCCATCTTAATCCGTGGTACAAGTGGACTCAAAATTATCACAATATCACAAGGTAGTGTACTTGCGTGTTAAAACTAGAAAAATACTTATCACAAATAAACAAAATATAGTTTCCTACACCGTCAACGATCAGCAAAAACCACAACACGCTACTTCAGCATGGTTTTAATTGATTAAAACTCAAACTTTGTGGCATTTGGCAAGTTGCCAGCTAGCATCAGAACAATCGTGCTTACAGCCTTACACTTGGCATTTAGCCAGCTGGCCGGAAAATCGATACGACATGACAAACTGGAGCAACCGCTCTCCAGCGTGGGAAATGTACTGGGAAAATGAAGATTATGAAAACTAAGATTATGTTTACGCAATCTAAAGATAATATAATAAAATAATAAAGAAGTCAAACCTGTACATTAAATATTTTTGAAAAAAAAAAAGTAATTGCTACGAGGTGAACGAGTCTGAAGTCCGAAAATATAGTTTTTAGAATTTTTGTCCGTTTATTTGGATGCATGTTCCGGAATGGCGCAAAAACTGCTAGACAGATTTGGAAGAAATTTGGCACACACATAGTTTATAACCAGGGTTAACACTTATGGTACTTTTAATCCCGGTAGATGTTTATGAGGTATGTAAGATATTTTCCGACATCCACGCGGACAAAGCAGCAGGCAAAAGTTACTATATAATAAGACTTGTGGGTCTTGGCAAAGAATTCGAAAGTCCTTCACGCGTAGGGTATCTTAAAAGATTTTGTTGTAAAGAAAATCAGCAGTGTTCGCCAGCTTTCTGATACAAAGTATGAAAATAATATACTGCAAGTACCAATCGCTAATCCTGTTAGTAAATTGCTTCAGATAAGCATACTTCATAAAGTAACTAATAGGTATGCAAAGTACTCATAAACGCGTGATGACGCCCTAGTAATCACGCCAATTAATTCTTTTTAGGGTTCCGTACCCAAAGGGTTAAACGGGAACCCTATTACTAAGGCTCCGCCGTCTGTCTGTCTGTCCGTCTGTCACCAGGCTGTAACTCGTGAACCGTTATAGTTAGACAGTTGAAATTTTCACAGATTATGTATTTCTGTTGCCGCTATAACAACAAATACAAATATCAACAGAATAAAATAAATATTTAAGGGGGCTCCCATACAACAAACGTGATTTTTTTTGCTCGTTTTTGCTCGATATTGATAACGGCAACAGGTACACGCTTGAAATATTCACAAAATATTTAGTTCTATATTCTCTTTAAAAATAAATAATTCAATTAAAATAAAAAAAAAATATTTAAGGGGGCTCCCATACAACAAACGTCATTTTTTTGCCGTTTTTATAGATAATGGTACGGAACCCTTCGTGCGCGAGTCCGACTCGTAATTGGCCGGTTCTTATAGATAATGGTACGGAACCCTTCGTGCGCGAGTCCGACTCGCACTTGGCCGGTTTTTTTAAATGTGTTTAGGTGCCGATGTATGTATGTTTGTTTTTTTGTTCCTTCCTTTGTGGCGCTCTAGAGACACAACGCGTTGGCTAATTTTGATGATTCTAACTTCAATAAATTTCTCAATCTTGTGTGTCACTAAAGACAGGACAGTAATCTAAACTCAATAGGGTGACAACCAGACGCCATAATATTAAAAACGAAAAAAAAAAGAAGTCGACGAACTATTTCAAGTGGGGTATCGTTGAATAGGTATTTGAAAATCATCTTTAGGTTTCTCTAATAATTTTTCATTTTGAATGACCATTTGTCCAGTAGTAAAATACCCAAACCATAAATATGATCAATATACTCGTAGTAAGCAAAATGTAATTCTTTAAAATAACTGTACTTTACGAACTAATGACACGATGATGGATATCGCTTGTCAAACAAGAATTCTAATAATTTTAATCGAGTTTTTTTGGTTGGTAGGTATAGTGGCGTGTACTAGCTGACTTATGGCAAATAATTTAATTTAATGTTTTTGTTGCGTAAATTAATGTAAATTATTTTGCATACTATTTTATAGAATCAAGTTTTTCTAACTGAACAGACAGCTTTGCTGCTGGGGAGTTTGTGGCGCCACTTCTTCCCAGCTAAAGCACTAGGAGTTGGTGAAGGGCGGGCGTTTTTAGGGAGTTGTCTTGTATAATTTTGACGTTCGAAAGTGCTGATTCTCAGCCTATAGTTTGAATAAATTACTTGTTTTAATGGATTTTTAATTTATAAATAATGCCGTAACATTGTGTAAGCATAGAATAGAACCAGTTTAAATACTCTTAGTACATTCAAATGCAATATTTCAAACTGTTTTAAAGGCCACGGTCATTCACATGACTGGAACACGAGTAAAAAGAAAACATTGTGTGAAACTGTACATACATAGTAAACATTTATCGTTCAATTTGTAAAGCACACTACATGTTTTAAGTGATTTAAAAATATAACCTATTTTTATTCGGTAGTGTGAACAATGCAGTCAACGCTGAGTAAAGTTATTTCAACTACCGTTAGTTAAACAAATGTCATGTAAAATAATTCAAGAGACCGAAGATAACTGGGAATCTGCGCAAACACTAGAATATGAAAAACAAATCTTTGAAAAAACGATTATTATATCGTAAAAATACCGGGGGAACATTTCAATAATAGCAAGTCCGTTGCCTCTCCTTGTTTTGCGTTACGAACAAAGACCCATTGATCATAAATAGTATCAATCAACTAGATCCTGCCTAGGCCTTTGTACGTTTGTAGAAGAGTATCATAAATATTCAAATGTAGAGTTGGTTCTGCTGATACGAGTATATATGTACTAATAGCACTAAGAAAATATTCAAAAGCTTGTTAAAACTCATTCTTATACGTATTAATCGCCTATAACATCTATAACACAATTTGCTATTACATTGCTATTACATTGCTTCGCAGCAATTGCTATTACATTGCTTCGTAGCCTTGAATAATTCATCTGCTCAACCACGTCAATAACGCAATGAACGTGGGTGAAGTGTCAAAAATGAAACCCATTACGATCAGCAGTGTTATTCTGTAACCATCTCACCGTGAAAACTTAGATGAAGTGAGCGTGGAGTGAACTGTCAGTGTCATTCCACCTGATGCTAGGGATGGACCAAGGATTATATTTACAATCATAATCGAGATTTTGACCAGAAACTCTTTTTTTTTTACATTAAATTGACACACACACATAACATAACATCACGCCTGTAATCCCCGAAGGGTTAGGCAGAGGTGTCCTATAGTACACCCACGTTTCACCATTAAATTGAGTTTGACAAAATTTCTATTTTGCTATTTTATTTAAAAACCCCTTAAATAGTAATGTTACACATAAATACTAGCTTTGAAATAATAATTATAAAATTATCAATAGAATTAGCATAAAAATATTATTAAAATCTCGATTATGATTGTAAATGTAATCCTTGGTCAATCCCTAGCATTAGTGGAATGACACTGACAGCTCACTCCACGCAAGAATTCACGGTGAGATTTGTACAGACAGAAGCCGAGCTTAAATCTGTGGTTTGTGTCGGGGAAGCTCAAGAACTCTTGAACAATCTTGGATAACATCGTGCAAGACTGCAACAATAAACCTTTGATAACTCATTGAATGATCAATGAGAAATGACAAAGAACGTATTAAATACAGAATTAAGTATGACATTAAAACCGTATGAAAATGGAAGTAGTCCTTTAACAGGGACCGTCTGCTATTTTATGGCGCAACAACGATATGTAACGTCACATTCCATTAGGTCCTGGATCAGAGCCAAGCTTTCCAGTCCTTTTAATTCTCGTCTTTAGCCTATCTTTCTGCTTTTGGCCAATTCTCCAAATAACCGTCCTATTTTTAAATCTAGTACGCCATTTGTCATTGCCCCTCGAGCACTGCAGTTCAAAGACGTCAATTACATAATAGTCATCGAACGAGGTATAATAGACCCTTCCCGATCTTGTGCTCGTAATATCAACAGTCAATTTGTCTGACCCAGTCTCCGATTCGCTAACAAATAGATAATGGCCGCCGTTCTGAGGCAGAGCTGCGCAGTTATTTGATTTATCTATGCAGTAGTGCTGTCCAGGAGTTTATCGATAAAGCGCTGTGGGTATTTGTTTTGTTGTGATATTATGCCAAAACATCGTATATCAGCGTATAAACGTCTACTGCTAAAGGGAATCCACTACCTAGAACCACTTTGGTGACTGTGCTTGCTGGTATGAAAATAATAATCGTTGAGCTATTTATTTGAATCTCTTGAAATGTGTCTTGAGTGTTAAGTTGTCGTGAGTTTTTCTTCGTCCGTTTGTATTCCTTAATTTCTCGTACCTCAAAATTGCGCCATAAATAACCCGTATACGCGGATTCAGATGCATGTTATTGTAATCAGGATCTTCTGAATAATGTTAACACAGCTACTCATGTAATGCATTAATCAAAAAGTAAACACTTCACGCGTAAGCATAAGTCAATAGCTTAGCTGTCTTCGCAGAATAAATTATGGAGCATTATGGAATTAATCTCAAACGCAATCTAACAGGAAGAAAATGTTTATTATTATGTAAGCTAAAGCGCACTCTTGACATTCTTTGCATTCAAATGCTAATTAGAAATTATCGTATTCTTGAATAAATAAATCGGTTCCAAGTCGATAGTTCTCCACACCGTTAGATATCAATATTTGTGTTTTAATATAGGACAGCCTTGTTGCAAGACCTTGAGAGTTATCTCAGGGAAGAGCTTCATTATGTTTACATTTGTTTCCTTCCTCCTAAATACTTTCTAAATATTAATTTATGATAGCGCTAGGGCGCGGGAACGTAGTATATCTCTTCAAACTGTATCCTGCGTCATTATTGTGGACGATAGAAGCCATCTTTGCTTTAAGAATAAAGAGAGCGATCCTTCTTTGAATTTGCCTGAACATGTCGTCCATGGAATGATCTACACTAATGTATCATATAAGCGAAAACTACTCTTCCTGTATCTAAATTAACATGTTTTGGAAAGCAGGGTAAGCTACCCAAATTATTAAAATCGACAAAAAGGAAACCTACAAAGAAATTTTTTTGCTTCGAAACAGTTCCTGCGCTTAGGACCGCAAAGCACAATTAGTAGCGTAAGTATATAAAGTTGTTTTCTACGTCGTTACATAATTATGCGATAACATTACTTATATTTACCCTGATAAATCGACCTTGGCTTTTGAAGACGCAATAATTTAACGAGTAACACGCCATAAAATTATCCGACTGTTCAACCATCACATTATGAAGCTATTCAGCTCATATCTCCATAGAACCGCAGATTCAAGGACGCTTTCAGAGTTCTAAGTTGTGACACAGTTGTCTATGTGTTTCCGTTTGACCTACACTCGTGTCTCTTTATGATAGCTGAGTCGACAGTTGGAAAACGAAGGCTCGCTGTGGGAACGGAAATGGAAGAATTTCATTTCATGACGTTGGCTGCTTCGCTTTTTGAACATGATAAGTTAATTTATGTTGACATTCATATTTCCATTCTCGCATGCGATTTAAATCATGAAATAAGATGGCAATTAAGCTTTTAAGAAAATATTAAAGTTCTATGTTTACGTAAGGTTTATTTAGTACTTTTTAGTTCATTAAAAGCTTGTTTTTAAAAAGGTTTTTTCTTATTTTTATTTTTGAAGACTACTTATAGCTAGCCTCGTATTGAATTCAACCCATCTTCTATATCTATACATGTTATTATTATAAATTAAAGTATCTTTTGGTATCTGGCTGTGTGACCGCCGACGGCTGCGTTCTTCTAAACTAAGTTTTCGACCAAGATTTAGAGAATTTATTCCGGAATTTTTATTTGTATAATACATTAATATCAAGCTTACTTAATTCTATAAAAGAAACCTCGATTTTATATCAACTCGTAAAACCGTGCGAAGCAGGGATGCGTCGCTACTTCTTTAAGGCTCTCGCAGACAGGCGCGACTGGACACTAGTAGCAAAATTTCTATGAAAACTTCATGGAAAGTGTCGCGCCCGCGATTTCGCGCCAGTCTGCACGAGCCTTTATAAAACGAATCCTATTTGTGATAAATACATTTTCCCTAAACCGTTTGCTACAAAATTGAAGGTCAGATCAAATTCAATCGCTCTAATTCCACTTATTTATTTTCCGTCGATTTATCTTTACCTACGTTCGATTAATAGGTACCGAGAATTTGTGATCCAATATTATTATCTTCTAAAATTACGAATTGAGTTGCGCTTTCAAAGTGATTGTGAAGCTCTTAAAACTCAATCGCATAATATACGAAAATAGAGTAATTTGATCAATTCGTCATTTTATGTTGTGTCTGCGCGTATACGGATAGTCTTTTAAGTGCAAAAATGTGAATCACACGCCCAAAAGATCACAATTTGTAAACAACGACCAATTAAAAAACGAACAAAACGTATTATTCCAAAAATAGCAAGAGATAGCTCCATCGGTCACGTCCCATTGCAACATCACTACAACATTGACATTCAATTAAATGTTTTGAACATGCGCCCAGCGCCTGATACCAAAATATTTACTTTAGATAACATTTTCCCTAAAACATTCGAACTCTAGATGGAACTGGATAACGTCGTAAAAATATATCTTCGTGTGCAAACATAGGTAATGGAAATAATAATAAATGATCTCGAAACTCGTCACACGGCGTTATAAGCTTCTGCTTATCTTGAAGTGGTATGGAGTGGAGTGCTGGTATCAATTGTTTGTTTTGAAACCATTCACTTCCTTAATTTTGTATCTACTTACCACCTTCTCGGTATTGTGTATTGCAGTTTGGAATGCTGATTATTGAAAACCCACATTTTTATGAAGTACAAACAATAGCTAATGGAAAACCAATATAGATTTTCAGAAGCCACATTCCTGAATGCTCGTTAGACATTAGCTTTAAAATCTAGCGATTTAAACGCTAGTAAATTTGGACTTGGTACATAAGCAAGCATACAAGTCTGACAATTACGCAATCCTATCCTAATTCGGTTTGGCCTCGACCAAATTTATCTGGTATTAGTATGGTACATATTATATTCATATTTACGCTAATTAAAATATATTGTCAAGTGTCCATGTTAACAGCATCGATTAACGCTTTCGAAGGTCTTTCACGCTCTTTTTAGTGACGTTTGTAACTATTACGAATTGTGGACATTCAATATTTGCTGCTTGCTTTATTAGATCACATAGTTTTGACGTGATTATGTCGTAGCTACTAGGTAGGTATATGCACGGAATGAAAAACCCATAATTCTTCATACTACGACTATTTCACATTTCAGTACCTGTACAAATTCCATTTTACACTATAAATATTACATTCATCGTCAAGCTATGACAAATCAGTCACTACAAAAGGACAAGATATTTAATAATACTGAATGTTTTTTTTTATATATTATCTAAATCAAAATCTGCCAGACAGTGCCACATATCATGTTAATTGTCAGTATAAACGAAATTGCAACGTACACTCGTAATCTAATCACGATTTGAATCCATGTTCGACTGTCATTACTTTAGGTGCTCTTCCTGTATCTCAAGGAGTTCTACATATTGATTCATCTCCATCGAAAGGATCTGTTTCTTCAGTAAATCAACTAGTTGTCCTTTCTTTGTATTAGTTTCTCATTTACATTTGAAAGTACCGCGAGTCGCATGTTAACTTGTAGTCAAAGAATTAGTGCCCATTAGAACAGCAGTTCATGTGTGAGTACATTGCATAGTGTTTACTGCGTAGTTATGACAAGGTCGGACTTGTTTGTATATCTATAAAGGGAATTTCACACTGCTACCAAGTCACTTATCTGAGATTTGTACTTATTCAGAATGGAATTATCATTTGATTGACAACTACAGCTCTTACAACTGTTTTTATTTAGTAGTTGTCATAGGTCTAGCAAGAATCAAAATCAAAAATCAAAAGTCATTTATTTAAACTAGGCTGAGAATCAGCACTTTTCGAACGTCAAAAATTACATAAGACAGTCCCCCAAAAACGCCCACCCTTCACCACTTCCTAGTGCTTTAGCTGGGAAGAAGTGGCGTAACAAACTCCCCAGCAGCACAGCTGTCTGCTAGTCATGGTATGTTAGTAACAAGATACTTAAAAAAAATACTGCAATATGCATGCTCTTGATAATTAAGCAGAATTATAATAGTTGCGTAGTTAACTAGTTACGCTCAAAGAGGTTTTTTTTGTCTCTAGATTTAGAATATTTAGAGCAGGTATAAATAATATTTTACAGAGAATATTAACTCCTTGAGTCTTACGATGATATTTCCACTATAACCTAGAACAAAGTAGAAAAACAAAGATTGAACACCGACCATTACAAAAATAAACTGAAGGAAACTGGTTATTGTAGTACTTACATAAATCTATAAATGGGTAAATTTTACCTCTTTAAATAATGTAAAATGTAATGTCTGGAACTACCAGTCGAAATTGTTTTTTTTTTTTGTGTTTGATAGCCCAATTCTTAATGAAGAATATAGGCGTCATCAAGCTACGACCTTTGGGAATCGAGCAAAAAAAAAAAGTCAGAAATAACGATAAGTGAAAACGAAGTCATAGATCGGGCGGGCGATGCAATGCGACGCCGGATGAAGTCGCGGGCAGAAGCTAGCATTTGATATTGTAGATGACGGATACGTTCTTGTAACCAACACTAGTGCATGATACCACGATATTACTTATTATAATAAACATAGACAGTGTCAATGTGAGACGTAGTAAATCTACGCAAATGATGTCAATAATGTTGTCGAAGATCATTCATTACTTAACAATGTAACGTAAGTATCTACATATGGAACTGTTCCGATAATAAAAATAGATATGTAACTGCAAGTACTGCAACAATGCAAATATAGTGGCAGTTCTAAAAATTACCTCACACAATGAGCTAGATGTGAAGTTGTTTGTCGATTCTTTGTTCAATAAGCGCATTTCAGAGTTCACACAGGGGATCAGAATGAAGAATGAAGATCAACAATAGATACCTCCCAACGACAACACAGCGACGTTCTGAAGATAAAAATGTTTACGGAAACCTACCTATTCTGTGAACATTTGTAGCCACTATGAACCATATTGTTAACGGTTCATGCAATAAAACGACTTCCTTGAGTTATCCCTGGAAAAATACACGCGACAAAGTAATCAAATGATGAAATGTTGTAAGCTGTATATTTTTTATTATCTGTTAACTTGTTTGCGTGTTCAGTCGTGTAGTGTCAATGTTTTTGGATGATATGATTTTGATTGATTTATTATTAGGCTTTGGCTTTGCAACAATGAGTACATTGTTGCTTTACAATTTGTACATTGCAAACTTAAGTCTTAAGCGCCTCATCACTTATTGTATATTTCTACATTTTACTAAATTATTCTTGTACAGCTATAAGTTTGACAATTATGATCATGTATTTTATTAACACCGTCTTTTCCCCTGTTTGAATTTGTTATTGTATCAGTAGGTTGTTAATAAAGAAGTACATAATAATCACGCGAATATACAGTGGTCTTTAACAAGTGATCATTTTTATCTTTATTGTTATACACCTTAGGAATGTAAGAGCATGCAACTGTAATCTCTACAGCCTCGTAAACTTTATTGTCACCACTATAAATATATATGATTATCATGATACATTATCCGATGTAATTGCACTTACTGGAATATTATATTTCCTAATTCCATTCTAGAAATATACATATACAGGGTGTCCCGTAAATAATGGATCAAACGTAACGGGTAGGTAGCTTACCTCATTTTCAACAACTAATTTGAACAGTAAAAAAAAAACCGATAAGGTAACCAAGATATTTATAGATTTTTAATGCTGTTGCTGCAAATGGTATCATATTTAGGTGTGATTTTTGTCAAACATTTCTGAATAGTTTACTAATGTTATAAGATACCATTTTTTTAAATAACATTTTATTTGCCTTAGAAAAAAAATCTTGAATTGAAAAGTTTTGTTTTTACGATGAAAAGACCAGAATTGGAAAAATTCTCCTGTAAAAAAAATGTATGACACCAAAGTGTACTAAGGTTTGCAAATTGGTATAAAACTTAAGTCTAGTCCTTGCGGTTACAAAGATATTGCTATGAATGTGATGAAGAAGACAGAACAGAAATTAAAATGGTACAATCTAACTTTTCTTTCTCGTAATGGCTTATGCTTGTAATGTAAGCATGTGGTTAAGCGTGTAGCGTAATTCCGAGCCGATGACGTCATCTGTTCGGAATTTGGGACCGCTAACTGCGGAGTTGCACCTCACTCAGTGTGAAAGTGATAGATAGCGCCGCTTTTGTATTTTTGGTAAATCGGTGTCTTTGTGCAGGTATTTTTTTTCCTTCACCCTTCACTCATACAGGGCTTCATTGTTGCATGATTTTATTTGTTTAGTTGACACGAATCTCTCTTCGAGTTGATACGTACGTCAGACTACTTTCGCTCCCGCTGTGCCTAACTGTTGTGTTCCTTAAAATTAAACTTGTGCTGTGTATTTGGACTTTGCTTTGCCTAACGATTTGGAACTGTTTGTGTTTTGGACGAATGACTTGGCAATCCTACGGACTTCGAAAACAATCGTTTGTGTGAGGTTGTACGTGTGTGCAGTAGTACGATGCCTCGTTACGAGTACACGCCACGGGAGTATGCCGAAATGCATTTTATCTACGGAGAAGCAAGAGGTAATGCCAGGGCGGCCGCAAGATTGTATCGTGAAAGATACCCGAACCGGGATCGACATCCCGACTATCGCGTATTCATTAGAGCGCATAACGCGCTTCTTGAGGGAAGAATTCTTGGCACCGGAGTTGGGGGTGCCAGTGAAGGGCGACCGTCACAAGTCAATGACGAAATTATTATTCGAGAAATCGAGGAAGATTCGTCGGTCTCAATTCGCGTCATAGCGCAACGCACAGGTATTCCAAGATCGACGGTACATCGAGTTCTAAAAAGGCACCGGTTGCACCCATATCACGTGAAACGTTTTCAAACGCTGACGTCACGTGATTACCCGCAAAGAGTATCATTTTGCCAAAGGATGCTTAGAATGATACGGGCGGACCCACAGTTTTTTAATAAAATTTTATGGAGTGACGAGTCTTCATGCCGGCGAGATGGATATCTCAATTTGCATAATTTGCACAGTTGGCAGCTGGTAAACCCACATTTGATGCGAGAGGACAGGAGCCAACATCAATTTAAAATAAATTTATGGGCAGGAATAATAAATGGGCAAATAATAGGGCCCTTTGAACTACCAGCAACTCTAAACGCCGAATACTATCTGCATTTTGTAAGGAATGAGTTGCCAACGTTATTAGAAAATATTCCAGAAGACGTGCGGCAAGCAATGTGGTTACAAAATGATGGTTGCCCCGCTCACTATGCGACGGCAGTAAGGGCGCAACTCAATGAAACTTACCCTGACAGATGGATCGGCCGATTAGGACCAATTTTGTGGCCTCCGCGATCTCCGGATTTAAATCCCTTAGATTTTTTTTATTGGGGATGTTTAAAAGACAAAGTTTACAAACAACGAATAACGTCGGAAGAAGAATTACGTCAGCGCATCCAATCTGCTGTATCAGAAATAAACAACAGCCATTTTGTCCGTCGGATAAGAGTTTCCTTTATTAGGAGGTGCAGACTTTGCATTCTCGTAGGGGGACGTCAGTTTGAACATTTACTGTAAAAACAAAATAAACGATTTATTTGTATTTTTTTTTTAATTTAACCTCCTATTTTTTTTCATACGCTGAGATACCTAAACGTTTTTAAGAAAATAGTTGAATTGTGCACACTTTTTCAAATTTTATTTTATTTCGTAATTTGGCACCTCTGTCAGATTCATAGCAACATCTTTGTAACGACAAAGACTAGGCGTAAGTTTTATACCAATTTGCAAACCTTAGTAATTTTACAAGTTTTTAAAATAATGGTACACTTTGGTGTCATACATTTTTTTTACAGGAGAATTTTTCCAATTCTGGTCTTTTTATCGTAAAAACAAAACTTTTCAATTCAAGATTTTTTTTCTAAGGCAAATAAAATGTTATTTAAAAAAATTGTATCTTATAACATTAGTAAACTATTCAGAAATGTTTGACAAAAATCACACCTAAATATGATACCATTTGCAGCAACAGCATTAAAAACACTGAATGCTGGTACAGAAAATAGTAAAAATCGAAAAAAAAAAATTCATGGTTACCTTATCGGTTTTTTTTTTACTGTTCAAATTAGTTGTTTGAAATGAGGTAAGCTACCTACCCGTTACGTTTGATCCATTATTTACGGGACACCCTGTATAGTAGGTACTGCTATATTGATCTTAATCTTCAAATCTTTCTGTTTCGGCGATTATATTATTACTTTTATGAGGCTGCCAGCATCAAATACATACGTAGTTATGTTTTAGAATCTTATCCCTATACTTATGCCTTATAAATATATTAACTGAATATACCTTGCTACAAATTGGACATAACGTGATTGATGGGCGTGGTAGTCAACCTATTATGCAGTTGACTGAAACAATATCGTGCCAATTCATTACAGTAGTTATCATTCATCTACTAGATATCGTGACTGTCAGTAACTACGTTACCATGAATCTATGGCTACAATGCTCGCTCTGAACGAGCTGTATAGTCCATTACCCGATGAATCTCTGCTTGGTTGGAATTTCATTATTATTTGTACTGAAGGCCAAGTAAGATATCAGCACTATCCTAATATTCAAACTTCACTAATTAATCCAAACAACGACTTCTAAAAGACTGGTTCTTCACACGAACCATTGTATTTTTGTTACAAATTATCAGCAGTCCTGTGGCTCCTTCCAGTTTTTTCTGAGTTGTTCGAGAATTCTCCAAAAACTCTTACGTCACTGTCTGGGATTCTGTCTGGCGTTACGTCAGTCGACGCGGTGCTCCGTCATTACTCTCTATTTAGACTTCAGACGTAATCGAAGAGCCCATTGGCGTTCCCTTGTGAGATCGATATACAAGAAGCGCCGCCGCCCCGTATCGAATTTGTCTGGAAGTGGATACGAGTACGACACAGGAGTTACATTCGAAATTGAATTTACTTGGGATGTTGGTTATTTGCTTTTGCGAATGAATTAAACATAAGCATTTTAACAAAAAAAAAATATCCTCTACTCGAAAACCTTTCTTTGATTTTGTTTTGCAGTTTTATACTTTAAGTTGAAAGAGCCTTACACGTATTAGGAATTAATTATTTATTTATTTTCATGCTCTTTAAGGATCTCGGTGCGTTTAAAGATTTTATTACCGAAGCCTTGATAAAAGATTACGACCGCACGGCGCGGGCGCCACGATGCCTCGGAACACGCGCTACCTGCGTGGCTAAGGTTAGCTACCTGATTAACACATACAAGTAGACTTAGATTAAGTCTTTTGAAGTCACTGACTTTAAACGTGGTAGAATTAACATTAGTCACAGCAAAATTTTCAATAACAGCCGCTTCGTGTGCTGTTTTATGCTTCTGTTATTTTCATGGTAAATATTTTAGACTTTATTGTGCTAGTTACCTTTACAATTTATAGCTCTAAAAATACCTTCGTATTAATTGCTTTATCTTCTCCTTGATAAAAATGCCAGTACCTACCTTCAAGAGGTTTCGAACTGTTTTTACAACTTAAGAAAGCACCAACATTTTTAATCATGATTTGTCTCTTGTCCTTTTATAAGTGAGTCGTCCATTACAAGTTCTACAGCAGGCTTAGCAGCTTTACTCTACTGTAGAATAGAAATCTTGTCTACCGAAAATGTTCTACTGTCTACACTCTACACGGAAACGTCATTTTTGTATTCTCTTCCGTCGACAAAACGCTTGTCTACGGTTCGTGCTAAGCCTGCTGGAGTAGCCGTGAGCGTGACCAGTGAGTAACCATAACTTATTAGTTTAATACAATTATTACACATTGTACGACATATTTATAGTTTCAGCTTATCTAGTGCAAAAATCAAAATCCGAAGCATATCCCAGTAAAGATTAATCTTCCAACACTTGCAGTTTGTAATGCTTTGTCCACCATATAATTTGTCCCACATACTTACAGCTGATATTAAATAACAGTTGGATTATAGTATCTACAAAACAATTTATTTTTATAGATAGGTATAGATCACTATGTTTGCACTTGTCCTCCGCGTGGTGGTTGCGTACGGATACGCTATCTTTATTTGTTTTTTATTTCCATTACTTATCTGTGGCTGCCTGTGGTCTGCATCTACGATTAGCTACGATAGTTTTATAGTTAGCTACCGTTTCTGTTTATTACTGATTAAAGTTCATCGAACCCGCCTGTCCGAAACGCGTGTTGATAATATTTTTTATCGCCATTCCAGTTTCATTCGTTTCACTCTTTAGGGATAGCTCCGCATTTACTGGCGAGGGCGACTGACTTTTCATATAAAGGCTCCCCGCAGAAAGGCGCGACGCGACAATAGTAGCACAATTTCTATGAAAACTTAATTGAAAGCGTCGTACACGCGATATCGTGCCAGTCTGCACGAGCCTTTAACCTGCATGGGCACTTATGAAACGTCAGAAGCTAGGTGCACGGTTCCAATTGGTCGTTTCCTATGGAGAAAAGCCGGCAAGAAACTCCACATTACTCTTTTAAAAATAATATTGGCTTTTACAATATTTCCAAATAACAATTTTAATAGGTATGGGAGGACAATGTGAGCCTTTCAACAAGTAACAGGGACTTAACAAAATAAAAAGTGGTCAATTAAATCTACGGTCAGTATTATTACCTACTATATTTTTGTCACTATGAGAGAAAATCAACATTACGTTTGCTTACGGGTAAAAAGTGTCAACTCGAGTAAATGACTTTTCAAAGTTTAAGTTTTAATTTGATCTAATATATTTCAAACTCATTAATTGCATTTTTAACTCGATTTAGTAAAACAATGCACTTATCTTGTTTTACCAGTAAGCAGACGATATGTAATTAAAAGATTAGAATCTCGATTGTCGGATTATCGCGATTATCAATATGTATATTCCATTATGATGGAATTACTAGTAGTTGTGTAGGAAACAAACGTACTCGGCGATAAGATAACGTATCGTAATATCGTTATCGTGTCGATGATTACTGGATCGTGGATGTTACGACTGATTGCTGTTCAAAACAATCGTGCTGGTAATCGATATTGCACTGTAATGTCGATATAACTCATGTTTATGAGCTATCAGAATAAAGTCAAAGTCAAACCATTTATTTCAAATCGGCACATAAGAGGCACTTTTGAACGTCAAAATTTACAAAAAAAAAATAGAATTGATTCTAGTTGCCCCTTCCAAAAGGTAGTTTCGTATGGAGAAGAATGGGCAAGAAACTCCACCGGTACTCTTTTAAAAATGTTTTACAATATTTTGTTTGATTACATTAATTATATGATTATATGTGAAGACGATGCACCTAGAATAAAATTACTATACCATAATAGGTAAAACGAATTAAAAACTAAGCAATGAAAAATAACTTAATTATTAGATAGATACGTGGTGTTCACATATTTACAAACATCATACAAGTATGTTTTTCTAAAAAAAATAAAAAAATAAGTCAGTGTGTGAGTATAGGTTATCACAGAATGTAAAATCAATATCATAAAAATAACAGATTTTACCATAAAAATAGCAACCAGTTTGATTTTGTCTAGACTCTAGATTGTCCTATGGAGCTGGACCAGCATGTTTCCAAGCATTCCTGTCCTGGATATAATCCTCTAACTTGTAATTAATATGCTTGTTTACAAAGTGTACTTTTAATATGTGTTTTAAATTTTCTCTCATTTAATTTCAATACATCACAAGGTATTTTGTTGTAACATTTAACACAGTACCCCATAAAAGATGTATGTACTTTAGATAATCTGAAAAATGGTTGATCTATTTTATCTTTATTTCTAGTATTAAAATTATGTCTATCGCTTATCTTGTTAAAAATATGTAGATTTTTCCTTACATACATAATATTTTCATAAATGAATTGGCAAGGTACCGTCATAATATTAATCCTTTTAAATAGTTCCCTAAGAGATTCGCGGCGACGGAGATTATAAATTGCTCTGACAGCTCTCTTTTGCAAAATAAAGATGGACTCAATGTCAGCAGCCCGACCCCACAGTAAAATGCCATACGACATAATGCTGTGGAAGTAACTAAAATAAACCAAACGCGCGGTTTCTATATCTGTTAGCTGTCTTATCTTTCTAACAGCATAATACTACTGAGATCATTGAATCCTAACTAATACGAGTATTATAAATCTCGTTGATTGCCTCATTGGTCTGGGGATCGCGAGCACTACTGCTGAGCATGAAGTCCCGGGTCGGGCAAAAGTGTTATTTGATTTTACCATCTGAAATTCCTCAGTAGCAGCCCGGAGTCTGGATTTGTTCCCGGTTGCTGGCAATAGGCTCGCCCCCTATTACATGGGACTTAATAAACATAACTGGCGAAATGTGGGTGTACTATAGGTACACCTCTGCCCCACCCTTCGGGGATACAAGGCGTGATGTTATGTTAATATTATACATGCGAAACTGAGTTTGTAATCCGCCTTCACTCTAAAAAGGCCGAACGGATTTGGATGAAATTTGGCACATAGGTAGACCATGATCTAGGTCCAGGATAGAAATTATCCTAAGTCCTAACTTAGGACATAGGATACTTTCTATCCTGGATCTAAGAAGCTTGAATAGTCTGAATTAACCCAAACCCACTCCAGCAAATGTTTCCTAACCCAAACCCCTTGAAAATCGTATCACCTAAGCAAGGTACCTGTACAATATTATTTTATTATGCTTCTGTTTAATGTTAAGGTTATTTCTATATACATATTTTGGTCAAAAATAACACAAACTAAACAACGAATTCTAGTTTTGTTTATGTTTAAAAGAGCACGACTAAAAATAATGATCCGTTGATAAAAAAATCACTACGCAATAGCTTCTGATATTGTTGCTATTATTGTACAGGCTGACATCATCCATTTACAAAAAAAAAATGGCAGTCTTGAGGACTGGGGACTGCCGATAGAAGTGAAAACTTATCCCTCAATGCGACTAAAGAAGTTTATTTATTTACATATATCTACTTTATTCTACACTAGATTATACATTACAAAAGAAAAAATATATAAAACATTATTTTTAGTATATGCGAAACCTGAATATAGTTTGTTCAGAATAAGGAACTGAATCGATTTCAATAATTTTTTCACCATGTTATATTTTGTCCCAAAAATATTTAGGTAAGTGTGATGGAAAACGTTATCACCAATCGCCGTACGGTTAGGTACAGGCTACTACGAAATTATTATCAATGAGCGCAAGACGATCCTGGAAGCACGGGGGCACCCGCCGTTAGCATGTTTTTGTACGGACAACTCGGTAACATAACAACCTTAAGTAGAACTTTGTGATTGTTCATGATACAGTTTTGAAATTATGTACATAGATTCTTTACATAAAAATACTAGACACGTGTTTTGGGTTTCGCATAGGTATACTAAAACTAATATTGTATACAATGGGTACGGTGGAAGTTTTCTCTTCAATTAAATAATGATTATCTAAAACACAATTTAAACAGTGCACAGTATACACAAATTAAACTTTTCACGTGGTCAATTTAACTACACTTACTGCTACTACAGCACGTCGTCGGTGTCGCGAACCCTTAAGTTTTAAAAAAAGGTTCCGACGATCTGGAAATTTTTTGAAGTCGGTTAAAACACAGACGCAGGATAGATAAAATTCGTAGTCGAAATACAAGGTGAAGAAAGTAATCAATAAGGAGAAGATAGCTATTATTCAAATTAAATAATGTACATAATTATCTAAGAAACGAACGAAGAAGAAGACGAAGTCCAAAATATATTATCAGAAAGAAAAAGATTAATTGCAGTTCAAAATAATTTAATAAATATTTAAATAAGCAATAGATAAAAAGACCTTGATTTTGTTCAGTTAATTTGAGAAAGAGGAAACGAAAAGATAGTCAATGAATGTTACCGCAAAAGCAACTGTTTTCGATGACAACTCTTGGGTAACGCGAGGTATTGTTGGCAGCCGTCACTAGTGTTAGTAAAATAATAGCGGTTTAGTATCTTCATTCAAGAATTCTGGTGGCTGAGTGTCATTAAATGCTTGAATGGAATGAAAGAATTGGCATAAGGTGGTGAATCTCTAATACAAAAAAAATACTTCAAAATATTTTCCTTCATCCATCTTGACGTTAGTTGCGGCACGATCTCTCCGAGGTTAGGACATGCAGTAGCTACAATGACAAATTACATAATTATTATAAATGTCTGTAACGTTGTTTATTGGTTTCATAAATTCCATTCAGTTAGCTTTATAAAACAATGTCTATGATATTCTAGTGTTTTTGGAGGGTTTGCCAGCAAGCTTTTTAAAACTGTTAATAAAGTTATTATCTGTTGATCCCCTGCAACTAATTCTACCATAATAGTAACAGCAGGTGTATTGAATGTCAACCAAATGAATATCAGACTAGTAGTTGGCGAAAATCGCGATTGTATGTTCATAAAAGATGATGAGATCAAACGAGACTAGAACAACAGCGCCCGCATAAATTGATACTAGATTGCTGACGGTATGCTGTGCAAATTACGTGTTAGGACTTTGATCCCGAGAACACTAACTTACATAAATAGCGAAGTCAGAAACGACGCTTTTATTAAATTCTTCCATGCTCTATAAAAAGACTTAAAATATTTCTCCTCGCTTGTCGGTTATGAAAGCAATTTCAGTCTTGAAAGTTGAAGCAGTATAAAATTTAAAACATAATAAACGCTGCTCGTTCGTACAAGAAGCTTCGTTGTTTAAATAAATATTTTCTACAATGAACTTAACTCTTCAGTGAAAATTTTAAATTCCATGCAATTTTTTTGATGAATTTTCAACTTGCTTGAAACTACCGAGGAATTGATTATGCACGTAAATTCTGACCTGATTGCAAAAAAAATAGCTTTAATGTTGAATCAGTCAACATTTATGTAGCACAAAATCTACTCATCATTAAGACGCTGTCAACAGGTAAACCGCGGTCATTGTCAGACTGCATACACAAGAAAGAGAAGCGCGATGACACAACGCTTGTAATTTATTGCAAAATATGAAGCAATTATATAATTACTCAAAAATGAATTGAGTAATCGAAAATAAAAAACAACCAAGTCCTGCATAGTCGTACAAATAAGACGTTCTTGTTATTGATTGATTACCAACCGTACGTTGATATTTAATACAGATATTTTGGATTGAAACTCGAAGTAACTTAGGGTTAGTTTACCGTCAATTTGTATCGAGATTTTTTTTCTAATCGTAGTTTGGAAACAACCAAGTTCTGAGAAATATGTTCAATAATAACATATATTTTTTCCGCCACCACAAACTATATAGATTTGGCAATATTTTTGTTTAAGACAAGCCTACTTTTATAATTTTCTTCTTGTCAGCGCCTTATAGCGAAATAAGAATAGATCATAAATACTGTAACAGACAAGTTTTAGTAGCGAACTTCTCTTGTGACATCTAATAATTGATGTTCGTCCCACATTCTACTTAGGTACATTTGATATTCATTTGCACAATATAAAGGACGATCAATAATGCTCTTAGATTCATCACGTAGCAATTATTTTTTTGAGAAGCTTTTGTAAATGGTAGAAAATTTGGCATCTATTTTCCGTTTGCACGTAGGTGGCAGATCTGTGCAGTTAAATACCTCAGTTTCATCTATTATTAGACATCATGTTCAATTTAGAGTTGCCTCGGCTAACTACATAGGCGGTGTCACGTTTTCAGCGGAATTTCAACATCGTGTTTGCTGATCCTTGGATCTTTATCTGATTTCCAGCTGTGTTCTCTGTGTGGTTCACTTAATATTCAATATAACCCGTCAATATTGGATTGAATATTTCTCTCGCCTCCTTTCACATACTTTACGTTCGGCTTTTCATATTCTATAATATCCCTAGTGACAACTACATTATCAACCTTACAATTTTTTGGATCTCCTGTAAAAAATAAATATTTCATTTACAATTTAATATAGCCCTCTCGTCATATTTAATACCGCATCCGCATCTTAAAAATTTCCACACGCAATCTTGGCACGTTTCAATTCAACTCTGACCTTTACCGCCCTGGAACACGATCAAATTTTACCTCCCGTGACATTTAATGAAATGCTTCACAATTAAGTGGGATTTGCTCCGTTGCTTTCAGCGTTTGCGTGTTATTTTGAGCTCGGACATGTTTGACTGAGCATCTGCTTTTTATGCTTGCTTTAGTGGCCTGTAAAAGGCTTTGTCCATTAAAAAAGATAATATCTTCACAAAGCTTGCTATTCTTTAGTTATCTTTCCATTTCGTTGGTTGAATTTGCTTTTCAATGAAAAATAAGACATTCCACACAAGTAACGCTGGTTATCAAAGTGAATATTATGGAAGTTTCATCCATTGCTCCAAGGTTCAGCTTTTGGATTTCATAAACCCTGTCTTTTTCAACGTCCTTTAACACTCCAAGTCTTTGGCAATATTTTTCAATGCAGTTCACGTTTGCTTTCTCATGCGATTACGCTTATTATAAAATATTTTCTCATATTGATTATGGAACAGGTCCAATCTGGGTCAGCTGTCGGTCGTTCACGCTCCTCGGACTGCGATAACCTGTACACGATGTTGTATCGATTTCATTAACTTCAGTTGCGTCACTGTAAGTCACTCTGTAGTTGTTATCTCTGCATAAACAGGATGAGTCGGAGCTTTTATCAATAATAGACAATGATGGATGCACTGTTGATTTAGCGTAAAATATAAACAAAGACTACGAAATCAAAGAGAATTAAGAGTTGCATACCGCAGTCGGATTCAATAACGGTTCCAATGTAAGGATTTTAAAATGTAATCGTTAGTCGTTAGTTCGTTACTGCAAGCAACAATGCAATGTAATTATCAACATTGTCTTTGGTTTTTTCTTCGTTTTTACTAAGTACTATCATTTTAAAACAATCTGCTTTGAAGGTTATGGCTGCAAACAATGGTCATGAAAACAAATTATGATGCTGACGTATTATTTCTTGTCCGTGCAGTTGTTCAAATAAAACATCTTATACGATTATTGTTTTTCCTCTGACTCTATTGTAGACTTGTACTACTCATCAATTTTCAGTGATTTGATGTGACTTTTATTAATATTGAGCAAGCTTCATCCATGCTTCGTCTCAGAAATTCACTAGCATAGGGAATTATTTCACGTTACGTTATTGTAATTTTAGTTATCTTCCGTTGCATAAACAATACAAAATTGCTTCTGAAAACTAACAAGGGCAATCATGGTGACAACTGATTCAATTAGTTTTCGCATTAATCTATGCCATATCTATGCTAATATTATAAAGAGTTAAAGTTTGTGTGGTTGTAGGGGGTAATCTCTGGATCTACTGAACTGATTTTGAAAATTCTTTTACCCATAGGAATCCACGTTATTTGTGAGTGTCATATACTATATCTATCAGGGGCGACGGCTTCATACAACCCCATTCCTACCGGCTTCCCTTCGGAACAACGACTCTACTTGAGTTTACTATTACCAAACAATATGGTACATACATAGTCACATTACAAGTATTTAATACATCATAAGATAATAAATGAGGTAATAAATTTAGATGATAACTTGTGTTTATGAGCACTTAACAATTTTTTCTTCGGCTTCCCTCAATTGGAAATTGTAGCTTCGCTACTGATATCTATCTATAGAAAGAAAGAAAAATAATTTTATTTGTCACAGAAAAAACGTGCATACAAAAACATATCTAATAAACTAGAAGGCAAACATTACACAAATTAAACAGATCTCGACACATAATCACGAGCACAAAAAAACCGACACCGTCCGACCGTTTCGGATACTAATCCGAAACTGCCTTGGTCTAGTGGTCGCAAGCGCTACTGGCGAGCACGAGGTCCGGGGTTCGATTCCCAGCTCGGGCAGTGTTTATTGGGTTTTTCCACCAGGAATTTCTCAGTAGCAGCCCGGAGTCTGGATTTGTGCCCGAATGATGGCAATAGGCTCGCCCCTTAATATATGGGACTTAAACATAACTGGCGAAATGTGGGTGTACTATAAGTGCGCCTCTGCCTAACCCTTCGGGGATTACAGGCGTGATGTTGTGATGTTATGTAATCAGAAAAATGAAAAGATTTTCCGCCCATCGAAGTGGGCACGGGTCAGCTAGTCTAACCATAAGTCAACAAACCGCTCGGTTAAAAACAATTTGTGGCCATGCTTATTGTTTCCTCAATAAATCTACTACATGCATATTTCCTTATTCATTTACAAGCATGTTGCAAGTTGCAAAATGCTTGCATGCAAGCAAGTTTTCCCTAACATCTATTATCGCTTGAAAAACCGGAGCCGCTTATTTACTTGCTTGCGCTTACGTAACCGGCGAATTTTGGCAATTAATCACACAATCACTGCACAGACTAAGTTCAGCGTCCGCGGCGACATTAAGTACTATTGTAAATATCCCGATTTGGCCGCCATCTTGGCAGCTTTCCAACCGTTCCTACGGCGTCTCCTATGTCGGCCATCGAACACGCCACGTGCGCAGTCACGTGGTTGGATTCCGTACACCATGATGTTGATTTAATGTTGTTTGTGTGGTCACGTGATGCAATTTGTTCCCGACAGCTAGGTACCTATGTGTTCTGTTTTACAAGTTTCGTTGAACGCTTGCTTCGTGTCGAATTATTGTTTTATTGATGCTCAATTCGAGATCTTTATGACCAGCTGAGTATGTACTACCGTCAAAAATAAAAACTGGTAAAGTTGTCATTGTTACTAGAGAACAAAATATTTCTAGTGAACCACAAAGGATCTAGCCTAGATTAAGTGTGTCTCATAATTCTTTTTAAGCCAACTTTATAGCGGGCCACTTGCCTCCATTTCAAATTCTTTTTCTATGTAGAATGCGCCATTTTCCCTAACCTACGCCTCAAATAGAACCGAGAAAGCATTGTTCCGTCCCTCTCATGTCATCATCTATAATATTCTCATGCACGCATGCATTATTTTCAAACAGATGTTGGCAATCGTCGCCGAATCGTACGCATGATAAGTGATAACGCATCACCACCTTGGTTATCTAGCTACACACACTATTGTGACATTTACATTGTTTCAAAGTCGATATTATCAAATTTATTTGTTTGTCTTTCTCTTACTATGTTTCTAATAGAAATACGTACTCGTAATACCAGCATACGTAGATAGAGATCTAAACATAATATAAAACATTGCTGCAACTGACTGACTACCATTTGACAGACACTGCCCAGACCATGAAGACTCCATTCTAACAGACTCCAAAAGTTCGCTGCAACATTTGGCTCGGCACACTTCTCACATGCGAGGTATTCCGACAGCCTATGTGATTTATGAATTGCTCTTAAAGCTTCAGTCTAATTCCAAAACGGTATGCCTTCAATGGATTCCGTCGCATTGTCAGGTAGAAGAAAATGATAAGGTTGATATGCTTGCCAAACAAGCGTGTGTTGATGGAGTTCTCATGAATACTACTCCACTGTATTCGGACTATTTTGGAAAAGTTAAAATAAAATGTTTAGATCTTTGGCAGGAGTATTTTGATGAAAGATCAAAAGAAAAAGGGATATAGTATCGAACTATCCAGCCAGAGATTTCTCGGGTTCCGTGGATTGATTGTGACCTCAATAAAAACCTAATTACTATAGCCTTAAGATTTCGTTCCGGACATATTCCATCAAATAAGTTTTATTACCTAATGAGGAAGGCTTTGTCTCCAAATTGTGATGACTGTGGTGTGGTTGATGATGTCTTTCATATTCTGATGGAGTGTGTCCGGAATGAAAATACTAGAATAAATGTTTTTGGACAATATAAAAGGTATGATATTGGCTTTTGTAATGCCATCCTTGCTTTTCCAATTTCCGATAAGGCTAAACAATTGTACAAGTTAGTGATAAGGTAGATACTAATGAACAATTTTGTTTTTTCTGCACTGGGCGATGTGGTCGCTAAGCGACAAAGCCCTTTAAAAAAAAAAAAAAAAAAAATGAAGATTCCATGCATGCATGGAATTAGTGTGTAATAGAGATGATTGTACTAAGAATGGATTTTTTCAAACCCAAGCCGTGGTCTAATCGAGGCTGGAAGCATAATTATATGCAAATGAAGTCACGGTCAATAGTTATCTCCGTATAGTTTTTTTCTAGCTTTCTTAAAATTCCTTACTCAACAACATCGGGCTTTGCAATTTGAGCGTCCATTTAGATAAGCGTTGGGGCAGACGGCCGTCTGTCCTTAAGGCACTTAAGGGAGTGTGCTTGAAAAGCTATCAGGGATAATGTTCTATAATGTTCATCTACGATGGTTTCTTATTCTACCCACGCTATTTGTTTTCTTTGTATTTATTGTAGGTGTTGTTATATTTATTTTTTATTACCCTAGTGGGATTTATATGTATCCGTAGGTGAGTTGTCATCACAGCGGGCCCTATCAGAATACCAGCGCTGTGGTATTTATTTTTAGGGTTCCGTACCCAAAGGGTAAAACGGGAACCCTATTACTAAGGCTCCGCCGTCTGTCTGTCCGTCCGTCTGTGACAAGGCTGTATCTAATGAACCGTGATAGTTAGACAGTTGAAATTTTCACAGATGATGTATTTCTGTTGCCGCTATAGCAACAAATACTAAAAACCAGAATAAAATGAATATTTAAGGGGGCTCCCATACAACAAACGTGATTTTTTCGCTCGTTTTTGCTTGATATTGATAACGGTGACAGGTACACGCTTGAAATATTCACAGAATATTTAGTTACATATTCACTTCAAAAATAAATAATTAAATTAAAATATAACAAATATTTAAGGGGGGCTCCTATACAACAAACGTGATTTTTTTGCCATTTTTATAGATAATGGTACGGAACCCTTCGTGCGCGAGTCCGACTCGCACTTGGCCGGTTTTGTATTTCTTGTGCGTGTCCCAAATAAATATTTTTCGTTCTTCTTTCTTTCTATTCCTGTTGGCAATTCGGTCCAGCATTATATGACATAAGTACTAGGGCATGCTAGAATGCATTACTAAGAGTGTCAGTCTACAGATAATATTTTGTAAACGCTCAAGGTACAATTAACAAAGTCAAGGGATATTAGTATGCAATAACTGAATGACTAGTTCAACGGAAACTTTATATAAATATGTCTGCCTGCTTGGCCCAGTGGTCGCAAGCGCTACTGCTGAGCACGAGGTCCTGGGTTCGATTCCCGGATCGTGTGTTATTGCGTTTTTCCATCTGGAATTGGTCAGTAGCAGCCCAGTCTGGATTTGTGCCCGGTTGATGGCAATAGGCTCGCCCCATTACGTGGAACTTAAACATAACTGGTGAAATGTGGGTCTACACCTCTGCTTAACCCTTCGGGGAATACAAGTGTGATGTTTATTCCCGTAACTGAGAGTGCAGCTGGAAAAAAAAAAATTGTTACTAAAATTTTCCTAGGTTACTAAAGACCAAAGCTAAGTAATAGCAACCGCACGGGTCGATCGATCAGGTTAAGCTACGCTTTCCGCGGTTGGTCCGTGGATGGGTGACCATCTTTGCATACCAAGACGTGCCTCGGAAACCTCGCGCCAAGCCGTTGGTCCCGGCTGTCATTCGTGGATCTTTAACAGTCGTTACGGGTCGTCAGAAGCCCGAAAGTCTGACAACCAGACTTACCAAGAGGTATCGTATTACTCAGTAACTGGGTTGTGGATGTCAGGATACGCAGTCGCTCCATTTAAAATACTGGTATTCAGCTGCATCCGGTTAGACTGGAAGCTGACTGCAACATAGTTGGGAAAAGACTAAGCAGATGATGACTAAAGATCGAAGTAGATACATTAGCATTTTATTAATGTCTTTCAGATTGATCATGTGTCAAGAACAGTTATGGCCTGTATGGGTCGATACATAGTGGAGTCAGAATGCTCTACATTCCAGTCGTGTACTAGACTAATAACATGCCAAACCAATGTACGTAATTATGCTTCCTATAGCTCCCGAAAGAATTCAACGAACTCCGGCCGGAATTCCTGGCGAGCCGTAAATACTCGTACAAACTGTTCAGACGGCGAACTGGGTCGCGAAAAACGCGTAACTTGAAAATTAAAACGTTGTGGAAAATATTAAAATACAAGCCACATGGCCGATGGGATTTACCATCGGCAAATATTACTAAATTCCATACATCGTTTTTTATCCTCTATTCATGCCTTAGGGAATTAATTTTCAAAAATCCTGTTCAAGTGCTCGCCTTCGTTAAAATAAGTAACTCTAGTGCATTTCAAGCTTCTAGCAGGAATGCACAGACTTATAGTGAATAGTGGCCACTCTGGCCCGCCTTAGCTCATAATGTACAGACGCCAGCACATTAAGCTACTACAATCTGTCAAATTTCTTCAATAGATTTTCAACTTTAACCCTACAGGATAAGGTTCAAGGTTGATTGGGAAAATTTGACCGTTTCGGGTAGGTTGATCTGCTGGCGTCTGTACCCAAAATAAAAATAACGAGGTAAACGTTTTAAAAGAATTCAATTATGTAAAAAAAATTGTAATATTTAGTTTGATGCATGGCATTGCATTGATTGACGTGACATTTTTTTTTTATATTTGGCTTTAGATTATTTTGCGCCACACGTAATATTGCTTCCAAATTTTAATTTGCTAGGTGGTTTCGATTTTTCGTTTCAGCTTAACTGAAAACGTTTGTTCACAAATATACGTCAATCCCAATAAACTTACGCATTTGAGTGCATTTGTTCGCAATTTTTTATACGTATTTTTGTCAACGCAACGGTAAAGTTGAGTAAGTTACCTTCATTAAATTTGTTTGAATCGCAAGGTCGCAACACATGCACGCATAGTGTAGGTATTTAGGTATACAACATTTGACTTTTTACAGTGTTTTTTAATTTGTTGGCGGGCCGCACGCTTACCGACAGCGGGCCGCGGTCTGTGCTTTGATGGTCTAGACCCAGCTGTTCAGGGCCTCTAGTCTGCTATTACAATAGTGTCAGAATGGTCAATCATTGATTTCATAATTGTTGATTTTGACAAGTTTGGTAATCTACTATTATAATGGCGTCATTATGACTTTCCAATGGTCGGCCACTGACACTACATTGAAAGAAATTGCATAATTTTATTGGTAATCTCGTACATAATGACAAATGAATGACATTTCTACTAATGGGTTTTATAATAATGGCAATACGACAACGCCATTATAATAACACAATTAAATAACGAGAACATTGACGGACCAATGATCGACCATTATGAATTTACCAGAATACGAACTTTTAGCAAAATGACAATGGGCTCGTGTTGGAATGACTGAATTTATAAAAATAGCAGACTTGGGCCCCAGGTTGTGTGTTGTCTGTCAGTAAATTAAAGGCTCGTACAGACTCACGCGATATCGCGGGCGCGACAGGCACCGACAAAGAAATTGTGCTACTAGTGTCCCATCGCGCCCGCAATATCGCACGAGTCTGTACGAGCCTTGATGAATGAATTTAAGAATTTTATTCAGTACTTCGTTGAAGATTTATATCTTCTTCTGTGCATCTCACCTATATCGTTAGATTTAACTTAAGGCTTAGCATATTTAAGTTTTTAGTCAGAGCACGTAGGATGATTGCATTTGGGGCTTGTCGCTAAGTAAAAACAGCCGCACGGGTCCATCAATCAGGTTAAGCTACGCTTGCTGCGGTTAGTCAGTGGATGGGTGCCCATCTTTACATACCCAGATTCCTCCGTTTCTCGGAAAGCACGTAAAGCCGTTGGTCCCGGCTGTCATTCGTGTATCTTTGACAGTTGTTAGGGGTCGTTATCCAGTCTTACCTCCAAGGGGTATCGTATTACCCAGTTGCTGGGTTGTGGAGGTCAGATAGGCAGTCGCTTCATGTAAAATACTGGTATTCAGTTGCATCCGGTTAGACTGGAAGCCAACCTCAACATAGTTGGGAAAGGCAAGGCAGATTGATTAAGCACTTTGAAGAAGATTTATCAAGAACTCCAGGAATTCTTTCAATGGAAGCTTTGCATATTTAAGTTTTTATTCAGGGCAAAAAGATTAGAGAGCTGCTGTCTAGATTGATAAGTGATGAATTGGCAAAAACTAAAATCCGCAGCGGAGTGGATAATTTCGGAAGTGCCATGACGAGACGATTTGGAGCGATTTGGGCGAGCCTGAAGAAGCCTGTTGGAGTTATAAGATCTAGTAAAGGTCACTAAGCTTAGGGAGGTATAAATACACTTAAATCCTCCAAGTATTCCAACGTAGTAGAACAACTCCAAGGGGTATCGTATTACCCAGTTGCTGGGTTGTGGAGGTCAGATAGGCAGTCGCTTCATGTAAAATACTGGTATTCAGTTGCATCCGGTTAGACTGGAAGCCAACCACAACATAGTTGGGAAAGGCAAGGCAGATTGATTAAGCACTTTGAAGAAGATTTATCAAGAACTCCAGGAATTCTTTCTTTGGAAGCTTTGCATATTTAAGTTTTTATTCAGGGCAAAAAGATTAGAGAGCTGCTGTCTAGATTGATAAGTGATGAATTGGCAAAAACTAAAATCCGCAGCGGAGTGGATAATTTCGGAAGTGCCATGACGAGACGATTTGGAGCGATTTGGGCGAGCCTGAAGAAGCCTGTTGGAGTTATAAGATCTAGTAAAGGTCACTAAGCTTAGGGAGGTATAAATACACTTAAATCCTCCAAGTATTCCAACGTAGTAGTGCATTTGGATTCCTTCGCGCTTGTGGTTTATTTGCCACCAGCTATTTTTATTATGCACATTACTTACATTGACTTGGCTTGTTTTATAGCACCGTCTACCTGTAACGAATAGGTGTTGTGGTTATACTCTCGATTCGCCGAACGTCACGCTTGTTTTTGGAACTTTCCGGACTTGGGTAGTTTCCGATGTACTTAGTTATTTTGTGACGTGTTATTTGTATTGCGTAGTCTTTAGTTATCATAAAAACCGGCCAAGTGCCTATCGGACTTAGCACATTTAGGGTTCCGTACCAAATGTTGAATATAAGCCGTCCGAATGGCAAGAATTATTCATAATCAGTAGGTGAGTGAACTGACCCGTTAGCAGGCCGCCGCCCGCATCCCTTATGTGCTATGCATTTGACCAGAAAATCAAGTTGGTTGTAATAGAAAAAACCGGCCAAGTGCGAGTCGGACTCGCGCACGAAAGGTTCCGTACCATTATCTATAAAAATGGCAAAAAAAATCATGTTTGTTGTATGGGAGCCCCCTTAAATATTTATTTTATTCTGTTTTTTTGTAATAGCGGCAACAGAAATACATCATCTGTGAAAATTTCAACTGTCTAACTATCACGGTTCATGAGATACAGCCTGGTGACAGACGGACAGACAGACAGACGGCGGTGCCTTAGTAATAGGGTTCCCATTTTACCCTTTGGGTACGGAACCCTAAAAATGAGGGAATTTAAAAGAAAAAATCAGATTTATCAATATATTGGTATTTGTTAGTAAAATATACGTAATAATAAACATTATCAGCATATTTCAAGTTCATAACTCAATGGGAAGTTAAAAAATTCTTCGGAAACAACAATTTGTAAAAAAAATTGACTTTGGTGGCTTCTCATTCCTTTGTCTTCCAATACTTTTTTTAACAAAAAAAAAACAGTATACAGGGTGGAAACTTTCAGCGGAGCAGTAAGGGGAAGTACCTTATCCGTTTCAGCTACGCGAAAATGGTCTTAGGAGACTATCCTTATCTTTTTGAGAAATTTTGATCTGCATTCACAGATTTTGAAAAAAATGTACAGTCAGCAGGAAAATAAGTAATTTTCACAAAAACTTTTTTTTATGCCAATCGATCCTCTTTCTAATAAGGATCAAAAACCACTATTGGACCAATTGAGGTTTGAGTACTAGAAAAGTCATAAATCGCAAAAAACTTTTTCCATACATTTCGTAAGAAATGATACTCCAACTTAGTTTTTATGATGGATAAATGGACCGCTACAATGAAGACTGGCCAAAAATAAACAAAAAAAAATAAACTTCGTATTTCGAAATCGCATCAATCGAATTCCGGCAATTCGCAAGTGGATACAAACATAATGATGGTGACCATCTCGCAGTCCAGATCTTACGCGTCTACACTTTTTATATGGCGCTATTTAAAAATCGAACTTTATAAAAAGGAATACAAGTGTTCAGGAACTCAAACATTTACTTACCATGATTCTCTATGGAATTAATCCTAGCACATTATCAGCTGCTACCGACTCTGTAGTAAAGGGAATAAACCTATCGTCAAAACAGCTACCATTCTCAACACTTCATTTAACTTAGAGCACAAAAGTAAAATTTCTAGGTGAGTCCAAATGTAAAGTTTCAAGTTTTTAATTTTAAGGTGAAATAATACCCAAAGTAGAAGTTATAGTTTTTGCATTTGTTTTTCGATCAGTCTTTTTTGTAGCGGCCAGTTTATCGATGGTAAAAAATGTAAGTTCGAGTCTCATTTCCTACGAAATGTATGGGAAAAGTTTTTTGCGATTTATGACTTTTCTAGTACTCAAACCTCAATTGGTCCAATAGAGGTTTTTGATCCTTATAAGAAAGAGGATCGATTGGCATAAAAAAAAGTTTTTGTGAAAATTGCTTATTTTCCTGCTGACTGTACATTTTTTTCAAAATCTGTGAATGCAGATCAAAATTTCTCAAAAAGATAAGGATAGTCTCCTAAGACCATTTTCGCGTAGCTGCAACGGATAAGGTACTTCCCCTTACTGCCCCGCTGAAAGTTTCCACTCTGTATATCTACTCAACGAGCTCTAAACAACGATACCCCACTTGATGGGGTAGGTAAATTTTTTTTCGGGCCCCCTTTTTTTGTATTGACCCATTAAAAACATTTAAAAAAATATTTACAATTTGAATGGGTTTTTTTTTTTGTGTTTTAAACTCACATACACAAACAGCCAGACCCAGAACAACTACTTATAGGTCATACAAATATTTGTTCCGTACGGGAATGGAACCCGCGACACGCAGCGCAGCAGTCAATCGCTTAACCACTGCGCCAACCGTGCCGGCAACAAGATGAAGACTAGCCGTTTGGCTGTAAAACCTGTGTGACAGACGACGGACGGACACGTGAGTTACAGTAATAATTATGGCTCCGTTTGGACATTTCGAGTACGGAACCCTAAAGACGGTAAAAATTATTACCGCTACTGCACTGCGCGACACATAAATTATCTTACGTCTGTTTCATAAAATGAATGAATGATTGGCCCTGTGTACGCTCCTTGAAATCAATTAAATCTGCGACGCAGTTTCTTTAATTTGAATTCTTGAATCAATAGATCCACTTGTTTCAACAATTAAATTCATTCGATTCATTCTTCAGATTCTCAACGTTCATAATTATCAATACAATGTTGCTAACTTACCGAATTATGCATTCTGTGATATTTATTCAGAATTAGCATTGCCATCCTACGTGGCAATGCAGCTAGCCTTTTAGGCAGTTTACCCATTGACAGGAATTTTTGTTTGTTTTGTTGCGGATGAATTTTTTGATGCCCAATGAGTTCTTAATTTTTTTGTCTTCTATACATATAAAAAACCGGCCAAGTGCGAGTCGGACTCGCGCACGAAGGGTTCCGTACCATTATCTATAAAAACGGCAAAACAATCACGTTTGTTGTATGGGAGCCCACCCTTAAATATTTGTTTTATTTTAATTTAATTATTGATTTTTAAAGTGAATATATAACTAAATATTCTGTGAATATTTCAAGTGCCTACCTGTGACCGTTATCAATATGGAGCAAAAACGACAAAAAAAATCACTTGTTGTATGGGAGCCCCCTTAAATATTTATGTTATTCTGGTTTTTAGAATTTGTTGCTATAGCGGCAACAGAAATACATCATCTGTTTCAATTTCAACTGTCTAGCTATCACGGATCATGAGATACAGCCTGGTGACAGACGGACAGACAGACAGACAGACGGCGGAGCCTTAGTAATAGGGTTCCCGTTTTACCCTTTGGGTATGGAGTACCCTAAAAAACCGGCTAAGTGCGAGTCTGACTCGCGCACGAAGGGTTCCGTACCGTTATCTATAAAAACGGCAAAAAAATCACGTTTGTTGTATGGTAGCCCCCTTAAATATTCATGTTATTCTGGTTTTTAGTATTTTCTGCTATAGCGGCAACAGAAATACATCATCTGTGAAAATTTTAACCGTCTAACTATCACGGTTCATGAGATACAGCCTGGTGACAGACGGACAGACAGACAGATAGTCAGACAGACAGACGGCGGAGCCTTAGTAATAGGGTTCCCGTTTTACCCTTTGGGTACGGAACCATAAAAAGATTGATTCAAACCTTGATCCATAAGATGTTAGTAGGTAATACACACTACTTTCTCACAAAATTTAATTTAATTCATGTCTATTGCACTCGCCTGTAGTGTTACCTTGTATATTGTATTTAAGATTTGTCAACATTTTTTATCGTAAGTTAAAAAATATGCCCATAAACATCTAAAAGTTAATTTAACATTGCCTCACTAGCAGTGTAAAATCGATTCTTCTTGTTAAATTAACCACATTTCTGTTAATACCATAACTATATACTATAAGCCATAGTACTACAAGGTATTATTAATATTAATGGCTCTTTAAAAAGCGATCGATTACAATCAATGACTTTAGATTGGTCTGATTGATGGACTGTGAAAGAGAAAGTTTCTCGCATTGATAATAAAATACAATAGGACAGACTCTTGATTTCAGCATTTCTTTAGTTTCAGTCTCCAGGTACGATAGCTTTTAGGGTTCCGTACCTCAAAAGGAAAAAAACCGAACCCATATAGGATCACTCGTGTGTCTTGTTTGTCCGTCTGTCATAGCCGATTTGCTCCGAATCTACTGGAACGATTAAGTTGAAATTTGGTAGGTACACATGAATTTCTGTAATCCAAATATGGACGTGTAACACGTAAATAAACGTTTTTTTAAGTTTTGCAAACTGTACCGTGTGACATATAAAATGAAAGGGCTCGTTGTAAGGATTTCAGATATATTTTTTTATAATTTTAAAATGAACATTTTTAAAGTTATTGAAAAATTTAATGAAAACTGACCGTTACTGACCCTTATCCCAGCCTAAAATGTTGAAAAAGAAAATACTCTTCATAGTTCTTTACTTCTAGATTACTGAAAACCTATAAGAAGTCTACGGTGCTAAAATAACATGGTAAATCTCTCAATATTGTGCGTACAAACATACATTTGCAGTTGGAATGTATGGGAGAACATGTACTTCTACTACAATGTTAAGTTTATTCTTGGGATAAAGAAACATGGTAGATAATAATATTCATTGTACGGAACCCACTCCACGCGAGTTCAACTCGCACCTGTCCGGTAATTTTTTCTATTGTTACTTAGGTGCATAACATTGAAAGGGCATTGAAGAATGCATAGCAGAATACATAACCTATACTCACACACTGACTTATTTTTTTATTTTTTTAGAAAAACATACTTGTATGATGTTTGTAAATATGTGAACACCACGTATCTATCTAATAATTAAGTTATTTTTCATTGCTTAGTTTTTAATTCGTTTTACCTATTATGGTATAGTAATTTTATTCTAGGTGCATCGTCTTCACATATAATCATATAATTAATGTAATCAAACAAAATATTGTAAAACATTTTTAAAAGAGTACCGGTGGAGTTTCTTGCCCATTCTTCTCCATACGAAACTACCTTTTGGAAGGGGCAACTAGAATCAATTCTATTTTTTTTGTAAATTTTGACGTTCAAAAGTGCCTCTTAGTGCCTATTTGAAATAAATGGTTTGACTTTGACATAGAATTGGGAATGTGTAACAAACTGACTGGATGCTTATTAAACAGACTTTCTATCATTGTATTTAGAACTTGTTGCAGCACCCGGCTAGGCGTGGCTTTTTCTAAAATAAAAGTAGTCTAAGTTATTCCTTATAACATCAGCTATCTGGCAGTGAAAGTCCTGTCAAAATCGGTCCTACCGTTTCGGAGATTAGCCGGAACAAACAGACAGACAACATTTAAAAAAATTGTTTGATATATTATAAGTACCGTATATACTCTCTTATGCTTTTAGTAAAATGTTGTTATTTTGACATTACAAACAGACATTTTAATTTTATTTATTTGTATAGATTTGAAACAATTTCTAGGAATCAATTCTTACGAAGGATTAGATCAGGATAATAATTGGGGAATCGATTAGACATACTAACACGCCCAAGATGATGCTGCTTCATCTCTACTGGCAATAAGAATAAGAATCATTTATTAGCAGAAAATATAGGTGTTACCAGATGTAAGAGTTGGTGGTTTAAGTAGTACAGTCCATACTTTGACTGTTTAGGTCATGCAAATTAACTTTACATTAATATCTAATAGGTACTTATTTTATTAAGATATACGGAATAGACAGGAAAATATCTATTAGAATTTTAAATTATCATAAATTTTAAGTTACAATACAATATACACACTACAAAACTTAAATCCTTATAATAATAATTAAGAGTTGGTGGTTTAAGTACAGTCCATACTTTGACTGTTTAGGACATGCAAATTAATTTTACATTAATACCTACCTAATAGGTACTTATTTTATTAAGATATACGGAATATACAGGAAAATATCTATTAGAATTTTAAATTATGATAAATTTTAAGTTACAATACAATATACACACTACCAAACTTAAATCCTTATAATAATAATTAAGAGTTGGTGGTTTAAGTACAGTGCATACTTTGACTGTTTAGGACATGCAAATTAATTTTACATTAATACCTAATAGGTACTTATTTTATTAAGATATATGGAATATACAGGAAAATATCTATTAGAATTTTAAATTATGATAAATTTTAAGTTACAATACAATATACACACAACAAAACTTAAATCCTTATAATAACAATAATTATCTTTAGGTACTTAAAAAATTTCTTTGATTTTAAACTATTAAAAACACAACACAAAACTATAGGAAACTTAAAATATTTTTTTTATATTGACGTTGCAGAAACTCTTATAAACTATAAAATCAATTATTTATGACGGTTCATAAATAATTGATTTTAAAATATTTAAATTAAATTCTACGTAGTTCAATTTTAAAATATTTAAATGGTATGATATTCGGTAATTTGTTAAAAATTGTAATAATACGTAATCTTATTCTTTACAATTACTCTACTGCTACGTAACAACGCTGTAACACATGAGTTTCACATGACGTATGTACGGAATCAGTCGAGTTTAACCTCAAATCTGCGCCGTAGTATGAAAATAAATCAATAGCAATGAAATCTCAACTGACGTGACACACCCCTAAACTATCGATAAACAATTACTGCACAAAATAAATGACGCAGATGCCTAGATATGCAACTTCTCTATCATAATTAAAATATCGCGCAGCCGGCAGCATGTTTGTTGGTCAATATTGCGGTGTGAACGTGACGTAGGTGCGCGCGCAGTCGTCCCTGTGACCTTTACGTGATAACGGATATAACGCATGTATAGTATTATGGTAACTTAATTGGGCTCGTGGCTAAGTAATAAATAACAGCCGCGTGGGTCGATTCATCAAATTAAGCTACGCATTGGTTGGTCCGTGGATGGGTGACCATCTTTACATACCGAAACTCATCCGTGTCTCGGAAAGCACGTTAAGCCGTTGGTCCCGGCTCTCATTCGTGGAGCTTAGACAGTCGTTACGGGTCGTCAGAAGTCCGTAAGTCTAACAATCAGTCTTACCAATGGTTATCGTGGTACCCGGTTACTGGGGTGAGATAGGAAGTTGCTCCATGTAAAATACTGGTATTCAGCTGCATTCGGTTAGGCTGGAAGCCGACCCCAACATAGTTGAGAAAAGGCTAGGCAGATTGAATTGTCAAAAGCCTCCCATAAATGTATATTTTTACGCCAAATGGCAAAACAGAGAGAAAACGTAATATAATAATTGTTACATCTTGCACACTGTTGTTACCTATGTCTACAAAAAAGACTATTGATTGATTAGATTGGTAGCAGCTTCCATAGTGGTCTAATCATGGGTAATCATGTGCTTATCATGAGTTATCTAGGAGGTACATGTTAGGCGATATTATGGTGCTGAAATTGCGTTGTTGTGAATACTCGTATGTTGGTGTTTTAGTTTTGTCTACTCTAGTTGAATCAACGTTATGAAAGTAGATATTTTCTGGAAACTGTAAAAATTTACAATCTCCAAGCGCCGATTCAGTTAGATTCAGGCAGAAGATACTAGTTTACACAGTTTTTTCACAGGACTTTTTATTTTAATAAACTACAAAAATACAATATCACAGTAGTTTACAGAATGATATGCGCACTTACTATCGGCGTCACCGCACGATAATAGTAAGGACGCATTTTGACATAACATTATGTATGATAAAATGTAAACTTTGACCCCTTGTTGATGTACCTTGTTTACCACACCTTTAAGTTACCGGAATGTTATATACATATTCTGATATTAATACCAAAATAAACATCTAAATCTTGTACAACAATTTAATTTAATGTTTGTGTTTAATGTTGTAATCTTGTAGTTAGAAAGACGAATTTCGTTGGACTTTAATCTTTGCCATCATGGGTATGATGAAGTCATAGTGCAAGACAGGAGACTACTACCAATAAATCTCTTTCTTTTATCCCCAGAGATACGCACCAGATCGACTTGCCTCCGTTCGGCAGATATGCCACCGGCATCTTCTTCCTCGACAAACATCACCACCAGGACATCGAGAAGAAGTTCGGAGAACTTGCTGTGAGCCTTGGACTGACTGTCCTGTGCTGGCGCACCGTACCTACCAATAATTCCACCATCGGTAAGATACCAGAAAGCTTCATGTATAATTTGGTAGGGCCCATAATCTTTATATCTTGTAGCTATGTTAGGATTTTTTTAAATAACCATTATTTTGAAATCAGGCAGTTCATTCTCAGTCTTGTGTTCTATGTTTTAACATTCATAGAAACCATTTTTCATAATAAAAATGGGAAAATGTATGTATGGGTTTGGAAAGGGTCAAATCATTGATTGAGCTATTCTGTGACAGGGACTCTGCCATTCTGCATGCTCATTATATTGCTATTTGATGTCCAATTTTTTTGAACATTAGGTTGGTACTTGCCGATCTTCTACCATGATTGTCAAGTATCATAATTTACTTTGTTATTTTCATGAGTGCCTTAGAGGTACCTCTCAAGAGCTATAGACAAGAAAAAAAAAGTTGTAAAAAAAATCCCCATACAGTTAATTTGAGTAAGTCCTCATTTAACCAATGTTAACGCTAAAAGCAAAATACTACTCTACATACAATGTGCTAAAGTTTTATTTCGAAGTTTTAATTAATCAGACTCGAAACTGAGTAGCTTCCAGCTCAACTTTTAATTACCTACCTTGCCTCAACTTGTTATAAAAGTAAGGCAAGCAAACCAGTAACTTTATAACTGTTCCAATTTTATAATTAATTTAATTAACGTGTTCTAAAAAGCTATGAGTTTTATGTATCCCAAATCTAAAGAAATCAACATACCTTCAATTCAGTCATCATAACTAAACATTTGCTAAATGGGACTTTAATAAATCACTAACATAAGTGCATAATGCAGTTTCTTCTGCATAATAAAATAATTACAAAATTAGATCTCACAACAAGGAATCGTGACATTATGAAAGAAATACTGAGAGCCTTTTTTGACTAACATGACATATTTTTCTATTAGAACACAGAGTTAGGTAGACCCTGTCTAGTAAACAAATATGGCGCCGGGGTAATCACAGCCAATGGGAGTGGTTGACTAGTTGAGTTGAATCAGTGTTTTAATTTAAAAAATATTGGACCGATTCGCTGGGCGGCGAGCGGCGACGCAGCGCCTCGTATTGATTTTGTTACGAGCAGATATTTTCTAGATGAGATATTTATTCTGAAACTATAGCACATTTATTTTGTGTGTAAATCTTGTTATCTATATAGCTATAATCCCTGAAGGGTTAAGGCAGACATGTACCTATTTTAGTACACACACATTTCGCCTTGTCTATCAAATCTAGCTATGTATATCTCACCGTACGATTGTGAGAACCATTAGTATACAATCTATCGATATTATTTCCGTTAGATTATAAACTGTCACAAAATTGTGAACTGGGTGAGAAATGGGTTAGGTTATTATAACTTTTTTTTTTTTCACTTTCGGTGCGTAACCAACCGCGCGAGAGCCGAGGGAGCGCTAAACTTCCCAGTTGCTCGCAGCTAGCCAGGCTATTTAGTAACGTCGCAAGCAAGTTTGATACCAGTTCACAATTTGTCGGGTTCCCGTGGATAGATTATAAACTATCGAAAAAAATGCGTTAAATTGGAAATGGGTTTTTTTTTTTTCAATTTCACAATTTTTCGACAGTTCCAACGGAAACTCAATCTAATCATTTTTTACAATTAAACCAATAACAGGCACTTTTGAATTGTCAGAGTCGGTCAGTTAGTCGGAAAGTTGAGAACATTGACGCGTGGATCAGCACCATCCAGCTCAACCATGTAGGGAACTGAATGATCCAACACACGCCACCATCAGCGAGACATTTAGTGAGCATGACATACTCTCAACTGCCAAGCTTTTTTAAGTCAACATACATTGTATCATAATAAACGGCTCCATGGTACTCACATTTACAAAATTGGAATTGGATTATAAACTAACAAAGTTCATAATTATACGGTGACATATATATTATCGTTTATGAACATTCAATTTATTTAAAAGAAGCACTTGCTTCATGCCATTATTAGAAAATGATAAAAAGACTCAGTAACGCTGTCGTAGGCTCAAAGACATTATCAATTAACCCTGTCAATTGCTCTGTCATTCACTGACGACTTGTTCACCGATGTTTGTCGCTCGATATAAGGACAGTTTCGACGTTGCGATTTTTGTTTGCGACTATCATTGCAGGTCGTAGTAATGTCGGGTCGTTATAACGCGGCTGAATGCGGTCATGCGATGCTTGACCAAACGGTTTGTGCGATTTGACATCAGATTCGGTACTATGCGTTTTAGAATCACTAAAGGCAGTAGTGCAAATTGCTTTCCTAAACAAGGCACAGACAATTTGTGTTATTACAGCATTGTTTTAGTACCTTTTTACTTGTTTGAGTGATTCTATTACGCATAGTAGGTTCTTATACTTCCATAACGTATCCACTACATTCGCTTTTAGAATGTTTTCATTAATTATATAGGCTATGGTTTTGCATGGATACAATATTATGATTTGCATTGCAAATATGTGGATACGATTGGAAAATTATTGCAAATAATTTCTATGGTACGTACTACACAAGCATCAGAGCATAATTATAAAGTAAATAATCCATGGAATTTGCTATGAAAACTAAAAATAATGATATTATGATTCTGATGCTTTGGTTGTACTACACACTTCTTAAAACCAAAGAGATTTTGATAAAAAATAAACGAATAGAATTATTTGTAACTTTAACTTAAGATTCATTAGACAAACATTATTCTTAGATATGTGTTATTTGTTTCAATTATATATAGCTTGCACCATTCACTTTTTGTTGAATCTTGAGTTAAATATCTCATTAAATAACGCTTAAATGGTAATGTTATCATGTCTACAATCATTCAAGTTGTCATAAATATAGCCATCATGTTCAATTAAAAATTACATGCAGTATCAAATGCATATACATTTATGACATTTCTGGATACCATTCGATTTCTCTGCCATTAAAGTGTTCTAGGAAATTTACTTTAAATAGTATAATAAATCTGCTAGTATAAAGTTGACACATTCCCTTGGTGAAGTTAGTAATGGGCTGTTTTGGCTCGCTTTCAGGTCAGGTGGCTCGTAATTCGGAGCCATTTATGCGTCAAGTGTTTGTTACCGGAGATACCGACGACGAACAACTAGCCAGACAGGTAAGATCGAGACGGAGCTACGCACAAACGTGAGAGGGGGTATGTGGAGTATGAACTTGCAACATTACCCGTTGTGAATTCATTCTCTTGAAATAAGTGGTAATAAGCGCGGATTTAGGATGTAAGGAACTCTTATAGGTGTTTTTTCAGATCGTTGCGTGCACACTGGCCGGCCGGACGCGACCACTTCGTGCCAAACGTAAATTTTACATACCGTTTCATAATCCCTAAGGGATGCTTGTATTTAAAAGTTGGTCAAAATTCACTGAAAATAAGATAGCAAAATATCCTGCAATATTAATAAAATACGTATCAATTTGTATGTTAATTAGCACATCATGAGATGTCGGTCTTCCTTCCTATTTAAAGACTTAAAAATACGTTTATTTATTTAAAAAATAAAATTTTCAAGTCTACATTCTGAACCATCTTTTCCATACAGGCATCCCACCGTGTGCTGTATTTTCCGTATCTGGAGTGTGTGCGCGTGTTTTCAGATATTCGTGCTGCGCAAGCGCGCGTCGCATGAACTGGTGGTGCCCGGCGCCAGGTTCTACATCTGCAGTCTTGCGTTGAAGACTGTCGTCTACAAGGGATTGTTGACTTCGCAGCAGCTATGGGTGAGTGGGAACTGGCTGCTTTTTATTGACATTGATGAATCCAACGGCTTGCAAAGCAACTGGATACACATGTCATGTTGTATAGTTAATATGATCAGAACACTGGATTGAAGTCATCACAGATGAGAAGATAGTACGACATAATGTCTTCTTTAAGAATTGGTAAGATGAGGCCATGAGGGTACATGGGGAGAGGTACATAACTTATTATAACATCACGCCTTGTTTCCCAGAAGGGTTGGGCAGAGGTGCACCTGTAGTACACCCACATTTCGCCAGTTATGTTTCTCGATGGCGAGAGGTATTGCCCAAGTAAATCAGGCAACCAAAAATAGAATATAAGTTATTAAAGAGTTTATATGATGATATATCATTTTATTATATGCAGGAGTACTTCAAGGATCTGACCAACCCAGCCTTCACCACGTATTTGGCGCTGGTACACACCAGATTCTCTACCAACACTTTCCCCAGCTGGGAAAGGGCACATCCTCTGAGGTTTGTACATTGATGAAAACAGTAACACCATATCAGCCGAACGACGTCCACTGCTGGACACATATAGGCCTCCCCTAAGAAACGCAGGAAGACCTACTATGAAATACTTAGACTAAAATGAACCCTTTTTTCCTATTTGGAACAGAACCTTATAACTTGAACTGAAGGATAAACTTATTAATCTTCTGTTTGGTGTTGTTTTCCAGAGTCCTCGCTCACAATGGCGAGATCAATACGCTGCGAGGTAATGTCAACCTCATGAAGGCTCGCGAGGGTGTCATGAAGAGCGAACTGTTCGGAGAAGGTGAGAAAATAATATCTTACTTACTCTTTCTTGGTCCTTTTCTGTTACATATTTTTTGCGAGATTGCAGCCAAGAACTTCCATTACAAATAAATCTTCTTAGAAAACTGCTTGCTCTGCAATCAAAAAGACTTCGAAATCAGCTACATACATACACATACATAAACTCACGCCTTCTTCCCATGGAGATAGGCAGAAGCTTTAGAACGCCACCTGCTACGCTCCTTGTATACTCCTTTTGCTTCGCCTACGTTCATACATCTGGTCATACAAGCACGCCGGTTGCGAGCACTACGCACCTGACCTTTCTGAAGAAGATCACGAATTAGGTCACATGTCCCACTAGGGCGTCCCCTCCCGGCGTTTCCACTCACGTCTGCTTTGTAAATACCTTTTGTTAGTCGCCTTTCATTCATCCTCTCAACATAACCAAACTATCTAAGCATACTCTTTTAAAATATTGTCACTACATCTTCTTTTAATTTGCACTGTTGCCTTCTCATATCAAAATGAATGAAGGAATCAGCTGAAGACCAAGAAACGGGCAGCAGTTATACCATAGATATAAGAAAGAATTATACACATTCGAGTCTGTGATTATGAAACTGACTCAAACCAAACATTTGTCTCCAGATCTAAAGAAACTCTACCCAGTCGTGGAACCGAACCTCTCCGACTCAGGTTCAGCCGATTGCGTGCTAGAATTCCTAGTACACGCTGGCCAGCGTTCCTTGCCCGAAGCTGTAATGACTATGGTGCCCGAAGCGTGGCAGAATGACGTCACCATGCCTAAAGAGAAGAGAGACTACTACCAGTGGGCTTCCTCATGCATGGAGCCTTGGGACGGACCTGCCTTGATCTCCTTTACTGATGGACGGTACATTGGTAAGTGATAGAAGTGACTTTATATCAGCTTCACATTATTTCCCCTTGCTCACATTTACGCGGCGATGATAGCCGAAATCGAAGCGCGTGTCGTACCGGGCACATTCAGATTTCTATATTTGTTACTGTGATTTAAAACTGCACGCCCCTCCACTAAAATGTATATGCAAACATTTAAAATGTGTATGCAAACAAGCAGTGGAGGGGCGTGCAGTTTTAAATTAGACGATCTCTACCTAAATTTGATGCCGTGCCCAAATTATTTAGTCACGTGCCATTGGTTCGCCATCCCTGAAATAGGACATATTCGCAATGGCATCTTTTTCACATACTAAAATGAATGTTTTCAGGCGCCATTTTGGACAGGAACGGCCTGCGACCCTCTCGATTCTACGTGACTAGCGAGAATATACTTGTAATGGCTTCTGAGGTCGGCGTTTATGATGTGGACCCCGACAAGGTCATACTCAAGGTGAGATAAAACACTTGCTGCACTTGTCTTTCGATTTAGTGGTATTACGAAGTTTCTACTTACCGATGGATTCAATGGAAGGGCTATACTGGGTCGAGATGATGCTTATCATCGTGGGTCAGTCGAATTCGTCACTCTTAGATATTTAGCTAAAATTTAATTACAGATTAGACTTAATTTAATCTTTATTTTTCCAGACTACATAGTGTTAGTAACAAAAAAACTTGGCCTATGTTAGTACTTAATAACTAAAACAGATCGGGTACGGTTTGTAAGCGCCCACAGTAGCGGGTTGTCTGCCCGGCCGGCTATCGATATCGGCTTAATGCTAGTGCTAGTCCAATCGGGCCCAATCAGAATACCAGCGCTGCGGTATTTATTTTTTAAATATCGCAGCTTTATGCTGAAATTTGAGCCTTTTTCGCCTCGCACGGATCTTTTTTTTTTGTATTTAATGTCAATTTTGTTAGTTAGAAATGCTACTTTTTTACTGTTCCTGTCCCAAATTAAATATTTTTCTTTCTTTCTTTGCCTTAATCTGTGATACAGTTACAGCTGCAGTACACTAGATTCTAATGATAACCTTTTTCCATGTTCCAGAGTCGTCTAAAACCCGGTCGTATGTTGTTGGTCGACACTCTGGAAAAGAAAATGGTTCAGGATGCTGAACTCAAGATTGAAATCGCTCGCAGCCGTCCTCACTCTGAGTGGCTGCAAGATAAGGTAAATTAAATCTAGCTTTGAAAAAAATCTTCTATTTTCATAAAATATCTATTCAATTCTTTCATATCCCAAAATTGGTTACTAAAGGTTACTTCTTAATTCATATTATGTTTATGTCAATCTGTCTAGCCTTTTCCGAACTATGTTGGGGTCAGCTTCCAGTCTAACCGGATGGTGTATTTTACATGGAGCGACTGCCTATCTGACCTCCACAACCCAGTAACTGGGTAATAAGATACCCCTTGGTAAGACTGGTTGCCAGACTTTCTGACGACCCTTTAACGACTGTCAAAAATCCATGAATGACAGCCGGGACCAATGGTTTAGCGTGCTTTCCGAGACACGGACAGGTCTCGGTATGTAAAGATGGTCATCCATCCACGGACCAACCCCGGCAAGCGTAGCTTAACCTAATGGATCGAAACACGCGGCTGTAATTACTTAGTCACCAGCTCCTCCATATTATGTTTATGTACCATATAAAATACATTCAACAACACACATTCTTAACATTTGTTTCTCTTTTCTATGCATTACCGTACGTGGGGAATACATTTATACATTTTATCAGATGGTGAGTTTGGTTAGCCGCATGGGGAGTGCCGAATTACTAAATTGCTGTTGAGAACTGTACAGGAAGTGGGGTGGCGCGCCCTATCTTTATTATGTCCCGCGCGCAGGCCCAGCCAAGAATTCGTATCGCGTGCGATTAGGGTCTGACTTGATTTGCTCTCTCTTGTAATATTTGAAACCAAAACCAGAGTATCTTGAAATTGTTCTGTGTACGATGTATTTTCTACTTAAGTGATTAAGATGTTTACTTGTAACAATTATAATCGAAATCAAATTTAAGTGATATATTATACCCAAAGATATAAATATGTCTACATAGACAGTCAAAGTTGAAAACTCGTTGAAAGAATTGCGTCCAATAGTTGGCCGCATAATGCACGCAAACTAGAACAGCACAATGACGTGGCGCGAGTGTAAGACGTAGCTGTCACGCGCACCAGCATAACAAAGTTGGCCTGTTTGTTTTAGTTCTTTTGCGGCGCGACACTAGACATATTAATAATCAAAGATATCTTTAATTAAAAATTATATTATGTGGATTGCACATTGAATATTAGGCAGTTTTCCAGTCGTTATTGAGTGGACCAATGGCTGCTCCTGAATTAGGTAGCTACGATGGTAAAATTGTGTTAAAAAAAGTAAAATGCTCTAAAGTTAAAAGTGCGAGCAAATCATGTCTTTAATCCCACTCGCGACAAGTATAACATTGCATGTTCTTAACATCTGAAGGGCCGCTTCTCCTAACATACTGAGTTACTGTTTTTCGTATTTTTGTAAAGCAATTTATAGCGTTAATCTCCACGACTCAGAGGACCATTTACAGGCGTCGTGTTTACAGCTTTAGACGTTTTCAGAATAATAATGGATTAAGCTTTTTGGGTATTATTAATTGTAGTAGTAAATTTTCACTGCAGACTATGAAAACTAACAACAGAGTGTAAAAGAAATATGTGCAGAAGCATAGGTGTGGGGGAGGGAGGAATGGCCCCGGGTGGCGGCGTCAGGGCATCATCAGATCAGATGACTGTATTGTCATCGTGACTATATAGGTACTTATTTAAGCAAAGTATTAAAACAGTGGGACTTGCAAGATTTGACCTCAAAAAAAAATATATTTGAGTTCCATAATATAAATTATCATGTGAAGTTAAATGAGCCTGTAAAGTATTCAAATTATGAAACTAGGGTTCATTTTACGAATGAAAACTGAAATCGAATCTCCAAGACGAATAAGAACGCACAAGTTTTACGGCGAAAGTAGGGATGTTGACTTATCTTACGAATACAATTTAAAACGAAAATTGTTTTCTCCATTAGATGGAGTAACTGCTAAAATTCTAGAAAGATTCCAGCGGCTTAAAGTGACGAAAACAGAGGGGGGGTGACAAATTTAGGGTTTGCCCTGGGTGGCAGAAATACACGCTACGCCACTGTGTGTGTAGGCAAAAGAACCTATGCATTCTAATAACTCGTATAGGGCCTATATTTGTTGGGCACCAACAGCTATTACGGACATAATGGCAACAGCAGTTTAGGTGTACTGAACTATTTGCTCTTTAAATCTAAAAAAAACATGATTTACAGCTTTTAATAAATAACAAAAGAAGTGTTTATAATTATTTTAACAAATAAAAAAGGTTTCATAGTCTGCTGTTGGTATTATAAACTGGTTAACTGTCTAACTCAATATTGTAACTAACAATTCTAGATAACAATGGAAGACATCCACAAGTCTGCAGCCACACAGAACGGCGCGCCGGCCGCGGCGTCGAACGGCACGAACGGCAGCATCATCACGGGGCTCGCGGACCGGCGCCTGCCTCTGTTCGGATACACCATCGAGTCTATTCACATGCTTCTGCTGCCTATGATTCAGTTCAAGTAAGTGTCTATGTGTTCTTGGCGGGAAAGTGAAGCATCATGTTAGCGTCAGTTTTGTTTTATTTTCAAAAATTTGTGTTTAGCCGAATATTAATGTGTAATAGTGGTGGATTATTAACCATGAAGTGTTCGTGAACCTGCATTAGTGTAGGCAAATGAAACAAAACAGTGCAACATCACTTTAAATTCTCTCAAGAACTCCGCGCCAGGTTTCAGTAAAGTACCACGTCTTTACTTAAACTCAGGGGGAGCGGGGCGGGATATCATCTATTATCTTTATCATGCATTGAATAGAGCTCATTTCATAATTTGTACTTGTTACCTAATTTTACATGACACTGGCTAAATGCACAAACCGTGCGAAGCCAAAAGAAAAAAAAAGTGTCTATGTGTATTACGTCAAAACGTCACACAAATAGCGTTATGACAACTGCGCACACAGATTGCGTCTGCCGCCGGCGCGCGGCGCTTGAGTCGTTGCCGACGTTACAGAATGTTGCCATTTGAAATATTATATTTAGTAGAGGGGGGTGAGTGGGTGGTGGGCTTAGTGGTGGGTGGTGTTTTTTTTTAGTGGTCGACTTGAGTATGAGGTCCTGGGTTGGATTCCCAGGTCGGAGAAAGTGTTATTGAGATTTTCCATTAGGAATTTCTCAGTGGCAGCCCGGAGTCTGGATTTGTGCCCGGTTGATGGCAATAGGCTCGCCCACTAATACCTATGTAATAGTGGGCGAGCCTATTGCTATCACTTACATAACTAGCCAAATGTGGGTGTACTACAGGTACACCTCTGCCTAACCCTTCGGGGATTACAGGTGTGATGTTATGTATTATATTTTTATAAACATTTAGAATCTACTATTGTATTTTTTTTTTGTTATTTTGATATCTGTATCTCATTAAATGCTGCACCGGTTGACGTCATCAAGTCAACTCCGGCTGACGCTGAAAACCAGTACTGGGGCTCTGTCTCGCATAGGGTCGCAGCATTATACTAAGCGATGGCGCGTTTTGCGTGGATGTGACTTGTTGTGTGCTTCACACTGGTAGCTGAGCATGTATATGCCTATCTTTTTAATTTCTGTCGTAGTTTCGTATCAGCATTTTGCGCCGAGCATGTGGGTTAGATTAAAATGTAACCGATTCGTTCATCCTACTTGGAGTGTTTACTTCGTAATATTTCGGCCAATTTACACACAACCTTAATGATTTATACAAACCTGCCCCATGAACCACTCCGTTCATTTGTGAAAACCGTATGAAAATCGGTTCGGTAGCTTTTAAGTTTATCGCGTTCAGACAGCGGGCGGACTTTGTTTTATAATATGTAGTGATTTAACATTATGATTCGATTATAGGCCGACTTTTGAGTTGGTGACAGTCCCGTGGTCCCAGCGGGTAAAAACTTGACGCGCCCGACCGCAGAAGGGATTGCGTTGTCAAAGATGAGTCTGCAGATTTCTCTATGAAATTTTCGTAATTTACTTGTGAACGAAATTACACGCATAAAACGATTTTAAATAATACTTTCGAATATTTTTGTTCTCTAAGCCCAGTCAGGAAAAACGTTTAGCCACTGCGCCAAGTGGGCAATTAGTCTTTTCCAAGTCTGCAACCATATGAAGCTACTGTAACTAACATCATGTTATCGCTATTACGTCAGCCGTCAAAGTTATCCAACACTTACTGAATGTTTTATTTCGATTACAGAAAAGAAGCTCTGGGCAGCATGGGTAACGATGCGCCACTGGCGTGCCTCTCGCAGTTCCAGCCGATGCCTTATGAATACTTCAAACAACTGTTCGCTCAAGTCACCAACCCACCTATTGATCCATTCAGGTAAAATCTGAATCTTATCATTTTCTTTTACGCCTTATCCCAAGCTACATCAGCAACGGATGGATATCATTAAAATTGGTTTAAAAAAACGTACCAAACCAACCGGCTCTTTTGCATTACCAATAAACTGGAGAGGATTAAAACAATTTTCTCAGTTACTATTGAATTTCATTAGAGACAGAAAGATTGGGGAGACCGTTAAAACTATTGTATCCAAGTCACCTACCCAGATGGCTTCTAAATTCCGATATTCGAAATAAATTATAAAATATTTAATTACAGGGAGAAGATCGTTATGTCGCTGCTGTGCCCGATCGGTCCCGCACCCAACATCCTGCAGCCGAGCGCGGAGTTCGTGCACCGGCTGTTCCTGCCGCAGCCTATTCTGTCTCTACCTGATCTACATGCTCTGAAACACACCACTCATCGGGGATGGAAGGTAAACTTATAACAGGCACACTTTAACGAATATCTTTAAAACTCTAAATATTTCCGTAATTTACTCTCTTTACACTCTTACTACGCTATGCTGAGGCACGCTAGTTTTAGGTACAAAATAACTTCTGCATAAGTGTCCATCTGTTAGGACTTGCTACCAGACACCAGACTATGATCTGTAACAACGGTGTGCAAGATGCTACAATTATTATATTACGTTTTCTCTCTGTTTTGCCATTTGGCGTAAAAATATACATTTATGGGAGGCTTTTGACAATTCAATCTGCCTAGCCTTTTCTCAACTATGTTGGGGTCGGCTTCCAGTCTAACCGAATGCAGCTGAATACCGGTATTTTACATGGAGCGACTGCCTATCTGGTCTCCACAATCTAGTTACTGGTTAATACGATATCCCTTGTTAAGCCTGGTTGTCAGACTTTGAAAACGATGTACAAATGACAGCCGGGACCAACGGCCGAACGAGCTTTCCGAAGCACGGAGGAGTCTCGGTATATAAAGATGGTCACCCATCCACTAACCAATCACGGCAAGCGTAGCTTAACCTGATGGATCGACCCGTGCGGCTGTTATTACTTTAGCCACGACCTCCTCTAGATACCAGACTCAGTATTCATTTAAAAAAACCAAATCTGATGTCCTACAATGTTATTCAGAGACTACGATTTCTTAGTTTGTTCCTACGTTTCTGGAAGCTTATCGCATAGGAAATGCCGCCTCCGGTATCTAGTATACCATCGACTTCTAAACCTGTTTCATACATTTCGACACCAGTAATATGAAACGCCGGGAGGGGACGTCCTAGTCCCACACATCAACCTGGTGATGTTGTTCAGAATATTATTATAATATTATTAGTTATTTTATTCCCCTTGCTTCCCGTGGGTGTCGTAAAAAGAGACTAAGGGGCTTACTAGAGAATGGGCAGCAGCGTCCTCTATGCATTTTAACACCATACTGCGATCGCCAACCCGCCTGCCAAGCGTGCACAAGCGATTGTGGCAAACACCCCCCCTGAGGCCTATGTCCAGCAGTGGACGTCTTTTGGCTGAAATGATTATTAGTTAGGGCGTAATACTCGTAACCGGCGTGCATGTATGCCAGATGTATGAACGGTAACGAAGCAAAAGGAGTATCTAAGAATCGTTGCGGGTGGCGTTCTGAAGTTTCTGCCATAGGAAAAAGACGTGTGTTTGTATATGTATGTAATAACTAATAAGCTTACCCATATTTTCCTTTTCTCCCCAGACAAAGGTGATCGACTGCTCGTTCGACTACCTCGAAGGACCCACGGGCATGGAGCCAGCATTAGGTCGCATCTCGACAGAAGCTCATGCGGCCGCTTCCAGCGGTTACCAGCTCATCGTTCTGAGTGACCGGGCGTCTGGACCCAACAGGGTGCCTGTTAGCACACTGCTTGCACTAGGTAAGCTAGTTTAAAAAACTAAATATACGCATATCGATATTTACTTGAAGAATTATGGTATTCAACTTAGAAGTACAATACATTTATGTGCGGTAAACATAACGTAAAAAAAAAGACCAGCCAAGTTCATGTCGAACCACGCACAATGAAGGGTTCCGTAGTTGGGATGAATTCATCCAAAAAACTTTTATTTTTTATTTGATGAACTACAAATTTACGGTTTTCGGACTTTTTCCTGTACTTATGCTGTGAGACCTTCTGCTTTTGCTTGCTGGTTTTGATTTATTTGCGAGTACCAAAATATGTCTCATAAATTTGCCTTATTTTTCATTGCGTTGACTTAGAAGCTTGATTTTTTTTAGAGCTCCAAGTGACCGTAGATTTACGTATTTGACATTAATTTCAACTTGATACCTCCACGCGATCCTGGGAAAAAGGATCGTGACAGACAGACGGACAACGAAGTGATCCTATAAATGGTTCCGTTTTTATCATTTGAGGTACGAAACCCTAAAAACACAAACACAAAATAACAAGTTGGGGGAAAATATGCGTCACATCGATGCAAAATGGCCATCGCTCAGCATAATGCTGCGACCCTATGCGAGACAGAGCACCAGCGCTGGTTTTCAGCGACAGCCGCAGCTGCATATTGATAGATACAATATTTCAATGCACTATTCTGATTAAAAAAACTATTTTTTACAAAGTCTTTTGTAACCAAGAAAATTTTACAAAATAAATAAAAATAAAATAAATCATCATTTATTTCAGATTCGTCATTATGATTACAAAATAGGACTCATTTAGTTAAGCATTTATTTTAAAAACTTAAGTTTTCACATTAGACTTGCACGCCTATTTTTCAATTTGTAAACTTCATTGTACATTAAAAATCTCCTCATTAAATCCTCACAGAGAGGAGGCTATTGTATGTATTACCAGCAGTGGAACCGTTACAGGCTGGTTGCGTTATACTAATGAACATTACAATGACGTACAGGAGCCGTCCATCATCACCTGATCGAGACTCGTCAGCGCATGAAGGTGGGCCTCATTCTAGAGACTGCTGAAGCAAGAGAAGTTCACCACATGTGCGTTCTCTTAGGTAAGAAAAAAAGGTTTTCCAGATGTTTTGTTACATAACCATTATTTAAGCAAAATGTATTTGTTTTATTATTAGTATATATATTAAAATAATATGTACAGATGCCAGCACATCAAGCTACTACAATCTGTCCAATTTCTTTAATAGATTTTCAACTTTATCCCTTCAGCGTAGAGTTCAAGGTTGATTAGGAAAATTTGACAGTTTCGGGTAGCTTGACCTGCTGGCGTCTGTACATAAATAACTTAAACCTAATTAATTTATAAAAATAACAAAATTATATCCTAACTAAACTAAAACTATTATACAAACTAAAATATGGCGTCGAAAAATTCCTCCGCATCGCTGTCGACTAGTAATGTACCAAGAGACTGGCGGTATTGCCACGTTGTATGGCAATGCTTAGCCTCTGGCCAAGCCAGCAATTTTTTTTTTTTTTAAACGTTGCCCCACACTAGGAATTTTTCCTGTATCGTGGGTGCGTTTACAAACATTTAAACTCACATACACAAACAGCCAGACCCGGAACAACCACTTGTAGGTCATACAAATATTTGTTCCGTGCGGGAATCGAACCCGCGACACGCAGCGCAGCAGTCAATCGCTTAACCACTGCGCCAACCGTGCCGTCAAAAAAAAAAAATTAGATATTGATCGAAAAGATCTAGTAGTCGCAAGCACTACTGGAAAACATTAGTTCGTGGGTTAGATTCTCGGATCGGACAAAGTGTTATTGGATTTTTCTATCTGGTATATCTCAGTAGCTTCCCGGAGTCTCTCCTGGATTTGTGCCCGGTTGATGGCAATAGGCTGGCTCCCTATTAAACACTACTTAAGCATAGCTGTCGAAATGTGGTTGTACTACAGGTACACCTCTGCCCAACCCTTCGGGGAATCAACGCGTGATGGTAAGTTATGTGTTAGATATAAATCGTATACTTCTTTCGCAGGTTACGGCGCCGACGCCATCTGTCCCTACCTAGCCTTCGAGCTCGCATTCTCCCTTCGCACAGACAACATTCTGGACCCGAACCTAACTGACGACGACATATACAAGGCGTACCAAGGTGCCATAGAGACTGGCCTGGCTAAGGTCATGGCTAAGATGGGTATCAGTACCCTACAGTCTTACAAGAGCGCGCAGATCTTTGAGGCAGTTGGCTTATGTGAAGAAGTCGTCGATAAGTGCTTTAGAGGCACCCAGTCTAGGATTGGTAAGTTTTCGGGGATTTAGTATTACAAACCTTGGTTCACACTAGCTCAAGATAGAGGATTCGAAAGGAGAATGGGGCGCTTTACAACACAGGCTGAAGATAAAATAATAGCTACATAGTGACGCTAAACGTGCAATGGTTTAAGATACATTGGACTTATTTTGCGGGGGAACCACACAGGCATCTACCAACCCGCACTGGGCTCGCGTGGTATGTAACAGCCCACTCTCTCTCGAAGAGAGGAGGCCTGTGTCCCAGCAGTGGGGAAATTATAGGCTGTACGTACATGGGCAATTAATTTATTCATTTATTGGTACACCAACAATTGTTTAAAATGTATATGCAACAGAGGAATAATAAACTCCACATGCAATACGTTTTTTTTGTATAAGCAAAATAAAAAAATCACGCCGTATCTTATAAGCATTGAAATAAGGTTAAATTTTCTATTTACTATGCGTGAATCTTTAATTCATTCACTAAAGTATAAAGGTACCAGAAATATATTTAGGAAGTTTTTTATTTACCAGTTTGTTTTTCTTTTCAGGTGGTGTAAACTTCGAGATTCTATCAAAGGAAATATTTGACAGACACGCGTTGACATATGGTGACGTCAAGGACGCATTGGTTTTAAGGTAAATTGGTTGACCCCTTTCTATTTTGCTAAGTACCTAGTACTTGTTGACGGGCCTACACTGTCCTCCCATACCTATTAACAGTGTAATTTAGAAACATTGTAAAAGCAAATTATTTATTTTTAAAATAGTAACCGCGGTGTTTCTTGGCAGCTTTTCTCCATAGGAAACTACCTGACGTTTCATAAAGTTCCCATGTAGGCTTATGTGAAATAAACTATTTTGAATTTGAATTAATAAGCAATCAGACAGAAATTAATTTGACCTTTTTTACAATCATCATCAACTTTTCAGCCGAAAGACGTCCACTGCTGGACATAGGCTATTCTAGAATGATGGTTACCCATCATTGTTAATAGTATACTTATGACCCATATTATTTTTCTAGAAACCCCGGTAACTATCATTGGCGCGCGGGCGGTGAGAAACACATCAATGATCCGATGTCCATCGCCAACCTGCAGGAAGCTACGCAGAATAAGAGCTCATCTGCTTACGATAAATACAGGTAATTATCACTTTTTCAATATTAGTTTCCAATAGAGTTTGTCTTGTTCTACCTAACTAATAAATCTCCGTTATGTCCAAGATTTTGAAATATATTGATTTAATAGTGCCCATGGAATTTCCTGTCTGATCTAGGTTTTGGAATGAGCAACAAGCTTCTACTGTCTGCTTAACTGACCAACTCCTTGACAATAGGGAATATGCATGTATTTTTATTTTTCACTAAATCAATAATAGACAGTAATATAAACCTAAGAAAAGTATTGAAAGTTAAATTGAACTACTGATTGATGCTTAAAAAAATTATGAAACTCCAACAATTTTCTACTACGGCTCAAACGTCTGTTTCTGTCGCGGTCATGATGTGACGTCATTGTTCACGAAACTGCTTTATTTACATCTGTTTTTAGCCCCAAATCTTATATATTAAATGATTGTTTATGCTTTATACAAGTAGAAATCGCACTTACATATTTACTTTAGTAAAGAATAGATTTTATTCACATGTTTTGTTTCGTCACTTCCGGTTTTTTTCGAAGAGGACGCGTTTTGAGTTTGCGTTCCGTTCCACCAAAATAACGCAACTTATATTAATTAATTGTAAAATAAGTAATGCATAAAAAAATTTAAAAAATATTGGAATTTGTTTCTTGACTCCTACACAATGTATATTAAAATAATGGATACGTTTTGAATTACGTGCATATTCCCTATTCAAAAGTACCTGAAAATGGTTTAATTGATATAAATTCTCGAGCTTGGCTACTATCACGAAGTATTGTGTTGTATTGATGTCAGACCGTATACCTAACCTACACTGTTAATAAATATGCATTTATTGATTAGGGAGAGTGCTTTGGAGTCAGTCAGGGCGTGCACCCTGCGTGGTCAGTTGGAGCTCGTCAAATTGGACGAACCTATCCCTCTGACTGAAGTAGAGTCTGCTGCTGAAATCGTCAAGCGATTCGCTACAGGTGTGTGTTTAATTAATAAATTCTTCTTTATTTCAAATCAAATAATAATATCTATTTGGTGGACAAAATACAAGAATTCATGAAATTATGTCACTAAAGCATTGGTTTTTTAATCCTAGATAGTAATTTGACATTTCAAATCTTTGTTGTTTGTTTTTTATTTTGTAGCAGACATTTGCAGCTGTCAAATTACTATCTGAGATTAAAAAAAGAACTTTACATAATGTCCTTTGCTTGACATAAACCTCCTCAAATTGTGTCTAAATGTGTTAAGAGGGGCCTTCCCGGTCCGTCTATCGTCAACGCGAGCATGGTCGAAAAGTTTGTTCTTTCATCCAGCGCAAGTGAAAACTATGAACAAACGAGTGAGAACGCGATAACATTGAACGAAAAATAATGTGCGGAAATTTCATAAAACTTGTTCCAGGAAATACGTGTTTTTGAGTAAGCCTTACCAGTTTGTGAAATAAATGTTGGTCATTTAGAATCTCCATTACATTTGCAAGGTTTCTATCGTAATGTGTTCTTAAAATTTACAATTTATGTGTACATTATGAATGGCCAAATTTCAGGTAAAATTTGTGCAAAAATGCAGATTTTTGCAGGCTAACTGAATTTGTTTTTCAAAAAAAATATTTTTGGCTAGATATAGTGCACAAAATACCTATTGGTTCAAAAATTTCAAAGAAAGATGTGTTACAACGCCATAATCACGTACGAGCGTTTGTATGTAAAGTATGTCGAGTTGGCCGCTCTTAAGACATATAAGAGATAAGAATGGGTGGACGCTTGTTTTACTTTATTCTGTGTATTTTGTTTCAGGTGCTATGTCGTTCGGTTCCATATCTCTGGAAGCTCATACAACTCTTGCTATCGCAATGAACCGCATCGGTGGCAAGTCCAATACTGGAGAGGGCGGAGAAAATGCTGACAGATATCTAAATCAGGTGACTATGCCCTTTAGACATTTATAAAGAAATCGAATGTTAACTATGGTTTGTGAAGATTCGAGGAAGATTCAAGCTATTTTAAGTTGAAGAATGCATACTCCTTATTAGTAGGTACTCTTTGGTTGTGTTGCCTAGCAACCTAGCCTACTGTTGATGAAAGTCATTACCTAACTTTAACATTATAATAAAATAGTAGGTAACGAAGAATTTTTGTCCGTTTGTCTGGATGTATGTTCCGGATTGGCACAAAAACGGCTGAACGGATTTGGAACACAGATAGTTTTTACCTGGATTAAGTAGTATGTTCCCGTGGGATAATTTCCGACATCCAAGCGGGCGAAGCCGCGGGTAAAAGCTATAATAAATTTAAAAAAGCTTCGTAAGGTTTTTTTTACGTCTTTAAATATGCATTTTCTGCTTGTTGGTTTTTGCATTTATGATTTCCTTTTTGGGAAAAGATGATTCAAATGACACAGAGAGGAGACAATCCTTTGTTACTGTCAAGCTATTACTTCAAGTATGATTTGACTTTGTTATATTCGTATAGGACCCCGAGTTCAACCGTCGCTCAGCTATCAAGCAGGTGGCGTCGGGTCGCTTCGGAGTCACAGCGTCCTACCTCGCGCACGCTGACGATCTGCAGATCAAGATGGCGCAGGGGGCCAAGCCGGGAGAGGGCGGGGAGTTACCTGGTACGTGACTATCGTAATAACTGGCTCATTCATTTTATGTCTTTTACAAATTTTAATATTAATTTGAACTTTATTGATAGGTCTAAAAACATAAAGAAGTATTTAACATTGTGTAAGATGTGTTTGCTTATTCTCTCATATCGGCAATAGATATTGTCGTGATATTTTTTTTTACCAAACAGCAAGGTGATACTTGGGCTAACTGCACACCGTCAAACCTACATTTATTATTCAAAATCAAAAGTCATTTATTACGTCAAAATTACATAAAAAAGTCTCCCAAAAACGCCCACCCTTCACCACTTCCTAGTGCTTTAGCTGGGGAGACAAATGTGGCGCATCAAACTCCCCAGCAGCACAGCTGTGTGTTCAGTTAGAAAAACTTGATTCTATACAACAGTATGTAAAATAATTTACATTACGCAATACAAAACATTAAATTAAACATTTACCATAGGTTAGCTAGCACACGCCACTATACCACTGTCACACGCGCGCTTCACGATCTTCACGCGTAGACGCTAGTTCCTAATTAAACCAAGAAATATTAAAAATGATCGCTCCTCAGGCCTATCGCATATCCCACATCAATGCAGTTTGATTTCTCCCTTAAATGCAGCTCGTCTCGTCACCAAACGGATTCTATAATGCTTCGGCGCGATTTTATTGTCAGGTCTGTTTGTTTGTTTGTTTTTATTGTCAGGTCTGTTTGTTTGACGCAGGTCCTCACCGGACATGGATGTTTCGGGAGGTTCCTGTTTAGGATTAAGCGGGAGGAAACGCCCGGGTGTCACCACTGTGTGGATCGCCCGGAGGACACGGTGGAGCATACGGTGGAGGTCTGCCCAGCTTGGGCGGAGCACCGCCGTGTCCTCACGGAGGCGATCGGCGGCGGCGATCTCTCGCGTCCGGGCCTGGTTCAGGCCATGGTTCGGAGCGAGAGTGCATGGGAGGCCGTCACCTCCTTCTGCGAAGCAGTTATGCTAGCGAAGGAGGAGGCGGAACGCGTGAGGGTGAGACAAGGTTCGCGCCCTCATGCCCCTAGTCGCCACAGGAGACGCCCCGGGCGTCGGGAGTCGCAAGCCGATTTCCGGCCACCGTAGGCGCGGGCCTGCGGACGATGAGCGATGGGTAGCTCGCCGTCCGATAAGGACCAGGCCCGGGTCGACGGCGCGTTGTGTTCCACGCGCGCCTCAAAGAGATGTCAGCACAAACTGACGGGGTCCGTTAGGGCCAATGCCTGCCGGGGTTGCGAGTTTGTCCGAAAGGGATATCGTGGCCCTGGCACACAGGCAACGGAAGGAACACGGGTGGGTTTTAGTCAGTAAAAGTCTGACACGCCCTCCCGCTCCGCCCAGAGCGGGAGAAGTTATTTGATGATTTCCCACCCAAAAAAAAAAAAAAAAAAAAAAAAGGTCTGTTTGTTTGCAAATCACAAACTTTGATAATGCAACAGCCACCTTTCTTGTGTCAATTAAATAAAAGTTTAGGTTTATATTTCTCCATAGAAACCTTAACAAAATATATCTGAAATTTTTACAATAAGCTCTTTAATTTGATATGTCATAAATAAAATAAAATAAATTAAAATAAAAAAAAATGTCACACGGTACAGCTTGCAAAACTTTTATTTTTCATTTTCTAATTTGGCCCACAAGTGAGGGTCCACATTTAAAATTCATTTATTTACGTTACACGTCCTTGTTGGGTTACATATGTTCATAATTATGTGTACCAAATTGCAACTTAATCGGTCTAGTAGCGGAGCAAATCGGCATTGACAGACGGACAGCCAGACAGAGACACGAGTTTTTTAAGGGTTCCGTTTTTCCTTTTGAGGTACGGAAGCCTTTTAGAATCACGGAAAAGTCACAAGCAACCTCAATTCTAATACTTCTTTCTGTTACAGGTTACAAAGTAACAGAAGACATAGCCAAGACGCGTTGTTCCGTGGCCGGAGTGGGTCTGATCTCGCCGCCTCCTCATCACGACATTTACTCCATTGAAGACTTGGCTGAACTTATCTATGACTTGAAGGCAGCTAATCCTAGAGCCAGGATCTCTGTCAAGCTTGTGTCAGAAGTTGGAGTGGGAGTTGTTGCTTCCGGTGTGGCTAAGGTACGTTTAAAAAAATGTCACAAGGTGTGTATGAAATGGTACGCCGAAGGACGTACGTTAGGTTATATGCAACAGGAAAAAAAATAACATAGACGAATATATAACCTCCTTTTTGGAATTCGGTTAATGAGTTATTATGTAACATTTATTTTTAATTTCACATTCCTGTTGCTGGGTAATACGAGACCGAGTAGTGAGTCCCCTTTGATAAGACTGGTTGTAAGACTATCGGACTTTGACTATCCTACTACTACGACTGTCAAAGATCTACAAATGACAGCTGGGACCTACAGCTTAACGTGCTTTCTCAGTCACGGAGGGGTCGCCGTATATAATGGATCAGTCACCCAACCACGGACCGACCTCGGCAAGCGTTGCTTAACTTTAAAGATCGACCCGTGCGGCTGTTAATATTTAGCCACAAGCCCCTCTAGCTATAGCCCTATAGTTTCGTGTGTTTCTGTAATATATACGATTTTCTGGAAACTAAGGAAAGAAAATGCCGTCATTGGCAAAAATACAAATAAAATACCATGAAGGTAATCCGAAACCTGTTGAAAGCTTCATTGTATGATTTGATTGCAGGGCAAAGCCGAGCATATCGTGATCTCGGGCCACGACGGCGGCACGGGCGCCAGCTCGTGGACGGGCATCAAGAGCGCCGGCCTGCCGTGGGAGCTGGGCGTGGCCGAGACGCACCAGGTGCTCGTGCTCAACGACCTGCGCTCTAGGTACGAGCTCTTTCACAGATTGTTGAGTCTTTCATGAACCCTTCCCAATGAAACCATACGTATACTTGTTCTTTAAAAATAATATAAGAAAACAAAATTAAATTCTTAATTGTGTGCGCACTTCGCGGCAGTCTTTCCAGATCTACTGGTTGACAGTTGCGTCTTGACAACTGTCTTTGAAGTGGTGTATGAGAAAATTTTTGAAGCGGTGTATGAGAAAATTTCCGTAGCAACTTTGTTGCAGTGGCAACACAGATAATTTCTTTACAGTCGAACAAGCTTTATGGTATACAGGCACCTTACATTGACACCTTATACCGGTAGGTGCAACTTTCCACTACACTACCAATATTCATTTTTATTTTGAGTGTAATAAGTTTTAAGGCTTACAAAATGATTGACTAGTTTATTTGGCACATTGTTTGACAACAAAAAAATTGTTTATGGACCTACTCCGTATTGTATGTACCAACACGAAATAGGCCCATCAACAATATTTTTTTCTGCTGCTGTTGAGCAGCAGGTACTATGTAAAAAGGTTGGTTCAATCTTAATTTATATTATCACTGTGTTTTAGAGTGGTGGTCCAAGCTGACGGACAAATCAGGACCGGGTTCGACGTCATGGTCGCCGCACTGCTCGGTGCTGACGAGTTCGGATTCAGTACGGCACCACTTATTGCTCTTGGTAAGTGTTTAACACGTTCAGTGCCGGGAGCCCTCCTGGAGGTTTCTCTCAAGTCGGATAGGGGATGCTCGCGGAGGGCTCATTAAAAATATCCGTTTCTCTTAGCGAATACAGCATTATAAACTGTGAAAATAATATCAATTGTATATTTTAGCAAGATTTAATAGTATACTCGTTGGTTTTCAAATACAAACATTTTTATTTATTTACATATTTTTATTCATATATTTTTTTTTTCATTATAACTAGCTATATGTATGGCGGCTTGGCGTATGAGCTCTACGAAAAGTGGGTGGAGTCGAAAGTGTTAAGCCAGAATTGTTTACTAAGTGGATCATGCTTTCCACGTTTTCACGCTAAAACGGCTGAACGGATTTGGATGAGATTTGGCACATGGGTAGACCATGACCTGAATTAGGACATAAGATAGACTTTTTATTGCAGCTTGTACTTTGATAAATATAACTAACATGAAACCAGAAACCGGGAACGCCTTTTACAACCATTTTTATTTTACTTTTTATTACTTTACTTCGTCTACTATTTCACATGCTCGTTTCTTCCCAGGTTGCACAATGATGAGGAAATGCCACTTGAACACATGTCCAGTTGGTATCGCGACTCAGGACCCCGTCCTACGTAAGAAGTTCGCCGGAAAACCTGAACATGTCATCAACTATCTGTTCATGTTGGCTGAAGAGGTGAGTGTTGTTTACATTCAAATATTGTTAGAGATAAACTACGATAACATGGCGCGCCCCTCCAAATTACTGTTTCAATGTGTGTAGTCACATCCTTATGAATAAATAAATCGTTGGATTTATTTTTGTTTGACTGCCGTCTTTGCGCAATGCATTGTGAGTCTTGATGGCGCTTTGTAAATACTTTCAAGCGTTTTGAATTTTGGAGGGGCGTGCCATGTTATCTTAGTTTTGGAGGGGCGAGTCATGTTATCGTAGTTTATCTCTAGCTATTCACTTGTATTTACCTTAGAAGTAGCGGTGTCACCAAGAACTGAAAACTGCAGTCGCCAACTTGACGGCACGATTGGCGCAGTGGTTAAACGATTGACTGCTGCGCTGCGTGTCGCGGGTTCGATTCCCGCATGGGACAAATATTTGTAAGACCTACAACTAGTTGTTCCGGGTCTGGTTGTTTGTGTATGTGAGTTTAAATGTTTGTAAACGCACCCACGATTCAGGAGAAATTCCTAGTGTGGCGCAACATTTTTCAAAAAAAGAGCTTATTGGCGCAAAGTAATCATCATCATCATAGCCAGCCTATAATGTTCCCACTGCTGGGACACAGGCCCCCTCTCTTCGAGAGGTAGTGGGCTGTTATCTACCACGCAGGTCCAGTGCGGGTTGTTAGATGTCACATGTATTCGATTTTTTGTTTCTAGGACATGCCGGTTTCCTCTCGCGATGTTGTCCTTCAGCATTTTGAGAATTATTCCCAAAGTAATGATTATAATAAACCAATCAAAACTATAGGTTGAGGGTTTTCAGAAGCACTCGATAACTGCTGCTCCAGCTCTATTAGCGACAAACGAGCACGTGCCGTCAAAACAATGCACTAGCTCATATATAGGATGCATTTTTTTTTTGTGGGAAATTAATAAATAACTTCTCCCGCTCTGGGCGGAGCGGGAGGGCGTGTCAGACTTTTACTGACGAAAACCCATCCGTGTTCCTTCAGTTGCCTGTGTGCCAGGGCCACAAAGGAGGACAAACTCGCAACCCTGGCAGGCATTGGCCCTAACATAGGATGCATGCTACCTGTCAAACATTAAAAGTTTTGAAAATCTTCTACATTCATTTAATTTAGCTTGGTCCTTTATTACATCAAAAAGCAGTATGATGGTGTCACAGAATAATAAAAGCATACAACTGCCCTTTCTCTATTTATTTACAAGACTCTTCTCCTTCCCAGGTCCGCACACACATGTCAGAAGTCGGTGTCCGTCGCTTCCAAGACCTGATCGGTCGCACAGACTTACTCAAAGTGCGAGAGAACAACGAGAACCCCAAGGCGAGGATGTTGAACCTCAGCCTCATACTCAAGAACGCGCTGCATATGAGACCCGGCGTCAATATCATTGGAGGCTCCAAGTCACAGGTAAGATATGCTGCAGAACATAACACAATACATTACGCCTGTACAGTTTTTACTAGTACGGAGGTCAGTGTGAATTACTCTCTAACAACCATATTTAGATCATTTTTTTTTTTGTAAAAACAAAAAAAATGTTTTCAGGACTTCCAACTAGAGAAGCGTCTGGACAACCAGTTGATTGCTCAATGCAGCAGCATCTGGGACGGATCTGAACAACATGTAGATATCAAAATGAGGATCACCAACGAGGACAGAGCCTTCACATCCACGCTATCTTATCATATCGCTATGTGAGTAAAATATATGAGCTACTACTTGAGGAATGCAATAAATTTATTTATATCATCATGCCAGCAAAATTCGCTGCTGTACGTGTACCTCCCCAAGAGTGTACCTACCTAAATGTTTTATTAAATGATGCCCAAGATAGCCTGTATCTTGGGCATCATTGAATAAAACACGTGCCTAGTTTGGGACCAACAATATCTCTATATTGTAATTTTAAGTCTGAAATAAGTGATTTTTACTTTTACACTTTAAGAATCTTCACAGCGCCCAGTCCGTCGCTAGGTCATGTGTTGTTTAACTAATGTCAAGTTAATTAAACTACTTACTTCTTCCAATTTAATTAAACTTATCATTCCAAAAACTTTAATTGGATGACAACTTTGCCCCACAGCAGCTAAAACCCAAAAGTAAAGAATGTGTGTCATTGTTTCTCTCATAATTAACAAAAAAAATTGAGCTGTCACGGGACGACTGGCAGATGTGAAACATCGCACGCACATTTACACACTACTACATATAGACTGTATACGTGTATAGTGGCCGATCGCCACGTGGCATGCGTCGCCCCGCTAGCAATCGGTTTTACGTGCGCCTATATATGTTTCACATCAATAATACAACTTGATTGAATACAAACAGGAAATACGGCGACGACGGCCTCCCGGACGGCAAGACCGTGAACATTTCACTAAATGGATCAGCCGGACAGAGCTTCTGTGCCTTCCTGTCTAAGGGCATCACTGTCACGTTGGAGGGAGATGCTAACGATTATGTTGGTTAGTAAACTAAAAATAAATGTAACAACACCTGAATTCTCAGAATGGTGGAAGTGTATCTATAGTACACAGGCTTAAATCTAATCACTGGGCTACTCCGGCTATTGAGATTCCTAAGGTTATCATAATAACACGGGCTTATTATGATAACCTTACCTATCTCGGAGATTGAAGTAAAGGATTTTATAATACCCATTAGTATTACATACAGGAAAAAATTTGAATCCGAGCGTAATTTTTTTTTTTGTTGGTTCCCTACAACTCTGAGTAACTATTGGCATCATTAAATAGTAATCTTACGACAGCTGCAGATTACTAAAGCCAATACTTCAATCAAAATAATATATTATGGGTTTAGTTACTAAAATGATATGTTTGTTTATTTCAGGCAAGGGCTTATCTGGTGGCAAGGTCATCATCTACCCACCAAAGGCGTCACCATTCGATTCGCACCTCAACGTCATTGTAGGAAATGTGTGCTTATACGGAGCCACATCTGGACGCGCTTATTTCAGGTACTCTTTAAGATTGTATAAGTCTTAAGTTTGAACCTGTCATTCAAAGCACAAATTCAAACACTCGCAAAAAAGACTCGCAAATTCATTTACGTTGCGAAACTCTTACGAGTCAGTGCTCCCAAAAATATATGTATACAGGTGTACATTGCCCTATGCCAATCTGTCCTGCAATACTGTGTAAGTGTCTGGGGCAGCGCCGCCAAGACGTGCATGCTGGAGTTGGAACGGGCCCAACGGGCCGTCCTCAAGGTGCTTCTGGGAAGGCCGCGGCGTTTCTCTACGGACGAATTGTATAGGGAATCTGGGGTTTTTACGCGTACGTCAACTGTTCATCCTTGAGTCATTGTTAAACCTATTAAAAGTCAAGAGAAATCGGTCTAGCTGAAAGAATCCCACTTCCAAAAACAAAAACCCTTTTCGCTACCCGGTTTTCATCGTTTTTACCCATACGAGTGTTCAATTCTATAAGCAAAACTTTTACTATACCGAAAAACTACTCCGAGATCAAAACTAAACTTAAAGAATGGTTGCTGGGCCGGTCTTATGAGGAAATTGAAAGTTTACTTTGTAGCTTAAGTTAGTACCCATCACACTCTCTGATCGAATACACAACTACACACACACTTACACACCACATTTACTCAAATTAACTGTTTTTGTGATTATTGTTTGTAAATTAGCTTCTTTTTATTACTCACTTTTTTGTAAATTTTATTAATTTATTTTAATAAGTTATCAGTATTATCACTAACAATCTTGCGCTAGCAGAACTAATTTAAATTATTAACTTTGTGTGGTATTTGGGTCACCAAGATACAGTCTGTGCCTAGTTTGGGACCCGCTGTTAAATAATATATAATTTTTCTGTTGGTAAAATTTCATGCATAATTGTATATTTGTGAACTATGTGTAAGTTTAATAAAAGAATTTGATTTGATTTGATTTGAAATCATATTAAAATAAGCAAACACATAGTTTATGAAATGGTGTAGGCTGAAAACTTAACTATTTATGATGAATGTCTTGAAACACAATTAATTATTACTAGCTTCTGCTCGCGACTTCGTCCGCGTGAAATTTTATGTTTCCCCGACCCACTGCGTTGCATTGCATCGCCCGCCCGCGCTCTTACTTCGTTTTCTAGTATTCTTTCTGACTTTTTCTTTTTGCACGGCTCTTATGAGTCGCAGCGTAATGTTAAATAGCCCATAACCTTAGTGAAGAATTGGGATATCATTATTATGATTTTTTAATGACTGACCGACTGGTAGTGCCAGAGATTCCTACATACAAACTTATAAACAAACTTTACCTCTTTATAATATTATTGTAGATTTCTGTTCATACAGGAATGGAGAAGTCAAAAGTTTTGAAAAAAAAAAAATAGCAATAATAATTATTCAAAGAATTACAATTTATATACTTAAATGAACAAACAGAAATATAATACGTAAGTACAGGTATATAAAAATAATCTAAAATATTAAAGTACTTTTGCAGATAAATTAATACATAAATAATAGTGCAAAATGTTCTAGTGTCCTTTTCGCGATCTCCTGCCTATGATTATAAATATGTAAATTAAAACTTGTTCCCAACAACAACAACAACTTAATGATCTCCTAAAACAGGGCTTCCTCTCTCGTACCCTTTTGCTGTGCCCTGCAGGGTCCATAATGATCTAAATTATATAGTTACCACCTAAGTACACATTATGGTAAAGCAATAAAGATATTGATTATTGAAAAAAAAAATAACATTTAAGAATACACTTTTCATTTACAATTTGTAATTGTTATGAATTGTCCACAGAGGCATAGCTTCGGAGCGGTTCTGCGTGCGCAACAGCGGCTGCGTGGCCGTGGTGGAGGGCGTGGGCGACCACGGCTGCGAGTACATGACGGCCGGCACCGCGCTCATACTTGGCCTCACGGGCAGGAACTTCGCGGCTGGCATGAGCGGTACCTACATTTTATTTACGAAGTACAGTCCTTTCACAGTTATTTTACCTCCCAAGCAACCACATTGTAACGAGAATAAAGATTACTGTGATTTTGACACGCTTGTCAGTGGTAGCAAGTTAGCAACCCAACAGCTAGGTACCTCATTGTAACGAAAATAAAGATCATTGTTGAGAGTCGACAAAAAACACTTATTTCTGTATGATTGAACAGTCCAAAGAAAAACTAACCTATCTGTGGCGAGGTGCTGGATTTTTTTTAATAGCTCGCTGTACTCTTACAGGCATACAGATACTCTTAATTCTATAAGCTTCTATATTTCTCGGCCCCAGTCAGACGAGTGTCACGAGTATCAGATACAAGTGGTACGAGTGTCAAACGAGAGTGTCTCAAGGAAATAATCACCCTCCTGCACTTATTCCAATTTATTTACTGTTCCATACAGCAAAAACCATTGCTATTCGCAGGTGGTATCGCTTATGTGTACGATATCGACGGCTCGTTCTCCAGCAAGTGCAACCATGAGATGGTAGAACTGTTCCCTCTGGAGCTACAAGAAGACCTGGACTTTGTGCAGCAGCTGCTAGAAGAGTTCTACCAGTACACTGGGTTAGTTGAGCAAATTTTATTTACATTATTTCTTTTAGATTAGTTACCGAGAACCTTCACAGTCGTGATGAGTATCGATACCTAATATCATTCAAACAAAAAAATATTACCTTAAATAATACATTTCTCAAGTAAACAGCTGATTACGGGATCAACGTCCTTCATATTGCGCGTAGTTATTTGAAAATTATAATTATATAAAATATTTTTTTTCAATCATCAAATCATAAATTTATTTTGTTGCTACTGTATTTTTATTTCACCGAAGCCACGCGCGCTTTACTTGTGGTAACCAAGTGTACAAACACGCTGTAAATGTGTGTGTGAAGACGAATAGCGTCAGCACACATACACTTCCGACTTCGCCATTGTATCGGACGGTACCGTAAGCTCCTGTGCCGCCACACGTTCACAGCGTGTTTGTACACTTGGTTACCACAAGTAAAGCGCGCGTCGCTTTGTGTGATAAACATATTATTTATATATTAGGACTTGACAACAAATGGTTATAAAAAACTCGCTTTATAGAACGCTAATCTTGGAGAGAGACTTATAAAAACATTAAGGGCGCATTCTGAATTGCGCTGTAATCGATTTGAACGTGCTTACACCCGTTCCGAATTAGCTTTATTTATTTTCTATCTTAACTGATCAATTGACAAAATTTATAAGATATTTATTATATCTTACAAGTTCTTTCCGACAGGCGAGAGGCCATAAATTAATAATATATGACCGTGAGCGCAGTCAAAAATGACAGTTGTGCTGTTTTGTTTTGAGTCGCATCGTGTCTAATTATCGTGGCATTTTCGAAATTGTGTTTCTGGCTACAGTCACCGCCTAACCAAAAAAGAAGAAGAAAAGTGAGAAGTGGTGTAAACACATAGAAATATTCAACCGTGACTAAGAAATATTCAATATTGATTAGAATTAGTGAGAAATATTCAATATTCCAACCGTGAGTGCGTTCACGAGCGTTCCGGATTGTTGACAGCTCTTAGCTGTCATAATTTAAATACCTGGGCCATCTGGTTACTGATGACCTGAAGGATGATATGGATCTAGAGAGGGAACGCAGAGCATTTTCAGTTAGGGCGAATATGTTGGCCCGCAGATTTCCTCGATGTACAGACGCAATTAAAATATTCCTTTTTAAGGCATACTGCACAGCACTGTACTCGGAAGCCCTGTGGTTCTCATATACCCAAAAAGCTTACAATGCTCTGCGTATCCAATACAATAACGCGTTCAGGGTATTGTTGCGGTTGCCGCGCTACTTTAGTGCCTCAGCAATGTTTGCAGATGCACGCACTGACGGCTTGGATGGACTGTGGCGTAAGAAATCTGCCTCGCTACTCCTTAGGCTGCGTGGTAGCCAACACTATCCTGCAATCGATAGCCGCCCGGGCAGACAGCCCGCTACTGTGGGCAAACCGCACCCGATCTGTTTTAGTTATTATGTACTAACATAGGCTAAGCTTTTATTGTTACTAACACTATAGACCCCATTGTAGCCTGGAAAATAAAGATAATAAATAATAATCGTGATATCTAAATCGGAACGCAAATTATGAGCGCTGTGAGCGATTATGTTATAATTCGGAATGTGCCCTAAAATATACATACCTATGTTTCCAAATCGAAACTTCTTTATTTTCAAACAAGTTTGTCTAATTTACATGTTGCCCTTTTTTATCGTATCTTATATTTTACTAACCGTCATATTTCACCATCATAGTCCTTTTCCATTTAAAAATATTTGTTTCCTTCCAGCTCAATAATCGCCGAAGAATTCCTGAAGACCTGGCCTGAGCCCGCTAAGAAGTTCATCAAAGTGTTCCCATTGGAATACCAACGCGCTTTGAAGTCTATGGCAGTGAAACAGCCGAGCCAGCCCAAATTGGAGACAAATGGAAAGGCAGAGAATGGAGTACAGGATATAGAGGAGACTGTACGGGATGTGGAGTTGGAAACTAAGAATTTAGAGAAGATTCTGGACAAGACTAGGTAGGTCTAATTCTAACTCTAGATTGGGATAATTTAAAATCAGGGTAGTTACTCTTTTAAAAATGATTTACAATCTTTTGTTTGAGTACATTAATTATATGATTATGTGTGAAGACGATGCACCTAGAATAAAATTACTATACCATAATAGGGAAAAGGATTAAAAACTAGGCAATAAAAATAATTTAATTATGAGATAGATACATGGTGTTCACATATTTACAAACATCGTAAAAGTATATGTTTTCCTAAAAAAATTAAAATAATAAGTCAGTGTGTGAGTTTAGTTAATCACAGGATGTAAAAAATCAATGTCACAAAAATAAAAAATTATACAAAAAAGAAAGAAAGAGAATACGTTTATTTGCGGTAAACATAACGCAAAGAAATAAAAACACAAACACGAAAGAACAAGTTGAGGGAAAATATGCGTCACATTCACGCAAAACGGCAATCGCTCAGCACAATACAACAAGAAACAACAATAAACACAACATTACAATTATAATAGCAACCAATTTGATTTTGTCTAGACTATAGATTTTCTTATGGAGCTGGACCAGCATCTTTCCAAGCATTCCTATCTTGGATATAATGATCAGCGAAACAACGGATGGAACAATTAATTAAATTTCGTGTTATTAATTTCAGCCATAAGCAAAAGTATCCAGTAGCTTCAGTGTCACTGTTTTAGCAGATTTTCCAAGGACAATTTCATTATTTTGATTATAAAAAAATAAAATAATAAAACTCAGTTTATTAAACATTTCCAAGATCTCACTTTGGCTCTCGTATGTAGTATAGCAATTTAAGTTCCCATTTTTATATAACTTAATTTTACCTACATAACCTAATAATATCTTTCTGTCCACTCAACCTTCCAGGGGCTTCATAAAATACCCTCGCGAAACAACAATGTACCGGCCGGCCGAGAAGCGGCTCCGCGACTGGGACGAGATCTACAACGTGGGCGTGGTGCGGCGCGGCCTGCGCGTGCAGGCGGCGCGCTGCATGGAGTGCGGCGTGCCCTTCTGCCAGTCGGCGCACGGCTGCCCGCTCGGCAACATCATCCCCAAGTGGAACGACCTCATCTTCAAGGGGGACTGGCATCAGGCGCTCAACCAGCTGCTGCAGACTAATAATTTCCCAGGTATTATAACAATAGGGAATATGCATGTATTTTTTTTTTCACTAAATCAATAATAGACAGTAATATAAACCTAAGAAAAGTATTGAAAATTAAATTGAACTACTGATTGATGATCAAAAAAATTATGAAACTCCAACAATTTCCTACAACAGTTCAAACTTCCGTTTCTGTCGCGGTCATGATGTGACGTCATTGTGCACGAAACTGCTTTGTTTACATCTGTTTTTTAGCCCCAAATCTTGTATATTAAATTATTGTTTATTGTTTATTCAAGTAGAAATCGCACTTACATATTAACCTTAGTGAGATTTCAAGCATTTAGCAAAGAATAGATTATATTCACATGTTTTGTTTCGTCACTTCCGGCATTTTCGAAGAGGACGCGTTTTGAGTTTGCGTTCCGTTCCACCAAAAAAACGCAACATAAATTAATTAATTGTAAAATAAGTTATACATTAAAAAATGTAAAAAATATTGGAATTTGTTTCTTGACTCCTACACAATATAATATTAAAATAATGGACACGTTTTGAATTACGTGAATATTCCCTATTCACTACTTTTTCTTAAACAGTGGCTAGGAAAACAGATCATTACGGTACCATCCGTTTTGGACGGCAGACCTTGCCTCATTTTTGGACCAAAAAGTCACTGTAATCAGAAAACCAGTGACGCACACCTCCGCCGTACCGTTATCGATAAATATTCACATACATTTATTTATCACCAGCTCTAGCTTCAGAAACTGCTCATACGTTTCCTAGGAAAATTGCTTTTTGATAGTTCTGAACCTTGCTGTTTCTTCTATGGTATGGCTACACCCCACATTTAAATCGCTATTCTTTGTATATTACAGAGTTCACTGGCCGCGTGTGTCCCGCTCCGTGCGAGGGCGCGTGCGTGTTGGGTATCTCAGAGCCTCCTGTAACTATCAAAAACATCGAGTGCGCCATCATCGACCACGCGTTTGAGAGCGGATGGATTACACCTGACGTACGTATACAATCATATTATAACATGACTCCATGCATGTTTTCCCCAAAAGGTTAGGCAAAGTACCTGTAGTACACACATATTTGCCCAGTTCGTAAATCATATTATCATCATTGGCGACTCAATTTTCCTCCACTCACACCCAGCTGCTACAAGCTAAGTCTGCGAAGATCGTCGATTCTCGTCGGTCTAAGCATAAAATTTACAGATAATACAAATATTAGTACTTTTCTAGGCTTTTATATTGTCATAAGGAATTTTGGCCAGGAAGAAAACACGTAACGCAATCGTAAACTTATAACTTTTATTTAACAACAGAACGGCGGACGAATCGATTACAATTTCAATTTACTCCACCTCTCATAGTCGGATAAGCTTCAATGAAAGTAACCGTCAAAGAATAAATTAATCAACTGAAATACTTTAACAAGCTAATAAATTCATAAGGGCATGACTTCTTGACACATCAATTAAGTAACATTTATTTATACAATATTTATTTAAATACTATATACGACGTAACAAGAATTATCAAAATACTGCTGAAGTGGAAGAATAGACGAGGGTTGGGCTACAATCTACAATTTAACGTTATTTATTTGTTTGTCTATAGATTCCTTCACACAGGAACGGGAAGACAGTGGCTGTCGTTGGATCTGGACCAGCAGGCTTAGCGTGCGCACATCAGTTGAATAAGGTACACAACATGATAACATCATAATTTTAGTCGAAAGGTGTCCACTGCTGGACATAGGCCTCCCCCAAAGGGATGGCCAAGGGGTTGCCATGATCGCCACACTTGGCGGGCGGGTTGGCGATCGCAGTATGGTGTTAAAACGCATAGAGAACGCTACTGCCCATTTTCTAGTAAGTCCCTTAGTCGCCTTTCACGACACCCACGGGAAGAAAGATGGTGCTATTCTTTACGTCCGGCACCACACGGCCATGATAACATAATTTAGTTTTATTTATAAGGAAGCGAAAGTTGTAGCAACTTATTGATTGCTAAGAAGACTCTCAAAAGCGTCAAACAAACCTTTCCATATTTCAGGCCGGCTATACAGTAACAGTATTTGAGCGCAACGACCGTCCAGGCGGTCTCCTACAGTACGGCATTCCCACAATGAAGCTCAGCAAAGAAGTGGTAGCACGACGCATCAAGCTGATGACTGCTGAGGGCATCTCCTTCAAATGCAACGTGGACGTCGGACGAGACATATCAGCCAGTGATCTGGCTAATGAGTAAGTTTATTTACGCCTGACTCCTTCTCCACCAGGAATTTCGCAGTAGCAGCCCGGAATCTGGATTTGTGCCCGATTGATGGCAATAGGCTCGCCCCCTATTACATGGGACTTAAACATAACTGGCGAAATGTGGGTGTAGGTACACCTCGGCCTAACCCTTCTGGGATGCCAGGCGTGATGTTATGGTATTTACGGAAATAACAGGCTGGTTTCGCACCGAAATTGAAAATATGCGTGTGAGCAGAATAATCAACAAAATAGATAAGCAAGCATATCCTACCTTGTCGTCTGGTGTTCTCCTCAGCTAGTTAAGTAAGCATGCTGGGAGAAATGAATGCAGAGCCTGGAAGGTACTGAAACAGTCTCTCTTTAGCAAAAAAATATTTTTGCTGGTGGAGTAACAAGTTTAGCAATCCACCAGCCATTTGTGTGTTCCTTTTAGCATTTCTATAAATCTACGCCATCGCTTAGGTTTTAGTCTTCGTAATTCTTTATTTTACACGTAAAAAATTAATACAAGGATAAAGTACTTCTTTGATTATCTGCCAATTCTCATTTTCATCTTTCGCCTTCAGATACAACGCACTAGTCCTCTGTATGGGCGCAACCTGGCCTCGCGACTTACCCCTCAAGGGTCGTCAGCTGAACGGCATTCACTACGCCATGGAGTTCCTAGAGAACTGGCAAAAGAAGCAGATGGGAGCCACGCATCATCACCAGGCTAAAGATAATCCTGAGCTTATGGCTAAGGACAAGAACGTGCTGGTTATTGGTGGAGGTGATACTGGGTATGTATTAATTAAATCCATTTAAGTAGGTACATAGCTGAAGGATTTCTTAAATCTATAATTTAACCTCCAGCTCAATTTTGAATGTAATGCCTTGAATTTGTGGCGAACAAAAGTTGCACAACATTGATGCTACAGCTACACCATGTTTTTGTGCTGCTGGCAACATTGATGTAATTTTTATTACACACATAAATAAAGGTTGCTTTTGTACACGAAGTTACAGTAGAACACTGACTCCTAGGTCACAGGGTTCCCCTAGTTTAGGAGGCAGGGTTGTTCACTATTTGTGCAGCCTTTTCCCAAAATCAAATGTACCTATTGTGAAATGTATTGGAATTGTTTAAAGGGGTATTTTGTGTCAATAAACTTATTTTTTTATTTAACTATTAGGCTATAGGTCAATTTAATGGTATTTTTAATTCATGCATGAATGTAAATTGATTTCAAATGTCAAAGCAAAATTGAAATTTTCTTCGTTAGCATTCATCAAAGTCCCATGTCCTACCTTTCTCACAATTCGAAACGTGTGAATAAACAACCATTTTTTCTCCAGTTGTGACTGCATAGCCACATCGCTGCGTCAAGGCGCTAAGAGTATCACGACATTTGAGATCCTACCCGAACCCAAGCCAACCAGGGGACAGGACAACCCCTGGCCGCAGTGGCCTAGAGTGTTCAGGTTAGTAGCAAATACTATTACTATAAGTATATCAACTGGTGAAAAGATAACTAAACCCTAACAAACCTTTATATTTTTCGCAGGGTGGATTATGGACACGAGGAGGTGAAAGTTAAATTCGGAAGCGATCCGAGGAAGTTCTCCACACTTACCAAGGAATTCTTGGATGATGGTAAGTCAATTCCGAATCATACCTTTACATACATACATAATCAGCCCATAATCATGTTCCTACTGCTGGGACACAGGCAATCATACTGTAGGCATCAACATCGCCACATGCGACCTACGCGTCACACTGACGTCACGCAAATCCTGCATCGCGCAAGCAGAGTTTACCGCGCAACTAGCATATATACAACGTCCAGATGTCAACCGTCGGGCAGTTGCCCACCAGACACAACACCCGTCTGGTCGGAGGATCCTCCCTTTTCTACGGTGGATGAGTGAACTTTACACCCTGTTCCTCATACCACCAAATTACCTTTAATTCCGAATAATTCAGCTCTTGATTCTATATCTGATATACAAATTGAAACTAACCTTTATACCGATGTGTTTATTAACGTCCATTTATGACCCCACTTCGTAGCTAAAAACTAATATTTTAACTCTTTTTAAATGGTTTTACAAAGTCAAAGTCAAATTATTTATTTCTAAGAGGCACTTTTGAACGTCAAAATTTACAAAAAAAAAATAGAATTAATTCTAGTTGCCCCCTCCAAAAGGTAGTTTCGTATGTAGAAGAATGTACAAGAAACTCCACCGTTACTCTTTTAAAAATGTTTTACAATATTTTGTTTAAGTACATTAATATTATAATAATGATTCTAATAATAATATGTGAAGACGATGCACTTAGAATAAAATTATATACCCCAATAGGTAAAAGGAATTAAGCAATGAAAAATAACTTAATTATGACATAGATACATGGTGCTCACATATTTAGAAACATCGTAAAAGTATATTTATGTTTTCCTAAAAAAAAATCAGTGAGTGAGTTTACCTATGGCCAACTAGTTTCTTATAGTCTAGCTAACTAATATCATCGTCTCCTCACAGGTGAAGGCAACGTATGCGGCGTGTCAGCCGTAGAAGTAGAGTGGACGCGCGGCGCGGGCGGCCGGTGGGACATGAAGGAAGTGCCCGGCACCAACAAGGTGTTCAAAGCAGAACTGGTGCTACTGGCTATGGGCTTCTTGGGACCCGAGAGATATGTAGCTAACCAGCTGGGTACGTACAGACACACAAGAAACATTATTTGAAAAATCTTTTTGAAGTAAAACTTCTTTACGCACGCTTGACTTGGGGAGTAAGCTGGTGAATGCGTGACGAGAGTGTTACGGAAGCGAGCGAACGGAAGTTGAGAGGGAGATATGTTAGTGAAGATAGAAAGAGAGACAGTTACGTTTCGTATATTACTGTAGGGGCAAGAGAGAGAGGTGCGAGCACACATTTTCTTTATCTCTTTCTCTCATAGCCAGTTGCGTTTCGTATATCTAAGACACAGTGTAGGCCTATTGTTGTAAGTATAATTAGTATTACTATTTGTAAGTTTTACTTCACTCGTGTGGTCTAAAGCATACTCGTTTTTAAGGTTCCGTACCCAAAGGGTAAAACGGGAACCCTATTACTAAGGCTCCGCCGTCTGTCTGTCTATCTGTCCGTCCGTCTGTCACCAGGCTGTATCTCATGAACCGTGATAGTTAGACAGTTGAAATTTTCTTAGATGATATATTTCTGTTGCTGGTATAACAACAAATACTAAATACAAAATAAAATTTAAGGGGCTCCCATTCAACAAACGTGATTTTTTTTGCTCGTTTTTGCTCGATATTTATAACGGCAACAGGGAGACGCTTGAAATATACACAGAATATTTAGTTATAATAGGTTGGGGAAAAAGTTTCTTCGCATTTTTTAAGAAAATTCAAAGCATTTTTGAATATAGTTTATTTACATTTAACTAAAGTATGTAGGTACCATTTTGTTCGATAACTTTTTGCCATCTTGTAGGTAGGGACATGATCCCATTGCTATAGAAGTTTTGGGACTTCTGATCAAAATACCGCGACAAGTGGTTTTGGCAGTCCTCTCGTGATGTTAACCTGACACTGCCTAAAGAATTCTGAAGAGACCGAAACAGTCAGGACTATACGACGGATGCATTAACACCTCACAGCTAAACTCTCTTAATTTTTGCTGAGTGGCTAAAGATGTGTGAGGTCTAGCGTTATCATGTTGAAAACCCACACCCCTTCTGTTGATTAATTCCGGCCGCTTTCTCTCAACTTCTTGCTTTAATCTCATCAGTTCGCAGTAGTGTTCAGAATCGATGGTCCTGCCTGGTGGTAACAGCTCATAATGAATAATGCCCTTCCAATCCCACCACACACACAGCATCACCTTGTTGCGAGTTAACCCAGGTTTCGCCACAGTCTGTGAAGCCTGACCGGCCTTTGACCACGACCTTTTTCGCACGTTCTTGTCGTACGTGATCCACTTTTCATCACCAGTTATCAGCTTCTTTAAAAATGGTTCGGTTTCATTACGTCGTAATAAAGAATCACAAATGAGTACACGGTTAATTAGGTTTCTTTCAGTGAGCTCGTGAGGTGCCCAAATATCGACCTTTTTTGTGTACACAGTTTTTTTTAAATGTGCCAAAACCGTTTTGTGGTCAATTCCCAGTTCTTCAGCTACGTCGTAACTACTGATATCTTGCTCCACTTTTTCAAAAATGGCATCCATTTTATCCGTAATAGGGCGACCAGAGCGACGTGCATCTTTGGCATAAAAATTTCCGGATTGAAAACGCTTTAACAAAATTTTTTTGCTACTCTCACAAACACTGCACTTGGTCCGTAAACATCGCAAATTTTTTTCGTGGCTTGCGTTGCATTTTTACCTTTTTTGTAGTAAAATTTTTAAATGTATCGAATTTCTTTATTAGATTTACTCATCTTGACAGTACGAAAAACAAATGAAAATCACACATTTTCTTAATTTCAATTTGGAATTATGTTCTTTAAAATTTAAACTTTCAATGATACCAAATCCAGCCAGATACAAATAGTATAGCCAAAGAGATTTTATTACAAGTTCTTACATACTATAATGCGAAAAGACTTTTCCCCAACCTAATATATCCACATTAAAAATAAACAATTAAATTAAAATAAAACAAATATTTAAGGGGGGCTCCCATACGACAAACATGATTTTTTTGCCATTTTTATAGATAATGGTACGGAACCCTTCGTGCGCGAGTCAGACTCGCACTTGTTTTATAATAGGTTTCTTGTATAGAAAAATATTCGCCAAAAAAGAAGATTTATCAAATAATGTTTCTTTCTTTGACCATAAACAAAATTCGCCTAAAGATCATGAGCTCCTTCCGAATTTATTCGAACTTCGAAGTTATCCATAACTAGTTTAACTGCCAGACACAATGTTATAACTATTGTCTTGTTAACAGACCTCCCCTTGGACGCTCGAAGCAACGTGGAAACCGAGAAGAAGGACATTTACAAAACTCCCGTCAGCAATGTCTTCGCTGCTGGAGGTATGTACAATTTAAATAAATGTAACTTATCTAACCAATATGAAATATTTATAACCTGACAAAAGGTTAATATAACTTGTGAAATCACCAATTCGATATAAGGTCCACTCAACTCTGTGTGGTTCATTTCTCAAAAAGCCATCTCAGACACTATTCTGCATTGGACTCATATTTATTTATTATACGCTTACATTTGTTTTTACAGATGTGAACCCAATAATTATGTAACAATGTAGGTAGTCATAATTTCCACACTCACAGCCGTCACCCAAGAACCAATCAGACATCACCACCAACATAAATTAGTTATTTTGAAACTGTGTTATTTTGACTGACAGGGTCCAAATTTATACCTGCCATAAACGTAACATATGATCTGTAGTGTTCTACCGAAACTAGTTTTTAATGACCGAATTTTGGTTTCGGTCTCACGAAAACCTACGCATTATTGTTATTAAAGAAATAAAACTTACCTGATTAGAAATAATGTTATATTGACTTGCAATTTCACACCAAACAAACTAAAGCAAACAAAACAAGCAAAGATGAGACGACTCCCGACTGTGAGCGCGGACGCGGCAAAATTTCACTTTGTCGAACTTGCACCGAACATATCCGCTCGCAGCGTGAAACCTCCCGAATGTAGTTACGGTTACAGCCGGATTACAGCCGTAACCGAAACTAAGCCGAATCCCGTTTTTTGCTATTTATAGAAATAAATAATTTATAAGCAAACGTTGAATTGCATTTTATAGTTGTAGCATTTCACGAGGGCATTCATATAGGTTCATGGAGTACGCTCGTGCGTCGTGAAAAAATACGAACAATAATGGTGGTAGAAGAATGAATTAATTCAACTGATTTTCGTCCACAGATTGTCGCCGCGGCCAATCCCTAGTAGTATGGGCGATATCAGAAGGCCGACAGGCAGCCAGAGCAGTAGACATCTTCCTATCAGGCGGGTCCACTCTCCCGGGAGCCGGCGGCGTTATCTACGACCACTGAGCACCACGCCGCACACTGTGGTGCCCATGTATTACTGCTACTGTACACAATGGCCCATGGCCAATGGATGGAAAAGCTGGTGAAAAATGTGTTGATGGGTTTTGTTGGTGATGCTATGGGGCACTGTGTATAGCAGTTATTTAGGTTAGCACAATTTGTGACAGTGATATGTCACTATGTATTCGCGTCCGATTTTGTGATGATTCGGCGGCTGTAGGGAAAAATGAAAATAACTTTGATTGATTTCTTAAAGATTTTAAAATAAATGAAATGGCTTTGTTTTAACTTTGAACAGAAAAGCTTCTATATTACTTTCATGGCTGTGCCTCGACTTTAAATCTCGATTCTGCAGTCGCCAAAGAATCGAAACAAAACATAATAGCGTTTCTAGAACATTAGGGCCAGACTAGGGCCGCTGTATAGACGGTTCGTTACCAGCGTTAACAAAACTAGATCTTATTTATAACGTAGTAAAGTTTAAATTACTATATCAATGTTATTATCATCAAGTTCGATCAATATATTGTCATATTATGTGTAATGTGACTACTATTTAAAATTAAATTATTTATTTCTGATACCAAGAGGAGCGACAATAATATCTAAGCTGCATTATAGTTGGGTATTAATAAATTGTTTTAAAAATCATATAAAAATGTTGAGAGTTTTTTTTTATTCACATTTTCATTTATAAATAACTACATTTATATGCAGCAAAGCCGAGTGAACAAAAGAATTGTTAATCGGCAAAAACTACGTATTTATGACGTACATTGAATGTCGAATACTATTTTAGATCTTAATTTTACTTTGAGATAACCATTAAGGCGAGAGCGTCAAGGTAGCCCGCGAAATTCAATTTTTCTCAGGTTGTATGATGATCTAAATATGATTCGCGGCCGTATCAAATATTTATTAGAATATATTATTATTATTTATTATATTTAGAACTATAGTCTTAAAAATCATCAATACAACTCTCTAAGTTCATATTACCCTATTGAATGACTATTTCATGAAATCATGACATTTGAAGCATGTATTGCTGATTCTAATTCTGTAAAGCCAAATTTGTTACGCTCGCGAATCATATTTTAATGAATGTACAACCGGACACTGACCTGCAAATTACAAAAAAACTAAAGAAAAATTGAATTTCGTGTGCTACCTTAGCGCATCCCCCTTAAGTATACTGTTTGATATAATGGTTTTATGTGTAATCACATTCCGTTTTTTAGACTTTTTGGTCGTTATTACGTTTTAGAGGAGATTTTCATTAATTATACATATCTCATGCCAAATATTATTTGGTAACGCATAGATTTTCATTAAATGTATCATTAACTTGCAATAAGACATTCGAACATAAGTGTGACGTCATCAATGACTTGATGACGCGCACCGACTTCAGTAAACTATCTTTTACTAATATCTAAATAACTTATACGAAAAAAAAAACTGGAAGTGGCAGCATTTTTGATTCTGTCTAAACTTGATTTAAACCTAGTTTGACAGTTCTAATAATGTTCTTTCATCTCTTTCTTATTTTATCTGTTAGTGAAAGATAGCAATATATTAGTAGTCGGTGCTCAAAAGTATTATGTTCGTCGTCTTATTGTGAACCATGTGATGTCGTTATTTAATTAATATAATCAATGTGAATGGATAGTGATCTCTCGTGTCATATGAACTTCGATACATTGTTCGTTAAATTATATCTGTTTTTAATGTTATTGTTCTAGATCGTATGTGACGTGTAGTCAGTATTTTATGTAAAATATTATTATAGTTTTACGAAGCTTGTCAGAGTAACTAACGGTCTAAATAACAGAATTCAAACATTTTTTATCATCTTTATCAATAGTTCCTGTTACTCATACATGAATGGAAGATATTGTAATCTCTATAAAAAAAAAATGAAATGCTGTTCGTTATTAACGGCTGGACCGATTTGGCTATATTTTGTTTTAAAATGTTTGTAATAGTCCGAATTCGGTTATTAAGGAAATAAAAATTATAAATACCGGAAAAAAATGAATCGGGAAAACAGGATGCCCTTTTTATATGGGATTTTTATATGAACTATTGAAATCTGGACAAGACCACGTCTGTCGGGTAGCTGGTCACATAAAACAAAACACTATCCTATTCTTTGAAACTATGATAAAAATAAAAATTCTGCACTGTTTAAACTCTAGAGCATTTATTGAAAAGCAACTTGCACATGCTTCCTACAAATTAAAATCTTATCTTTTACACAGTTATAAATGGTATTCAACTAAATGCATAGATGTCTATACATAAAATACGTGTGCTATTGTAAAAATATACTTTATTTCAAGCTGTGATGTATATTACAGTGATGAGATTAATTTTATAAACGAGATGTTTCGTGGTATGTGTAGAAGTTCCTACGTAATGATATAAGTTTAAAGTCTCTTCAGAGTTATTAATTTAGTTCCTAGTTCACTGAAAACATATACATATTAATTTAGTATATGAAAACGTTAATAATTAATTCAAATGATTAATTATCACAACTTTTTGCCGTAATAGTGGTCACCTTTCTGATAGATTTTTGTTTATGCTTACAAAATAAGCACTTACTATAATGTACTTGCATCTTTTGACCTTAACATGTACCTAAATATCACAATTCTGTCCACCTGAAGAGAGATTCATGTATATTTTATTATTCACATTGTAAAGAACGTGTTGTTAGTAATAAGCGTAGGTTTCATTGTTTCATTAATGTATGCGTTTAACCAATTTAATGTAAAAAAGTGTAATCTAAAATTCTCATCAAATAATTGTAAGTTTCACAAAATTATTTAAAAATATTATTATTTAATGTTCCTTTGTTAATTTGATTTCATTTGGAATAAACATTTTATTTTAATTTTTAGCTTTTTTATTTTGTTTTATCGCCTATAGTGTTTACCCAGAGTTAATTACCATAAAGATATTATGTAGATTTGAAATAATTCGTTATCGTTGTTTGCCTCTGATTTTTTATTTGCTAGACTAAAATCACATTTGGTGTCGACATCAAAATAATTTAGTTACCGAGTCACTCTCACTAAGAACCACTGAATCATTATCTGCAGAAGGAACTTCCCTGTTGTCGCGGTGTTTCTGTAATATGTGTTATTTTTAAATAAGGTCGATCGCAGCTATCACTTTGGTCTAGCAAAATAAAAATCTGACTTTAGTCAGGTTTTATATTTTTTTCACGCTTTTCGACACCTTTTGTCTACCATCGCCTTATCTCTAAACATAAAAATATAAATAGCTCTTTGCATTTACGTCACTATCTCATATCAAAAATAAACGGCTTCCGTACATAGCCTCTACGTGTAAACACGGCTACACATCAAGCTATGCATTCCAGTATAAGCTGATCTCGCATTGTATAGGATTTCCGTACAATGAGAGGTCAGCGTATACTGGAATTTATAGCTTGATGTGTAGCCGTGTGTACCTAACGATTAATAACATTTGCGACTGTTCCTAAATTACCCCTGGCTGATAAAAACTTAGTTTTTCATAATTTTGTGAGTATTATAGTGTTTAGGTCGGTTTTCCCTATTAATGCTGTTAATTGGCTAACGCATTTTGAGTGGTGGGATTGACGTCAATTTCTCGAATATCCATTAAATATAGATTTTTCCAAACGACGCTTAGGTAATAATACTCGCGTCAATTACTTCACTTCGCCCGAAAATACTCGAAAACTAGCTTTTTAGCCCTTTTGAATAACAATCGAAAATTATAGGTTTGTCGTATTTAGATTAATGTTGACGAAAAAAATAGTACTAGAATTAGTTGTTTGTTGAAAATTGTGGACGATATGTAATGAATATTATGATTGACAATAATAAATAAATGTCTATTAGGAACCGAGGCCTGTCACGAATATTGTAATGGAGAAATAAATATTTCAGCAAATTATAGTTGTTTTATTTGAAGTGTTCTCTTCCTTATAGCCACATTCCCAAAAAAAAAAAAATTTTTTTTTTTCGGGGGGAAATTCTCAAATAACTTCTCCCGCTCTGGGCGGAGCGGGAGGGCGTGTCAGACTTTTACTGTCTAAATACCACCCGTGTTCCTTCATTTGCCTGTGTGCCAGGGCCACGATATCCCTTTCGGACAAACTCGCAACCCTGGCAGGCCAATGCCTGCCAGGGTTGCGAGTTTGCCCTAATGGACCCCGTCAATTCGTGTTCGCGTGGAACACAACGCGCCGTCGACCCGGGCCTGGTCCTTATCGGACGGCGAGCTACCCATCGCTCACAGTCCGCAGGCCCGCGCCTACGGTGGCCGGAAATCGGCTTGCGACTCCCGACGCCCAGGGCGTCTCCTGCGGCGACTAGGGGCGTGAGGGCGCGAACCCTGCCTCTCCCTCACGCGTTCCGCCTCCTCCTTCGCGAGCATTACTGCTTCGCAGAAGGAGGTGACGGCCTCCCATGCACTCTCGCTCCGAACCATGGCCTGAACCAGGGCCGGACGCGAGAGATCGCCGCCGCCGATCGCCTCCGTGAGGATACGGCGGTGCTCCGCCCAAGCAGGGCAGACCTTCACCGTATGCTCCAGTCCTCCGGGCGACCCACACAGTGGTGACACCCGGGCGTTTCCTCCCGCTTTTTCCTGAACAGGAACCTCCCGAAACATCCGTGTCCGGCGAGGACCTGCGTCAGGCGGGAGGTGAGGACGCCGTGGCGCCTCTCTAGCCACTCCTCAAAGAGGGGACTTATCGCCGCAATAGTGGCGTGCCCAGCGCTGGGTTGCGACAATCGCACTCTCCATGTCGCCATGAGATCCCGCCGGAGCTCTGTCCGCTGTGCCATGATTCCTCGCGGCAGCGGAGTTTCGCCCCGGCGTTTCGCCTCCTCGCGAGACTCCCAGATGTGCGCGAGGACTTGCCTCCAGATCCCATGGCGGTAGTCCGGCAGCGAGCAGACCAGACCTTAGCTTTGCAATCAAATTTGTTGAAAGAGAGTAGATGTGACATTGTTTGTTCACAAAGTTTTATATACGACTACCAAGGATTCTGAAATGACGTTCTCCAAGTTTCGTTCTATTTTGCTTTTATGGGACACACGTTTGTGGTCCTACCTTTTATCAAGAGATTGAGATCCAACTGCAAAGAAGTATGTCTGCGCAACGTATAGTTTAGCACAAAGAGCTGACATTCTTTGTACAATTGAGCCGTACTATAGTGTTTAAAGGTCTTGAGAAAATTAAAGGTCTCTGCGCCCTTTCCAGTTGTATCATACTTGTCTTCGAAGCACCGCCCCAGACCAAAATGCCGAATGCTAATATTGACTGGCAAATGGAGAAATACACCATGCGCAAGTTATCTACGGCAGCACTATACTGCAGGCCAGACACGGTAATTAGTTTTCTAACTCTGCCAGACAGCACCTGAATCTGTGCATTACATGATATGAGATTGTCTATTAGTACGCCAAGGTATTTCACACTGGTTTTTATTATCAGGGGAAGGCAGGAGCATTGGTTTGGGTAAGCATTACAATTCATATGATCTTTAACTGAAATTGTGTTATCAGGTTTCGAAGTAGATTTAAGGGAGAAAGTGATGAAGTTGGTTTCATCCACATTTAGAGTAAGACTATTCGCCGATAGCCAAGACATAACAATGCCAAGAACAGATTCTGCCCTCTCTCGGGCTTCGCTCCAATTTTCAGCATGTACTAGAAGGGCCGTATTATCCGCATATATGTGTAAATTGAACAATTTGGGAGTACTAAATGACAGCGACTGTTTACATACACTAAAAATAGTGTATGACCCAAGATGGAACCTTCAGGCACTCCGAAGGACAATCCACACTCGTCACTGACATAATAATATGTGGTGACTTTAACACACTGCGTTTGCTCAGATAGATAGTTCGCAAATGTAGCAAGTGCATTGGCCTCTAACTCCAATTCTCTCCATTTTTTTTAAGTAGGATGGGGACAGAGACGGTGTCAAATGCCTTAGATAGGTCTAAGAATAAACCCAGGCAAGTACAATCATTACAATAATTTTAAAGTAATAGATCATTTTATATTTCGACAACAGACGTTTTATTATTCTAATTGTGTATGTTTTTTTTTGTAACATATTGTAGTATATTTCAAGCAATAGGTGGACTACCTACCTAGGTTGACCTTACAATAAATGTTTAAGTATTTTAAACATTTCCCTAAAGGTACGAGCAACAGAAGCTTTATTATTCTAACCGTTAGAATAATTAAACTTCTGTTTCCGAAATTAGAATATTATGATTTACTTATAACACGTTAAAATTATCATACCTTATATAGGTACCAAATTATAACTTTAGGCTCGTTATAATTTAGTTAAAACATTTGCATGCGACTGTACATCTTGACACCAAATAGGCCAAGAGCAAGGTTTAATGTTTTTAAAGAAGTTTAAGCCACTCTAACCTAGTAATTTAAAACATAAAAACATGTATTTAATTGCAAATTTGTCTCTCTCTGACATTTCTAAAGACTTTAGACCGATAAAACTAGAAGTATATTACACATATTAATAGAAATATAATATTCTTGGCAATTTTTCGTAAATTCTTCGATCTTGCTTCAAATTCAAATTCTTTATTGCGAACTAAGTGTACAGGATTTTGCTCTTGGACTATACCTTAAAAATTTACCTCATTATATCTTCTAAACTGAGATCCGACTAAATCTGTGACTAGGCGGAAAATAGCGACTAATTATCGACAAAATTTGGGAGAAAACAGATCTCCGCTAGGTGCCCTAGCTTGTGAGATTCAAATTGGACCAAGCTGGGGAGATGCTCCCCAGGTCGGCCACTTATAAACCGTTATTACTTTTAAACCAGTGACCGACAAATTCTGATATTTGGCGACTTTCGACTAATTATTCTGTAGATAAAAAATGCACGTTCTAAGTTCTTTTAACGGCTCAGAGTCAACCAAATTCATAAAATTATGTAAGTACTGAACAGATATCTCTGTACCTACGTAGGAAATGCACATGACATACTAGCTCTTTCGGCACTCCACAATAAAAAGATTTAGAAATTCTACTCGTTACCACGGTCTCTGCATCCTGTTTACCTGTAAGTTAAATTTCTAATCAACATTAACATAATCGAACCCACACACGTTCACACGTCATTTAACTCATTTCTGTTCATAATTAATTTGACACAATTCAATAAATAAGTGGAGCATGTGTTCAGAATATTGTTCAGTAAACTACTTATTTTGTGATCCACTGTTTATGTTCAGTCGGGACTTTGATTTCGTTGCGAAAGCTTTCTCCGCAGTCTTTGTAATTATTTCTAAGAAAACTGGTAAGTGTTAATTTTATTCATCAGCATGCGTTCTTCTTCTGTAATTCTCTAGCACCCTATAGCTCTGTTCTTAAGTCGTTGGTCCCGGCTGTCATTCGTACAATATATCTTTGGCAGTCGGGTAGACCGAACTTCTGAGAATCTTACTACCTACTGGTATCGTTATCGTATTACCCAGTACCTACCTAAGTTGTGGTGTGGCAAATATGGCCAAAATGCATCATTTAAAATACCTACCTACTGGTATTCAGCTGCGTCTGACTGGAAGCCAACCTCAACATAGGTATCTATTTGGGAAAAGGTTATAATAAGCAGATGAAGACACTGAGTTTAGTCTTCAAGACGGATATAAATAAAACAATAGACTCATCCAAAATCAATTTAACAGTTTAGCATTTAAGTGCAATAATAAACTTGCGATGTACGCAATTCGGTAATGCGTCATTCATAGTGAAGTGCCAAAAACACTACTAATGATAATATTGACATTTAAGAAGTCACGGCGCGGTCACGACGCAGTCATCTTGACATTTTTAAGTTTGATTTATTTATCTATTTGTTTAACTTTTTGACTTTACTTCGGTATGGTTAGGTATGTATGTATCTATATGAATGAGCAAGTTAGGAGAAGAGTTTAAATAATTATAAATGCTTTTGTCAAAATTGACCAACAGCCCTACACAGCCCAAGTCTTAAAGGCGTAAAAGAACGAAAAAGAGGTTGTGAGATCGAACTCCTGTCGTTGCCCTATGACGTGAACCCACTTCTAGCACAAGCATGAGTTTTCAAGTTAACTTTAGGGGTCCTGCCACCGTGGCCCTGGCACACAGGCATCTGAAGGAACACGGGTGGGTTTTATTCAGTAAAAGTCTGACACCCCCTTCCGCTCCGCCCAGAGCGGGAGAAGTTATTTGATAATTTCCCACCCAAATATGAAAAATAACTTTATGGGTACCTACCTATCTAATGTTTACCAACTGCCGGTGACACCATGAAACACTATTCCGATAAACTTATATTTTGTTTGACTAGTAGTTGCCCGCGTCTTCTTCTGCGTCTACTTTTTATTTCATCACTTTTTAATACAAATATCCAAGATGAAAAGTAGACTATGTCCTTCGCCAGGGCTACTTTACTAGGTAGGTATCGAATTTCATTTCGTTTCTTCAGTGGTTTAGGCGTGAAAGGTAACAGACAGACAGAGTTAATTTCGCATTTATGTTTTTTTTTTTATGGGTATTTATATAAGAGGAAAATTAATAACGTTCGGGGTACGTTACAGACACAATCAAATATGAAAACAAAGGAGACCATCCAAGCGGTGTATCAAAAGGTGGATAACAAGTTCAGCCAGCAATTTGGGTTCAAAATCAAAGATGTAACTTTCAATAAAGTAGTCGACTACATGTACGCACCGAAGGATTCATCAAGCTTGGCTGTCACGAGGATTTTGTTCGGTAAGTCATTTGAACAGTATTTTATTGGCAGATGTTCAAGATTTTATAACTACACGCCTATCTATGTTCTCTATGTTAGTGGGTTTGGTTTCCACACTTAGTCCTTCATGTGGACCATTGTGCGTGGGCCATGGCGGCCGTCGTTGGTCATTCCAACCAGCCCACCTCCCTTCAGAAGCTGATTAGGTCTCCTGGTCTGCCTAAGATATCTGTGAAGGATCTGGGTGACCCGAGGGTTTCTGTTCTAATCTGGGTGACGCCTGTGCATTCAAAGAGCACGTACGCAACGGTTTCTTCAGCCTCCATGCAAGCCCTGCACAGAGGGCTGTCCGTTATGCCTATTGTGTGGAAGTGCTTATTCAGTGAGCAGTCTCCCGTGATAAATGATAAATGATTTATTTCTGTAAGAAGGTTTGTACAAACACTTTTACACGTCAATCATATTTAAAAAAAAAAAGTAGTTGAGGTCGGCGTTTCGTAACCGACTACTCTGAGAAGAAAGGCCGAAACAAACTCAGAGGTCACAGTCTCTTTTAAAGTCCAGACATAATCTTGGTCAGTTCATGTGAAGACCATGTAGATTGGTGTCTGAAATGATCTTTTGATGAAAGAACCACACAGATTGAAGGGACCTGTCCAGTCAGTGCACGCATTTGTCAGTAGTCGTGCAGCTCAACTGCATGATGATCCCCGTCACCAGGCGCAGGTCGTTCCTGTCCAGGCGTAGCAACCACCTGGTTAGCCTGCCATCTAAGGATGACATAGCTTCCCTGGATTGCCTGCAGCCCGGTGTCGAGATCCACCAGTTCTCCGCTTGTGTGTGGGTGAACTCCTATAGCCACGTGCGTAGTTGGTTGAAAGGGATGGGTACGATAGGTTTGGGTCCACAGACTGACGCGCTGGATGCTCTCCTTGCAAGTTCGTCAGCTGCGTCGTTACCTAGTGATCCGCTGTGTCCTTTTATCCATTGCAGTGTCACTGTGTTACGGTTGCACATTGTCTTACCAGTGCCAGTGCGTTGTGACATTCTAGTGTTAGTCTGAAGGTAATATAATTTTTCCCCAAGGATTGCAAAACTGAGGCACTATCAGAGAGTATTCGTATACGGGTGTCCGTAACTTTCCTGGCTTTAATGGCGTAAGCCACTTGTATAATGCCCACACATTCCGCCTGGTAGACGGTGTTGAACAATCCCAGGGGCTTGATATATTTATGTTGAAGTCATGTGAGAAAACTCCTACTTCGGTTGTGGAGTCGGTCTTTGATCCATCACCTACACACCTAGTAGGTACTCTATATCCTTTGTTCCAAGGCGGTTGCTCGGTTTTTTTGCCCTAGTCGAAAGCCCCATGCACCCTAATTGTGTGATTAAGGGTCTCAGAAACGTTCTCTGGTCAGATGTCAGCTCTTGCTTAGTTTTAAAAGTTTTCACAAAAATATCACTAGTGGCGTCCTCGACCAAAGTGACTCTTTGTCCCTACGTTCCCCCAGGTCTGGCGATGCTGTTCGATATACCGGACGAGCGCGGCGGTGCCTCCATGGTGAAGCGATGGGGAGACCCCAAGACCTGTCACTTTCCGCTGATCCCGGTACTAACGTCAGTCGGCATGCCTTACATGGCGCTCGTGTATGCTGCACTGTGGGTTGGTAAGTGTTAGAACTAGATCTTGTACATAACGCAAACTTCACATAACGTGTCCGTTAGCGTCGTCGGCCGAGCTGTGCTTCGGGTCTTTTCTTGTCTTCTTCTACAATTTTCTTTACCAGCCTAAACAAAAATTAAGTTTGGCACAAATCGATCGATGGCAACAATGTTTCGAAATAGGAAACGAGGAATTGATAATTAGGAGTCAAAAAATCTTTCAACGTAGGTAATACCATAAAATAAAACAGGTATACTATACCATTGGTTAAAACACAGCATTATCTTCCAGGAGCGCTGTGCATAATGCTGGGCTACAAGTTCCGCATCGCAGCACCCGTGTTCACCGCCTGCTACTGGTACCTGTTCCTGATTGAAAAGAGCTTCTGGAACAACCACAGCTACCTGTTCGGACTCGTCGCTTTTCTGCTCAGCTGTACGCAAGCTGACTGTTATTGGTGAGAACGTTTAACTTCCAGACCTCAAATAAATCCTATTTTTGCTATCCTAAAGTGTTTCGTAAGTAATTAGGAATAAATTCTCTTGTCATGATTTGTAACTAAATAGTCTAAATACTGAAACGCAGAGAGAATTCATGACTATCTTGCAATCATACATATTTTAACTTTGCAACTATTGTCTGTGTCTATGACAATCAGAGAATGCTATGCTGAAGATAGCCATTTTATGCAAAATGACCATGCGCACTAAACAAGTGAACAAAAAGATTGTTAAGAGCGTTTCCGTACCTAAAGATTAAAAAAACAGAATTTTACCGTCCCGTTAGACGATAATTTAAGAAGTCTCCTAATCTGGCCTCTATCTACAGGTCACTGGACACTTACCTCGACCCTAGCAAGAAGAAATCAACAGTGCCATACTGGAACTACTTCCTACTGAAGTACCAGTTCTTCACTCTGTACTTCATGGCTGGCATGAAGAAGGGCACTGCGGAGTGGCTGACCGGATATTCAGTGCAGAACCTTAGCGAGCATTGGGTGTTTGACCCTTTTAAGTAAGTGAGACAGCATCTATGAGTAAGGAGGCTACGTACGTCAGGAGTAGAACTGTGACTGTAAGCAGTGCAACAGTAATAACTTCGCAGACCGAAAAATCTTGACTCTAATACTGACACAAGAACCTAAGTAAGTGCAAGTAGGCCAAATGTTTTTAAAACAACAACTTTATAACTTGGACTAGAAGTCTAAACAATCCGGGAGGACACGGCGCGGCATAGTGTGCCGCTTGGGAGGAGCGGCGCCGTGCCCTCATCTCAAGAGTAGGCAGTGACCTGTCGCTGCCAGCCGTGGTCGGCTCGATGGTCGGCAGCGCGGAGTTCTGGGACGCGGTGGTATTCTTCTGCGAAACAGTCATGTCGCAGAATGAGGCTGCGGAAACGGAGCGGGAGATCTCTCCCACTCACCCGGCCCGCAGCAGGCGCACCGGGCGTCGGCAGAGGGCACATAATGCCTTCTTCCGGCCCCCCTAAATCGGTCCAGAGACGGTGGACTCGAGGACGTCTGTCCCCCCCTATCGTACACGACCCGAGGTGGCGGCGCGTAGTGTTTCACGTGCGCTCCTTTTAGACGTCGCGGAGGGGGTCAAACATATCACCCCTAGACTTGCACAAGCCGGGGATGGCAGAAGTCGCACATGATCCCATGATCTCCGGTGCAAGTGTAGGAAGGGAACACCGGGGTGGTTTTTACTCAGTAAGAGTCTGACAGACCCCTCCGCCCGCCCCAGGGTGGAGGACCTCCATGAGGATTATCCACACCGGGAACAAAAAAAAGAAGTCTATACGATCCTTGAAGCCAACCTTCAGAACAGTTGGCATAAGGCATCTTCTAGACTTACTCTAGAAAGTTTTACTAAACCTTTCATTGCGTAATCGACCTCGTCAACTATGCGCGTAGCAGAAGTTGTACAATCGTGGCTTAACGGTGGTCAGTAAAAGTGTTCATGATAATTTCGAGTTTCCATCCACAGATACATCCTGACGGTTCCTCAGACCGACTACCTGGTGGTGCATTGGTTCGTGTTCCTCTTTGACCTGACGGTGGCCATGTGGATGATGTGGACCACCACCAGACATGTGGCCATGATGTTCTGCGCCATGTTCCATCTCATGAACAGCAGGCTGTTCCGGATTGGTGAGTTACTTGTTTATTCTGAAAATAGAAAACCAACCTACTTAATTATGTCTGTAAATATAATTTTGACTGGCAAACTAGTTGACCAGTAAGTAGTAAGGGAAAGGAGAACGGAAGTTATTATACATCCATATCTTCAAAATGCTGTGAAATGTGGTCACAAATGGTCAATTCTCAACAAACAAAGTTAAATAGTCTAATGAGAAAACCAATTAGCAGATAGTAAAGATATTTCAACGACGTACTCTCTCTAACTTGGTGTCTCTTTCAGGGATGTTTCCATGGGTGTGTTTGGCAACAATGCCTTTGTTCTACCCCTTTGACTGGCCCAAAACACTCACATCGTATTCTAAAGAATACATTGGCAAATTAAAGCAAAGTTTCTGTAATAAAATAAACGAATATAAAAATAGATATATTTGTGAATGCCAAACAAATGATTCCAAAGATAATGTCCAGCAAGCTGATGAAAATGCGGCCGTAAGTGAAAAAAAACAGACAGTTATTAACAAAGAAACGATAGAAGAGTCTGAAGAAAGTACTAAACTTGATGACAAAAAAGAACTTTGCTACAAAATAGCTAAAACAGACGATGAAGTTGAACAGGATAAGGACTTATTTGATGAAAAAGATGAACAAAGTGTTATGAATGAAACTGAAACTCCTGAAAACATTGACGATAATTTAATTGAAAATGACAATAGAAAGAAAATAACAATGTATCTATTAATATTATACGTTTTCTTTCAAGCGTTTCTGCCGTATTCACATTTTATAACAAAGGTAAATTGGATAACAATGTTTGAATAGGTCTAGGTATATAAGTACTTTAATAAATATTAGTTTTACAATAACTTATTATTACGGAACGGGGTGGTAATGAAAGCCGCAATTGAACATTATCTGGGCCGTATTGTGAAGTATAAATGCCATTATAATTCCGGACCGAAAAAGGGACGGTGCTAGCGGTCATGTGATCCATCTCTCTGCACTGAAATCATGATGGCATTAAAGCGTCATAAGCGGCACCTGGTAGTTGAAAACATTTAAAACAATAATTGGTTTCGATTCATTAGAAATACGTACGTTTTAAAAAAAATATTAATGAAGTACTTAACCTACCATACTAATAGAAACGTCAAGAATTTTAAAATGAATTCATACTAACTTTGAAGGCGTAAAAGGTAAAAGGAACAGAAAATGGGGGCATTTCAGTTGCATAGAGTTATAATCCGTAGGCGGAGAACGTGGGCGTCCTCTTGAAAAATTAAAAAGCCTTTCATATTTGACCTAGAATCGCCAGTCGCCCGTTTATTAATTTAAACTTCGTTCTGCAATCTGGAAACTATCGCTGAGTGTTAGTTTTTTATGGGAATGTAATAAGTAATATTCAGAGGGAGATTATGATAAATTGCCGATTTGCCATTTATGACTACTTAGTACATAGTTTGAAAATCGCGTCGCTGATTCTTTGGCCCTGTGTCCAATCAATAAGTACCTTTAATTTACTTATGCAGATATTTTCTCTACTAAAACCGTTGAATCGCCAATTATAAAGACTCTCAGGTCGATCAGATAATCTTAAAAAAAGGATAAATTCGTTCCAGGGTTACAACAACTGGACAAACGGCCTTTACGGCTACTCCTGGGACATGATGGTCCACACGTGGGACATCAGTTCCGTAGTCGTGAAAGTAGTGGACAACGAGAGAAACGAAGAGATGTACATCGACCCAGAAATGTACACGCTTAACGACAGATGGTCGAGGCATGGAGACATGATACTGCAATACGCTCAGTGTCTTAAAAACAATCTGGACAAATCCTGGATGGAAGCAATACGGAATAACCCATCAAAGATTATTTCCAGTAATATCTCTGTTTATGTCGATATCTGGTGTTCGATGAATGGAAGGTTCGTCCAAAGAATGTTTGACCCTAAGGTAGACATGCTCAAGGCGTCATGGTCACCATTTTATAAGGTTCCCTATCTGATGCCCCTGTTAGATGAGGGTGTTCATTGGAGGAAGGATCTGGATGAAATAAGGAGCGAAGTACATTCTTGGAGTGAGCACAGCGATGTTGTGTTCTTTGCTGATTTTCCAGGTTGGTATTTTTAAGAGTGAAGCTGTTAGCGACAGATACCTACGCTACCTACCTAATTTGTACCTTTTATGTTTTACACTTAAAATCGTTTTGAAAGCTTATGTCTAGCCGTGACTCCGTGTGCCGTCACGTCACTAGCCCCAGTCCATGATTATGCTAAAAGAAGTATTCATGTAGATTCTACATACCAAGTAATTCAGCTGTGCCTTGCCATCGAAATATTTCGGCATTGAACTACTTAAGTACTTATTACTTACTTACGAGTACATGACCACTACACTACTACTTATTTTCTTTCATATAATCAATTTTTTTTCATCAGGCATAAATGCATTTATGGCCTTTATAGAATTACTAGCTGCGCCCCGCGGTTAAACCTCGATACCCGCATAAATCTCGATCCTGTGGGAATATCGGGATAAAAAGTATATTATGTCCTACTCCAGGTCATGGTCTACCCATGTGCCAAATTTCATACAAATCCGTTTCAGCCGTTTTAGCATGAAAGAGTAACAAACAAACATACTCACTTTCGCAATTTATTATGTTTTAATTAAGAAAAATATTTTTGTCATGAATTTTTTTTTTTTTTTTCTTTTTGGCTTCGCACGGTTTGTGCATTTAGCCAGTGTCATGTAAAATTAGGTAACAAGTACAAAGTTATTTAAAATAATTATGAAATGAACTCCACTCAATGCATGATAAAGATGATTGATGATATCCCCGCCCCACTCCCCTTGAGTTTAAGTAAAGACGCGGCACTTTACTGAAACCTTGCGCGGACTTCTTGAGAGAACTTAAAGTGATGTTGCACTGTTTTGTTTCATTTGCCTACATTAATGCAGGTTCACGAACACTTAATGGTTAATAATCCACCACTATTACACATTAATATTCGGCTAAACACAAATTTTAGAAAATAAAACAAAACTGCTAACATGACGCTTCACTTTCCCGCCAAGAAGTCCGTCATGAATTATTGGAAACTATGATTTAATTTTCTTTTTTTCCGCGCTTTGCATTCGCCAGGTTGAAGGAGAAGCAAAGATATAAAGCCGTTAAACAGCCTAATATGAAAAAAAGAAAATTCAAATATTTTTGAGTTTAGAACACAAATAAATGTTAATTTGTTCATAAACGTTTTTTTTTTTTATAATATCATGGTATTCTATTTATAAAACATTATTTAAATAATCCAAAAATATTAACGCCGTAAAGACGCATCTTTGCCGAGATTTAAAAAAAAACCACCTCCGAATAGAGAGGACCGTCCTCCGTCTCGCGCCAGAGAGACCAATTTGGACTAAGTATAGGTATAAGTTATCTGTGGCAATTTTTAGGGTTCCGTACCCAAAGGGTAAAACGGGAACCCTATTACTAAGGCCCCGCCGTCTGTCTGTCCGTCTGTCACCAGGCTGTATCTCTTGAACCGTGATAGCTAGACAGTTGAAATTTTTACAGATGATGTATTTCTGTTGCCGCTATAACAACAAATCCTAAAAAACAGAATAAAATAAATATTTAAGGGGGGGCTCCCATACAACAAACGTTTTTTTTTGCTCGTTTTTGCTCTATACTGATAACGGCAACAGGTAGACGCTTGAAATATTCACAGAATATTTAGTTATATAATCACTTTAAAAATAAATAATTAAATTAAAATAAAACAAATATTTAAGGGGGGCTCCCATACAACAAACGTGGTTTTTTTGCCATTTTTATAGATAATGGTACGGAACCCTTCGTGCGCGAGTCCGACTCGCACTTGGCCGGTTTTTATTCCCTCACACGTGCTGGAAAATAAAAAAGCGCACGGGTGTGAAATACATTGCATTGTGAACCTAATCGTAGTGCGATATGAACCAGTACCCTAATTGCGTAACACAGTTTGAATCGGAATCGGAATGATTTTGAAGTATATTGCTAATCCATTGCTTCATATGTTAGAAAAAATTGTCTGGTCAACAACGCAAATAACGCAATGAATGTTGTTGAACTGTCAAATTGAAACCGATTCCTACTGATCGTGTGTTACGCAATTAGGCCTCAGTTTTCGAGGAAGTGTATTGAAAAAAAAATAAGTTAGGTTAAGTACTTCACATAATATTACATTGAGGTAGGAGACCTACCGAGTGCCCAAGCCATCACAGTGAATTCTCTTATGAATTACAGAACCCCTTGTTTTGGTTTTACCCTTTTTACCTATATGAATGAATATCCCCGAAATTATATCTACGACTATTACTTTCTATTTTACCCAATTTAGGGCTCCCGCAAACAGGCGCGTCGCAAGCACAGCGCGACTCGCCTTTATTAGAACAATAACTTCTAATGAAAACTTAATTGAAATTACTGTTCTACCAGAATCGCGTCGCACCGTCGGCGTCGCGTCGCACAGTGGGCCCATACTGAAAATTAGTGGACTTAGGCAACAAAGTTCCTATATCGATGCGATTTTTTTTTATATGACGTGTTATATTATTCCTGACAACTTTTATTCTTATAAAATTTCTTCTAAAGTTGATAGTTTGTCTTAAAAAAATTAATTAGATTTTTTTGTATGGAGCGAATCACGTTTAATTTTTTTTCTTCAATTGTACTAATATGTTGAGTATGTGGCGTGAGTATGTGATAGCTAGGGTCATTCTTTATCTTTGAAAAAAAAATCAGCGCCGGCCATCTGCGGCAGCGCGAGTAATCATTCGGTAAAAAAAAAATGATTTGGAAGAATTTTTTTGTCATTTAAAATAAATTCCAAGCATATTTTTTGTCTCATTTGGCTGTTTTCACCTTCTTTTTAGTTAAATAAATAGTTTTAATAGCGCATACGTACTTATAACTAGTAATTCTGGTAGAGATTTAGTTATTATTGCATGTTATCGGTAGCACCTGCATTGTGATTGATGACTCATTTGTTTGTGCACTCGGCTAAGCGCATAACTAATGAGTCATCGAAAAATGCTCGTCTCTGATTGGCTGAATAATTTTCACTCACTGTTATGTCCACTACTTGAGTAATTAACACTAACTATAAATATAAAGACATTCATTAAGTCCATCTAGTTTCGCTCTTGTCGCTTGTTTGTGAACACAGTGAAATACTTGTATTTTTATATTTACATTAGAACTATGGCTGGATTTTGTACCAACCTAGAACTTTTTGTGAAATTAAGAAGTGGCGGTGATCTGAAAAATCATATGTTTCTGTATGAAAGTATCATTTCTGTCTTGACTACCGAAGTTTCTGAAGAAGACAAGAACCGAATCAAGGAGTTCTGTCGACTTTTTTGTGTAAATTTAAATAAAAAGTGGATAGAGTCAAGTAGAAATCAAAAAACTTTTATGAATCGTGTAATTAATCGCAAGTGGTTGGAAAAAAACATCAACTGGCCTGTTTGTGACAGTGTTGATCTGAGAAGCGTGATGGGCTTTTCGGACGCAGCCTTATCTGAGCTTGTGGATATAGATTGCCATGTTCCTACTCTTGCAGTATGTACTGCGGAAGCGGGAACATCTACAGAAAAGGAGCACAGAAAACCGTTCGAAGAGTTAAGTAATAAGCAAAAGAAAAGACGTTCTACTTCCATAGTAGAAGAAAATTCCGAGGAAGAGTTGCAGCACTGGTACATAACAAAATTGAAAGACAACGGCAAAACGAATCTGGCAAAAGTGGTCGAATACCTTTCCAGTAATCCAGATGCGCTATCCGAAGTAGAAGAGAGACTATTCAAAAAGCAGAGCTTAAGTACTGTCTCTGAAAATAAATGTTTAGCTCTTTATACATCAGTTGCGCTCTCGAAATGGAAGTACTTAGCTCTTCGACAATTTCTGAAAGAAGAAAACTGTGCTGCCTTTCCATCTTATCCAAAGCTTGTAAATGCCAAGAAAAGATGTTACCCATCACAAGAGAGTATGGAGATTACCGAAAACGGAGCTCACATTAAATTGCAAGCGCTATTGGACCACACTGTGGAGAGGATATTACTTGATATAAATACTGTTGATAGGTCTCAAAATGAAGAACTCAAGTTGACCTGGAAATGGGGACTTGATGGTTCTTCGTCGCAGAGTAACTATAAACAGAAAACGTCAAACACAGCTACAGAGTTCGATGATTCATCAGTAGTCATGATAAGCATCGTCCCTCTTCGGCTAGTGTCTACTAGGCCATCATCTGGGAATGAAAATCTAGTTTGGGAGAACCCCACACCTTGCTCAACTCTGTACTGTCGACCAGTGAAGTTCACTTTCACTTCGGAGACAGCTGACTTTATAAAATCTGAAGAGTCTGAGATGAAAAAACAAATTGATGAACGAATATCTACACAGTGTGGAAATATTATTGTATCACATGAATTGCATATGACCATGATTGATGGAAAAGTGGCCAATATTATTGCTGGAGTACCATCATATGCAACGTGTCCCATTTGCTTGGCAAAACCGAGTGAGATGAATAATTTAGACGCTTTGACTTCTAAACCACTTCGTGAAGAAATTTACAAACAAGGAATTTCTTCACTGCATATGAAGATTCGGTGTATGGAATGTCTTCTCCATACATCTTATAATCTGGATTTTCAACGATGGACTGCTCGCGGCGAACATAAGGCTTTGAAACAAGCTAAAAAAAATACCACACAGCAAGAGTTTCGTGAGCAAACTGGAATGCTGATTGACAGTCTGAAACATTTCTCCGACAATCGTTTCGCCGTTTAACGGTTCGCCGACAGAACGATTCACTATTAATTTTTTCACCGATAGAACGTTTCAATGACGAGCTATTCGTCGACAGAACGATTCACTTTTCATTTTTTCATCGATATAACCTTTCACCAGCGAACGATTCATCGACAAAACTGTTCGTCTGCCCCTGAGTCCCGTACGGTATATCGAATTACCCTTGAACGATATAACTGTCTACAGAAAGCATGGTTCACCGACGAACGGTAATACGAGAAAACTAAGCTATATTTTATAGAATTGAATCATTTGGGTTAGGTTAGGTTAGAACACTGACCATTAACGCGCGAAGGCGAGCGAGCGAAGCGAGCGTGCTGCGGCAGCGGCCGCCGAGCGCCAGGTCCCCTCTATTGTTGGTAAATTCAGTTACCAAAACATAGTTTTCTCGTATTACCGTTCGTCGGTGAACCATGCTTTCTGTAGACAGTTATATCGTTCAAGGGTAATTCGATATACCGTACGGGACTCAGGGGCAGACGAACAGTTTTGTTCTGACGACGAATCGCTCGTCATTGAAACGTTCTATCGGTGAAAAATTAATAGTGAATCGTTCTGTCGGCGAACCGTTAAACGGCGAAACGATTGTCGGAGAAATGTTTCAGAATCCTGATTGATATAGTCAAACAGGTATGTATTTAATTTTCGCTCTCTTTATGTTGTTTGTGAATTATATCTCTATGTATTGTCTATTACAGTATTGTTTTCCCATTTTAGGGTTTTGGAACTACAAACGACGGGAATACAGCGAGGCGCTTTTTCCAAGATTACAAAAGATCTTCCAGAATAACGGGAATTGACGAAAATCTGATTTTCAGATTTTCCGTTATTCTACAAGCCATATCATCAGGCAAAAACATTGACTGTGAAAAATTTAGAAGATACTGTAGAGAAACAGCTGATGTGTACGTGCAACACTATTCGTGGTACTACATGCCAGTTAGTGTACATAAACTTCTAATGCACGGTGCAGACATCTGTAACCACTTTGGTGTTTTGCCAATCGGTAAGTAAAAAATAAATATAGTTTGATGTATTATTTGACTCGATTGCGTTTTGAAATTAAAATGTATGTACTTATTCGTTTTAGGTACCTTATCTGAAGAAGCTTCGGAAGCCCGTAATAAGGACTTCAGAAACGTCAGGGAGAGACACACTCGGAAAACGGGGAGAATAGCAACAAACGAAGACATCCTCCATGGACTTCTAATAAGCTCTGATCCCCACATATCCTACATAAGGCCTAAAATAATGAAACAGGTTCATAATGAGTTGTTGCCTGCAGCAACTCAGTTGTTACAGACTACTGAGCCTCCCTGTGACAGTGAAATTATGGAGGAAGAAGAATGCCTCATAGCAGAGTCCGAAAATTTGCCGGACCCACTAGCACTTCTGGAACAAGAAATAATGTGATCCGGCTCTAAATTATTCCCACAAAAGCCCATCAGGGTTAGGAATATGACAAACAGCCCTTTTCAGGGCTACAATTACTTCACAGTTTCATATTGATCATACGTACGATAACTTATACTATAATAATATACATACAGTTGATTATGTAGATAATTATCAACGACTTGCCCGTACAAATTTCAATTATTTCACCTATCATTAACAAAATTAGTATAACCTGAAACATTACGATATATTTATTCAACAATAGATAACGTGCAGTTAAAAAATAACACAGCCAATCAGAGACGAGCATTTTTCGATGACTCATTAGTTATGCCCGCACAAACAAATGAGTCATCAATCACAATGCAGAGCACCTGCATTGTGATTGATGACTCATTTGTACCGATAACATGCAATAATAACTAAATCTCTACCAGAATTACTAGTTCTAAGTACGTATGCGCTATTAAAACTATTTATTTAACTAAAAAGAAGGTGAAAACAGCCAAATGAGACAAAAAATATGCTTTGAATTTATTTTAAATGACAAAAAAATTCTTCCAAATTATTATTTTTTTACCGAATGATTACTCGCGCTGCCGCAGATGGCCGGCGCTGATTTTTTTTTCGTGGATAGAGAATGACCCTAGCTATCATATACTCACGCCACACACTCAACATATTAGTACAATTGAAGAAACAAAATTAAACGTGATTCGCTCCATACAAAAAAATCTAATTAATTTTTTTCAAGACAAACTATCAACTTTAGAAGAAATTTTATAAGAATAAAAGTTGTCAGGAATAATATAACACGTCATATAAAAAAAAATCGCATCGATATAGGAACTTTGTTGCCTAAGTCCACTAATTTTCAGTATGGGCCCACTGTGCGTCGCCGCGGCGTCGTCGCGTCACACCTGTCTGCGGGAGCTTTAACATGAAATTGATTATATCATTATTATCATGTCATTTGTATATAAATGACAAATAACAAATTAATTCATGAATATTGCATCTAATGTCTGGAAACAGCGAAAACAAAATAAATAGGTATCTAAATTATGCAGGTTGTACCTATGTAATGTAACCAATAAGTTATTGTCATGATGTTCCACAGGTAATAAAAATAAAGTAGTTATTGAGGTAGGTACAATGTTTTAAACAGTAGACTTTATATCTGTACTAACTTTAGGCGGCCCGGCTTGGCACGGGTAGCACTACCATAATAATAACCTACCTATCCTACTTACCCTACCTACCTACCCTACCCTACCTACCTACCCTACCTACCTACCCTACCCTACCTACCCTACCCTACCTACCTACCCTACCCTACCTACCGACCCTACTTACCTACCCTATTTCATCCAAATCCCATTACTAATGATTGAAATACTAACGTGAATTCATGCAACCCTAGTAATTTTTCATAGGTTTACTGCTCAGAAATTGTGCACAAAGATAAGGAAGGTATTCCGTCACGAGAGTTGTCAATTGCAGAAGATGGCGGAGTTCCATACCTAATTTATTTAAAAAATATTTTTTTGATAATTTTTTTCCGTTATTTTTCCGATATTTTAATATTTATTCTACTATTCGGGGCGGAGACGAATCCAACAAATCAGAGTAGATACTAGGTACCTACATTAAAATCGTTCCAGCCGTTCGTTCGTGAGTTATACAGGGTGGAAGGGACATCGACGCGAAGCCTGTTACCATGGATTCAGTACATCATACTTGACCCCCGTGAGTTGAAATATCTCGTCGGTAATTTAAAAAAAAAACAGCTGTGTCCTACAGAAGTGCAATACCTACTCGGTCAAAATATATGGAACAGCGATTTTTTTTTTAATAACCGACGAAATTTTTTAACGCAGGGGGGTCAAGAATGATGTAGGCACTGAATCCATGGTAACAGGCTTCGCGTCGATGTCCCTTCCACCCTGTATAATTATAGTGTAACTAACCCGACTTTGTTTTATGTATTTAGATGATTGTACCTACCTAATTGTAATTACGAGTAATTTAATGCTTCCTATAAAATTTTTGGCGTAGGTAGGTACGTATATTTGATTTGGCCATATTCGTAGGTAGGGAGGTCACGTGATACCATAGAATAAAGACTCGTACAGACAGACGCAGTATCGCTGACAATATAGATATCGTACCAGACTGCACGAGCCTTATGAAATTCGATTACTATGTCGTAGCCAGGATCTTAGAATTGATAATTTCATGAAGTATTCGACCACTGGCGCTGGTCAGATCATGATGTGGTTTGGCCCAGATCATTGAATACTCAACGTTTGCTGATATGAACAGATTAAGAACGCACGAATACTTCATGTCATGCATGATGTGGCCAAATTATTACGGAAGTCGGTTTCTTTGGATCTGTATTTTAGTTTTTTGCCACAGACTTCCGACATTGAAGTAATTTTACAATTTGTTGTTTTTTTTTTGTAAGTAAAAAGTAAAATTTTTCAGTTTTTAGTGGGTCGGTTGGTAATTTATCTAATTTACAATAGCCTAATGTCCACTGCTCATCACCTTTTACAAAATATTTTTTTTCCCGACACAGGGTCGATAATTGAGGAGTTCTCCTAGCAAAAACCATCAGCTCCACTTCACCATTTATGCATTGTGACGAGCATAAATTGCTTAGCAACCATAATAAAGTAGGTACCTAATTGAATCAAAAGCTATTTTTTTAGGGTTTTGTACCCGAAGGGTCCTAACGTAGCCCTATAGCTGTCACTCACGTATCCGTCCGTCGTCTGTCACATAGGTTTTACAGCCAAACGGTTGGAGCTACAGTCTTCAAATGTTCACAGTAAAAGCATCTTGTTGACCCAAAGCCATACAAATTATCAAAAATATCTTAAAATGTTTTTAAGGCGGGCTCCGATACAGCTAAAGGGGGTCGTGAAAACAAAATTACCTACCCCATCGAGTGGGGTATCGTTGTTTAGAACTCGTTGAGTAGTTAAATACAGCATTTTTTGTTTAAAAAAATATTGGAAAACAAAGGAATGAGAACCCAGAATTTTGTTCCGAAGAATTTTTTAATCTCCCATTGACTTGTGAACTTGAAATTTGGTGATAGTGTTTATTATTACGTATATTTCACTAACAAATACAAATATATTAACAAATCCAATTTCAAAATTCAAATTCATTTATTTCGTGAACACAGTGTAGGTACTTATAATATGTATAAGGTGTTATATTACAATCATAAGAATCGAGCTGTGTCCCACCAAAAGGCATACAAAATATCAAAGGTTTTTTTTAAATCAGATTTGCTGCCCCACAAAAGGTGTTACTATAAGGTCACTCACCTATTTTAAAGTGAATATATAACTAAATATTCTGTGAATATTTCAAGCGTCTACCTGTTGCCGTTATCAATATCGAGCAAAAACGAGCAAAAAAAATCATGTTTGTTGTATGGGAGCCCCCTTAAATATTTATTTTATTCTGTTTTTTTTTTGTAATTTATTTTATAGTGGCAACAGAAATACATCATCTGTGAAAATGTCAACTGTCTAGCTATCACGGTCCATGAGATACAGCCTGGTGACAGACGGACTGACAGACAGACAGGCGGCGGAGCCTTAGTAATAGGGTTCCCGTTTTACCCTTTGGGAATGGAACCCTAAAATTTTTAGTTTTTCTAAAATATTTTACTTTCTTATTTGCTCGCCACCTCATAAAAGAATTGTATCTATTTAAATATCTTTCCTTTGAAATTTCTGGCAAAAGATTTTCCATTACTGTATTTGCCTCGTCTATATAACCGAATCTGGGGTCAATATCTCAGAATCGCTTGAACTCATTTTTATTAATTAATTAATTATCACATCACACTAATAGTATAAAGGCGAAAATTTGTGAGTGTGTGTGTGTGTTTGTTACTTCTTCACGCTCAAACGGCTGGACCAATGAGTTCAAGCGATTCTGAGATGTTGACCCCAGATTGGGTTATAGACGTGGTAAATACAGTAATGGAAAATGTTTTTCAGAAATTTCAAAGGAAAGATATTTAAATACATACAATTATTTTATAAAGTCGCGCGCAAATAAGAAAGGAAAATATTTTAGAAAAACTATTTTTTTTTTTACTTTCCTTATAATTCAAATGAAAAGTAGAGTGTTTAACACGGGTGAAAGTCACCAATTCCTTTCGACCCTTACAATAACAATCTACTATTTCATTTCTCATACTCGGAAAGTAGTGTTTGTTTGATCCGAGCGGGTGGAAGACGCTGCTCCCTACCCTTGGGCAGGAAAGACTCATAGTAATTGCTTCCCAATCTAGGGCTGGAATGAATTTAAAAAATAGAACTAAATTTGGTTAGGTAGTCAGCTACGAAACATTTTACATACTTAATTAAATAAAATATCGATAAAATAAAAATAAAATTCTGCGGTCTTGTGAGTGTATAAACAGCCAGTGTGAATTTAAAAAAAAACCTATTATGCGGGACGGCCGGCAGACCACGGCGCGATGACGTGGTGAGTTCCATGTTTCAAATTTAAAAAAAGACTATATCATTTGGCGGGATACTAACTCTGTAAGGGGTGTGTAATGTTTGGTATAATAACAGATAGTCTAATTTCATTTGACATAACTTTCATATGATATGATTTTCATATGCTATAAAAACATTTAACCTAATTTCATATGATCTAATGTTATATTTGATATAATTTTAATTTTCTCTAATTTCATTTAGTATAATAACGTTCTTTTCATATAATTTTCAAATTGTTTATTGCTCTTTTTATATAATGTTTGACCTAACTTTCATATTAACTAATTTTCTAAGGTAACGCATCGTTATTGAGAAAAGAAAATTATATTGTAACCTAACCTCAAACCACTAAAGTTGCTTCTGCATCATCTTCGGCGCTGCGGGAAGTGCAACCCCTTCGCCCTTACGTAACAAAGGATAGGCACCCATGCTCACCAAAAGACTACGTAAAGTCGGGATGCCCAGATTCGGTTTTAAAACAGATTCAACCTATTAACTACAAGCCGGTAAATAATTATGTTGTCGCCATATCATTAACATAAAGTTTTTGTCCACCTTTGGAACTTTTAAATGTACTGCAATTATTTATAATAGTCATTTTATTTGGCAGAACTAATTGATCACAATAGTAAGACATACAATAAATATCTTACTTGTGTGACAGAAACAAAATTAAAAAATATCAGTCCACCCTCATAAAAGCAAACTAATAACACCGATAACAACGCCAGCCATTTACGTGCCAGCAAAAATAAGCACCACTTGTTTTTGCTAGCACGAAAGTGGCAGGCGTTTAAAATCTAAACAGTTTTGCAAAAATAAAATTAGACATTTCTAAATTATATTAAACGTTACTTATTTCTGAACTATGTGTAAGTTTAATAAAAGAATTTGAATTTTTGAATTTATAGATTTTGAATATTATAGCAACTTAATATTATATTAATTGAATATTATTTCAAATGTCTATTATATAAACTGTTCATTATACCACATGAAATTGGGTAAAATGAAATTATATCAATAATTCATTAAATCATTTGAACGTTATATTAAAAAAAAAAATTAAATGAAATTAGGTATTATGATCATTAGAACTTTTGTTATTATATCAAACGTTACACACCCGTCCGTAAGCTGCACCGAAATTCAAAATCTCGGTTTTATAGACTAACTAGCTGCGCCCCACGGTTTTACCCGCGTAAGTCTCGATATCGGGATAAAAAGTATCCTATATGTTAATCCAGGGTGTCAGCTACAATACAAAATTTTATCAAAATTGGTCCAGCCGTTTGAGCGTGAAGAAGTAACAAACACACACACACACACTCACAAATTTTCGCCTTTATACTATTAGTGTGATGTTATAATTAATTAATTAATAAAAATGAGTTCAAGCGATTCTGAGATATTGACCCCAGATTAGGTTAAGACGAGGCAAATACAGTAATGGAAAATCTTTTGCCAGAAATTTCAAAGGAAAGATATTTAAATACATACAATTATTTTATGAGGTGGCGAGCAAATAAGAAAGTAAAATATTTTAGAAAAACTAAATTTTTTTGGGTTCCGTACCCAACGGGCAAAACGGGAACCCTATTATGTTACTATATATGGCTGTACTATTAAATGTTCTTCTGTCATCATTTTATCTTACCCATAATTGCAAAATAAAATTATCTTTATCTTTAACTTTATTACTAAGGCTACGCCGTCTGTCTGTCTGTCCGTCTGTCACCAGGCTGTATCTCATGAGCCGTGATAGTTAGATACTTGAAATTTTCACAGATGATGTATTTCTGTTGCCGCTATAACAACAAATACTAAAAAACAGAATAAAATAAATATTTAAGGGGGCTCCCATACAAGAAACGTGATTTTTTTGCTCGTTTTTGCTCGATATTGATTACGGCAACAGGTAGACGCTTGAAATATTCACAGAATATTTAATATATATATATATTTTTTTTTTCTAGGAATTTCTCCTGTATCGTGGGTGCGTTTACAAACATTTAAACTCACATACACAAACAGCCAGACCCGGAACAACTACTTGTAGGTCATACAAATATTTGTTCCGTGCGGGAATCGAACCCGCGACACGCAGCGCAGCAGTCAATCGCTTAACCACTGCGCCAAGCGTGCCGTCACATTAAATTAAAATAAAAAAAATATTTTTATCCCATACATCAAACGTGATTTTTTTGCCATTTTTATAGATAATGGTACGGAACCCTTCGTGCGCGAGTCCGACTCGCACTTGGCCTGTTTTTTACTGTCCTTATATTCGAAATGAAAAGTTTAGGGTCAGCTCACACCGAGACGCGACGCGACGCTGCACGCACACTTTAAAAGAGCGACTCAAAATGTAACTTTATTTTCTACACGAAAAGATACACATTTCATTGTGAGAATTTAGAATACGTTACACCACACAGCACTACGCCTCGTGATGCCTCGCGGCGTAGAGCGACGCATCGCGACGCAGCGGTGAATCGCCGGTACGCGCGGCGTGCAAGAGCGGCGCTGCGCCTCATGAAGCCGCGCGACGCCCCGAGGCGCAGTCGAGGCTGCCGTGGCGACTTATCTCTACTATTTCCGTCCAGACTTCGAGTAGAATTGATGCAGGTCGGTCGAGTGCATCTTTTTATAATCGGACTTCTTGCAGAAGAGGAAGAGGAAGAAGAATACAAAAATAAAATTAAAAAGAAGACATCACACAGGAGTATTTGGGTGCATAATTTATGGAGAAATAGAAGAATTCATGGTGAATTTCACACCTTGGCTTATGACCACACTGCCAATTGTTCAGAAAAAAAATGTGATTATTACAAAATGGATTACGAAAAGTTTCAAAACGTTTAGCACGTGGCGAATGTAGATACGTTCCGCTGCGCCGCGCGGCGTCTCGCTGCGCAGCAAGGCTTCGTGTTTCCAACTATTTTACTATGCGTCTCGCAACGTTGCGATGTGTCTTGCGGCGGCGCGCGGCGCAGCACGAAATCACAGGCCTCTTCCAGTATCGTCACGTCGCGTCGCGTCTCGTCTCGGTGTGAGCTGACCCTAAAGTGTTTAACACGGGTGAAAGTCACCAATTCCTTTCGACCCTTGTATAACAATGCACACTGCTCATTTTTAACCGACTTCCAAAAACGAGGAGGTTATATGTTCGGCTGTATGTTTTTTTTTTTTTTTAATGTAGGTTTTTTAACATTTAAAATTATTGCATGCGTGGAGCGTGGAGCGAAGTTTGTCCCTCCCCCCGTCCCTAACCAAAACGAAATTCAGCGAATGGATGGACCTATATTCCTACACTGTACCTATCATAACTCGACTTATTACGGCTTACTATTGCCTCAAAAAACAGCGTGTCACGTGACCTGAAGTGACGTCATGACGAGATTATTTTGTATAGAAATTTAAGTTTTCATAACCCGGGCGGACAGCGCGCACTTTAAATGTTTTGTTTTCGTTGGAATATAAAGACAATTTTTTTAATGTAGGTTGGGGTTTTGTAATACTTTAATTTTATGGTGTAAGTATTAAATAATACATTCAGTGTGATTATTAAACACTGCTGAGAACTACTGGCTGTCATAATTTCTTAAGGGAAGCCGACAGGAATCGGTTATTGGTTAGCTGCGCCCCTGCCCTACATTAATGATATGGCCAAACAGCGACTGACATACTTAACATCAAAAGTTGACGTTAAAACGATATGGTAAATTTTAGCGAGCCATTTCATGAAACACACATTTCATGAAATGGTCGAACACTTCGTGAAATTATCAATTCTAAGATCTGGCCACGATATCTACATTGCCTGGCAGTAGCGAAGCTTCAACTTCCATTAGAGTGAAGCCGAAGAAAAAGTTGTTCAGTTCACTTCAATTCAAGATAACATCAAAATTATCTCAAAAATGTTTGTCATTATTTTACTTTTCTTAATTTAACGCCATGTAAAGTCGGAATTCTTATTTAAAACGGAAAATGTAAACTGCGTTCGCGATTTAGGATACCTATAGTCTATCCTAAAAACGCGTACGTACCTAGGTACGCGTTTTTTATCTATTATTTAGTAATAGTAAACTCAGATAGGAGTCTTTGTTCCGAAGGGAAGCCGGTAGGAATCGGGTTGTATGAAGCCGTCGCCCCTGTTGCCTGGTTATATAAATCAATACTGACATCTTAAGACTAAGTATAACTGGCATCCGTCTCACAAGAACAGATCAAGATTGGGGCATGTTACATTTGTCAATATTATCATGATCCTATCATCGTGATATTTCAAGATTTCCTAATAATCTGTGTTATTATCACGATACCGCCTATTACACCATCAATATTACCACGGTATCTTGATATTATTGACAATGTAACATGCCCCATTAAACTTGTGCAGTGCGCTGCTACTGGACTGTAGCTGATCTTTATTAGTTGCGTCTGAGTGACTCATCCTCGCCTATAAATATCAATTGAACCCATTCAATCCATTTCAAGTTTCAACTAACGACTCCTATGTTCGCAGGCTACGACCAAGAAAAGTATATCCCAGTTGAACTGCAAAATGTCACGCTTACTATCCTAGATGGAATAGTCGTCTTCGAACCAGAGGTGATCAAGCAGCGAATAGGACAGTCCTTCAAGTTGATCAAAGGAAACCAGCTCCAGGTCATCTCAGGAATGTTTCACAAAGTACTAATCATCGGAGAAGACCCTGCCTTCTATATGTACACCTTTTATAATAGGACCGTAGTGAATTTGGAAAATGATAACTTGTCTAATACTAAATTGCCTGTATTTAAAGAACTGCTCAAAAGGTTTACGAATATGATCATGTTTGGCGATCTGCTGGTCAGCAACATATTAAATATGTTTAAATTTTCACAATGTAGTTCGTAAAACACAATAACCTACTAAGTATATACATTGGTCATTTGATATTTTATATTATTTACTTTTGTGGCTAACATTGTTACCTAAACTTTGAACAAACGCGGGATAAACTATGTTGCCAGCTTATTATTTATTTCCTTTCCTTGGGATATTAATTATATGCTTTATTAGGTACCAGAAGACCTCAGATAAATAAATTCCTAGGTATCTAATAAAATTTTCCAAAATAAATTAACTTTTGTGACAAAATACTTGCTGTTTTATTTTGTGAACGTATCTATTTAGTTACTGTTTTGTGAACGCATCGCAATACAGTGTTACCATGTCTTCAAAAAATACATGAGCTTTTATTAAAATGGAAATTGTACGAAAAACCAAAATGTGTTTGTAAAATAAAAATGTCTACATAATATTTTGTCATCTTTATTCTATAATAATAATAGATAGAGTATAGGTAGGTTAACCTAATAAGGCTTCCCTGTTTTTTAATTAAGAAACGTTTATTAGAATACATTGAAAAGTATGTAATTTGACTACAATTAAAAGCGAAGTAAAAATACGTTTAAATAATGTCGTGTAATAGTCTAATCGTCAGAATCATATTTGGATAATTATTATCTTTTTTTTATTTATTTTTTCTAGTTTATGATTAAGAGGTACTGATAATGGATTATATATAAGAACAAGTTGATAGAGGGGCATTCGGGGGTAGACCGTCGGATCGGACGGACGTAGCTTAATAAGTGTATCCAGTGTGCTAAATATATAAACAACTATCTAATTACAGACAGCCAGTTTAATTTACGACGTAGCTTAATAAGTGTATCCAGTGTGCTAGAAATATAAGCAACTATCTACTTACATACATCTTGTTTAAATTGCCACCCTGATTTTTATAATAGTAAACTTCACACTTCTGAGCACGAGGTCCTAGCTTTGATTCCCATCAGAAATTTCTCTCAGTAGCAGTCTGAAGTCTAGATTTGTGCCTGGTTGATGGCAGTAGGCTCGCCCCTACTACATGGGACTTAAACATAACTGACGAAATGTGGGTGTACTGCAGGTACATCTCTGCCTAACCCTGCGGGAATTGACTTTATGGTCTGTAATTGTAACATAACACAATAATCTATTCTGTTGGTCCTTGTTGATATTTTATTTATTATTTTTCAATCTGTAGTTACTAGACTTTTTAAAATAAATAATATTAGTAAGGATAGCGGAGAGGCTACTCAGATGCATAAATACAAACTTGATTTGGGAGGGTTGGGACAGAAAGGACCAACAAAAAAAGCAATTAAAAAGCTATCTGTTTGTGAAACTATTAAAGAAAACTAAAATTCTTTAGCCAAAAAGATTATATACTTCGATAAGCACATTTTGCAAAAAAAAGCTACGTAAAAACGCATCTATTGGACCAAATTATAATAAAGTTGGTACGTTAATTTTATTATTACCTGGTAACACTACGTGGAGCGGCGGGCGGGTTCGTCTGTCAAATAGAAAATGAAGGCGACAGCAAACGGCGTGGCGTCGAACCGAGTTCATTCATCTTTTCCTCTTGCCGCTGTGACGAGTCAAAGAACAAGAAGTTCGGGCTCGAGCCGACGCCTCGTCACTGCGAATAAATAGTAAAACCGAGGACATTCCGTGACCACTATCGAAATTAGTGTCATAGAGGCAGCACGCCTTGCCGCCCCTTCGAAATATTGACATTTTAGTCATCTGTGATATAACGATAGAGCGGTATCCTGAAATTCAATTTTAGGTTAAAAGTCTCGTGTGATGATTAGTGCAACATTATAAAAGATTAAGGACTGTGCGCGGCCGTGTCTCGTGACCGGTATTCGGACAGAACTATTAGAAAAATGGAGTCACCGGTGATGGCATACGCGTTCGATGTAACGCCGAATTACTCGTATATTTTCGAATTCGAAAACGAATTTATTCATTCCGACTATCGGAAATGGATGACCGAAAATTGGACTGTAGCGTTTTACTACGTTGGAGTGTACATGGCGTTCATTTTTGGCGGTCAATACTACATGCAGAACCGACCCAGGTATGTAACTATGTGCTTCCTCTATCCCAAGTTCACTGTTCTAGTGGCCCACTCATATAAACTAATTGACGTAATACAGGAACTAACTTAATCTGTTACCTACAAGAGAACATGCAGTCTTGTGTAGTTGTTCTACAGCCTGCTGTTTTAAATTATGTTGCTCATTGTCTTATTAAGGATGAAGTCATTTTCGTAGTTAGAATGTATTGAATGGTATCAAATAGCTCTGCTCAAGAACCTGCTGTAGTTCAAAGGAGTACAAAACTTTTGATTGGGCCATAACTCCTGTTGAAATGAGTACAATTAAAATAAAATCAAAAATTTTATTTCACATAAGCCTACATGGGCACCTAAGATTTTTTTTTAAATCCTCTTATTATTTCAGGAACTTGATATTAAACCAATTTATTAATTATTTGAAATATTTTAATTCTTATGGTACTACACAAATATCAATAAAATGTGTTATGATTCATGATGGCTGACACACTGTTAAAAATATTATTTAGAAAACTGATGAACACAACAACAGTGAATCTTAAAAAAACTGTAGTGCTGATAGGTTTGTACTACAGTTGTTATAATTTATATCTCAGTTACGTGTTAATTACCTATCCAATACTTCCTAGAGATTGATTTATCATAGTACTTATTGTAGATAATTTTGTAAACACACATGTTTTGATAATAATATCATCATCATCTGCTAATAAACTAATGTCAAGTCATTATCCTTTTACACAATAATTAGGAGATTTATTTATCTGAATAAAGTTATTTCATTTCAAATTTTTTATTGCTATAAATAATTATAATTATGATTAACCCTTTTGCGGACAGTGAACGCCTGATGACGTCATAACAATAACACTTCTATTGTGTCTCCTTCACCGCCCGTGAAAGCGTTAATCTTGAGAGAACATCATCATAAAACATTTACAGCTTCATCATTTAAAGTTTTATCTCAGGTGATCAAAATCTATGTTAAATATTAATTAAAACAATTAAGTCTTTCCATTACTTTTCCTCCAAATTCACTGTTTTTAAGTAAGTTAACTTATACCATAATACTTACTTCAAATTAAAACACATGATTTATCTATCAACATTCCCAATTTTCATTGATTTATTTATTACTAGCTTTTGTGTGCGGTTTCGCTGGCATGGAGGTCAGAAATTATCCCACAAGAACATACTACCTATATTCTACTTCCTAAACCTCATCAAGTCATGGTCCATCCGTGTGCCAAATTTCATCCAAATACGTTCAGTAATTTATGTGTGAATTGGTAATGGACAGACAGAGCTACAACTACATACCTTAACAACTTTTGCATATATAATATTATATTAGTATGGATTTTCATCCATACTAATTAATTAATAAAATATTATAAATATATTAAACATCACACATGAAGTCACATGTTTAGGAGTGAACTTTTTTAAATTGTCATAAACTTTTATTACACCTGCAAAGTTTTAAACATCTAATTAATTAAATCACTCCCCCCACCGGATAATATGTTAATGTGGTACTACAACAGTTTTCGTTTTATTGCATGATCAGTGTTTAGAGCATTAATTACATATTGTATTTTTTCTATGTACATTATTATAAAAGTACAATAATTTCAATGAGATATTTATCATTTTTTATTTTATTTATCATATTATATAAAACTATAAAATGTTGTTGTATGATTACTACATTCTGTCAGCGCGCTTAGTAAGTACATAATTTATAAAATGAAAATCTAAAGGGTCCCGGTGTCCAGAAACACAGGCCGCGAGCCTAGCTTAGGCACCAGTATCCCACAAAATATACTTGCCTGAATTGTGAATCATTGTCGAATCTGACCAATGTAAAATAACATGTATATTGTGTTGAGAAAAATAAAGTTGATTAATTGATTGATTGAATGGTACCGTAATAAACATAAGTACATAACAATATTATTCCCTTAAAATCGAAACACACTTATTGCACGAATATACCATAACAAGTTATTACAGATTATGCAATATTTAACTTTTTCGGTAAGCGATGATTGCCATTATATTAGTGTGTTATTTTTATTTATACGATTTGGTAATGTCTTTACAAAACATGTTAGTTGTCCATGCCATCCATGTTAATTACCCATGTTTGCAAAAATAAATGATTTGATTTATGCAAAATAAATGATTTGATTTATGCAAAATAAATGATTTGATTTATGCAAAATCAAAATACGTAATACTGAATACAGTATTATTATCCTTAGTGATTGACGAGTAAGAGCGCACGGTCAAAACTTTTTCACACCGTATTTGAACGAATAATACTAATGCATTAATATTGACTACGATATTGTTGCGTTTACACGCGAATAATATGGTAATGATGCGTTGCATACTATACTTTTGTCCTTTAATTTCAGTAACATTATTGTTGTCAATAACTTGTTTTTCTTTACAAAAAAAAAATTGCTTTGTTTTGACGTATAAATGTCTATCTTACGATCTAGGCGTGCTGAGATATCCCTACGCATAAAACAGTTTTTTTTTCCTGTAATATCGATAATAATAACGATTACCATATTATTCGGTGACCCTGAGCGAAATGTAAATAATAAAATTATCCTAATTGTTAAGAATAGAAAATTAAAATAAATTACATTTTCTAGTACTGTCACTGGTCAAAAGTCAAATGGTTGTAAATAAATTCATGTAGGAAACATCAAGGTAATTTAAGACTGAAATTCCTTAGTTTTCATGCATGAATCATGAAGCTATAATAATTTCATGCAGCTAACAGTTTTATAAATAAAGTATGAGCTATTTTGTCAAGCAAATTACAATAAATGATGAGTCTGTTTTTTTTTATTAACCAGCTTTTCCCGCTGGTTTCGCCGCGTAGAGGTCGGAAAAACGTACTATATAATAAAAATTATTCTATTACGCTGACCCAGGTCAGTCCCTGTGCCAAATCACACAGCTGTTAATATATGAAAAGGTAGCAGGAGTTATTCTGTTTGCATTCATAATATTATACGTATGGATCAAATGTGATAAGATGCTGACATTTTGTGCATGTAATAAATGCCGCCTGAACTAAGATATTATTGTTGTTTTTGGCTACACTTCATCAGAAAAAAACTAAGCTAAAAAAAAGATATTCAAAAAACGAGTTCAATCCATAATTGAATGAAATAAAAAATAAACTGTTTATTTTAATATTGATACAATTGTTCCTGCCTTATCCCAAAAGGAAATAAATATGTTTTTTTCCTTTTGGGAGTACAATTAACAATACAATGTAGATAATTGCTTTTCCTTAGTCATAAACTAATCTATAGAAACCATTGTCTATTTTAATACTAGAAACTAGGATACACAATGAATACAATACAATGTAGTACTAGGAGTAAACAATCTACATTGTATTGTATTCATTGTGTATCCTAGTTTCTAGTATTTAATTAATTATTTATTTAATCGTAAAGGAGTAAACAATCGCCTATTTGACGGATAGGGCCGTCATCTACCCCGGTCACCACGGAGATTGGAACCGGCGAGAGATGTCGTGCGGTGTCCCACAGGGATCGGTCCTGGGGCCGCATCTGTGGGACATCGGGTACGACTGGGTGCTGCGTGCTGACCTCCCTAGTGGCGTCAGCGTAGTCTGCTACGCTGACGACACGCTGGTCCTAGCGCAGGGGAGGTCGCATCAGGCGGCGGCCGAACTGGCGGCACGTGGGGTTGCGACAATCGTCGATAGGATCCGGCAATTGGGACTCGAGGTGGCTTTGCACAAGTCCGAGGCCATGTGTTTTTATGGTCCTCGGAACGCGCCACTGTCGGGTTCCCAGATAACGGCGGGAGGGGTTCACATCGGCGTCAACCTTGAACGCGTCCCAAAGGGTCATGGCCATCAGGCTGGTACGGGGTTACCGCACGGTCTCCCGTGAGGCGGCGAGCCTCCTTGCCGGACTGCCGCCATGGGATCTGGAGGCAAAAGTCCTCACGCACATCTGGGAGTGGCGCGAGGAGGCGAAACGCCGGGGTGAAACTCCGCTGCCGCGAGAAATCACGGCACGGCGGACAGAGCTCCGGCGGGATCTCATGGCGACATGGAGAGTGCGATTGTCGCAACCCAGCGCTGGGCACGCCACAATTGTGGCGATAAGTCCCCTCTTTGAGGAGTGGCTAGAGAGGCGCCACGGCGTCCTCACCTTCCGCCTGACGCAGGTCCTCACCGGACATGGATGTTTCGGGAGGTTCCTGTTTAGGATTAAGCGGGAGGAAACGCCCGGGTGTCACCACTGTGTGGATCGCCCGGAGGACACGGTGGAGCATACGGTGGAGGTCTGCCCTGCCTGGGCGGAGCACCGCCGGGTCCTCACGGCAGCGATCGGCGGCGGCGATCTCTCGCGTCCGGCCCTGGTTCAGGCCATGGTTCGGAGCGAGAGTGCATGGGAGGCCGTCACCTCCTTCTGCGAAGCAGTTATGCTAGCGAAGGAGGAGGCGGAACGCGTGAGGGTGAGACAAGGTTCGCGCCCTCGCGCCCTTAGTCGCCGCAGGAGACGCCCCGGGCGTCGGGAGTCGCAAGCCGATTTCCGGCCACCGTAGGCGCGGGCCTGCGGACGGTGAGCGATGGGTAGCTCGCCGTCCGATAAGGACCAGGCCCGGGTCGACGGCGCGTTGTGTTCCACGCGCGCCTCAAAGAGATGTCAGCACAAACTGACGGGGTCCGTTAGGACCAATGCCTGCCGGGGTTGCGAGTTTGTCCGAAAGGGATATCGTGGCCCTGGCACACAGGCAACGGAAGGAACACGGGTGGGTTTTAGTCAGTAAAAGTCTGACACGCCCTCCCGCTCCGCCCAGAGCGGGAGAAGTTATTTGATGATTTCCCACCCAAAAAAAAAAAAAAAAAAGGAGTAAACAATCAATTGATTATCTCAACAATTTGCATGACTATTAAAGAAACCAGTTGCCCAGTTGTCAACATGATATTGAAATCTTAACTAGAAATCAAATATCACAATGAACCTCATGATTTTGCACCTGGCTTCTTTTAAATCTGGCCTTTAGAAAATTATCATGAATGATAAAACGAATTAATTACCCTACACAGATTAATAAATAAAATAGCAACCAAGTGCGAGTCGGACACCAACTGTTCCGTACAATATTTCACAAAAACCACCATACAATATTTCATGAAAACGCCGCAAAAAACACCACGATTCTTGTATGTATATATGTTACGGCTAATACCCGAAGTGCGGCTACACCTAGTTTTAGCCGGTTAGAATTATAGGTCCAGACAATCCCTGTTCGATAAAACCAATTTACCAACAATAGAGGGGATCTCGAACAACAGATCGGCTCGTACTAGGTTTAACCAAGAGTAAGTGGCTACACCTAGTTCTAACCGGCTAAAACTAGGTGTAGCCGCACTTCGGGTATTAGCCGTAACATATATACCGGATGACGTTTTTTACCGTCTTGAAAAAAATAAGGTATATTAAGTGAACGGCGTAGAAGCCTATGGCTTAGTCCTTGTTTTTTTGTTATTTTTTTTCTATAACGTAGTAAGAAATTGATCTTTCAATAAATACTAAACATTTGAAGTAAACTTTTCATACTAGAACGATAAAAAAAGAATTTTTGAAAAAAAGAAAAACTATAAAAAAGAATCAAATCATACGGACCCTACTAAATTAAATAACTCCATGCTGTACTAGCCATAGTAGTACACACGCTATGAAAATTTCATGTGTCTCTACCTATTACGGTTCAAAAGATGTGTGTAACAGACTGACGGACTGACAGCGGAGCTTAGTACTAGGGTCCCGTTGGAACCCCTGGGTACGGAACTCTAAAAATGAATGGTATACCTCAATTTAGACGGCTGAGTACCGTACGATAAATCAACACAATCACTAAATAAAGGGTCGTGCAGACTGGCGGGATATCGCGGGCGCGACAGGCATCGCGACCCTTGTCGCGCCCTCGATATCGCGCCAGTCTGCACAAGCTTTAAGCATTTCTCGGTAGTCACGTTTTTCGTGATACTAGACTGTGCTTCACGAGAGGTAAAGGACAAGGAATAGATAAACATTTCTGAAAGGGTGATCAGCATGCTGTCAAAATCATTATAATGACAACTCAAGCTGATCAAAATATCAACTAATCATTTTTGGTAATAGGTATTTCAACAACATTCATGTTATTTAAACGTAATAGACTTTTAAGTGGTGGAAGTATCAACTGAACATGTTTTTTTTTTAGCTTCTAAATAAATATCTATTTTTAAACAGCAAATATTCGAGAACAGTAAAGCTATAATTATGTAAACATGTATGACGTGAACATAGTTATCAGGTAAATGTACTGGCTCGGTAACTAGTTGATATAATTCCCGATATAAAGGTTTAACCTTTGTCTCTCATCCATCTGTTAATTACCACACATGGATGATGTGCAACAAATTATCGTATGTTTATGATCTACTAGCTGTAGCCCGCGGGCTTGCCCGCGTGGCTTTTTCTAAAATAAAAGTCTTAAGTTTCTCCTTACAACATCAGCTATCTTATTTGTATAGATAGCTGACATTATGTGAGATAGTAAATAAAAAAGTCATAATGATAATTGTTATGTCAATTATTATCCGTAAAATTTAATATTTAAAATATAATAGTAAAATATAATAGTTTTGTGCTCAAGTATGATTAGTAGATAGAAATACGTCTGTATAGTTGGCAGTCTCTTCCGTAGTTTCACGGAAATAGGAGAATAAGGGCCAACCTTGGCAATTCCTCCCTTCACAAAGGTTATATTATAACTACAGGTTAAACATAACAGGATCCCATCCAGGAACACCAAGGATGCTACCTTGCGATACCCCATGTGCAATAGGAAGATCATGACTAATCTATTCATCTAACATGCCTCTGTAAAATATATTCAGTGTAAGTTCAAGCTGAGCATGCTCCACCACGGGATGTTGTAGTTTTTTTTATCAGTATCGGGATGGACACTGTGTCAAAAGCCTTCGTCCGTCCGTCTGTTCGTCTGTTACCAGGCTGTATCTCATGAACCGTGATAGTTAGACAGTTGAAATTTTCACTGGTGATGTATTTCTGTTGCCGCTATAACAACAAATACTAAAAAACAGAATAAAATAAATATTTAAGGGGCTCCCAGCTCCCGTACAACAAACGTGATTTTTTGCCGTTTTTATGGAAAATGGTACAGAACAATTAGTGCGCGAGTCCGACTCGCACTTGGCCGGTTTTTTGTTTATGTCATGGTGACGTGAGAATCTCAACTGTTTGAAGTACAGTAGACGCCAGCAGGTCAAGCTACCCAAAACTGTCAAATTTTCCCAATCAACCTTGAACCTTATGCTTTAACAATAAAGTTGAAAATCTTTTAAAGAAATTTGACAGATTGTCGTAGCTTGATGTGCTTGCGTCTGTACATCGTAACGTAAGTCTAGGTCTTCTCTCAGACTGCGTCAGAAGAACGAAATGAGGCACCTGACCTTCGGATCTCGGAAACTTAACAGTCGACATCAACAAGATAATTGGCACCGTTGCTAACCTTCATGTCCTTAATAAGGAAAACTCGGGGAATTAGCTAGTACTGTATGTAAACAAGAATTAATTATGTGTCTACAAATATTACACATTTCAGTATTAAAAATGCAAAATATAATTTTCCATTTGTACAGATATTTTAATGGTACTGTACATAGTACATACTTAAAACTGTATGTATATTCAACACACAGTCAATACACAGTTTAATAAAACTGAGCTCAAGATGATTTGAAACAAATAGTAACTTGCTAAGAACGTAGATAAAAGTATCTACTTACGTCATTAGTAATTGATGAATTGATTGACGTACAACTCCGATGTCATTCGTAGGTACTTATATATTTTTTAAGGCTCGTGCAGACCGGCGCAGCTTGTCGCGCCGGTCTTTACGAGCCTTTACTTTCTCTAAATGACCATTGTCAAAAATCTTCGATGAGTAATAGTGACCACGTCGGGTACGAACATTCATACTTAAAAATATACATAGAATTTTCATAGTTTTCCCCTGCAAAAAGTAAGTCCATACGTTTTGCTTGGTTTAGGGAAAGACGGCTAATTGATCAGGTTAATGATAACAGATAAATACGTCTATTCTCATAATAGAGCGGTCATCAACCGGTTCACCAAGCCTTGTAATTACGGGAAACCTCATATTTAGCGAGTGGAAATCTACTGCTGGCTGTTACGTATCACCCACCATAGGAAGTCGTAGTAGCACATGCTGTTTTTAAATGAGAAATATAAATTCAAACTCACATTTACTTTTGAAGTTGCATTTCAAAGACCAGAATAACTAAAATCCAAAAAAAATATGTACCAAAACGTTCTCTTTGAATAAACTTTCTTAACGTCTAGATTGGCAGCATGCTTCGGGGATTACGTAAAACAAAATATTCGTTTCTTAATAAGTAAATTTGATTATCTAATTCCATAGATGTTTACTAACGCGATATTATGCTGAGCGTGGGTGACCGGGACGTGCCGGTTCGATGGCTCCGGTGGGATGGGTGGCGGACCCGACGGGGTGAATCTCATGAATGAAACTCCGCATCTGATCTGCAACGTTACGTAACTCAGTTTGGCACGCTTTCATGAATAAAACCGTTTTCACAGCCACACTGCATATTCCGCTCATTCATATTACCCATTTTCATGATTTTATACAACATCGTATTCATTTTGGTCCATTCTTTTTAAAGTATCGCTTTCGTTTGTATTAATTCGTCAGCAATTAAGTGAAAGTTTAACACAGTGAATACTGGTCTCACTTACACTGTATGTATGACATCACCATGTGGTCCGGGGCTGTCACTATGACGGCGAGAATATTGAATTACATTCTATTCAAGAAACTATTCCAGACATACTTTATTTTTATAGACTTCACACAAGACATACGTTCGACAATAGATCGATATGTTCAGTTGTAACTGCTTATTTTGATCATCACTTTATCGCCTATGATTCTATGAGATTACTATAAAACAAGGTAACATGTAAGTCAAGGTGTAAGTCGTCTATTTCAGTGTAATCCTGAGGCTTCGGCGGCATAACTCGGTGCGTTCAATGTTCAATTACGCAGATTACGCTAACTTTACGAGATACTCCAGTTTAATGGTGACGTAATGTGATGAAAGGGGAGCCTCATTGAGCTTTAATTGGATTATTTGGTTGCGTTAGGATAATTGCTTTTCTAAACCCACTTTGTAATTACATACAGAATGATGAAAAACTATGATCGTTTTCATTTGGACAAGATCGGCTTGTCTCGGTTCGATGTTTTCGTCATTTGGATCTAACATTGACTTAAGATTGAGAACAATTGTCCCGGCTGTCTGGCCGCTATTACCAGTTCAATGTAAACAACCCTTTTATTGTATCGACGCCGCCGCCGGGTACACATTTACTCCTATTTAGATAATGCTTCGAATACTTCACAGTACTTTTCAGTTCTAACGATTTTTGTGTATAAAATTATTTTGGAAGTAAACAACGCCAACGGATTCTTATGCTTGAAACTGGAATTGAGTCTAAGAGGATCTGCCATAAATTGTGATCGTGTTAAATGGGCCTAAAATATCAAATGTTTTTACAGAATATTATGCTCGTTTATTGGAAGGCTTCTATTTTTCATGAGTTGCATATAATGTAAGGTTGAGACTGGTGTTTTTGTTAATTATCAGTTATTCTGAACCTGAATGCAGCATATTCCATTATTATTGTGACGTAATTTCACACTAGGAGTAATTTCGTGTGCATTGTAGACGAGCTTGCACGTGATACCATTCATTGTTCGTGTCTTACTGTTTAATTTCGTGTTCATTGGGGATCGGCGAAGTTTGTTTACTCTCTGTGGTCGTTGTTGAAATTTGTTCGAATATCGATTGGGGTTATTTTTGGTTGTATGCTTTTTTATGCTATTCTTGCCTCTTTTGGTGAGCTTGATAGACAGGTTTTTCACTAAAGAGGAGGAAATAATATACGTCATAATATTACACGTTTGTAAGGGGCACAACAAACTCCCTAGCAACACGAGTCGGTCTGTTTAGTTACAAGAACTCTGCGTTCTTATATTTTAGCTACATTTAAGAACGTTAAGTTCTTATATAATTTATTTTCATTAAAAATGTTCCATGCAGTGATACGTTTAAATAAAAATTGATACGTTTTTAACTACTTAAAATGTAATATTCATGTCGTTAACAGGTAAATGTATTTTGGAGAACTGATCATTATTGTAATAGACAAAGAATTCTTACCGTATCGTTTTGCGTCATATGTAAATTGTTTACATAATTTAGAGGCATTGAATAGTTTTTTACAGTTTTTAGGAAATTAAATATATTATGTACTTAAATTTTGTACAATAATTGAAATAAATGTGAGCCATTTATTCACGTTGATAAAAAAAGAAAAATATTATGAACTAGCAAATTGTCGTCATTATGTTGAAGAAAAGTAATCTTTGAACTCACTCTACACAATATTTCGAGCAGTAAGTAAATTTACACGTCATATTTTTACTTGTATTTTTACGAAATAAAACAAACGTAAATTACATAAGTAATAAAATTATTTATAGTGCGGGGATTTTACTACCGTTTTAGGGATGTGAAGTAAAATACGTTTACCTACATGTAGATTATTGACATACAGTATTAAGAAATAATATCAAAAAGTCTAAAGGTGTCAGCAATTAATAGTAGTACGTACCTCGAAGATCAAAAACGCGACGTAATCTGAGCATAAAATATTTTTTTTTTTTTCAAACTAATAGAACTGAAATTCAGTATAGGCACGCATTTTTTATTCCTTTTTTTAATTTATGAAGTATTTTTTCCGGAGTCTGTATTTTTTAATTTGATTGTAATATTTTTTTTTTTTTTAAAGTGACGTATTTAAAAGATTCTTTTATTTATTTACGCCACAGTAGGTACGTATCCTTATCGCTGGTGAAACCTGGTAGATCTCCTGTTTTTTTTTCGGTAAAAGAGAAAGAACGAAGAACAAAGTTCCTTTCACTTTTGAACACTAGGCGAATGAGAGCTAGACCGAAAAAAGTGTAACATTTTGAACGACACTTTTGTTGAAATTTAGTACACATGAATTTCTGTGACCCAATCACGGACGTGTAACGTAAATAAATGAATTTTGAATAAGAAGCTCACTTTTGGGGAGCAAATTAAAAAAGAAAAGAGTTTTCAAATGAAAGAAATTGTTGTAAGGATTTTTTTTTATAATTTAAATATAAATGCTTTTAAAGTTATTTAAGAAAATCGATGAAAACGGACCATCACCGAATACCGAACCCTGTTGTAATAAGTAATGTTTTTCAACTACAATTTTAAGTTTGTTCTTGGGATAAATTCGTCCCAACTACCCTTCATTGTGCGTGGTCCAACACGCACTTGGCCGGATTTTCGGTCTAGCACTCATTCGCCAAGTGTGCAGAGTATTACGTGCGATAAGGAACTTCGTTACAAAAAATACTTATGTCATTAACACTGCTTTCTCCTCTATGAACTAGATAAGCCAGTAACTCAAATACGTCTGAAATTGAGTTTTACCGTAGTCGCTAAACACGAACACTTGATATTAATCGGCTTAGACCCATCAACGTGGATTACCGAGTCAATAAGGTCACTAACCCCAACCCAGGGCCAGTTTGTTCAACGATATTGACATTCACAACCTTTCCGTTAATTACTATTACATCAATTAACTATACAGTAAGTCTTGATAATGTGCACATATCGAAATGAGAGCAACTTAGCTTGATTTAATCGACGGAAAAAATATTTTAAATAATCTCAAAAATAATTCAATTTTTTATAGCATTTTTAAATTCTTCTTCGCTGCTGTGTAAACAAATCGGTGTAACTTTCAAACTAAACGATCTATCACGATGAAACAAACGCAGTAATGACTGGAAATAAAAATCTTCATAAAAATTGATGAATTTTTGTTATAAAATCACCCTAATTCTCAATTGAGGGCGAGTTTTTTTCTTTAGTTAAAAACTAAAGAAAAAAACTTACATCAATTTTTACAATAATTGTAAAAGATCTCAATAAAAATCCCGTTTACCTACCCTTTTTTATTACTTTAAATTATTTTCCATCGTATCAGCTTTCTAAAAGTAAAAATACCATGTTTATAACTCAATCACAACATTTCCTATCAACTGTTAAAGAAAGGCCTAGCACTCAGCTATTTAGCAGGTAGAGACCGTTGTTTTGTAAACAATTTTTTTTAAAGATTTTTTTGTTCCGTCGATAAAATTAAGCTTAATTTTCCTCATTTCGATGTGTGCACATAATGAAGACTCAAACTGTATTGGAACCATTTAAAGCTTTCGTCTTGCTTCCTGCTATGCGATGGAAAGAGATAGACGTAATTATGAATCCTGATTTCTTGACCCATATTGGTTTTTCATTCAGGGACATGAATAAACATTGTAATGAGGTATTGAGCATTGTCAATATTAGTATACGCCAGTAGCATACCTCCGCCGCGAAACCATCACAGCGAAACCGCAGTAGTTCAATTCAACTGGCTCGCGTCGTGTTTCGCTACTCTAATCGGATGCGACTAGTTAGCGGAACATGACGCGAACCAGTTGAATTGAACTACCGCGGTTTCGCTGCTATGGTTTCGCAGCGGAGATGTGCTACCGGCGTTTATGTTTAATAGATGCCTAGTAGTTCTAGAAATTACCAAGTTTTCCAGTTATTGTGTGCATAAATAAAAAGAAAAACTTGACGATGTCATGTCGCGCTGCCTGTCGCGCCCGCGATATCGCGCCAGTCTGCACGAGCCTTTATGCGAGAGAATAAATTTGAATATGAAACTAGTTAATTATTATCTTCATTTTATTATTCCAGATAAAGAATTTTATCTCGGTCGACTTATAAGGTTCGTACAGACTCGCGCGATATCGCAGACGCGACAGGCACCGACAAAGAAATTGTGCTACTAGTGTCGCGTCGCGCCCGCGATATCGCACTAGTCTGTACGAGCTTTTAATTATATAAGCCTTGTGTGTAATACTTTTTGCTAAAAACCTTACGTAATAATTCCTACATTTCAGATTTCGAATGGATCATATTCTTTCTTTGACTGATTTTTATTCCAAATCCGGTTCTTGGACGATTTTATTTATAAATCTTAAAACTTCCTATAAAGACTTTCATTGTATCGAAATAAACTCCAGATGCTGTGAACATCGAGGTAAACACCGTGAAGGTCGAGGGAGGGAACCGCAACCATTTTCTGGCTAACCCGCTTTTGTGTTTATTTCGAATAGAGGATCGTTGAACAGTATCCAAAAGTTTATTACGAGTATACAGCTGAAATTGCGCATAACGCTGACTTTCCAAAGTGTTTAGCTGTTGTGGACTTGTGGTGTTATTGATTTTTCGAGTTTATAATGCTTGGTTTTTGTACTGAACGCTTGGGATCCTTCGTTGAGAACCCTCAACCCTCATCTTTTGTGGTTCGGGACGTTATTTTATTTTAAAATTACTGAGAAATATAGGTCAGTCGGGCAGCAGCACCCCTTGAGGTTTTTGGTATTAAATCCTCCTTTCCCCTATCAATTTACCTAGCCTTTTCCCAACTATGTTGCGGTCGGCTTCCAGTCTAACCGGTTTGCAGCTGAGTCTCAGTATTTTACATGGAGCGGCTGCCTATCTGACCTCAACAACCTAGTTCCTGGGTAACACGATACCCCTTGATAAGACTGGTGCTTATGATGACTCGGACAACTGTCAAAGATCTTCGAATGACAGCCGGGAGCAACGGCTTAATGTGCTTTCCGAGGCACGGAGGGGTCTCGATATGTAATGGATGGTCACCCATCCATGAATCGACCGCGGCAAGCGTAGTTTAACCTTTGGTCGGTTATTATTTAGCCACGAGCCCTTCGTCTCTTCTCTTGTTCCTTAATTTTGTTTGTGGAAACTGTGTTATGCCGCTGAAAAGAGGCAAATGATAAAGTAGGGTGTCTTAAACAAAAAAATTGCCAAATCTATAGTTTGTGGTAGCGGAAAAAATATATGTTATACTTGAACATATTTCTCAGAACTTGGTTGTTACGAAAACATGTTTAGAAAAGAAAAAATCTCGATACAAATTAACGGTAACTTAACCCTTTACTTTGAGTTTCAATCCAAAATATCTGTATTAATTGGTAAAAGTAGAATCATTATGAAAATATCTTAAAAAGCACCCCCACGCCTTTTTACAATAAAATAAATTTCTTGTTAATCACTATTATTATTTCAAAGTTATTTAAAATTATTTTCTACTTTTTAGTTTAGTTTTCTATTAGTGTGTTTTTTAGTTTTTTGAACTATTCTTTTTTATTTTAGATTACTCAACTCATTTTTGACTAAATATAAATTCCTTCATATTTTGCAATAAATTACAAGCATTGTGTCATCGCGCTTCTTTTTCTTTTGTATGCATTCTGACAGTTACCACGCTTTACCTATTGTCAGCGTCTTAAGGAAACTCATATTTAAGCACTGAATATCTGTACCTTGTTATATTTATAGTCTTTTAGAAACAAATGTCTCCTAAAAATACTTTTCGTGTAAAAAGTGTGTTGCTACCAAAGTCACGATCAGCCATAGCGTGTTAGATTAGATAAAAGTATCAAAAATACTCTTTTATTTAGGGTTGTTCGTTCGAAACCTTGAACATAGCGTTAAATACTACTGTATGCGTTGTTCGATTTTTTTCCGCTATACTTAATTTTTCGGCCATCGACCCCGAATGCGAGAACCGTTAAATCAAGGTAAGTAACTTTGTGATCATAAGTGAAATGCCACCGCCGTATTTCACAGCATTTTCACTTTAAAGCAATTTGCAGACCTTTGCCGAAACGGATCGCATTTGCCCTCGCATGCGAAATTTTGGAGAGAAAAATTGGCATTTTTAAATTGCTTTCGCTGGATTTTTTGCGGGAATCGCTCATGTAGGATATGGATGAGATATTTCTGTCAGGTAAGGGTTGTCTCCTTAGGGTATAACACGATACAGTGAGTGATTTATACGAATATACGATCATGCGTTCAGATTACTACTAGGGATGCACGATACTTACACTAGTTTCGATGCTTTGGATCGATCTGGAACGTAACTATGAGATACGATTGTAGGATCATATCGAATGGTTTTTGATATTTTATAAATTGATTTGATGATAAATATTTTTTGGGTTAACGAACGTAGGTACGTAGTACGTAGGTATCAACTTTAAAAAAAAAATATTTTGTAAACTTCACAGACGATAAAACAAAAAATAAACAGATTTTCTCAACTCATACTTTCAACTAACTATAAGCGGTCATTTTTTTTTTTGTATTGTGTTTTGATATTGACCCTTACCGTACCTTGATATAACATAAACGGAAAGAGAATATAAAAAAAATACAAATCTATCCACCTGTATAGTATACTCATAAATATCTACGTATTTGCCGCATTTGTCAACACGCGCCGCCATATTAAAAACACTGTAGATAGTATTTTATAGTTTGTCAACTTCCTACAGATATTTCAAATTGACTGATTATGCAATTATGACAATGTGATATGATGGGCTGTGGTCCATTCAGTCCGATGAACATATCAGTTCATTACTCATTAAAAAAACATTTGCTTTCTTCATAACTTTGTAATAGGTTGGGGAAAAAGTTTCTTCGCATTTTTTAAGGAAATTCAAAACATTTTTTAATATAGTTTATTTCCATTTAACTAAAGTATGTAGGTACCATTTTGTTCGATAACTTTTTGCCATCTTGTAGGCATGGTCCCATTGCTATGGAAATTTTGGGACTTCTGATCAAAATACCGCGACAAGTGGTTTTGGCAGTCCTCTCGTGATGTTAATCTGACACTGCCTAAAGAATTCTGAAGAGACCGAAACAGGTGGAAATCTGAAGGTGCAAGGTCAGGACTATACGGCGGATGCATTAACACCTCCCAGCCAAACTCTCTTTTATTTTTTGCTGAGTGGCTAAAGATGTGTGAGGTCTAGCGTTATCATGATGAAAAACCACACCCCTTCTGTTGATTAATTCCGGCCGCTTTCTCTCAACTTCTTGCTTTAATCTCATCAGTTGTTCTCAGTAGAGTTCAGAATCGATGGTGCTGCCTGGTGGTAACAGCTCATAATGAATAATGCCCTTCCAATCCCACCACACACACAGCATCACCTTGTTGCGAGTTAACCCTGGTTTCGCCACAGTCTGTGAAGCCTGACCGGCCTTTGACCACGACCTTTTTCGCACGTTCTTGTCGTACGTGATCCACTTTTCATCACCAGTTATCAGCCTCAAAAATGGTTCGGTTTCATTACGTCTTAATAAAGAATCACAAATGAGTACACGGTTCTTTAGGTTTCTTTCAGTGAGCTCGTGAGGTGCCCAAATATCGAGCTTTTTTTGTGTACCCAGTTTTTTCAAATGTGCCAAAACTGTTTTGTGGTCAATTCCCAGTTCTTCAGCTACGTCGTAGCTACTGATATCTTGCTCCACTTTTTCAAAAATGACATCCATTTTATCCGTAATAGGGCGACCAGAGCGACGTGCATCTTTGACCTCAAAATTTCCGGATTAAAAACGCTTAAACCAAATTTGTGCTACTCTCACAGACACTGCACTAGGTCCATAAACATCGCAAATTTTTTTCGCGGCTTGCGTTGCGTTTTTACCTTTTTTGTAGTAAAATTTTAAAATGTATCGAATTTCTTCATTAGATTCACTTATCTTGACAGTACGAAAAACAAATGAAAATCACACATTTTCTTAATTTGAATTTGGAATTATGTTCTTTAAAATTTAAACTTTCAATGATACCAAAACCAGATACAAATAGTATAGCCAAAGAGATTTTATTACAAGTTCATACATACTATAATGCGAAAAGACTTTTTCCCCAACCTAATATTTATCCAAGAATGTATCGTATTCGTTTGTATCGATCTAGTAGAACTTCGGAGTATCGTATCATGTTGTATCGATACTGTAAAGTATCGTGATCGTGCATCATTAGTTCGGACGTTTCATGTGGAATTATTTACATTGTATTATTATATTATTTGGATTGCTACCCCCCCTACTTCTTAAAAAAACTAAAAGCACAAAAATTGTCAACGGCTCGGAAACGGAAACTATAATTATTTTATCACAATGTTAATAATAAATAACTAAATCCAGGATGTGATAAAATGTAGATATGTAAAAGCTTGTACAGACTGGTGCGATATTGTGGGCGCGACGCGACACTAGTAGCGCAATTTATATGTCGCTGCCTGTTACGCCCGCGATATCGCGTGTCTGTAAGAGCCTTAATGTGTGTGCCGTTATTTCAATGTCGTTGAAACAAAAATACCTACTGGCGATAACAGTTTGCACTACAGTACTTTATACAAAAAATAATTACAAAGTAGGTAGGTATCTAGCTCTCCAAATAGGAGAAAACATTCGGCTGATTAGAAGAGCAGTGCGAGCAGTGGTGGCTCAGTGGTATCCAATGATTTCCTCTCGAAACGGTGACGTAAAACATCATGAGAAAACCGGCATGTCCTAGAAGTCTAGAACCAAAAAAATCGAAGACATGTGACATCCGCCAACCGCACTGGGCCCGCGTGGTGGATTACGGCCTCTCACAAAGAGGAGGCCTGTGTCCCAGCTGTAGGAACATAATAGGCTGATTATGTATGTACCTATGTGTATGATTAGAAGATAATTCCCAGAAAATCACGGTCAGGTTTAACGCCAGTGAAATTAGCAATTCTTTAGTTTTATATTTTTTCCTTTAAGAGCAGGCAGTCTAAATCCAATTTCGAACGCAAGCTCCGTCCCTCGCACCTCGCCACTCCGTTATGTGCTAAACTAATACATCAGTAATAAAGTTGAATATCGCGTGCGCTCCTTGATCGTGTTCGAGTTCGAGCACGAAACTAAATAGCGTAAGTCTCAATTCTTATTTCGTATAAAACTAAAGTAAAATTTGATCTAGAGAAAAAATATCTTGTGTCGGGATAATAAACTATATTTTCTTGCTGTGAATATAATATTTTAGACATAAAAGCTGAACAATCTTGTTTGTTTTTTAGAATTATCCTTAAAAAAGACATGATTTCGAATAAAAAATCTATTAAATAGAAAATATTACAATTACTGTCTTCAACATGGAAAGAAAAAGATCCAATAAATCATATACTAAAGTTTCATTTTGCTTGTATGTGTGACTGTTTCAGAATATTCATGCAAATTAACATAAAATATGGAGCCTGCTCTTAAGGCAGTTTCTATAAAACGAGATAACAATAGTGGGGAATACCCATAGACTGCTAATAATAAAGACTGGCTACACACTACAAGTGTACATAGAATAAATTATCTAATATAATAAATTTAACTAAATACTTGCGAGGCCAATTTGTTGGCTAAGTGGCCAGTTAGCTGCATAAAATTATATGACTGTGTGTGTGTGTCTGTGTCGAGACCAGCATTACTTGACCCCTCTTCCATTATTCTTCTTTGTAAGAGGGGTCAGATAATGCTGGTCACCGTATTTACTGTGTAACTGTACTTACAGTGTTTTTCTGCCAATGGTCATAGGTATTTTCATAGTAGGTAATACCAGTTATCTATATTTCTGGAGTATAAATAATATTCTTAAACTCGCAATCAGTAAACAAATTAACATGTGAAACGAATTGTCTTGTAGAATTTTGTCATTCCACGACCAAAGTCCAACAATCACCGAGTTTCACGATTTCGCGGATCAAAGGCCAACTCAGTGGACTTTGATCCCCGAAAGTCAGTGACGCCGTCTTGGTATTACGTGATTATCATCGTGTTGCAAAAGCTTACGTTTTGGTGGTTTATTATAAAAGTAAAGAAAGAAAAAAAACACTGAATATTCAAGAATGTTTACAGTTTTGACTATGTCTATTGGCTAGCCTGTAAATTAAACATCGATAGATTGAGATGAAAAACGGAAACCATAGAACTTAGAACATGGATTTCGTTTACTGCTGCTCATAGCATTAGGCTACCTGTGCGCACAGCAAGCAAAAAGCAAGACATTGTAAATGTGACAAAAAAAACACCCGGTAAAGTGATGCTTGCCACTTCAGTTTTGTATACCACTTGAATCCACTTTTGAGCCTAGAAACAATTTATTTAGTGATACAAGTTTATCTTAAAAATAATGACATCTTCAGTTATTTAAAGTAACTGTTTACACATATGCTTCAAACCTGATGACTGATGCGGGTGAACACGCCACATCATGCTAGGCTCTTGTTTGTAAACAAATGTGCACCCTAACATTGTAGCGATAAATTTCATATTTCATTACACTGTTGACAGATACAAGGAAGTGAAAGGAAAGAGTTTCTAGACTAGACAAATCTAGACTTTTTAATACTTACCATCGTTTTTTGTACGAGAGAGGATAAATGGAATTAAATATTTCAATAGTGCAGATGTATTGTAGGCGAGCTTTCGGTGAATAGAATGACCTATTTTTAATTTGACGTTGTACAGGGTGATCAACCCGAACTGGGATCCGCGTGGTGGATTACGCCAAACTCCCTCTCGAAGAGAGTATGCTTGGACACAAGTCACTCTCTTCGAGAGGGAGTTTATGACAGGATTTTAAGCTGATTATGACATACAGGGTGGTCAGATTTTAAAACGATGTAATTTATTTTTACTGTAAAGTTCTTTGATAAAAAAGTGATTTTTCCTTAATTATTACGAAGGTGTTATGTTTGCTTTGGTGTTCAACGGTATCGCTAATAGTGCTGAAGTTCAATAATATTTGTACAGCTTTTTATAGATTTACTGACAGCAAAAAAAACACAAATGTGTCAAGATAATACTATCAGGGACGGTACAACCCCGGTTAAGGGGTACCTTTCGAAGGGGTAACCCATTCAATAGGCTACCTTTATCATGATGTTGAATGGGTTTTATACTAGCAACCCAGTGAAAGGGTTACATGATAACCCATTCAATGGGTTCTATACCTACTTGAAACCCAGTGACATGAAAAAATCATAATATTATGTTATTTCGATATCCGCCCAGAACGCGTAGCATGACAAATTATATCTCTATTCTACCCAGGGACCATTTTGGTTACCATTTTAGAAAAACCCTATCGAAAACCCTTTCAATGGAACGGGTTTTCGATAGAGTTTTTCTAAGCAGTTAATCAAAAACCCATACGGTGTGGGTAATTGCTTAAAGAATGTGAAAAAAATGAATGGCTTAAAGTAAGCCGTTCAAAAGGGTTACCCATACCGTATGGGTTTTTATCATATATATTATAACCCTATCGAAAACCCTTTCAATGGGTCACCAAAATGGTCCCTGAATAATATAATTACAAAAATATTTATTGTTCATAGAGCACATTTTTAGGGTTCCGTACCCAAAGGGTAAAACGGGAACCCTATTACTAAGGCTCCGCCGTCTGTTTGTCCGTCCGTCTGTCACCAGGCTGTATCTCATGATCCGTAATCCTAAAAACCAGAATAACATAAATATTTAAGGGGGCTCCCTACACACAGTAACAGGTAGACACTTGAAATATTCACAGAATATTTAGTTATATATTCACTTTAAAAATCAATAATTGAATTAAAATAAAACAAATATTTAAGGGGGGCTCTCAAGGGGGGACAAACGTGTTCTTTTTTGCCGTTTTTATAGATAATGGTACGGGACCCTTCGTGCGCGAGTCCGACTCGCACTTGCCCGGTTTTGCTCTATATTGATAACGGCAACAGGTAGACGCTTGAAATATTCACAGAATATTGTTTGGTTATACATATTCACTTTAAAAATAAATAAATAAATTAAAATAAAACAAATATTTATGCTCCCATACAAAAAAGTGATTTTTTACAGATAATGGTACGGAACTCTGCGTGCGCGAGTCCGACTCGCACTTGGCCGGTTTTCATATCAGTTTCCTTTACGTAAAACAATGTATCTAAAAATCCTAGTTTATTTATCAAAACATAAAAGATAAGATAGCAACAAAAGATATTTAGCAATCTTTACGACAGTCTAAAAACTTTTCTACAACTATCGTAAGAAGGTTAATCCTTGTGTTAAATTTTTAATTGTGGGTAGCATTTAGTTTTATTAATTAAATAAAGTTTTTGTACCACTCAGCTTTTACAGAGAAACCCAGGGGGAGTTCAATTTGTCCGCGGACAATTTGTAATCAAACAGACTAAATGGAATGGATTTCCATACGATTCCAAATTGTCCATCGTCTGCTCAGCGCCTAACTTACTTACTTCTTTGGTTTTTGCCTGCTGCGATTCAAAAATATTGAGCCGTCACGGGACGACTGGCAGATATGAAACATCGCACTACACCACATTTACACAATACTACATAATAGACTGGATAAGTGTATAGTGGCAGATCGCCACGCGGCATGCGTCGTCGCGCCAGCAATCGGGTTTACGTGCGCCTGTAGATGTTTCACATCAAAAGTTTTTCATGAAAGTCATTACCGCCGAAATGGAGAATAGTATAAAATAAAAAACTGAACGAAAAAAATACGCGTCTTACCTTATTTTTTTGAAGGAAAACTGTTTTTATTTTTACAGAGATGTCTTAGGGGCTTACACAGTGTCTCAAAATAAACAAAAATATTGTGATCAATGTAAAAAAAATCGCAAAATTAGAAAAGTTCATGTCAGGAAGAAAAACGTTTTATTTGTCACAGTATCGTAATCATTAATACACACAAGCTTTGACGGAAACATGATTTTACAATTTTAAAAAAATCAACATAGACGACTTTCGCTATCGTAACAAAACCGGAACAGCCAGCTAAGCCAGCATTAAATAATAACATATTATGTAAAATCGATAAAATAATAACTAAAATGAGATAAACATTTATTGCATCCACGTCCCGCAGTATGTAATGGCACATTGCCATTATCAGTATCGTACCACTTGGCATCATGCGTTGATAATGCCTATCTTTGTGATAACGGAGGTCGGCGCTTTTCACGAGAATGATGTAACCGCTATGCTGATTTGGTGAAGAACTTTAAACCTGATTTTGCAAAAAATATTCAATCCAAAACCCCCCATTTTTATTGTGCAACACACTTTCTATCATATTCCGAAATATTTTGAAGGAAATTTCTAATCCATTGTTTCATTTCTTTAAAACTTTGTCTGCTCGACAACGTAAATTACGCAATGAATGTTGTTGAACTGTCCAAATGTTGTTGAACTGCATTGCCATTCTTCTTTTTAGCGTGTCGATGGCAATCTAAATGGACTCGACCCTGAATTCGGCTACCTACGTGTTTGGCGCCATCAGTTCCTGTAACGTGCAGTTGACAGGACACGCAAGACACGATTTTATGCATTGCCATTATAATTGTGTTATGCAACTGCCTCGCTGGACACATAACTCTCATTGAACGCCATCGACTTCGATATTCGGACATTCTCATCCATTCATTTCCAGCTTTGCAAAGATCGTCGCTCTATGTAACTGGCGGGCGTCCTACACTGTGTTTACCGATTCTCGGTCTCCAGTCAAGAACACATCTGCTCCAACAGCCATCTGTTCTACCTTCGGTTTATTTATCTAGATTATATGTACTAGATCATGACCGTGGAGGACTTTCTTGCAATTTTGCCTATTCTTCTACATATGATGTTCAAGAAATATCTACAAAAGGTCCCTTTCAAATAAAGGCTCCCGCAGACAGTCGCGACGCGATTCTGGTAGAACAATTTCCATGACGTTTTCATAGAAACTGTTCTACTGTAGTCGCGTCGCGCCTGTCTGCGGGAGCCTTAAATCATAAATGACTTTGACCTCGAATCGCGGTTAATAATATGATTTCATGATGTGGCTGGTGGTGACAATGCTGCTACTGTTTGTCTATTATTCATTTGCGTATCAGTCATTCATGGCTGATAATAAGCGGCCAGATAGAATCGAATATTTAGGTGACTAATATAGTTTTAGAGATTAAATATTATCGAAGATAGACTAAATTATGAAGGAAGGAAGGAAGATTGAAGTTTTTTTTTTATTGGATTCCGGAATTTCAGCTATTTTTTTTATTATTTAACCTATTACTTAATGCCGCACGCGTGGCTTTTTCTAACATATAAGTAAGCCTAAGTTACTCCTTATAACATCAGCTCTGCCAGTGAGAGTCCCGTCAAAATCAGTTTAGCCGTTTCGGAGATTAGCCGGAACAAACAGACGGTGTTTTCGTTTATTAAGTCCCGTGCTTATATACTTTCATATGTATACTGTTATTTTGACATTACAAACGGATGCTTACCGGACCAACAACTCGATTGCTCGAGGCGGCAGATCTAATTGCTATCTCGATAATCTGGATTCTAATACTTATCCCATAGCAAATATACACACCCGCAACTTAGATAATAAGAGCAATTACTATGAAATTTTATTTATTTGGTCCACGCAATTGTGTTAAAAAACGTCGTATAGAGGCCCGTGATATCGCGCCAGTCTGCACGAGCCTTAATAAAGAAAGAAAGAAAAATATTTATTTAGGACACGCACAAGAAATACAAAATAGCATTTAAAACTAACAATATACACAAAAAAAAACAATCAAGACGTGCGATGCCAAAAAGGCTCCTATCTCAGTATAATGCAGCTATATTAAAAAAAAAAAACGCATGATCATATAATACGCATGACCATTTGTGTTTTTTTTACTCTCGGCTCCATTGCCACCTAACTCTTAATGCCCCACTGCTAGTTAGAAGCTTTCCTACAATTTCTTCATCATGTGAATATAATTTCTTGTTATCCAAGTAAAAGTTTCTGAAACCTACTAAAAATATTTTAAAGAGTACTTACTGTACGAGGGCTGCACTAAAAGTATCGGGAATGGAATATTTCCACTGTTCCTGTCATATTAAAATCTTTTTAATTGAAAACTCCTTGGTTTTAAAAATCGAATACCATTTATTTATTTAAAAAAAGATTCTCGGTCTTGCCACAAGGTTTTGTCAAACTTGTTTAGTCGTTGAGAAAATGGAATTGACTCGAGAAAATTCAAGAGCGATGATTTATTATGACTTTCGAACTGGTTTAACACAAAAACAGTGTGTTGACCGGATGATTTCTGCATTTGGTGATGAAGCCCCATCCAAAACCACAATTTATCGCTGGTTTGCTGAATTTCAACGTGGACGTGTCAAGCTCAGTGATGATCCCCGTCAAGGTCGTCCAAAAACTGCAGTCACCCAAGAAAACGTTGATGCTGTGCGTAAGCTGATTGACGAAGATCGACATGTGACATACCGCGAAATTCAGGCAACTTTAGACATTGGCATGAGTCAAATACAAATAATCTTGCATGAACAATTAGGTGTAAAAAAGTTGTTTTCCCGATGGATACCGCATTCGCTCTGTGAAGAGCAAAAAGCGGCTCGCGTTACTTGGTGCGTCAGAACTCTCGAAAGATTCCACGCAGGATCCTCAAATGCTGTATACAACATTGTATCAGGTGACGAATCCTGGATATACGCGTACGAACCCGAAACAAAAAACCAGTCACGAGTTTGGGTGTTCGAAAATGAGTTAAAGCCAACAAAAATTGTTCGTTCACGGAGTGTTGCAAAAAAAATGGTGGCCACGTTTGTCTCCAAAACCGTCCATGTTACGACTATTCCTCTTGAGGGACAAAGTACGGTTAATGCAGAATGGTATGCTAGCATTTGTTTGCCACAGGTCGTTTCTGAACTCCGTAAAGAGAACTGCAACCGCCGCATCATCCTCCATCACGACAATGCGAGTTCTCACACCGCGCACAGAACAAAAGAGTTTTTAGAGCAAGAAAACATAGAATTATTAGACCATCCGCCGTACAGCCCCGACCTAAGCCCTAATGATTTCTATACTTTCCCTAAAATAAAGAATAAATTGCGTGGACAGAGATTTTCATCACCTGAAGAAGCTGTGGACGCCTACAAAACGGCCATTTTGGAGACCCCAACTTCCGAATGGAATGGTTGCTTCAATGATTGGTTCCATGTGTTCCAAAATGTGTCGAATTTCGCGGAGAGTACTTCGAAAAGCAATAAATACATTTTTAAATAGTAATGTTGTGTCACTTCCTTGATTCCCGAAATTTTCAGTGCCGCCCTCGTACAAGTGCCCATTATGTAAATAAATGTAGGTACTAATTATTTTAGACTGAAGTTTATTTAAAAATATTATAAACGTGCGTGCCTGCTAAATTAAATTCAAGAAACGCAAATAGCAGTCCGTTACATAAGTAATATTGTACATTCAACTATAGTTTTCCTTAAAATGATTATGTACTATGAGCATTTATGAAGATTTCCTAGTACAAGAAAACCTTGACACAAGGAGATCAGGAAGTAGGGTAGAGACACCTGTTATGGGCCTTTTTAAAACTTGATCCTTGGCCTTGCGCTGTAGAAATACAATGACATACTTGTTTCATGTCGATGACCCATCTTGAAGCTCGAATTAAAATGGATCTTTTTGTGAAAATTTTTGGCGCGACTGCCTTTGATGCGAATTTGTTTTGGGTCATTGTCAATGACGTCTCGCATTTTCGCTGTTTTTTGTGTGAATAAATTAAGTTGTTTTGTCTGATAAGATCTTGCCATTGTCTAAACACTGCTGATTTACTATTTAAATTAGTCAAACTGGTTAAAACTAAAAAAAAAAACGCTGCATTATATCAGATTATTACCATATTAATAATATTGTAAAAACTGAAATAAGGTACTTATAACTTATTTTTAATAAATAAATGCACAGAATAATGCGAAACATTAAAGTCACTACTACTAAGCCCGAACCCTATTACTAAGGCTCCGCCGTCTGTCTGTCTGTCCATCCGTCTGTCACCAGGCTGTATCTCACAAACCGTTGATAGTTAGACAGTTGAAATTTTCACAGATGATTTATTTCTGTTGCCGCTATAACAACAAATACTAAAAAAAAAAAATATTTAAGGGGGCTCCCATACAACAAACATGATTTTTTTTGCTAGTTTTTGCTCGATATTGATAACGGCAGATAGACGCTTGAAATATTCACAGAATATTTAGTTATATATTCACTTTAAAAATAAATAATTAAATTAAAATAAAACAAATATTTAAGGGGGGCTACCATACAACAAACGTCATTTTTTTGCCGTTTTTATAGATAATGGAACGGAACCTTTCGTGCGCGAGTCTGACTCGCACTTGGCCGGTTTTTTTAAAATAAATGACTGTTTATGTAAACTGAAAAAGAAAAAATAACCTTATTTAATTATATTTATATTGTTTTTTTTTGCTCTTAGATAAAAAGATTTGCTTAAACAACATCAATTCATCATACTAACTGTCGTATTATTTTATGGGTCACCGTTAAACAGTTATCAATAGGGAACTGGTATTATCTTAAACGTTCTTGACATGTTTTGTAACTAATTACAATTGTAACTAGCAAGGTCAAGTACAACAGCTTCACTGACCTTTTGACTCACGTCTACTTAGCACCCGTCCACTAATACTTAACAAGTGATTATTAATTGCGGTTTTCGCCGATTAAATGTGTGTTTTAAGAATATTTGTATACACAGACTCAGGTAGGTTTCCTAAAATTTTTGCCAGACTTAACAGCAAATCCTAGTCAGATTATTTTGTAACTTGACGAAGTTGAAGTACTTACTTATATTGTATATTTCGATACTAGTATTATAAAGAGAAAAGATTTGATTTTTTGTTTGTTTTTAATGGGTAAACTCAAAACTGTTTAAAAAAAGTGATTTGAAAAATTCTTTCACCTATAGAAAGCTACGTTATTAGCGAGTAACATGGGCTGTATTTTATTTTAAAAATAATTAGAGATTGCCACGAATATTACAATAATGCAATTTTTGATGCCTTTGGTATCAAAAATTTGATACCTTCGGTATCAAAAATTTGCATATTTAAAGTCATTATTTGGCGTGTGCTGCAAAAACTATTGATGATACATTATAATGTACTACATGTTTATAACTTTATAGTACTTACCCACCCCACCACCTCTCTCTCTTGCCCCTACAGTAATATACGAAACGTAAGTCTCTCTCTTTCTAACTTATATCTCACTCTCAACTTCCGGTCGCTCATTTCCGTAACGCTCTCGTCACGCATTCACCAGCTTCCTCCCCAAGTCAAGCGTGCGTAAAGAAGTTTTACTTCAAAAATCCTACCAAGGACTCCTTGTGACCACTGGTTTCTTCATTTTTCGATCAGTCATCAATTATCGTGTATGTACAGACACTTTCTTTAAATTCCTCAATTAGTTATTTTTAATTTTTTTACTACCGGTACTCATAAATCATTATTACATTTTTATAGCTGTATGTACATGAAAAGTTCATGGCTAATTCGCCAACGAAGCTTAAAGAGAATAGACATAATAAAATTGTTTTCCGCAATTTGTCAGTTCATAATTTTAGACCAAAATCACACCTATGTGTCCAATAAATAAAATTATATTTACATTATTAGGTACTTACGAGTATGTGTGAAAAGGTTATGTACTTGTACTTACGTACAGACGCCAGCACATCAAGCTACTACAATCTGTCAAAATTCTTTAAAAGATTTTCAACTTTATCGTAAAAGCATAAGGTTCAAGGTTGATTGGGAAGATTTGACAGTTTCGGGTAGCTTGACCTGCTGGCGTCTGTACATATAATGATAGTTTATCCTGTGGTTTACAAGATTGCTGCGATCCGGAGTAAAATCTACGCCGTGATCAATTAGGTACAACAACTAGATTAATAAGTACGATCATCCAAGCTATTTTCGTCAGAACGACTCACTGCACTGCTACAGTACATTTTCTCAAGTTGTAAACGACATTGCACGATTCTGCATGGAAACGTGAAAGTAAGTCGCCCAACTCTCGTTCGTTTACACTGTTGTTCTTTTTATCGCCAAATGCGAATGATCGTGCGAATTTGACGCAAGCAAAAAAGTTGTTAGCATTCAAAATTCGAACTTTTTCAATTTTCTTTCTTTAGTTTTGCGAATGGCCGATAATTGTTTAGTGACCTCATTTGAGATCTATATGTACCGCAGTTTATTTTCTCTTTTAGTTTGGAACAATTATTAATAGTAAAAGTTGAATGATTACATTATCTAAAACTAGGTACAGAAATACTTTAATAAACTATTTCCAATTCCGCGTTTAAGAGCCTATACTATACTATACCTCAAATGGCTTTGCATGATCCTCCGTTATGTCGAAAATACTGCAGCATTCATTTTGAAATAAATATATGGTAAAGTTGAGGATTAGTGTTAGTACTATGTGGCGAAAACAGGATTCCATAAAATTTTCTCGACAGAAAAAAAATCCAAAGTTACCTCCAAACCGAAAAATAAACCTGGTATTCAAAAAAAAACTTCAAATTAGATAATGAAACTGCATATTAACTGAACTAATTATAAAGCAGGTCTTATGTTATTTTTTTTTAATTACTATTATTTTCACGGTAAAAAGAAATTACTAAACTATTGGCGCCTTGGAGTCTTCTCCCTGCCGCCCTGTCTCGCGTGACCGCGAGCAGTAGGGTGCGAGCGAGATAACGAGTAAGGTGGTGCTGAAGTATTATGGACTCTTAAAAGAAACTAACGCAATCAAAGGAATTATTTTCATATCAAGAAAAAATACTGCAATTAGACTCATTATTATTATTTTATTTATTTGTAATTTGGCTTGGAAAATTGCTTATTATTCTAACAATTAAGTTAGTATTATAAGTTCAAACAATTAAGATTCATGCAGTACGAACTAGATAATTCTACAAGTTTATTTTAATAAATGAAATCAACCGGCAAAGATTTGAAGATTTGCCAAAAGTCTGAAAGGGCGCACAACATCAATCAATATAACTTTCGTTAAAAAAAACAAAGGACAACCTAGAGTTTAGTTTGTTTACGTTATAATATTATAATACAAAATACATACTTAGAAATAATATAAATGTTGTACAATACATATCCTGGAATATATGTATAAATAAAAATCAATTGCCATATGTATGAAACATCCGCACTTGACAATAGCACGACCGATTTGGCTGATTTTTTTTATTTTTATTAACTTAGCTTGGTTAGTTTTTGAGTTAGCTTCAATATGTATATTTTCCACTTAGTGTATATTGATGATGTTATATTAAACTTACTGTCACTGTTATTTACCTATCAAGTAGTAGTAAGTATTCGAATTTATGTGGGGTAGGTCCCACAACAAAAAAGTGAACAATATTTTTTTTTACAAAGCTATTTGCTATGTTGAAAGTTCACTAAAATAGCCGTTCTTTTATTATGTCATGAATGTCATAATTTACTGCTTAGCTCCTTTAAGGTATAGCGGGATGATAACACTGATAGACAAAAATGTCCTTAATGAGTTTTTTTTTTTAAACTTGTGTTCATTTTTTTTAAATGAATCTTAATGGGTTATTATGTATTTACAACTAAAAATTTATATTTCTATTAATTTCTGCACAAACAAAACGCACATTACAAAAAAAAATGTATTTAAAATACACACATACAAAGTAGCTAAAGGCCTCGTATTCAAGCAATACAAGTTTGACTATCTATCTGAAAATGGTGCTTTTCGAGTGCAAATGCACGAGTTACTATAAAAAATAAGAAAAAAAAAGAAAGAAAGAAAAATTATTTATTCTGCACAAACAAAACTAAAAAACAACACAAATACTCAAATCGTTATTCGTATGCCTATAAAATTTGAGGATTTCCCTCGATTTCCATGGGATCCCTTCATCAGATTCTGATTTTGTGGCAATGGTACCACCTCGGGAGCATACCCTTCCATACAAAAAAAGAATTTTCAAAATCCGTCCACAATTGACGGAGTAATCGGTGAACATACATAAAAAAAAAAAAAAAAAACATACAGCCGAACATAACCTCCTCCTTTTTGGAAGTCTGTTAAAAAGGCTTCCTATCTCAGCATAATGGTATTCTAATAGGACCCGACAGCGTATGCGTTCTCTCTTATCTTAGTCTCAATTCCTACGAAATATATGGGAAGTTTCTTTCTGACTTTTCTAGTACTCAAACCTCAGTTGGTCAATCAAAAGATAAACAGGATCGCGAAAATTGCTCCTTTTCTTGGTGACTGTAAATTTTATTCAAAATCTGTGAATGCGGATCAAAATGTTTCTAAAGTTAAGAACAGTGTCCTAAGACCATTTTCTTGTAGCGACAACGGTCAAAACAACAACGGACAAAGGTACCTGCCCTTATTGCCCAATCTCAAAAAACCACCCTGTATAATATGGCATGATTGACTGTATGGCGTGATGATAATAATTTAAAAGGTTAAATCTGTAACTACAAGGGCGGCACTGAAAATTTCGGGAATCAAGGAAGTGACACAACATTACTATTTAAAATTGTATTTATTGCTTTTCGAAGTATTCTCCGCGAAATTTGACACATTTTTCCATACGATGGAACCAATCATTGAAGCAACCATTCTATTCGGAAGTTGGGGTCTCCAAAATGGCCGTTTTGTAGGCGTCCACAGCTTCTTCAGGTGATGAAAATCTCTGTCCACGCAATTTATTCTTTATTTTATGGAAAGTATAGAAATCATTAGGGCTTAGGTCGGGGCTGTACGGCGGATGGTCTAATAATTCTATGTTTTCTTGCTCTAAAAACTCTTTTGTTCTGTGCGCGGTGTGAGAACTCGCATTGTCGTGATGGAGGATGATGCGGCGGTTGCAGTTCTCTTTACGGAGTTCAGAAACGACCTGTGGCAAACAAATGCTAGCATACCATTCTGCATTAACCGTTCTTTGCCCCTCAAGAGGAATAGTCGTAACATGGCCGGTTTTGGAGACAAACGTGGCCACCATTTTTTTTGCAACACTCCGTGAACGAACAATTTTTGTTGGCTTTAACTCATTTTCGAACACCCAAACTCGTGACTGGTTTTTTGTTTCGGGTTCGTACGCGTATATCCAGGATTCGTCACCTGATACAATGTTGTATACAGCATTTGAGGATCCTGCGTGGAATCTTTCGAGAGTTCTGACGCACCAAGTAACGCGAGCCGCATTTTGCTCTTCACAGAGCGAATGCGGTATCCATCGGGAAAACAACTTTTTTACACCTAATTGTTCATGCAAGATTATTTGTATTTGACTCATGCCAATGTCTAAAGTTGCCTGAATTTCGCGGTATGTCACATGTCGATCTTCCTCAATCAGCTTACGCACAGCATCAATGTTCTCTTGGGTGACTGCAGTTTTTGGACGACCTTGACGGGGATCATCACTGAGCTTGACACGTCCACGTTGAAATTCAGCAAACCAGCGATAAATTGTGGTTTTGGATGGGGCTTCATCACCAAATGCAGAAATCATCCGGTCAACACACTGTTTTTGTGTTAAACCAGTTTGAAAGTCATAATAAATCATCGCTCTTGAATTTTCTCGAGTCAATTCCATTTTCTCAACGACTAAACAAGTTTGACAAAACCTTGTGACAAGACCGAGAATCTTTTTTTAAATAAATAAATGGTATTCGATTTTTAAAACCAAGGAGTTTTCAATTAAAAAGATTTTAATATGACAGGAACAGTGGAAATATTCCATTCCCGATACTTTTAGTGCAGCCCTCGTATCTGCAATGTTCTAACTCGCAATCTTCTTATCTGCAATATTTAGGCTCGTCTATTTACAATTTGTGGTAAACTATAGAAGTATCAGGGGCGCAGCCTCCATACAACCCGATTCCTTTCGGCTTCCCTTCGGAACAACCAGTCTTCTTACACTTGTGTGTATCAATCACATTACAAATATTTAGTACCAGTTTAAAAAATCAATTACAAAAATGTCTAAATTGTTTGACTAAACAAAGAATTCCGACCGTAGCTGGCGTTAAATTTAGAAAGTAAATGAATGAATAAAATGTTTGAATTAATTAATTTTGATGTTATCTAGAGTTTATGAGAACTGAACAACTTTTTCTTCGGCTTACCTCTAAGAAAAATTATAGCTTCGCTACTGAGAAGTATATGAACAAATTGCAATATTGCTCATCCCCCATAGCAAATAGCATGATAATAAAGCCTACAGACTGACCAGACTTATGGAATATATGTATTTGAACAAAATCTCTCCTGTAGTATTATCGTGACGGTTTTTTTTTTGGCGTGGAAAGTTATCAAATAACTTCTCCCGCTCTGGGCGGAGCGGGAGGGCGTGTCAGACTTTAACTGACTAAAACCCATCCGTGTTCCTTCCGTTGCCTGTGTGCCGGGGGCCACGATATCCCTTTCGGTCAAACTCGCAACCCTGGCAGGATTTTCGTGATGCTGGCTGCTCAATTTTGACTTTGCTACGATTTTATTGTCTGTATAATTATGTTATCCAAAAACGGCGACCCCCAACATTTATACTGCCATCGGTCAAGCTATCAATCATAGAGACACTTCAGTGCCCAATACTAATCGCTTTGTAGAATTAATTACTGTACCACTTGATAAGCATACAAGGGAATTAGGTGCTATCGAACATAATATGTCAAATACATTTTGACATATTGCCTTTAGATTTTATTTATTAGTTATTGGCTTGGTGGCAGTTTTAATGACTTTTATATGTCTCACTGATGTCTGACTGTGTGGCTTATGATTTATTGGTTTGATCTATTTGATTTGTTATCGGGAAAGTTGTGTTTATTATTCATTAACTAGTTCTAAAACACGATCGGGCTGCGTCTGCGTCTCATTGTCTTCAGCATCGACACAATATAGGTCTGCAGGTCTATTTTGTAAAGACCTCACCGTATAAACTTAGGTGAAGTTAGTTTGAAATGGGCTGATATTCCACCTGATGCTAGGGATTTCTTTCTTTCTATAATATTTAAAGTAAAACTTAACTTTGGGTAAATTGCATAATATGTATTGCTTCCAACTGCTTCATTCATTGCACACATGCTAGTGAATTAATAAATGGAATGGACTTCGTCCTCGAGAAGTTTCTCCACAAAATTAGTATATTATCAGAAGTTTATTTTCGACAGGCACTCACATCCAAAACAATATCACCGCGATCATCGGCAGTCATTGCCTCTTCGTAGAAAGTACGTCATCATTATGCCTACCGGGTTTTTCCAGACGGACCACGCCGACGATCATTATAAAGTTTGCGATCCAAATGTTCTTTTTATGTTGTAAGTTGATACTGTTTTCTGTTAAAAAATATTCTGGACACATACACCATTATAAAAAAAATAGGATACATAAACATTAGGAGGCAGTCTTACTTAGGAGGTCAGACAGGCAGTCACTCCATGTAAAATATTGGTATTCAGCTGTATCCGGTTAGACTGGAAACCCACTTCCAAATTGTTAGGAAAAGATTGCCATTAGTGGGTATTCACTCACTGATAAGTTAACTGTTGTAATATTTTTTAATTAATTTGTATAAATACCATAGCATATTCCAGAGCTACCGAATAGTGAGAAAAGTATTAACAATATCGACTCCCACATGGAACTTTTATCGATAAATACGTAGAGCCGTCTTGGGCTGAGCAAGTTTATTCTTTGACCGTTTTTTTAGGGTTCCGTACCCAAAGGGTAAAACGGGAACCCTATTACTAAGGCTCCGCCGTCCGTCGGCTGTCCGCCCGTCTGTCACCAGGCGATATCTCATGAACCGTGATAGTTAGACAGTTGAAACTTTCACAGATGATGTATTTCTGTTGCCGTTATAACAACAAATGCAAAAAAACAGAATAAAATAAATATTTAAGGCGGCTCCCATACAAAAAACGTGATTTTTTACTCGTTTTTGCTGGATATTGATAACGGCAACAGGTAGACGCTTGAAATATTCACAGAATATTTAGTTATATATTCACTTTAAAAATAAATAATTAAATTAAAACAAATATTTAAGGGAGCCACCCTTAAATATTTGTTTTAATTTAATTATTTACATCCCCATACAACAAACGTGATTTTTTTGGCATTTTTATAGATACGGTACCCTTCGTGCGCGCGTCCGACTCGCACTTGGCCGGTTTTTTTTATTTTTATTTTTACTCACTAGGCTACACCATGCATTGAAAATGGTCATCATTTAACGGCTGCATAATACATTACACTTACTCACGCTTACTTACGTCACCGAAATTAACGGGCGTGCCATTTTCTTAAAGCTGCATTGACGCTGAACACAAATGTGTTGTCTCATTAAAGTCCCTCGTTATGCAGAGGCATGTGTCACCTAGCTATTACCATAACAACTCCTCTTTTCCATACATAACAATAAGTATACGATATTAAATTAAAGACTGTAATTGTCTACCCATTTTGCATGAAAAAGTTCTGTGAATTTGACGCCAGACGATGCTTGATTTCCATATTGACTTTCATATTGTAAATACTAAATACTTTTTTACATCAATATATCACAAAATGATGCTATATGAATAGTCTTATCTAGAACAAAAACAATATGAAATCCATTGTTACGTTTTTACATATTTTACAAGGTCGAGGCAGACTGGGAATACAATAGCAAGCCACATTGATACAGTAACGATATCGACTATAAAAAAAAAAACTGAGATGTTTATTGTAGTCGGATTTGTGAATAAAGGTGCCGCATACAGGCGCCGACGCGATGGTGCTACGCGATTCTGGTAGAACAATTTCCATGAAGTTTATAGAAATAGTTCTACTTCAGTTGTGTCGCGCCTGCCTGCGGGAGCCTTTAATGTTACGGTCTGTGGCCCTAGGTTGTCAATCGGATCGGCAGAAAAATAACAGCTTGCGTAGGTATCTAATTTTGCAGGGATATACGTAATGAAACTGAAATATATTGTCAGTGCCAAGGTTAAACATTGACCGATAGATTACTATTTCAGTTTTTGTAGATAAGGAAATTTTTTGTTTGTAATTTTTAATTAAGTAATAAACTTAAACCATACAAATGGGGAGGTAGAAAAGTTAACAGCCAGACGCTATCTGGCTGTTAACTTTTCACGCCTAAACGACTGAACCGATCTTTATGAAATTTTACAGATAGGAACGCTAGGGCTTGGAAAAGAACATTAGGCCACTTTTCATGTAAATTTGTAATAAAAAAATTAAAACAGCTAGTCTCATATAAATGACAGAACTATTTATATGGGAAAGAAGACAAGTGTCCACTTGCTTTTAAGAACGGCTATTGTACACAACTCATAAATTAATCTAGAGTAGACGGCTGCAAGCAAACAAAAATAGAAACTGACTTCGGTGGCCATAGTTTATTCATGGACGTTTCCCCTGAAAGCGATCGATGCCTTCGGAATGAACTTTTCTCAGCTGCAATCAAAAATAAACAGTCTACTAACGAACTTATCGAATCGAACCAGTTGGGTGCAGTAGCGTGTTTCATTTAAAATTATAATTAGTTTACTGAGACGGTTTCGGTTTTGCATTAACTAAATTAGGGTTATTATTATATTTTGAAGTTCAATCACATTATCAACCTCTTATTGATAAGTTTGATAACACACAGGAAAAAACATGTATTTGAACATTATGTACATATCGTCGATGTATCGATCGTATTGCTGTTTTTGCTTTTGCGTAAAAAGTAAAATACCTACTCACTATTTGAACAAAAGGTTAAAAGTTAAATAGCTGCATATTTAAAAATAGGAAACGAATAATAAACACCTTGTACACAATGATAATCAAATTGAGAAAATAATAATAGTAACATAAATAATTCACCAATTTATTCAACCTTTCAGTGTATAATAAATCTAACGTCATTTATTCAAATTAGGCTGAGAATCAGCACTTTTCGAACGTCAAAATTACATGAGACAGTCCCCCAAAAACGCTCACCCTTCACCACTTCCTAGTGCTTTAGCTGGGAAGAAGAAGTTGCGCAACAAACTTCCCAGCAGAAAAATAGGTTCTATAGCCATGTCTTTTTTTTTTTTTTTTTTTTTTTTTTTTTTTGGGTGGGAAATTATCAAATAACTTCTCCCGCTCTGGGTGGAGCGGGAGGGAGTGTCAGACTTTTACTGACTAAAACCCACCGTGTTCCTTCAGATGCCTGTGTGCCAGGGCCACGATATCCCTTTCGGACAGGCTCGTAACCCTGGCAGGCATTGGCCCTTTCGGACCCCGTCAATTGGTGCTGACGTCTCTTTGAGGCGCGCGTGGAACACAACGCGCCGTCGACCCGGGCTTGGTCCTTATCGGACGGTGAGCTACCCATCGCTCACCGTCCGCAAGCCCGCGCCTACGGTGGCCGGGAATCGGCCTGCGATTCCCGACGCCCGGGGCGTCTCCTGCGGCGACTAAGGGCGCGAGGGCGTTGACTTTGCCTTACCCTCACGCGTTCCGCCTCCTCCTTCGCAAGCATCACTGATTCGCAGAAGGAGGTGACGGCCTCCCATGCACTCTCGCTCCGAACCATGGCCTGAACCAGGGCCGGACGCGAGAGATCGCCGCCGCCGATCGCTGCCGTGAGGACACGGCGGTGCTCCGCCCAAGCAGGGCAGACCTCCACCGTATGCTCCACCGTGTCCTCCGGGCGATCCACACAGTGGTGACACCCGGGCGTTTCCTCCCGCTTAATCCTAAACAGGAACCTCCCGAAACATCCATGTCCGGTGAGGACCTGCGTCAGGCGGAAGGTGAGGACGCCGTGGCGCCTCTCTAGCCACTCCTCAAAGAGGGGACTTATCGCCACAATTGTGGCGTGCCCATCTATAGCCATGTCTACTGACTGTCCTGTGAAATTAAATTAGCTTCGTTCATTGTTGGGCCGACAAAGCCACCGTTATTATATTTGCAGTGTTTTCGAGGCTCCTTTGTAGTTTGCTGGCAACAAAGGCGCAATGACTGAATTCTCACAATTATGTCCTGCCTGATACAGTGGACGGTATCCTTTATGACTACTTTTAAATGTAGATGTACCTCGTGAATTGGCTTGTTTGTAAATTGTAGTTTTTTCCAAATTTAAAAACTAATCAAAGAAATGAAAATGTATTATTTTGGATCATGCTGGTCACTCTGAGCTCATGAATATTGCAAATTCTGTCAATGTTAACGGCAATTAGTAAATAATACTGTCGTACCACTTATCAATTTGTGTACGTATTTGTACTTTATTGCATAGGTACTTATGTAATAAATAAATTAATACATTTTTCATAAAAACACATTTTCGGTTCACAAAAACAATTTTCCAAGTAAAAATGGAACATTCCAGAAATAAGTGAATCGTTGGTGTCTGTAATCATGAAAAAAATCATTGTATCACAAATACCAGAGATGTAAATAACCAGGGATTGTTAACATTAAAAAAAATATTTTTCGTTTGTCTTAAAGGCCAGACTAGCGCGACATCGCGGGCGCGGCCTGGGTCGTGCTGCCAGTCGCGCCCGCGATATCGCGCCAGTCTGTAAGAGCCTTTATAGTCAAAACATTAAAAGTAGGTAGTTCCTGTATTTTACAATTGCTTGAATTACTAAATTATTCAGTTACCAATAAATCATAAACCGCGATTTTGTGAACTCTTTTAATGTCCGGGTTTATGATATAATATTTATTAGCAGGCGTAATCTAATACACACATAATGACAGCACGTATTTCTGCGATTATCAGTATGACGTGAACTGATCCTTATGTTATTTATGAATATTTATATCATTTGTATATCGATGGTATAAGTATATCGTATATAGTCTTATGCAAATTAGATTGTTTATCTAAAATAAATCAAAAGCCTGCGCTTTGAGGTGCCGCTTGCTAGGTGACATTTTTAACACATAATTAAAAGTTCTAAATTTTTTGCTTATCTGAGCTCTTGATCAATTTATTATAAACATCCAGTACAGAATTTAAGCTTACAGTAGTCTTATCTGTTCCTAAAAAGTGAATATACTTAACCACTCAAGCTGGCTGACCACGGTGCGTGATATTGGGCTGGTCCGCGTCCGTCCGCAATATCACGCACCGTGGGAAGCCGCCTTTAAAATGACGATGGAATAATAGTACCTACCTACGACAATAGATCAAAGTATCAGTATTAAATAATTATATCTTTACAGTTTGCACTCTACGTTGTAGGTACTGCAAATTGGTCATAATTAGCTAGCAATTAATATTGTGGCATAATCTGCAACTTCATGTTTGACTTGACCTTTCTTAAGTGCCTGTAAGATAAGAACTCATTTGAACTTGATTAAAGTTCAGGGTCGCTTTCCCATGTCATAAAGTTGGCCATCATCATCCGAACCCTTACAATCCAGAGACTTGGTACGCTAAATAGATCTCTACAAATAACCGTTTTAGGATGCATTAAAAGAGCCTCAGAGAATGCTAAAACTTAAATACCAAGCCTGATGAGGAAGAACATCGTAAGCGACATAAATTAAAATTTACAGAAGAGGTATTTTATTGATTATTGTATTTGTGTGAAATTTTAGTGAATTATTGTATTTGTGTGAAATTTTAGTGAATTATTGTATTTGTGTGTCGAGACTGCAGCCCCAGGCCCTGCAGTCGCGACATAAATAGCGATCGCTTTACGACCGAATTCGATCGCAAAGTCCAAATGGAGTCCCTAGACGGTCAAAAATGCTTGACAAAATTGTTATTTTTTTCGTGTATGTCAAGCAATTTTGACTGTCTAGAGGTCCCGTTAGGACTTAGCGGTCGAGAACTCGAGAGTTGAGGCTGCAGGCATTTCATAACGATCGGTTCAGTAGTTTAGGCAGGTAACAGACAGAGTTACTTTTGTGTTTATAATATTAAGGGAGATGCGCTATGGTAGCCCGCAAAATTCAAATTTTCTTGCTTTTTCTAATAATAATAATTCTGTAAAGCCATATTTGTTAACTCCGTGAATCATATTCAGATCAACATACAACCTGTTACTGACCTGCAAATTGCAAAAAAACGTAAGAAAATTTGAATTTCGCGGGCTACCTTAGCGCATCCCCCTTAAGTATGTATTTCGTGCTACTTTCTTGCTCTCTTTCTTTCTGCCTTCCCAGTTTGAATCTTATTACTTACTACCTTTTCTTATTATTTTCTTCTCTTGTCCACAGATTCGAGTTAAGGCGGACGTTAATGATATGGAATTGTTCACTAGCAGCGTTCAGTATCATGGGGGCCTGTCGGACGCTCCCGGAGTTCATTCATGTGTTACGTAACTACGGGATTTATCACTCTATTTGTGTACCAAGGTAAGTTTTACCATAGTTTACATGATTGATTATAATTATCGGCTTTTTGACACTACAATGTCCATGATCGCCTTGAAGATAGGACATTACTGATTCACATTATGAATGTACGTAACGAATGTGCTGTCATAGGAAAGTGACAAATATGTTTTTTTTTTGTCGAATAAGGTAATAAGTAATAATTTATTCATCCAAAACATTGTTAACAGATATTTTTCCACCACCAGTTAACTGTACAATACAATTCAGTACTTAACTTTAGTGGAAAAGATTATCTGTATCCTGTAGGTACTAGTTGAAAAACTGTAGGTTACACATGAGACAGAGCCTTCTGTTTAAAGCAGGATTGATAAAAATCATGATCTTTTTGTAAATTTTTCTTTTATATAATTAAAAGACCATTTAAAATCTCGAAGCACATAAAATTCTAAGTAATCCGTGAACTTTTATGAAAAAAAATAAATTGATTTAAATCGTGATTTTTATTTAAAAAAATCACTTTATTTAAATCAATCAACCCTGGTTTAAACAAGACAGCGTATTGAGGACAATACATGTAATCCATATGTAATCCGATGTTTATACAGATAATACCGAATTCTTGAGTAATCTTCTCTCTACATTTTGATTCAAGGTGTAGGTTTTCGAAGACGCTTAGATTGGTGATGACGTTATGATTGACAACTAGACATCAGTCATGTTATTTAGTTCTATTTGTTTCTCGCTTTTAGCGATAAGACCCCCCATTGTGTCACCCATTTATACATTTATATCTGTCATTTTTATGGTGTAAATATTAAAGAGTATTCTTTTCTGTTCTCGCTATATTTCATATTCTGTCTAACCTTCATTGGCTATATTCACGCGAATTTCTCCGACTACGTATTTTTATTAATATAACAATCAACTCGTCTACAAGTACAAACTTTAAGCGTTTCAGTGCTTGAAACTTCTGGGAATAAAGTGGCTAACAACAACATTCCGTAAAAGTAGTTTCATTTCAAAGTTAAATTATCACAGTCATGGACGTGATTATTATCTGAATACAGAGAGATAGTAACGATATGTATGATAATGTCGAATATACGTAATAATTTATTATATAGGACATAAGTTTTTCCTATCTAATCAAATTTATAACCCGGAAATAGTCGATCATTGTAGTTGCTGCCCCAACAAAACGAATTCGCCAGAAACACTTTAAAAAAAAGTGGTGGCCCAGTAAGAGCAGTGGTGGCCCAGTGCTAACGGCCATACAGGCATGTTCGAATATCTCGTCAAAATGTAGGCAACAGCAGATTTTTTTTTCACGATTTCAGGTTTGGTCCCATAGTAAAAGTTGTTCATAATGATGAGTACAATGACCCCTTAAGAGGGTGTGCGTTACTTCTGGGACATGTTGTATACTACTGCTATGATTTTTTTTTCATAATTATCCAAATACAACTATTTAGCTGGCAGGAGGACACTTAACTCTAACAAAAAATAGCTCTTTAAAGCTTAATATTACCCAAACGGATCCCTAAATCGAAAAATGGTTTTCCACAGATCCGCAATAATTTTGAACGGCCTATCCAATGATAGCGCACACCATAGGAAAGACGACTTTTTTTTAAAATAATATGTATACCCATGCCAAATTACAGCTTTCTAGAACTAATAGTCTCTGATCTAAGTACACAGACAGACAGATGGAAATGGCGAAACTATAAGGGTTCCTTGTTAACTACGGAACCCTAAAAAGGTCATAAGGACGCAGCACCGATTGTCGGCTAGTAAAATAGGCAAGTTATAAACTTTTTTACGTCATCCAAACAACATTACGGATAAGGTGACTTGTCTAGACGGCCTGTCTGACTAGCCGACTATTTGGGTGGAACTGGTGCTAATAACCATAACGATCGTCTGAAAATGTGGTGTTCTGTATTATTCTGCCCACGAACAAAAATGTCTGGTAGAGGTTTGCGTTTTATGATTGTGGTTCTAACCTTGTTTCTTTTCGTCATCTCGTCTTGTTCATTTATATTCCTTTTTTTGAAGACGGGCATAATAGTAATATTACCTACTGGACCTCAGGCTGAACACCACTGGCGTAGAGCAATTATAATATTTAAAATTTTTTGTTGAATCTTAATTTTTCACTTAAAAATGTATACTTAATATTAATAACTTCGTAATATTCTAAAGTACATTATGCTTATTTTGTTAAGAAAAAAAGCGTGAAACACATAAAATAATATTTTTCTGAACAATACTTCAGTTTAATACCTAATATTGAAGTATGCAATACGATAACAAAAACATTAAACAGTTACAATATGAGGTAGACTAGTAACAGCCAATCTTGCAGGTTGCATAATAATGTGGCAAACTAGAGATTTTGATCTAGCATAAAAGACAGAACTAGACGAAAAAGATATTACACGGTATCCTTTGTAACAGAGTTTACAGGGTGTTAGGGCTGTTTTAGTAATATTTTCCTGTATTTCTTAGCACTTTCTGATCGGGTCCCACTGCACGACGATGTCGCGGCAGGCCAAGGAGCAGTTGGCGGCACGAACTTGACTTCTACCAAAAGGGAGAGGGAGGCATGTGCCCTACAGTGTGGGACAATACAGGCTAGTTAGATTAGATTTCTTAGCCAATTATAAAAAAAATACAACAATCAGGAAAGAAAATCGGAGTGCCGAAATCAGCCCTCGAAAGTATTTTTGGTTTGTTGTGACCGGTGATAGTTTCGTAACAATTTAGCTATTAGTGAAGTTACTCTGAAATGTACCTAAACGGCTTACCTAACTTTTTACATAACCCAAAAAATAAGCTATGTTAATAATACCCGTGACGAATTTTAGATTCTCTTTTTTTAATTACGGACATAACTGTGAATATATTTTACGCTCGCGGGCTTATGACGGTGGTCGTTAAAAAATATGACAGGGACTTACGTGCCTTCTTCTGGTTTTAGGTCGATCCACGTTTATTTACGTCAGTTTCCCAAAAAAATATAACCATTTTCCAAACGTGTTAGGTTAACTTGTTTGGAAAAATGATTAGATATTTTTACAGAAGAGCAATTGTGTCTGGTACAACCACGCTGGGATCGGTGCATTCCATTAATTCAAGATAGAAATCAATGGTTCCTAGTTGTTTTTGTAATTTATAAATGCGTAGGAACTTAGTTTATGTAATGCTTAGTAAAATATCGGCGTTGAATAAGTTTGTAATGTCCCAGGTTTGGTAGCAATAGGGTATTATTAGGTTAGAGATAGGGAATATTGGTATTTTGGTGCTATTGGTTACAAATTACAAAGGAAAGTTACAAAGGATTTATATGAAACTTCTGCCTGAGTTGCGAATTTGTCCGAAAGGGATATCGTGGCATGCAGGCAACGGAAGGAACACGGGTGGGTTTTAGTCAGTAAAAGTCTGACACGCCCTTCCCACTCCGCCCAGAGCGGGAGAAATTATACGATAATTTCCCAACCAAAAAAAAAAAAGGCTACGACGGCCTACGCGGCTACGAATGTGCTACGGATTTTAATACGGAGTAGTCTACACATGGTGGTGCTACGTTACATTTTTACTCGAAATCAATAGTGATTGACCGTGATCATTCGCTTACGTCATTATATTGTATTTTCCATAAATACATAATTCCGATAGTAACAAAGTGCTTATCAAAGATTGAATAGTTCATAGAAAAATATCGACGTTCCTATGTCATTGTTGACATAACTTTTACAAGCGTACCTACGTAGACTGTTATCGTCGCGCTCGACAATCGTTATCGCTATGCTACGTCGGCGAAAACCGTCACGTTCGGAAAGCAGTACGTTTTAGTGGAAGAGGAGACTCTGCCACTAAAACGTACTGCATTCCACGTTTGTATTCTAATCGAGTTCCTTACGTATGTCTAATAATGTTATTCTGGCGATGTCCGAAGCGAAAGTTCACGCGGTGGTTTCGTCAATAGTTGTATGCAATTGTGTCAATGATTATGGGTGGCAAGAATGTTTTCATTAAAATATAGTTATGTATGAAAGAAAGGGGGAAAAAAACCGTTCTTTACAAGACACCTGACAATAATAATAACACGTCTATTTAACGTGTTCGCCCGTGAAATCTAGCCAGTCTGCACGAGCCTTTATACTATTTAATTAATATTTTTGACCCATAACAGCGTAACATAAATAAACAACTGGTAAAGCAAAACACAGATTACACAGTTACACAGTAACAGATTTATGTGACAGTGTTATTAATGTGACCTTGACCTTCAGATTAGATAACTAGAAGAGTCATTTAAGGGCCACTAGGGTTGATTTAAATAATCCTTTCGTTTGTAGGTTTAGAGTAAAAAATAATTCCTTAAGTTTTCTTTAATCTATTCATTAATATATTGCTAGAAAGATTTATCAAAATTATTGGCTTTGCAACCTATTTTTAGTTTGTTTTCTATTTCCCTTACTTGTACCCTAAATAAGTAGGTTTTGGAGGTCAGATAGGCAGTCGCTCCATGTTAAATCAGCAGCTGCATCCGGTTAGACTGGAAGGCGACCCAAAATAGTTGGGAAAAGGCTAGGCAGATTGATTGATTGATATAATATATAATACTGTAGCTGTTAGCTGTAGTGCAGCTTATCAATAGCATGTTTATCCATCTGGAACTAACACGTTTGTTTGCTGATACGATTTGTAAAATAAACATATTCCCTACCTAGGAACCTACCTACCTATTTAAAGAAGAATGCAGGTAGAATGTTGTCATTTGGTTTAAATATGTAGGTTTTTATTATTTTAGTAATATTTTATATAGATTCTTTTTTAATTTGTGAATGTGAGAACGTTGTAGGCTTAATAGACTGTAGCTATGTTTTGCTATTTATTTTGTTAAGTACTTGGTACTTGTTGACGGGCCTACACTGTCCTCCCATACCTATTAACACTAACTTATAACATTGTTAAAGCCCACTTTTTTTAAAAGAGTAACCGTGGAGTTTCTTGCCGGCTCTTCTCCATAGGAAACGACCAATTGGAACCGTGCACCTAGCTTCTGACGTTTCATAAGTGCCCATGCATGTAGGTTTATGTGAAATAAAAAATGTTTTTTTTTTTTTTTGTTTTTAGTACTCTTTTCTTTATTTTCATGAGTAATTGAACGCTGGCAAAGATTCATGCCACTTTTTTGGCAAGCCACAAAGCTCTTAAAGGGCACAGTGAATTGTTTTTTTTTCATTCCAATCAAATATTAGGATATTCACTCATCTTTCTTAGCCATCGCTCAATATCGTGGGGTCAATAAATTATCAGGGTCAAAATCAGGGATATTAGTGATTGGAACATTCTTACTTGAGCCTTGATGTAGGTATGTCAGTAGTTTCTATATTTTCAAATGACTAGGTACAGTAGGCCTCATGTCAGTAGTAACAGAACCAGTTAGGGTTAGTAGGGGGTGGTCAACTTTTTTATATCAAATACCTATAGTATTTTCAAAGCCATTGCCTGCAAAATAATGTAGACAGCTCAAAATAAAATTATAATACTTCGGTGTTTCAAAAATATTTTATTTTATTAAATGCTTCTTTTTGCTTCTTCGAGTCTTTATAAATGATTACTTATTTTTTTATAAATGTCTCATAAGTTTCTTATCTAAGCACTATTACACTCTAAATTAGGGTTACAAAATTTCATTCAGCTTTTATGAGGATCATACTGGCCCTATTGAGGTAATCTTGCCGTTTTGTATTGATATGAAAGTATTGTAATTTCGCCGACAATATATATATATAGTATTCAGGCCTCTAACATAGCAGGATAATAGTAGGGTTGGCAACCTTAGAACCAGTATAAGCTGGCCTCTTATCCTATTGAAACTGTACTACGGCTTGCTCAAGGTCAAAGTGTTACCATCGACGTGCTGTCAACAGCACCAAACAAATACATTAAACGCTCCCGCAGACAGGCGCGACGCGACAACGCGATGCGACTGCAGTAGAACAATTTCCCTTCTACCAGAATCGCGTCGCGCCTGTCTGCGGGAGCCATAATGCACTGCTAATCTTTATAACTTTGAATGATGTAAGACGCAAAAACAGAAACATTAATGTTAGCGATAACACGAAACGATGCAAGTGCATTTGCACTAAAACAAAAATATTTTTAATTTCAACACTAATTAATAATGACACTGATGACACTGTAAACAAATCTTTAATAATAACTTGACACTTAAAACTACCTCCAGTCATGTGTTCCTCCTTTGTGGAAAATCTCCGTTTTTTCATAGAATTCTACAACAATCATAATTACTTTTCCGAAATATCAACAGCTACAAGGAATACAATAATCGTAGTTAATTGCAATTAAGCGAAATAATAGTGCATTTAAAGGATCGTACAGACTCGTGCGATATCGCGGGCGCGACGTGACGGTTCCGCGATATCGCACTAGTCTGTACGAGCCCGAGCCTTAATACGTAGTGAATAGTATTAAGACCATTAATATGATTACCAGCATAGCTACTGCTATGCTGCTAACCGTATACAATCCAAGGATTTTCATAATTCCCACAAACGCTCGGACGATTTAACTCGATTACTCACCTCCAATAGAAGCATATATAAATATCAATTTCCTTGTGCATCTTGCACATCAGTCAAATTGACGTTAACATTTCAAGAATTAACAATGTCTGTGAAAATGTTCTCCGCTTCTGTTATGTTGTGTCATATACATACATATATTATGTTTCTCAACGGACATGACAAACTCAAAGGTGTCTTCCGCCGGCTCAAGGGTACTTGAGTGCGCTTTGCAGAAAGCGAACACGGATTCAGATTCTTTTGTTATATCAAGTCTTTTCTTAAGCTGCTCCGGGTCTGTTGCCAGATTCTGTTATCCAACAATTTTCATTTCGCCCGCTATTGCATCCTCAGCGTTCATGTTTTTGGCATTCATCCAAATGTTCAGGCCTTCAATGAGATCTTATTTCCGATACAGTCAAAGGCAACTGCTGATATACCTAGGTCGACCTTGACGACATAAGGCGAAGAAAACCCAATGAAATTTACCAAAAAGGTTCAAAAGCTGATGACACTAACAAACTCTCCAGACTGTCTGTCGTCTAAGCTATCTTCATGCCAAGATATTGGCAGTCGATAAACCGGACAGAGATTAAACAAGTTTGTGTTGGTGTATCAATATAATTTACGGGACTTCTTGGCGGGAAAGTGAAGCGTCATGTTAGCAGTTTTGTTTTATTTTCTAAAATTTGTGTTTAGCCGAATATTAATGTGTAATAGTGGTGGATTATTAACCATTAAGTGTTCGTGAACCTGCATTAATGTAGGCAAATGAAACAAAACAGTGCAACATCACTTTAAGTTCTCTCAAGAAGTCCGCGCGAGGTTTCAGTAAAGTGCCGCGTCTTTACTTAAACTCAAGGGGAGCGGGGCGGGATATCATCAATCATCTTTATCATGCATTGAGTGGAGTTCATTTCATAATTATTTATATAACTTTGTACATGTTAACTAATTTTACATGACACTGGCTAAATGCACAAACCGTGCGAAGCCAAAAAGAAGAAAAAAAAAAAAAAAAAAAAAAAAAAAAAAATATAATTTACATACACAATGCCTGTTTCATTGATATTGATAATGTTACTACTTACATAATGAGCTCTCTTCGTAGGAGCGTCTCGGTCGATTGGTGAATATAAAGGTGTATTTAATTCTTATCTTCTACTAACATGTACTGTTATTTTTATTTACTATACTTCATTATTTCGTCCGTGCAAATTTTTAACACCTTTGTAAAATTCAAACCTATTCTAATGCTCTGGTGATACTCGTATAGTCCATTGAGATTAAAGCATCTCTAGTATTATGGCTATATGACTCGACGGATCCTATGATCCCATTGATGTTCTTAACGGCACCCATATACGAGTCCAAATCGACACAACCATCTGAACAAATATTGGCTCCACAGATGTTGACCTTACAAATATGTGGGACGATAAGGGATTTGGACCTACTGCGGGCCGAGCACGGGCGTGCCAAGACGTTTGTGGCAAGACATGATAAATTATGTCATGTCAAATTGTACTAGCATTTTATGACAAAACAGTTTTATCGCTCAAACTGTGATAAAATGTGTGACTCAAGTCATGCCACAGTAGGCCGTGCTCATCCCGCTGAGGGCGACCGTGGTCATTTGACGCGTAACCGGTATCATTGCTATATTACGTAAACATGATCTGCTTTCCACAGTAAACTTGCTACTTTATTTCGCTAGTGAGAAGTAGCAACTGTAGCAAGCTTTTCTTATTTATCTTTAGTTTTGTTTGCTACAGAATGTTTCGAATTGTGTTTTGGAGTAGTTGGGTTCTGATTCTGACTAACTTTATAATGAATAGGTACGTTCAATGGCGAAGTTAGGCCAACCTGATCACTGATCATTCTTAAATTCGACGACATTGTTAAATGAAAATATTTGTCGGTAAATACTAGCATCGAATGATCCATGAATCATTACTATATTTTTTATTCCACGTAAATTTGCTGCCACAAAACTTATTACAGCAATTGCAATATAAATAACATCAACCTGTAATAACATAGATTGATTCCTATCTAAATTGCACTGTAATTGCTTCGACAAAGTGGACTTATTATTTGAAACCGATCTTACTGTGTTTCTATCAATAGCAATTTACGTATTTTTAGGGCCTAATCACACGTTGACGGGCGCTAATTTGTATGAAAATGAATAGTTTATTCACACGGACCACATTATTTTGACCGGCTTATTCACAGGAGCACCAAATCTATTCTTCTCGGAACAAATTCTCTTCTTAAATTGATTCCCAAGAGCTCCATAATTTTATTAGTTAAATAATAAAATACTAAAATTGTTCCGAGCGGCTCCAAACACAAATTGCTAACATCAATGTTACAATTTCGTGGTAAATAGTTTCAGTACATAGGTAGTCACAAATCAATCTTATGCTAATATATTACAATTGTAAAATTGAAAACAATAATCTCACAATGCACTTTCTGTTAACACATACGGACTTTATGTCACACAAGAAGTTAAAGAATAAAAATTACAGTCTTCTCATTTAAATTGAACGTAATCTATTTTAAAATAAAAACATAATACAATTTAAAATCACAGTTACTGATACAGATGTTCTATGTCACGAAGTCCGTTTGGCTATGAATGTTGTCAAGCGTGCACATGCACATTGTTTTTGTGTGCGTAACCTCGAGAGCGCTCAGTGTCGATCGGGACACGGTCCGGATCAGTAGTGGTTTTTAGTTCGCGCCAAATTGTTTCACGGAGTAAGGTCAGCATGGCAACAAAACGAAGAAGAGTTGTCCATAGTGAGGTAATATTTATTTATACGTTTTCAATTAAAATGTTATACAAAGATACTTAATATAGCAATAGAAGTATTTATAAAATGAATGTTTTTTTGTGTTATAAAATGTTTATATTATTTAATTATTTTGATTACATTTTGTTTTAGGGTCGAAACATGATAGCTAGTGTTTATCATTTTCTGCGAGAAGAATATGAATTTACAAAATCATTAATGGAACTCAACTGTGATTTGTCTCATTTACGAGACATTACACGCCGTACAGCTGAAGCTACGGGTGTGAGCCAAAAAACAGTTCAAAGAATATTAAAAGAAGAGAAGGAATTCCCATCCACTTCATCAAAATTCACTTCACCTATGAAGAAAAGGAGAAAGCGAGATAATAAAGTGGATATAGATAATTTTACAGCCGATGTGGTTCGCAGTACTGTACAAGATTTCCATATTGTCCATAAAGAAATTCCAACATTAGCTAAGTTAAGAACATCATTGAATGAAAAAATCGGATTCGAAGGTTGTTTAGAAACTGTTCGCAAGTTACTGTTGAAATTACTTTTTTTTACTTTTAAATTGAAAATACTGAATAGTCCTACTTGTTTCGTTTCCATTCTGTAACACCAATGCTTAATTAAATGCCTACATATTCTTAATATTTTTGTATTTATTGCAACCTAATCTAATTTATTTACAAAATGTATATACTTTTAAAACCAAAATTTTATTTAGATTATTAAGTCTCGACTTGAATATATATCAGATTTTTTTGCTAACGTTACCTACTTTTACACACACAAGCGCGCTTGTCGGGATACGTCACTACTACAATCAAAGCCGAACGGACTTCGTGAAATAGAATATCTGTATCACAAATTAACCACATAATGCCCAAATGAACCCATATTAAAGTTTTAAAGTTTAAAGGCTCCTTTAAATGTTAAAAATGAACAAATTCTTATCTATATATTTTTTTTGTTAATTTTTCTTAAAATTTTTTGGAGCTCATGGGAATGATTTTATTTACTTATTAATATTATATTGCTGTTTTAATTTGGAGCCGCCGGGAATAAAATTTTGGAGCACTAGCCACAACGTAAACATCGCAACTACTAGCGACAACGCAACAAGAACGCAACTGCAAGAAGTTGCAGCGACACTATTCACATGTAACCGCTGCTGCTAGCCTACTTTTTGTCGCTGCGATGTGGTGTGGCTGTGGTACGTGTGAACGGGCCCTTATTTGCAACACTAGGGCCCGGCGCCCATTGGCGGCACTTCATCGCAAGGTATTTTTCAGCGACGAATAAAAATATAATTTAATAGTATGGAAATAAAGTTGAAATTTCAATGTTAACGGTCGTAAGTACAAAAAAATCATGCGGGACAGGCTTTGGGACTGCCGATAGAAGTGAAAACTAGCGTTCGGTGACGATGACGCGAGCTTCATGATTTATGTTCAGCCAAAAAGTTCTCAACGCGCCTAAAGAAGTTTTCACTTCAAAAACACATTCTATTAACATTGAAATTTCAACTTCATTTCCATACTATTAAGTTATATTTTTTTTCATCGCCTAAAAATACCTTGCCATGTCGTACCGCCAATGGGCGCCGGACCTAACATGCGTAATGTCTCACCTGATTGTTACTTTCACTTGACGTTGAAAATGCGTTCCTAAATCATTGACTTTATTGTCCATTATGGTTTGTATGCGAACTGTTTGCGAAATTAACTCTCGAACAAATTCTAATTGATTGGAATCCTGTACAATTGAACGATTAGAAACCCTATGTGATCTTTCAATTAAATTTTATTAGATCCATGAACATTTCTCTTTATTGTTGAACAGAAAATTGTTGATTTAGCAGATGTCTATAAAAACTCTTGATCTTGCAATATATTTTAATTGTAACATAAATTAAGAAAAGATTTGAATTTCGTAAAAAATATTTTCGGCTTGGATGGAAACCCATTAAAATAAAAATACTAAGAGAACTATTTATTATGTTTTAAAAACACGTAACATAACACCTGTGATCCCCGAAGGGTTGGGAAGTGCATCTACAGTTAACACCCACACACATACAGCGCTACTGCTGAGCAATTCCTGGGTTCGATTCCCAGGTCGGGCAAAGTATTATTGGGATTTTCTATTAGGAATTTCTCAGTAGCAGCCCAGAGTCTGGATTTGTGCCCGGTTGATGGCAATAGGCTCGTCCCCTATTACATGACTGGCGAAATGTGGGTATATTTAAAAAAACCTGTACGAAATAACTTGTTACTTATTTAAAACCACAGGTCCAAACCAGATTATATTAGATTTTGTTTATGTTGACGTCATATACCTGGAAATAGAGAAACGTTCATCATCTGCTAATGGAACTTTACGTAAGTTAGCGTTTTGCTAAGCACTTCGGCTCACAACTTTCCTTGAACATTTGACGCAAACATGGCACAAATCTCAGTCATCACGTCGCAGCACGGATTTGAATTAAATAAGTTGATACTCGTACTACGAGATAAACAAAGTTTAAAAAATTCTTCACTCGTCAGTCGACTTTCAGAGTTGCCGTATTATTTATGGACTAAGTACAGTAAGCCGCACGTCAGAGGTAACAAAACCAGCATGAAAGCTGGCCTTGTAGTCCAAGGACTTCTCTGTATAAAAATAACTGTTATCATATGTGTGGATTTATCTACAGCAAAATACCAAAGAATTTTAAAGAGTTACCTGATCATTTCGATCATATTTCGTTCGTATTAAGATTGCTTAAGTGTTCCAACATCCGGACAAATCTATTGAGGTTGCTGTGATGTTTCTGTTTATATTTCGTTTTGTTCCTTAATTATTAAACATGTTTTTTTTATTAAAGTTATAATTGTGGCTGGTGCAAAAACGGTTTTATTCTATGAATGAATTTATAATACTGCTAAATAATCTGTTTTAAATGTGTCGATAATTAAGAATGTATTATAAAATTAATGAATAATAGAAACTAGCATTTAAAGCATGCCATTGGTCATTGGACATAAAAATAATACTAAATATTTACAACATTAAAATATACTGTAATGTCAAAGGTCTGACTATGTATTTGGAACTTAATTACTTACTTTAAGACCAACACTGTACCAATACTTATTGCAAATAAATGGTTATGATTATAACTCCGTACTACTCTAGGCCAGCTCAAGGTCAGTGTTATTTACCAATGACGTGCGGTTGACAGTACCTGTTTATTTACTTGTCTTTTAAATTATTCAGTAAAGTTCTTGCCTCGACAATGCAAATGTTTCCTATTTGACTTATTCTGAAAAGAAATCCTTGCTAATATTATAAATGCAAAAATGAGTTAGTTACGCTTTTACGCTACAGCGGCTAAACGGACTTGGATGAAATTTGGCACATGGGTAGTCCATAACCTGGGTTAGAATATAGAATAATTTTTATCCCGATGTTCCCACGGGATCGAGACTTGTGCGGGTGAAACCGCGGGGCGCAGCTTACTGAAATAAACATAAAAGTCAAGGTCAATCTAAGTCCAGACATTTCGTGTAATTCGCAATAATAGTCATAGAGCGTGTCCTTGCTTTTTGGAGTTTTCCGCTACGGATTTAATAAGTTTATAATTGCTAGTACCTAATCTTAAGTAATCATCGGGTACCTTGGCAGAACTAGTTTTAAATACTTTAGGTATGCATTTCGATGTCCACGTGTACATAAATGAATAATAATTAATTCGTTAATGACATAATGATGCCACTAAAATGTAAACTTGCTGTAGGTAAATACCTAAAAAAAATATTAATTAAATGATTAATATTTTTTTGTTCAGCGCGGTAATGTGTGAAAATATTACACGGATTTTGTTTTTGCAAACCTTGTTCCTGTCTTTGTAATATTATTATATCTATCAAGGTACCTACGGATTTGCTCGATTTTTGGTGACCTACGTTTTTAGGGTTCCGTAGTCAACAAGGAACTCTTATAGTTTCGCCATGTCCGTCTGTCTGTCTGTCTGTCTGTCTGTCCGTCCGTCCGTCCGTCCGTCCGTCCGTCCGTCCGTGTGTGTGTGTGTTTTAGTATACGAAACCCGAAACGCGTGTCTAGCATTTTTATGTAAAGAATCGTATGTACAAAATTTCAAAACTGTATCATGAAAAATTACAGAGTTATAAGGTTGTTATGTTACCGGGTTTTCCGTCCAAAAACATGCTAATAGCGCCCCCGCGCCTCCAGGGTGGTCTTGCGCTCATTGATAATAATTTGGCATTAGGTACCTAACCGTACGGCGATTGTATTGTAAGTAATTAAATGGTGATAACATTTTCCATCACATTTAAATATTTTTGGGACAAAAAATAACATGGTGTAAAAATTATTGAAATCGATTCAGTTCCTTATTCTGAACAAACTATATTCAAGTTTCGCATAAACTAAAAATAATGTTGTATAATTTAAAAAAACTTTTTTGAAAGGAATTTTGTTTAATTTATTACTTCTGTGTTAACTTATGATATTATGAAGAATGTAGCGATTTGGCAACGATGCCCGATGTGTTTAGAAAAACCCATAAACAAGGTTGATTGAATCAACAGCCGGTTTACCTAAAATGGAGTTTATTGCAAACTCCCGTACTTGATTACCTCGACAAAGTTCCTTGGTTGGGTTAGCTACATATTTACTATAAGTAGAGGTTTATCGCGCTTGACCGCGACTACGTAAAAGGACGATTGACCATATTCTGCTGTCATCTATCGTAATCCACGGTCAATTTACTGTCTTTTGACCATTTTGAAGGTTAGTCATGTGACTAAAATTTCTGCGGTCATCCATCACAATACACAGTTTATTTACTGCCTTTTTGACCATTTTGAAGGATAATCATGTGACTACACTTTATGTCCGTAACTTATGTTTGCGTACAAACTTCAACATCGCTGCCGTCTATAATATCTAATATAAGCAGAGATTGGAATAGGTAGAGCTTATTTACCTAAACTTCGAGGAAGGAAGTAACATAGACTGGATAATACCTTTTTTTTTTTTTTTCCGAGTTGGAAAATCCTCATGGATATCCTCCGCCCTGAGGTGGGCGGAGGGGTCTGTCAGACTCTTACTGACTAAAAACCACCCCGGTGTTCCCTCCCCACACTTGCACCGGGGATCTTGGGAGCTAGTATTACTTCCGTGATCCCCGGCTAGTGCCGGCCCGCCTCTGCGGGCCACCTCAAGTCTGCGGGGGGGTGAGGTGTTAGACCCCCCCCCCCCCCCCCGCGACGTCTGAAAGGGGCGCGCGTGGACGCGCGCCGCCACCTCGGGTCCAGTGTGATAGGGGGCGGCGGACGTCCCCGAGTCCGCCGGCCCTGGACCCATTTAGGGGGGCCGGAAGAGGGCATTATCTGCCCTCTGCCGACGCCCGGTGCGCCTGCTGCGGGCCGGGTGAGCGGACGAGATCTCCCGCTCCCTTTCCGCAGCCTCCTTCGCACTGTTTCGCAGAAGGATACCATCGCGTCCCAGGACTCCTCGCTGCCGGCCATCGACTCGACCACGGTCGGCAGCGACAGGTCACCGCCTACTTCTGAGAGACTGGATAATACCTGCTTTAACATCCCGGAATAATTATAATGACGTTTAAATCCTGGGATTTATTTATTGGACTTTATTTATAGTTACAAATTATTTGAAAAATCATACCATATTTAGTTGTGTAACAAAAGATATTTTAAACAATAGAAACCGCCACCGCTTCCTGTTCCTGGGCACGAATAACCAAATATCTTACAGAATGTATGTAGATATGTATTCCAAGCACAAGTTTTAATAAACCAGCAAACTTAATTTTATTTTACCAACATAAAACAAAACACTTGAATTTGACACAATTGTACCTATCAGGTTAAACTATGCTTGCCGCGTTTGGTCCGTGGATGGGTGACCATCGTTACATACCAAGACCTCCGTGACTCGGAAAGCACGTTAACCTATTGGTCCCGGCTGTCATTCGTGGGTTTTTGACAGTCGTTACGGGTCGTTAGAACTCCGAAAATCTGACAACCAAGGGGTATCGTATTACCCAGTAACTGGGGTGTGGAGGTCAGATAGGCAGTCACTCCATGTAAAATACTATAAGTATTTTCAGCTGCATCCGGTTATACTGGAAGCCAACCCCAACATAGTTGGAAAAAGGCTAGCTAGGCAGATGTTTGGATGATTGTCATGTTTCAAATCCCATCATGCATTTCTGCTGTATTTTGACCGTCATTCAATCACTGAAGTGTATTAAACACCGATCACAGCTACTTTGGTCACAAAGTTAATGACCATAAAGGAACTTCTACAACCAAACAACAAAATGATTTGTTTACGCTTAAATAAGTGTTAAATAACCAGCTCTGTGATAATTTCATCAATTTAAGTTTTTAGTGATGTTTTTTTTACAATAAACTGTTTATTTTTAACGCAAACACGGAACCAGAGTACTTATCGAATGTAATGGCGATGAGATTGACGCAATTGTTTTTAGGAAAAAATAAGAAACACTTTGATAATAATTAAATTAGCGGTTTTTTCTTATGGTTTGAGTGTAAACTGTGGCCGAGCGACACCATTGGCATCGTTAGGTAATGTGTTGCCGGAAATTTTACGCAGTTAGCCCTCGCACCCAAGTGCGAATTCGCGCAGGGTTGATGACGCTAAAAGAGTTGAAACATCTAACAGTGTATGTTTTGGACCAAGTGATTATTAGGACATTATAAAAAATGCCCGGGCAAACTGATTATTTTTATTTCAAACGTAGAATCAATATTTAAAATCAATGGGAATGCGTCAGATTCTTGGTGAATCATTTGGGTTAGATGAGGTTGTAAATATGAAAAATCTAGAACTGCACCCCGTGCAAATTACCTGTGTATTATCAGATTGCCCAAAGACCACACAATATTTATAATGACGAGGCAATAAGGAAGTTCAAATTATAATTAATTATTTCGCCCTAAGCAGCTTGTCATTTATCTTAATGCGCGGGCATTATGGAAAATGCTATTTATTACTTGGTCCATAACATATTATATCATACTCAATGAAGTCGCCGAAAGAATTGACATTTTTTCCTGTTCATTGAACGAATTCACAAGAATAACTGCATGCGGGATGGTTTCACATCGGCGTCGAGTCGACGATGAAGTACCTGGGACTCGTCCTCGACAGCTGGTGGAACTTAGTGGAGCATTTTCGACGTTTGGCTCCCAGACTGGAGCGGGCCGGGGCTGCTTTGAAGCGGCTCCTGCCCAATCTAGGGGGTCCAAACGCCTCCTGCCGGAGGCTCTACGCGGGGATCGTGCGGTCCATGGCCCTTTACGGGGCACCGGTGTGGGCGCGTTCTTTAAGGCTGCGACCACCCCAGCGGTTGAACGCGTCCCAAAGGGTCATGGCCATCAGGCTGGTACGGGGTTACCGCACGGTCTCCCGTGAGGCGGCGAGCCTCCTTGCGGCACACAGGCAACGGAAGGAACACGGGTGGGTTTTAGTCAGTAAAAGTCTGACACGCCCTCCCGCTCCGCCCATAGCGGGAGAAGTTATTTGATAATTTCCCACCCAAAAAAAAAAAAAAAGAATAACTGCATACCATTTGTGTTACAATGAGTAAAATAAGTATAAGCTAAGTAGGTACCACCCTATCGCTTTGGGATAATATCCTGTTATGGCAGAAGTGCTGTGGACGCGCTGGGATGAACTCTCTTGGATTCTCAATGCTCAGCTCAACACCGAGGGTTGAAAATCCAGTTGGCGACAAAAATCGCCCGTGCGTAACTGTGCTTATGCTACCATGGATGCGAAATATTAACCATGGTTGAATGAGTGATTGTAGATCTTTGACAGTCGTTACGGGTAACCAGAAGCCCGAAAGTCTGACAACCAGTCTTACCAAGGTGTTACCTAGTAACTGGGTTTTGTAGGTCAGATAGGCAGTCGCTCCATGTAAAATACTGGTATTCAGTTGAAGCCGGTTATACTGGAAGCTGGCATTAACATAGTTCGGAAAAGGCAGGCAGATGATGAATGACGACAGAACATAAAAAAGAATGGCAGATGATGAATGACGACAGAACATAAAAAAGAATAATCTTTTTAAGACTCCCGCAGACAGCCGCGACGGGACGGTACGACGCGATTCTGGTAGAACAATTTCCATGATGTTTTCATAGAAATTGTTCTATTAGTGTCGCGTCGCCTATCTGCGGGTTCCTTTATCCTTATTTGTCATACAATATAGAAAGCACTAACTTCCCAGCGGTTACAATGGGTCGTGGTCGTTATTTTTATGCAGAAAATTACAAGAAACGATGATGTAGCTTTGAACCTGTAAAGATTTTGGTTTCCTAGAAAAGCGGTTCCGACATATTATAACGGCCGCCATGAAACTCTGACATTTTCACCAGTATTTGCCAAACGCTTTGTATGTGTACACTGTGTACAGCCGTTATTGTGTGACCGTTCACCTCTTGCTTACTTTTTTTTTTTTGGTTGGGAAGTTATCAAATAACTTGATAGCGTGTCAGACACCCGTGTTCCTTCAGTTGCCTGTGTGCCAGGGCCACGATATCCCTTTCGGACAAACTCACAACTTTGGCAGGGAGCTAATAGGCAGCCTAAGCTTTAGATGTTCGATCCTCTCAGCGATTGAGATTCGAGACCTTCTTTATTTATTTAACTAATATACTTTTTTTTTTCTAATATATATAGAATGAGATTATAAACTTGTTAGTAAACACTTTGTAAATTGTCTTTGGTCCCTGACATCAACCAATGGACAAGATTGTCAGAATGCTTAAAGTATTGGATGCGAGGCTTTTGGCTACTTTGTATGTTTTTTTTTTTTTACTTATTTTGTTGTACTGTGCGTTTTGTTTGTGCAGAATAAATAATTTTTCTTTCTTTCTTTTCTTTCTTTTATTTCAACATTCAGTTATGTTTTAATTGCTATTATTCTAATATAAGTAATTATGTAATATTTTATTTAACTCAGATCCGCAACTGGTTATTAACATTGATAATAAAAATCTCAAGATATTTATGTACGGAAAAATCCAGCATTGGGATCTTGTCTGATCGTATAAGTGGAAACAATTCACTTTGATTGTTCCGTATAAATGTAATGAACAATTATTTTTTGTTTTTTAAGGCTCGTACATACTAGTGCGTTATCGTGGGCGCGACGCGACTCTAGTACTATTTATTTGTTTTGCCTTCTTTTTCGCGATTCTGCCTGTCGCGCCCGCGATATCGCGCGATTCTGTACGAGCCTCTGCTTTAGGTACGTTGGGCACTTTTGGGATGGGGAAAAAAAGCACTGAACTCTCGTGACCGTCACGCTCAGCTACATATACAAGGTGGAGACGACAATACAACAATAAATTAAACTTCGTATACCTAATGCTGTTCCCAGTCTGCATACAAAAATTCAATCAAATATATCCAATAGTTTAGTCACAGGACATTATTTTACATTTTTAAGATTTTCTACATGATGTATCTAACAATAAGCCAGCGCCGACAGGTTAACGACTTCGGCAATAATCTGCAACGGTAGTATCGGTGTAAACAAAACATGTTGCCAGCTCGCTACTTCAATAACCTTCGCCAAAATTGTTCTTAAATTTTACTTCCCGATGAGAATTAATGCATATAATACCTTATCTCTGAGCCATAAGAGTCATAAAGCGTGTGAAGAAAATTAGATATGAAAATAATGCATGCGGAAGTTATTACTACTTGTTACGCACTCATGTCAATCGTAAATTAAGTATGTGCGAAAGGGATAGATTAGATAGTTTGTTTATTTCTACTTCGCTTTCTTGCCGAAACCTGCAAAAATTGGTGTAGGTCAGTGTGTCGCCGTGATCCTATGACGTCGTACGCGTCATTGTTTCGTATCGCAAGCGCAGGTGTTCCGGTTTCGCTGCCTTTGAAGCGCCCGCCCGCCCGCCGCTCGTTTGTTTATGAAATTGTGATTATCTTAAGCCGACTTAGTGTGAATTGTGCGAAATTAGACGCTTTATTTAGTGACAGGACACATATAACGTAGCAATAGGTACCTAGGTAGTTAAATTATTAAGTGAATTGTGCGAAATTAGACGCTTGTCATTGTGTGTTATCTAATCGTTTGTTTTTTTGTAATAACAATGCCTCGTTTTGGTTACACAGCCATGGAGTACACCGACATGATTTTAATTTATGGGGAATGTCACGAAAACGCCGCTTTAGCAATAAGAACATACCGAGAGAGGTATGGGAACACCCGTGTATGTCCTACGGACGGCCGCATTATCGTTCAAGCTGTCCAGAGGATACGGGAAAATGTACCCTTAATCCCGCATTTGGATAGTGCTACTCCAATAGTAACAGTGACCCGAGACGAACGAGTTTTAAATTATTTTGAACGCAATCCTACGTCTAGTCTACGTAGGGCTGCTCGAAATTTTGGTGTAAATCATAAAACCATACACAAAGTTTTAAAACGCGACAAACGGAAGCCTTTTAAATACAAAAAAGTACAGGCGTTGCTACAAAGGGACAAGCCAGTAAGAGAAACCTTCTGTCGTTGGATAGAAATAAAACATTTAGATAACCCCGACTTCCTGTACAATGTGATGTGGACTGATGAAAGTACATTTACAAGGAACGGCTTATGGAACCGACAGAATCTTCGGTACTGGAGCTGCGAGAATCCGCATCTAGTACGGGAGACTTCGCACCAGTATAGATTTGCTATCAATGTGTGGGCTGGCATACACAGGAATACCATAATTGGTCCGGTTTTTATTGAGGGCAATTTAAATGGTGCAAAGTTTTTAGAACTTCTCAACGGACCCGTTTCAGATTACACGGATGATCTTCCGCTAAACGTGCACAGCCAGATGTGGTACCAGTTAGACGGAGCACCAGCTCATTCAGTGACGTCTGCCAGAGAGCGTTTGTCTCAAATGTTTGGACAACAGTGGATTGGCCGTTATGGACCAACACGGTGGCCAGCGAGGTCACCGGACCTCACGCCATTAGATTTCTTCTTGTGGGGTCATGTCAAAAATTAAGTTTATTCAACAGACGTTGATACCGTTGATGATTTAAGGAGCCGAATTATAATATCTTTTAATAAATTAAAACAAATGGCCGCTAATGGCGACCTCTTATCAAGAGTAAGAAATAATCTTTTAAGACGATGTAATTTGTGTGTTCGGGTTCATGGCGGACATATTGAAAATTTAAAAATTTAATGGATACTAAGTCTGAATACGATAAGTGATTAACTGATTAAACAGTGATTGTAATTAATAATTACTCGTGGGTGACTGTGACTATTCAGTTAATAATTTGTGATTCTGTGTAATTGTTTTTGCATTCATAAAAATAAATATGGCACAAAAAATCACGTCGTCGGCGCGGGTCCCACGACCCGACGCACCACCTATACATTACCCCGCGCTGTTGCCGCTCTTCTCACAGGTTAGTGAACCAATATTTAAAAATGGTGTTCTGTTTTGTTTACATTTTTATGCTATTTAGTTTGTTTGAAAATATTTTTTTTTTTATTTCGGTTCTAGGATTTATTTGATAGTTTCAAAATATTCCTATGAACTAGTATTACTAGTGTTTTCATTTATTGTTGTATCGTCATCTCCACATTGTATGTATACAGATGTTTACAAGTTTATGAAGCTAACAAGTTTTCACTTCTGACTAGTTCTGACGTGCAGTCCTACAACTTAGTTTTTTTTTTGCTAAATCTGAATACAATAGAAATATTTTTGTGAATATTAAAAGTAGGACAGCCTATATAGTTGGTCTAGTGGTCGTCGCAAGCGCTACTGCTGAGAATGAGGTCCTGGGTTAAATTCCCGGGTCGGGCGAAGTGATATTGGGTTTTTCCATCTGGAATTTCTCAGTAGCAGCCCGGAGGCTGGATTTGTGTCCAGTTAATGGCAATTTGTAGGCTCGGGACTTAAACATAACTGGCGAAATGTGGGTGTACTACAGGTACACCTCGGCCCAACCCTTCGGGAGTAGTAGGAAATGTTAACTGGGCGAGTTCAAGAAAACAAAAAATCACTGAATACCCAAACAAGAACAACCAGAAAGGTATTTTACGAACTCGTTTTTCATTCATAAATATTTAATTATTGAATTCTGTGTTCTAAGAAATATGACTGTCTTTAAGAAATTCTTCTTATTCATAGGTTTTGTTTACCCTTTGTACCTAATTTCTAATCCCATCTGACACGACAAAAAAAAACAAACAACAGAATTCCCAAAACATAGAAAACACATTATTATGTGTAAAGTGTGTTCATAATATTTTTTAACACTTGGAGGGTTTTGGAGGGATTGATGTATTTGTTATTAATAAAATGTAATAATTTATAAATAACCGTGGCAGCCCCGCAATTGTCGATAGTGATTGTCAAGTTTTATTGTAATTAACCATCGAGATCAACCCTATAAATTGGTGAGGCATTCCACTAAGAGCACTGATTTCAACAGCACTTGACCGAACCGCACCTGAGCACTTCCACTAACCGCACTGAAACAATGGCATGCATAATTTGATAAGTCTGAAAATGAATCAAAACAAAAATTATTTTATGAATAATCATCAAAATTTATCGGTTTCTTCTGGAGGATATTTATGAGAACCTTTCTAGCAATTGGTAACAAAACATGATTGATTTATTAATGACCGTTGCATTTGTGAATTGATGTCAACTATACAACTACAGTGCAGCAGTGGTGGCCCAGTGGTTAACGGCCTCGACTTACGAGTAGTAGGTCGTAGGTTCGAACCCAGATAGGCGCTTTACTTTGTGTAAATTATTTCATCACCACTGCTCTCAAAACGGTGATGGAAAACATCATGAGGAAACCGGCATGTCCTAGAACTAAAAATTCGAAGATATGTGACATCCACCAACCCGCACTGGGCCCGCGTGGTGGATTACGGCCCACTCCCTCTCACAGAAAGAGGAGGCCTGTGTCCCAGCAGTGGGAACATTATAGGCAGATTATGTTATGTATACAACTACATAGTTTTCACAGCAGCGTCTGCGCATCTCGTGGTCAGTCACACACAACCTTTTATTTACATCGTCTGATCAATTCTATCTCAGTATCTCAGTGTATCTGAAACTGGATTCCAATGTCCCGATGACGTCAATAGAACCTTATTGACGTAAGCAATACCTAAGACCGGTCTACGGAATGGTCTGTATCAATAAAGTATGCCATATACTTATATATCCTTATTTCTCCTTGACATGGAAAATTACTTCAATTTAAAATCATCATCCAGTTCATCGTTGTAAACTGGCTCGTTCAATACCAAAATAACTTAAAACCGGAAATTTTTCTTTCCTAGTTAACATATCCTACTTTAATATTCTCAAAACATTGTATATTGTATTCTGATCAGCACTCATTAAAATAATAAAACAAAAAAATATGATATTAAATTATATAATTTAATCAGGCAAGATCCAAATGCAGATTTTTTCCGTACATAAAAATCTTGCGGTTTTTATCATCGATGTAAATATAACTCGTTGCGGATCTGAGTTAAATAAAATGATCTTCCTATACTAGAATAATATCAGTCAAAACATGACTGAAAGATGAAATAAATAAAGGGGAAGGTGTCGAGGTGCAAAAAACTTTATTTATAATGCAAAGGTTTCTCAACCGCTGACCGGATCTAACTAATGGAGGATTGTAGCTTTTAACCTAAGCGAACAAAGTCGCGGGCGAAGACTAAGTAGTCTCTAAAACTATCATCATATTTCTTATAAGTATTCTGAACTAAAATAACATCCAAGAACCATTGTAACCGCTGGGAACTTAGTGCTTTCTATATTGTATCTAGGCTAAACATTGTTATAGCATTCACTTTTGACATTATGAGATCTGTGTCAGATAGCAACGCAATTCAAAATTTATTTTGTAGCCAATAAGATGCAGTTTTGAGCGGAGTTTGGGTCTAAAATATTTATAGTGACTGTTTCATGTTGCTGATACAAGTTCAAAACTTCCACATGCTCTCATCTCTTCAGGAATTATACCTAAGTTTTGTAGCTGGAAATTTAGTGCTGGAATAAATCTCATTATTTTTTTTCTGATAGGCCTGACCTCGCGGGTTTACAAAAATAATCTGCCTAGCATTGTCCATTTCTCTCCAAACAAATTCTAGGGTCGCTTTTTCCAATGTCTTTCAATTTTAATGTGTGACTAATATCCAGTGTCCAAGCGACTCCTTCAGCGAAACGAAGTACGCCCACGAGATGTGATCACACTGGTCACCACAGTTGCTCATTGTTAAAGTACGAAGATTTATACTTATCCGCCCTCCATCTCTTATCAACCGTAAACTTGATAAAAGGATCGAAAATACAGAACCTTTTTTCAAACGAAAAATACGAAAAACGATACAATACGAAAAATAAAAAGACATACGTACACCTAGTCAGCAGTAAATTTAAACATCTTGTCCCAAAGTGCGAAATCAGTAGCAGCCCGGAATCTAGATGTATACCCGGTTGATGGCAATAGGCTCTGCCCCTATTTTATGGGACTTAAACATAACTGGCGAAAAGTGGGTATACTATGGGTACACCTCTGCCTTACCCTTCGGGGATTACAGGCGTAATGTTATGTTTGTTATGAGTAAATATTGTTAGCTTAAAGCACTCTCTCTTCTTGTTTAAATGTGTGTCACGATGGAGCTCTAATTTTACTAGACCCACTTAAAACAGTGGCTTTTCAAGCTGTTTACCCTGATATCAAAAAACCCATTAACAGAATCACTTACGTAACGTCACACATTTTGCTTTTAACTTTTTGAAACAAAATAGCATGAATGTGTTCTTCCGGTAGTGCGGAGAAGGCAGTTTTGACCACATGGGCACGTGTCCATAGATCAATTAACTTAACCTGTTCTCGACCGACTGATAGATGAACAGACCAATCAATGTTGCTGTTATTACAATTTGATGTTGTTCTATTATTATGAACATGTGACTTTCCTCACAGTTCTACAGAATGGGGAGTATAGGTATCATTCCACCATTTTTCATCAAACTAAATTTCCTTTGAGTATAAAACCGACTTATTTTTTCAACCAAATCGTAAGGATCTGCTGTAAATAGTAATAAATAGTTATTACGTGTTCATGGGCAATGGGCGTATTGCCTGCAAACCTTTTCTATCGAATGTGGTGTAATAGTAATGAAACCAAATACGATATTGTTATCGACTAGGTTTGGGGTCTTTCCAAGTTTCAACAACGTTCTGCTACTTCTGAATCAATATTCTAGTACATATTTTTGTTCAGCATTTTATCTTTGTACCTGTATGTAGATTCATTTTCACATCACGTAATTGAGATATTATGTACGTTTTGATATTACTAGTGCCTATGTGAAACGTTTTTATTGTTAGACATATTCCATTATTGAAAATGAAATGTAAGAGATCTGGAACAGTACTTTCAGTCTTGTAGATCGATAGGCAAACTCAAAACCCACAAAATGTAAAAGAAGAATTATGTCAGTGGGACTAAAAACTGTAAAGGACTCTCCAATTTTGTTTTTATACTTCTTGATGAGTTCTGTTATCTATTTTAGAAACATTCTGAAATTGTTTTTTTAGCTACCACATCTTCTAGAGAAGCGTTCAAATATTTTCGCAGGTTGCATTATGTTTGCCTATATTGATGAAAGTTTTTCTCAGACCGCCATTATGTAGACCTTTCCGGGACATTTTGCAGCTGTGGCCCGCCCGTTTTTTTGTTTTCCCTGGCAGACTTGTTGCTTACATCCGCATTAACGTTGTTAGAACGAATCATGAGCGTCACAGAATATATTATGGTGGGAAACGATACTGGATATAATAGCCCTCGTTTATCCTTCGAATTATTCAGCAGTTTTTACCAGATTATGTCGTACAATAGTGATTCAACAGGTGTGTTTACATTATATACAATAATTAATATGCCTTTACATTCTACTAGTAGCCGTAAAAATGTTAATGCTGTGGCATTTATTTTATACTAGCTGCGGCCTGCGGTTTCACCCGCGTAAGTCTCAATCCCGTGGAAATATCGGGATAAAAAGTAGCCTTTGTCTTAATCCAGGGTGTCAGCTACCTCCATACAAAATTGTATCAAAATTGGTCCAGCCGTTTGAGCATGAAGAAGTAACAAACATACACACACACACTCATAAACTTTCGCCTTTATAATATTAGTGTGATTATTTCTCTCCCACTGTATTACCTTTTTGTGATAACTTGGCAAAACCTTAATGAGAATTCAATAAAATTCAACAGTAGTTAATGATTCATGCTATGACATAAGATGGCAAAAAAGCGTTGATTTTGGGTACAAAAAAAATACATTATTAAACAATCATGTTTCTAAATTCGTGGCTACTCACTGGAAAAATACACTTTATTAGGTCATAGTCTGATAAATACAATGTTGCACTTATAAAATATTAACGTGGCCTTTACTTACGCACTTAGTAAACTGTACCTTATGGATGTTCCCACCCTAATCGATATTAGTTATTGGAAACTGTTAACTTATTTTACATAAGTTTCTCTATAAGTGAACTGTAATTTGTTCTTTGAGAAATAAATGTCTTTAAACCGAACAGAACATGCCTTTCGTCACTGGACTTATCTAGCTTGCCATAAATTTGGCTCAACGCCATTGAAATCTGGACTTTATAAGCTCCTTAATTGGCTACCAAAATACCGAATCAACATTTATTTGTAACAGTTGTAGCCCAATCACTTGACTATCAAAAAGGTTAGGAGGATCCGCAGCTGTAGCTGTGAAATAAAAATTTTACTTAGGTTTTTTGCAATTTGCAGGTCAGTGTCAGGTTGTTTCTTGATCAAAATATACACACAGATATACAGATTCAGAGACATTGATTTGTTCATATGGAACAAATATAACTAAGAGAGATGGATTAATGATTCTAATGATTATAATTCTGTAAATACATTATTTGTTATGGTCGCGAATCATATTTTGGTCGACCAATGCAAATCCATCTTACCTTCATCATCGGAATATACAAGATCATTATTATAACATTGACTTTGCGCATACGCCATCACCGCAAACGTAATGGAAATAAATTCGCCGCACACCTCGGTACTCGTGTCCACAAGAAATATATTACGTATGTAAGTACTTAAGAGGATGTGTAAATAAAGTTAGTTAGACTTTTAGTTTAGTGTAGTGATGAGCTAATATTTGGAAAGATATTATAAGTGATGTGATGGTCACGTGTTGCTTGGTTTGTTTTGAGGCGGATACATTTGTTATATTAATGTATTTTGTTTAAAGGATATAAATGATGCATTTGTGTCATACACAGGTATTGCAAAATGCTAATAGTTTTCTCTTCCCTCAGCGCTAGAGCCATAATGATGTCGATCATTATGGCTCCAGCTCTTGAGCTCACGTAAAAGTTCTGTGAAGTTTCACAAATTTTTTTAAAGCCGTGTATATAATTTTCACTAGTGTCTACGATTACAATAAAAGTTAGGTTCAAGGGAGCTGTCCGAAAAACTAAACCAATCCAATCTTAACTCAGAAAGGAATTTGATTTCGATCTCAACGCTGAGATAACAAGTAGTTTTTATCCGACTGTATGGCCGTAGCCAGAAGTTTTAAACTTCTAGAAATTTCCAGATTAAATCCAGAACTTTCTAGATTCAATCCAGAACGACAATACCTACTCGTAGTCTCGTACATTAAATTAGAGCGTCTGATGTGTACTAAATTACGATGCCTAGCAAAAGATTGTTTTTGTAGTTCGTCCGACCGTGTCAAATGCAAAGATATGGCTGTTTTTCGTGATTCCGGCTATATTGTTTTAAAGAAAACGGATTTTGGCTCCAGGCTCTGTTATTTCTGTTTTTTTTTTGCCGGGAAAACTCAGGGTTTAAATAAAGTCGTAGTAAGTTTTTCTTCTCGTTTCGAGACGTGTCCAATTATGTAAAATTGCTCGGACAAATCGAATTATTGTTCTTGAACGTGTGAGGACTGTTCTTAATCCTAACTTCTTTTAGGTATCTGAAAAAGAAAATCTTAAGTCAGCCAAGTTCATCGACTATGAAACGAATAGATTCAGCAGAGTTAATTCAAAATCACTAATATGTAATTAGAAAAGTCTGTTTGCCTGACCAAGATTATGTCTGGACTTTAAAAGAGATCGTGACCTCTTGAGTTTGTTTCGGTCTTTCTTCTCAGAGTACAGTCGGTTAGGAAACAACGAAGTCATCTAGTTTTAAAAACATATTTTAATTTAGACGTGTATTAGTGTTTTTTTGTTCAATTTACAGAAATTAATAGTTTATCATTTAGTCATAAGTGCAGTCAGATGCGCGAAGGCGGACTTGCATAGGAATTTAATTGGGTACAGAATTTTTATTATATCTTATTAATTAAGCTTAATATTAAGCATTTTTTTGTTTGGCAATGACGACCAAAGAACATTAGAGAAAAAAAGTTATCATGTAGTCATGTGTCATGTCGTTAAAGTGTTGTAAAGACAATAACATCTTTAAATATGTGCATATTCGTGAAAAAACGTGTGAATATAATAATATTAGACAATACCAGCCTGTCTTCACACGTTGTTCGCCATTTTTCGTTTTAGTTTCTTTTATTTATTTTGTAAACATTCAAGTTCATGATTTATTTATTACAATAATTATTTGGGTTGAATTATAAGTAGACGACTACTTATAATTCAACCCAAATAATCATTGTAATTTACAACTTTAACAGAACGTGTGCTTTGGAGTTGGTAGATAGGTATATAGCTAGATAGCCTCTTTTGCGTATATTGATTTGACATATAAACACGTTTAAAGATTTTTACTCTTGTAGTCTTTGGACTAGCTTCACTCAAAAAGCTGTTATTCTTCGCGTTCAGTACACCAATGCATTCAGACGCTGTTGGGGCTGCCACGCTTTTGTAGTGCCTCGGGTATGTTCGCGGACGCGCAGGCTGATGGCTTCGCTGCGATCAGACGCAAGCGTGTAGTATCCCTCTTGCGCGCAGAGTGCGTTCCAGCTTCCAGCTCCAACAGTCTGCTGGTTGTCATTGCTAGCAAACTGGATTGCCTATCATTCACTAGCTAAGCCAGCTAGCTACATAATGTTTTGTAAATATTGCTAACATACTCGTAGTTTGTAAGTAAATTGTTACTATCGTTAAGAGTCCCTGATACTTGAAAAATGTTTTATTATTGTTATATTATTATAAAATACTAGTCTACGTCTGTCTGTACCTACACTAGATTTACTTAAGTTAGTTTCTGTCAAAGAAAATTGAAAACCTCCCGTTTTTGACAACTGCTGAGGCTAGCAAGTAGTATTCTGCTATTTTTACCTTTCAGGACATTTCAGAAGAATTGAGCAGTACATTACGTGATTTTTAACTTTATGGTAGAACGGGGGTTCGCAGTGGAATAACATTAAGGGTGATCAAATATCGTGTCAAAAAAAGCATACTGCCGTAATAAAAAAAAATCCGGGCCTCGTGCTGCGTAAAGCACTATTATTAAAGGTAATAAACTATGCCATATGTCGTGGAGCTGTACAGTATCTCCCCCATTTTTTGTCGAGTTCAAAGATAGGGTTGTCGCGAAAACTAAAACGTTTAAATACTTTCAATTTAATACTTACATCTATTCGCAAGAATACACGTGGTCCGTAATAGCGCTTGTAACATTTATTTATAAATATTCTAATTTGAGAAAAACGAAAATACCTTTGGTCCTCCGTTTCTCACTATCGTAGGCGATATGTTGGCACAGTTCTGATCTTAGACCTATACTTTGTTGCTCACGTCGTCGGTCAACGCATGTGGCATTGACTCGAGTTTACACATTACGGGAAACGTGAGCACTCGACAATCGACATGATCTCGTGCGAGCAATGTATAAACTAATTGGCACATGTTTGGCTTGTCATCATTTTACCGTTTACTAAGTTTTGCCAATAGGTTTCACCTAGGCCCAATATTTAACACGGACTGCCTGCCAGAACTTGTCAAACCGATATTAGGCTTCTTGGGGTTTGGCTTTTGACAAGAGTCATTCAATATTTACTCATCGAGCTCACTACTTAATCTTCACTTCTAAACATACGAAGTACGCAGTACGAACTTGTCCCAACCTTTGCTCAACTTTGTTGTTCAGTTAGTTTACGAACTAGCCATTTAGCATCAAAACCTCAATATTTGACAGCCCTATACAAATATCGATTTAGGCCGTTTGCAGACCGCTGTGGAGTCACGGTCAATGTCGAACCCCGGTTGTGCCTGGTGGTAGTACAAGGGCGGACGACCATTACAGAAAATTATAATTACGTCATATTTGCTTAATTGTATTTAAATAGCACATCCTCATGTAAGCTCCAAGGGCGTTTAACGATGAGAAATAATAATATTTACGCTTATTTATACATTTTAGAATATTTACCTGTCCGTTCGTAGGTCGCAGCTATGAATCATTTGGTATCGATCCATAAACTCTTTTCGTTGTGAAATTACCCGAATGGAAAATGCAATCAATCAATATGTAGAATCGGCAGATTATTTTCCACATCTAGCCTTTTGCTTCTCCTAAAACCACAGCTTTATTTTTTTTGCTGAAACCCGTTGCAAGATTACAGGTATTGTGGTAACAGGATTTCAACCATAGTTTTTGCTTGTTTGATTATACTTTTTAGCATGGACTTGCTGCCCGCGGGTTCGCCCGCGTAGTTTTTTTTTAAAAATAAGCCCTAGTTACTCCATAGAACATCAGCTATCTGCTAGTGAAAGTCCCGTCAAAATAAAATTGGTCCAGCTGTTTCGGAGATTAGCCGGAACAAACAGACAGACAGACAATTTTGAAAATTGTTTTTTTTTTTTGCTATATGTACCGTATACCGTATACGTCTGTATACCTTTACCTTCATAATCCATTTAGTAAAAAGCTGTTATTTTGACGGTACAAACAGACATTTCAATTGTATTTATTTGTAGACATAGACTTATAAAAAAAGTCAGACGGAACTCCCGCTAAGACAAAACTGTGTCCCGTAATGGCGGCGACAGTCTTAAGTGTGAGTGAATTTAGGGTTGTCATGATAGCCAAAATTACCCACTTAATATTGTTTTATTTTAAGAAAAATACAGGTCGCCAGACAAATTTGAGGTACTGCATATGTAACAACACGCCGGAGTCCTCCTTTAGTTGTATAAAAGTCATTCGTTGCAAAATGTAAACTGCAAATGACACTGTATTTGTTTTCAATCCAATCATTTCGCCAAACTTCATTTACTTTAGGAAATCTAGTAGAAAGAATATAAAACAACTAGTAATAGTAAAATTAACCTAAATAAATTGAATAGATTTAAAAATATATTAATTTCCCATATATTTAGGGTAATTTGCACACGTGAATATTGGCAACACTGGCCTTGTGATGAATTATTTTGTTCTGGTGAATAAATATTGATTGTAATCTATAAAATCGGGAACTAAGTTGTTGAATTATTCATTTACCTATGAAACGTGATTCCTGTATTTTTTTTTCTTCCGATCGCTACGGTTTTTGCAACATTTCACCACACAAGACATGCTTTATTTCAATACTTTTTTTGCCGCGTAAACGTGTCGACTGTGTTGACGTTTGCACGCGTAATGGGTGAGTATGCTGTGAATGTGTGCGTGGGGGCCGGTACGTACAGCGAGCTGGCTGACTCTGAGTGACACAGTTTTCTGTTAGCGAGAATCCGTGCGAGTTTTTTATACGTCCGTGTTTGTAGATTTATAATTTCTACGCCCTTGTATGCCTCCTTCACATTCGTTATATTGCCTCATGTACGATAATGAAAAATTCATTCCTAGAATGGTTACAGCACACGCACCGAATTTTAAGTTGGAATATTACTCTCTGAGGTACCATCGCGAAAGTTCCCGGTCGACCACTTTTCAACCTTATTACTATGGGCATAAGGGCGAAAAGTGGTTGTTACGTTCGCGGTGGTACATTTTGACGTAGGTATTCTGTTTTTCTAAGTTTAATTTACCCTAAATTGTTTTGCTTCTCTTCGACATATAAATTTTCTCCCAAAATGATGATCTTTTGTGTTGATTCTATCTTGAATTTAATGGTTATGTAATTGCAATACCATAATTATAAAAATCTTCTAAAAGTATTTCTACTGCACACTTCTATTACTTTTTAGTAGGTAGTTTTTTATTTTCCTAATTTGAACTAGAGAACAATCATGAGAAAATTTATAAATATAATAATTAATAATAATAATTTATCCGTGTTTGTATAACATTGGTCAGGTAGGGGAACAAGTTCTTCCACAGTTCAAAGTAACCAATCCACTATAGCCAACCAAACCCATAGCCCAATATGATTTGTTTCCATGTTCGGCAATAGTCCTGCACCAACCGGTGGTTGTCGTTGGGTGCACTTGCATAGTGCAGGGATAATCGTTGGTTGGTGCCCCATTTAAAATTGTCTAAGGGGCCTCTGCGAGTTTGTTTCGGGCCCTCGTACAGGTTCCAAAGAACTGGCTCCCCATGGTCCCGAGATATGTAAACATAAAATATAATAACAATTTTATCATGATTGTAAAGTGCCTAACTATAGTTTCAGGTAAATATACCTGAAATTATAATTATCGTGTTTAATTACTGAAATTATCGTAGTACCTAGGCATGCATCATCATCATCATTTCAGCCGAAAGACGTCCACTGCTGGACATAGGCCTCCCCTAAAGGGGTGTGCCATAATCGCCACGCTTGGCAGGCGGGTTGGCGATCGCAGTACGGTGTTAAAATGCATAGAGAACGCTGCTGCCCATTCTCTAGTAAGTCCCTTAGTCGCTTTTTACGACACCAACGGGACGGAATAGGGTTAGTACGAGTACCTACCTATGTAATTATAATTTCTGGTAAGTATAATTACTTGAAATTATAATTACGCACTTTTCAATGAAATATTAGGTTGGGGAAGTCTTTTCGCATTATAGTATGTATGAACTTGTAATAAAATCTCTTTGGCTATACTATTTGTATCTGGCTGGTTTTAATATCATGGAAAGTTTAAATTTTAAAGAACATAATTCCAAATTCAAATTAGGAAAATGTGTGATTTTCATTTGTTTTTCGTATTGTCAAGATGAGTGAATCTAATGAAGATATTCGATACATTTTAAAATTTTATTACAAAAAAGGTAAAAATGCAACGCAAGCCGCGAAAAAAATTTGCGATGTTTATGGACCTAGTGCAGTGTCTGTGAGAGTAGCACAAATTTGGTTGAAGCGTTTTCAATCAGGAAATTTTGATGTCAAAGATGCACGTCGCTCTGGTCGCCCTATTACGGATAAAATAGATGCCATTTTTGAAAAAGTGGAGCAAGATCGGCATATTAGTAGTTACGACGTAGCTGAAGAACAGGGAATTGACCACAAAACAGTTGTAAAAATAAACTTAATGAACCGTGTACTCATTTGTGATTCTTTATTACGACGTAATGAAACCGAACCATTTTTGAAGAAGCTGGTCGTGGTCAAAGGCCGGTCAGGTTTCACAGAGTGTGGCGAAACCCGGGTTAACTCGCAACAAGGTAATGCTGTGTGTGTGGTGGGATTGGAAGGGCATTATTCATTATGGTAGGTACTGCGAACAACTGATGAGATTAAAGCAAGAAGTTGAGAGAAAGCGGCCGGAATTAATCAACAGAAGGGGTGTGGTTTTTCATCATGATAACGCTAGACCTCACACATCTTTAGCCACTCAGCAAAAATTAAGAGAGTTTGGCTGGGTGGTGTTAATGCATCCGCCGTATAGTCCTGACCTTGCACCTTCAGATTTCCACCTGTTTCGGTCTCTTCAGAATACTTTAGGCAGTGTCAGGTTAACATCACGAGAGGACTGCCAAAACCACTTGTCGCGGAATTTTGATCAGAAGTCCCAAAATTTCTATAGCAATGGGATCATGTCCCTACCTAAAAGATGGCAAAAAGTTATCGAACAAAATGGTACCTACATACTTTAGTTAAATGTAAATACTATATTAAAAAATGTTTTGAATTTTCTTAAAAGATGCGAAGAAATTTTTCCCCAACCTATTATGTTGATTTAAAACGTTTCAAGTACCTAAGTAATAAAATAAAATACATTGCTAAATAATACTTCAGGAAGCGAGTCCCGCCATAGTTGTATTCAGTCAAAACCGGTATTTTCCCAATACCAACTGGAATTCGTTCGATTTGGTTGACGTTTGAAATTGATGGATGGATTCCAACCTATTTCGGCTGTCCTATCTGATGGATTCCATTCCTTCAATAAGCTCTATTGTAAAATATTTTTGGTAGTTTTTATATTTACAGTATTAAAACGAGTAGTTGTTTCATACAAACCATGCCCCATATTTGTTGGCGTGTCCATCCATACACCTACATTCTGAGGACCTAAACGCCACTGATGCCGCTATTGGCGTGGCCACCTACTGGGCCCAACTCATATAATAATTTACCATGAACTCGAAAATAAAAAGAACTAGTATTTAACGCAACCCTCTTATTACTCGTAGCTAGTTTTGTGAAGGACGTTGTTATCTTAAATAAGCAAAATCTTTTACAAAGTGACTTATATGCCAAACGAACAAGCCACGTGAAGCAGTAAAATAACAATTTACTAATAATTTTAAACACCATCGCTTTTATTTTGGGGGCCATTTGCATATCACATCTGTTTCACATCCCAGTCTAGCCGGTAGAGGAAACGTGAGCATACCACGTGTGTTTGTGTTTGTAATGTTTCTCAGGTAAATATCAAATTGTATAATTAACTTGCGTTTACTTCTTAAGTATTAGGTTAGGATTTTCCTTGTTCGCGGAAGCTAAAGTTTCTAACTGCGTTGTTGCTTTCGTCTCGAGGAGGCGATTGGAGGAATGACGATCAAAGTTGTGGACAGCGAAACTTTGGATGTCTGGTAGTTTATGCCATAAGATCATTAAGATGGATCCGCAGCTGCGAAATTCAAATTTTCTTACGTTTTTTGCTATTGGCAGGTCAGTGTCAGGTTGTATCTTGATCAAAAAATGATTCGCGACTGTAACAGATAATATGTATTTACAGAATTACAATACATCTTTCAAGTTAGATTTGTTCCCCAAGAAAGAAAGAAAGAAAGAAAGAAAAATTATTTATTGGGACTCGCACAGATCACAACAATGCCAATGCCACGAATGAACAATGCCAATGTCATGATTTCATGAAAAAGTTATTCAATTAATGACTTTTTCATCATGTAAATTTGAATTTTGCGGGCTACAGCTGCGGATTCGCCTTAAGATCATTTATCCTAGACATTTATTGCTCAACCACGAAATAGGATTCCGAACTCCGTAGCAAAGTCGTTAAAAGAATTCCTAATCTTGGCTGAATAGATTTTAATCTTTCATAGCAATGCCCTGTCGGGAATGTCAGATTTTAGGCTGAACACATTCCGATCCTAAACACAATTCTCAAGAGTCCGGTACGCTGACAATTTAAGCGATCTTGAAAGGATACTGTGGCCTTGGTAATACACCAAAAGTCTTCGCAATTCTCAGTTATCGCGAACAAATCTTCCCACGGGGAGTCACACACCCTTCTCAGATCTTAATTTCTCTGCGGATTAGACAATGTTTTTTTACTTTTTATTGCCATTTTAGTTATGTCCACCTCAGTGATAATGAGAAGTGGCATCTCCTATAACTTTTCGCTTTTCTATTTTTGCTTGTGCCTTTAACTTTTTTTTAATATTATTGGCAAAATATACCTGCTATTGCAAATGTACTATATCAGGCACCGATCTACATCAACAGTTGTCAGTTTGTCCACCGCCACGTCAACCGGACATCAACGGGTACGAGAATATGCCTATATAAGTTGCGATACATAATTATATCATATTCATTTATTTGCGATCCACAAGGTAAAACAAGATGTTAATAACAAAAGGCTTAGAGCTAAGAGCCGTTGTAGAACCTGCCAGGGCACAGCAAAAATTATAGCTATTACTTAAAGTTAAAAATCTAAGTCGTAGAACGCTAAAAATTTAAAATACCTGTAAACTGAATAATTACATTCGCATAAAAATTCAATAACAATAACATAAATATTTATAACTATTATTGGTAAGTAGGTAGCATTACTCTGGCCGCGTTTCCACCGCTCGCCGTCACCTGGACGTCACGCTCGGTTCGAATAATCTCGTTTCTCGTTGAAATTTTGAATTCCCGTTGACGTTTTGCGTTGGACAAACAGTGTGAAGCCTGACTAAACTTAGTCTATTTTCATCTCTGCCTAGACAACCCTTGGGGAAATATCTACTTAACTAACCGCTCTTATGTAAACTAAAACATTTGCAGAGCGTAATTTAGTAAATTGTGTAATTACACTTAATTAAAACCGCTTACATACGTAGATGACTGTATGTTTATGAATAATCATAACTATTTATCTCCGGAGACCTGTGCGGGGATAATTGTATGTTTTATTATTCTTGGTATATCATTATTGTTGGCTGTCCATTATCATGTTATGATAATTATGACGCAAAGAAGTGGAGCTTTTTTGGTGTTTGGTTGTCAAGGTTGGCTCGTGTATATTTATTAGATTGCCCAATAGATATCATACCATACGAGCCGTTCGATGCTTTCAGTTTTGACAGCAATGACATGAAATAGTTTTGCAATTTCAAAATTGCGATTATATTATTAAGGGTGTTATTTCCTGCCAGGGTTACGAGCCTGTCCGAAAGGGATATCGTGGCCCTGGCACACAGGCATCTGAAGGAACACGGTGGGTTTTAGTCAGTAAAAGTCTGACACTCCCTCCCGCTCCACCCAGAGCGGGAGAAGTTATTTGATAATTTCCCACCAAAAAAAAAAAAGGGTGTTATTTATTTCTAAACTTCCTTTTTACAAGCACTGTAACTCCAGTAATAATGAGATAATCGTAAATACTTTTGTTTCAAATACATTAAAATCATTATATACAATAGATCACGCAACTAACTAGGTATTTACACTAGGTCCTCATTACTCGTACCATGAGATAATTGGTGTAAAAATATTTTTTGCTGTCATATTTTTTCCGATCTCTTCCAGGCTAAGCAAACATTTTTTGCCAAATATTATAGTATTTGTACCATAAATAAAAATTATGATGATAGAATCTTGTAAGAAAAACATTATTTCGCTAAAAGCTGCCCACGTTCTGCTTTATAGCTACTTTGAACAGCATTCACAATAATTCGACATTAATGGTAACACAACTTTAGTGTTTGCGGAAAATATTCCTGAGCTCTTAAAATTCTTTAGACGCGTAAAATATTACAAAGATATTTAACCCACTTATAACGACCGATCGTTATAAAGATCAAAAAAAATACTGGGGAATACCCTCAATTTAAAAATAATAACGAGCGGATAACTTTTGCTTATTGTATACCAATCGCTGCAGTGATCGTTTGACAGTGTTTCGGTGCATAGAAAATTATCTTATGATCATAATTTTGAAGTGCGTTTGTATTTTAGTCCGTATTGGCGTAATTAACTTTCACTATGTCGTCAAAACGGTAAGTTTATAAATTAGCTTGTGATTGAAATTTATTTTATGCACGTTTTTTTATAAATTTATAACCTGTCTAACAAAACTGTGAATTAAAATTTGATCTTGTTATATCTTTTATAAAAAACAAATGATATTATATTTGATTATCGTTTTAACGATCGGTCGTAATTTGGGGATGTATTTTTGACTTTCAGACCCAGGAATACCGATAAACCATTGTCTCTCAATGAAATCGTTGACGAATTGGAACAATTAGATGATGATGCCCCATTTCCAAGAAATATAACTATTTTACCACCAGATAACGCGAATGCTGATGTTACAGATGAAGATTCTGGTGATGAGGAGTTTGTAACTCTGAATAATCTTCCAGGTTTGATATAGATGTCATATAAATCCTTACGTTATTTTCTCATGACAGGTGTTATATATATTTTTTTCTATCTAGGTTCTCAGCTAAGAGCTCCTGCTGAGATAGAATACATTTGTTCCGAAAGTGACGAGGACAGTGAACCCTTGTCTTCTTTAGAAAAAAGAAGTCGAACCACCGAAGAACCCCTAATTGTGGAAGGTCGGCAACTTGAGCCATCTACATCTAATTCAGCTCCAGTTATTAGCAGCACGTCAGCCATTTCTTTTGTTGATCCAACCGTACCAAAAAATCAAACATATACTTGGAGAAATCGCCATAATCCTCGCGACCGACCACAATGGCAAGAAAACCATGGGCCAAGATACCTTCAAACACCCATGTATTACTTTGACTGTATGTTTGATGACTCTGTTATCGAATTATTGATCAAATATACAAATATTTACGCGATTCAAAAGAACAAAGTGGGCAATGTGACAACGAGTGAAATGAAGTGTTTCCTTGCTATACTTCTTTACAGTGGATATATCAAAGTTCCCCGAAGATACATGTACTGGGAGAAATCATCAGACACTGATTTTAGTATTATATATAACGCCATGTCGAGGGATAGATTCACATTTATCATGACTCACCTCCACTGTTGTGACAACGCTCAGATAACTACTGGAAATGACAAATTTGCAAAGTTGAGACCGCTTTTCAATGTCCTGAATGAAATATTCCTGAATATGGCTCCTTTAGAAGAAATGTACAGCATAGACGAGGCTATGGTACCATATTATGGAGGACACAGCTGTAAACAATTTATACGTGGAAAACCGATTAGATGGGGATATAAGTTCTGGGTTGGAGCGACTAGATTGGGATACGTACTATGGTTTGATCCGTACCAAGGCCATGCAGCAATTATTCCACCGGCTTATAGGCAGTTAGGTATGGGAGCTGGTGTGATTTTGCGTTTTGCTGATCATTTACAATTTCGTCACCCAGGTGTGTCTTGTCACTTATTCTTTGACAATTTCTTTTCTTCTATTCCACTCTTCCACGAATTGAGTAACAGAGGGCTCAAAGCCACTGGAACAATTCGCGAGGACCGTACAAAAAAGTGTCCTTTGCCGTCCAATAAAGAATTCAAGAAGACAGAAAGAGGCACATTCAAGTACAAGTCTAGCCAACCAGAGCATATTTTGGTTTGCAAATGGAATGATAATAGTGTGGTGTCGGTTGCATCCAATTCAGAAAACATCGAGCCCTTACATAAAGCTAAACGGTTCTCGCATCAGCAGAAAAAATATGTATACATCGATCAGCCTGCAATTATAAAAAGCTACAATGAAAATATGGGGGGAGTCGATAGGTCCGACCAAAACATTGGTCTTTATCGTACATCTATCCGTGGCAAGAAATGGTATTTCTCATTGTTTTGTCACTGCTTGGACATGGCGACTCACAATGCGTGGCAAGTTTACAAAACGAATGGAGGAGAGTACGATCATCTCACATTCCGGAGAACTATCGCCAGAGGTATCTTGGAAACATATAAAAAAAATGAGAAACGCGGTCCTTGTCCCACTCCTAGAACATACAGGGAAACTTCACGCTATGATAGAGTTGATCATCTAGTAGAGTACAATGACTCTCAGCTTCGATGTTCGCTTTGCAAAAAAAATACAAACTTCACCTGTCAAAAATGTAAAATCCATTTGCACCCTAAAACATGTTTTGTTACTTACCATACTCCTACATAGACTTGTTTGTTAATTAACGTTTTATATTTAGATAATAAAGCCTTTTTCATAATTATAACTTTCTTTAATTTAAAATAGGATACAATCGATAAAGTGGTAGTTATATGAGCGTTAACCTACCTGCCTATTACTACTGATCGTTAAAACGATCCGCATTTTCCGAGCTTTCCTGAAAACTCAGTTTTTTTTTGGTATTTTTCCATGTTTACTATATGCATCAAGGTAACAATACTAAAAAATTACTGAGATTCGAGATAAAAAAAAGTTTCAGTAACAACTGGGTTAAAGACGGACGGATTAAAGGAATGGCCTAATCCAATCGGGGAGCAGCGAAGGGTGTTTATAATCTTATAAGACGGTGGGTTAAGCGACTTTTCAGGGTTCTTTGCCCAAGGTGCGAAGAAAACAGAACAATAATAAATACTGTTTTGCATAACATAACATCATCACGCTTGAATTCCCCGAAGAGTAAGGCAGAGGTGCACCTATAGCACACCCACATTTCGCCAATGATGTTTAAGTCCTATGTAATAGGGGGCGAGCCTATTGCCACCAACCGAGCACAAATCCAGAATCCGGGCTGCTACTGAGAAATTCCAGATGGAAAACCCAATAGCACTGGTCGACCTGGGAATCGAACCCAGGACCTCATGTACAACAGTAGCGCTTGCGACGACTACAAGGAGGCAGTAACATACTGATTTATGAAACTCTAATTAGGTGAATCTATCTGCTGCCAAGATTACTGTGATTGGTTGGGGGAAATGACAATACCTTATCAATTAACTTGACATGACATAAGATTTGACATCGAGTAAAAGCTCGTGCAGACTGGCGCGACAGATAGCGCGACATTTTCCATGAAACTTTTATAGAAATTGTGCTACCATAGTCGCGTCGCGCCTGTCTGCGGGAGCCTTCATGTGAAAAGGCTTTCAGAATCCTGTGGTTGATGAGCCTGTGATACATGTCCGTACAAACTTCACTAAACTCTTACTCGTTACTAGTGAGTTTCACAGATCTGCAGCTCTGCTTAGCCTGAAAGAGATCAGAATAAAAATATTACTACTACGCCAAAAAACCAGAAACGGCTCAGCAACGTGTAACACAGCATAGCAGTGACATAGAAAAGCGTCGAGAAAGCAGTTTAACCCCGCCAAAAGATTCACCATTCAAGATTTGGCGAAGCTGGACCTGAACGCAACCTGGCGGCGACGTCATTAAAAGATGCCCACCCTTAGATAGATATAACCCGCCTCTCCACTATTCCAATGCTTGCTCAAGGATGCATATCCGTACGACTCTAATAAGCCTTCTATATCCCAAGGGCACGTCTTCCTTACCATTATCGCGCCTCCCGGTCTACTCTTTGATATGCCATTGCATGAAGTCTCATATTAATAATAATAATAATAGGAATATGAGACTCCAGCCACTGGAGTCTTATCTGAATCAGTCTAGTGTGAATCTTTGGGTTTATTCAAGTAATCGGGTCTGGTTTAACCAGGCTGTGGTCGGTGCATTTCATTCATTCATACAGCAGAAAAAAAATTAAAATATCTGGCTACACAATAAAACAATACGGATCCCACAACGTAAGTAACACGCACAGGCCATTGTTTTTCGCTTTTCGTGTCTCTATAAATAAATCTCAAGAATCGATTCGCTAAAATCAAATCAAAGCGAACCGATCTTGTCTCGATTACGTAAGAACAAACATCCTCTCAGACCTTCCTTACCCTGTTATTGAAAACAGGTTGTATAAAACTGTGTCAGAAGACGGTGTAAACAACATTTTGTCGGAAAAGATTACATCAGAGGCTCAAGAGTCCATAGCTCAAATGGAAATAGAAAGTAGTGTGTCAATGAGTTACGTCAGTTAGAAAATTATGCGCTTGCGACGAATGCCATGACTACGCACGTAGAATACCAGTTTGATTAACCTAGTGGTCCTCTTTCGTTGGGTCGTGTCGGTGTTTTCTTATTGATGGTTATGTATTGTATTTATTAAATTAACTGGGATAATCGTGATGTAAAACGTAATTTTTCAAATTATATTGATGCTATTTTGCCGTTACACTTAGTATAATTCACTTTTACGGTTTGACTTATTAGGGAAAAGGACGCAATATCCGCATTTATCAACAGGCAGTTAACCAAAAATTTCCAGACGAGTGGCAATTATGGTGGCCAGAAACCTAAAAAGACACCATTCATTCAATTTTTTTGGCAATCGGCCGGAACGTAATTGGGTGCCTTAATGATATTTCGCAGCCTTGAATTCGGTTGTTCCGGTGTTGCCCTACAAAAGGAGACTTGTCTTATAATAAATTGCCAGACAAGAATCTTAGACCGAGGTTACAGCATCAATAGGGCATGCATTTGATCCGACACTATGGTCAGATTAATCGGAACAGAATTTAAAAATCTTAATTTTGTCGTCTAATTGATTGTGTTGGGTGTACCAACTATGGGTACACCTCTACCTAACCCTTCGGCGATAACATGGCGTGATGTTATGTTATGTGTGTTCGATTGTGTAACCTCTGTCTAAGAAGCTAGAATGTCTAGACTAGATATCTCATCTGTCTAGTTGCGGATTTTCGCTGGATTTGCGGAATTCACAAGACCAGTAGTTTTGGCAATGATTGAGGGAGGCCTACTTATGTCCAACAAGTGACGTCTTTCGGCGGATCATTAGACTGATGAATATATTAGTATTCATAAAAAAAAAATTCAATACGTTATCTTTTTAGGGTTCCGTACCTCAAAAGGAAAAAACGGAACCCTTATAGAATCACTTCGTTGTCCGTCAGTTTCTCAAGACTCTTTTTCTTAGGATTGCTTGGAGGTATCAAGTTGAAATTAATATCTAACGTCGGTCTACGGTCCCTTAGAACTCTAAAAATACGGCGATTTAAACGACATATTTTGATACTCGCAAATAAATCAAAACTTATAGGGTACTTCCCGTTAGCTAGAAATTTGGCAAGAAGCAAGGTCTCACAGCATAAGTAACGGAAAAAGTCTGAAAATCGATAATTTGTAGTTTTATCACATAATTTTGTTACATTTGCAGTTGGAAAATTGACCGTGGCGTACATATCGAATATCGATGTTATTTTAGTGATGTATGGGAGAGCATATTTTTGAACTACAATGTTAAGTTTGATTTTGGGATAAATTCATCCCAACTACAGAACCCTTCTTAGTGCGTGGTCCGACACGCACTTTGCCGGTTTTTAATTTTTGTTATAATTATTATCTCCTCTTAAATAGAGCACCTGCCATCTTATCTCTTCACCACCCTTGGTTGACTGGTAGAGAATAAGGTACACAGGCGGACTTAATGCCTAAAAATAATTGAGTGCGAGAAGTTAAAATAAATAAAAGCTAGTGTCGACCTTAACTTCAAACGTACATAAGACTACACAGTACTTAGGTACTCACAAGGCACATTATGTAACGCCCTCCTACCCATGTAATTGTGTAACTGTGTACTAGCTAATTAACAAACTTTGTATAATGAGACTGTTAAATATGTACCCACTTGGTAACAATATATAAATGGAATTCAATTTAAAAGCAATTGCTTTACTAACCATTATGAATAACACAATAGAATTATTGTCGTCTCTAAACAATTTATTACTTTCACTGTAGGTCTTCTTGTTGTTGTTTTATTAGGTATTATGTAGTATAATCATTTTGTTTGATATTAACTCGGGGAATATACTAGAGTTTAATAAAGATGCTTAGAAAATTTGAACTGCCTGGAGTAGTTATTATATACATGTCTTAATTCAACTGCAAGTGGGTAATGGAGAATGACCTGCTTTATTAATTTACAAGGTCTCGCCAAGGGCCCATCAGGTAACGACAGCGAACAAGCAAACTTCTCTTACAAATCACGAATGTTCATTGCTTATCACAGTCATTGTGGTCATGAATGAGATGACCATCCACTTTAACGGGAACAAAGAATGTCAAATTCTATTTCGAAAAATATCAGGGTGTTTCATAAATTAGCTGATCCATTTTATTCTCTTTATGATTTAACATTGAAGATAACAAGAAGATGCAGTAAAGGAAATCTGCGGTGATGCACATGTTTATATTTACGAAGTCATCGTAAAAGCATATCCTGTTTTCTAATTTATTTAAAACCTAGTTCATAAACATTATTCACTTCATCAGGGCCATCGGCAAAATTGTTACACAAATTGAAGAAGAGATATTGCAAGTCATAATCCAGGACAAATATTTAATTTATTATTTTCCTATGTGATTAAAAAAAATATAAATAGCTTTCAAATGATTGGACAGAGTAGATATGTTTTTTTATTAGCTTTGTGTTATTTTGCTTGTTAAAAGTGTCCATTTTTTTTCCCAAGGCTCTGTATCTTTTGTCGTTTCTGACCACATCTGCCCAGCAAAACAAATATTTATACAATACATTATTATATTAATTGATCAACTTTAAAGCTGAGTCACAAATTCACTATGCCAGCCAACTGTCTGTACTTAATTAGTATCGTATGACAGTTTGAACCCCTTTCTATTATGATGTCATTCGCATTGTGTAAATAGTATCTATTGCCTCAATTAATGACGGGACATAGTCGATATTCATAATAATTAGTTAGTAGGTGTTGAACTGATCTGTGTTTACATTTAATTTGTAGGTTCTTCTTCATCTATATTTGTTATGATGTCCTTCATATCTTTGACGCCAAGGAAGTGCTATTATGTCTACGCCGAACTCATTATTGAATCAATTTTTATTTTTAGTAATGATTTCTCTTTTGGGGGGCTTGTGGTTAAGTACTAACAGCCGCACATATCGATCGATCAGGTTAAGCTACGCTTGCCGCGGTTGGTCCGTGGATGGGGTGACTGTCTTTACATACCAAGACCACCCCTCCGTACCTCGGAAAGCACGTTAAGCCGTTGGTCCCGGCTGTCATTCGTGTATCTTTGACACTCGTCTGAAGCCCGGAAGTCTGACTACCAGTATTACCAAGGGGTATCGTATTATCCAGTAACTGGTTTGTGGAGGTCAGATAGGCAGTCGCTCCATGTAAAATACTGGTATTCAGCTGCATCCGGTAATCCGGTGCATCCGGTTAGACTGGAAGCCGACCCCGACATAGTTGGCTCCCCCAACTATGTTGGGGTCGGCTCAAATCATTACTCATCTGCCTAGACAGATGAGTAATGATATCTCTTTCGGGATGTTTCTATCCTAGTTCACATGTGCAGGTACTACATACACCACATCTTGTTTCCCCGAAGGTTCGGGCACAGGTACTACCAGCAGTACACCCACATTTCGCCAGGAGGCGAGCCTATTGCCGTCAACCGGGCACAAATCCAGACTCCGGGCCAGAGGCGGCTCGTGACATTTATTTGTGGGGGTTCACTAAAAAAAGAAACGTAGAACTAGAGCTTACCATTTATTTTATTTGTAAAGAAAATCCATTCGGCGATCTTTATCGATTTTCATCAACGCGTTCATTGAACTCTCTAATAGATTTTCGATACGCAGAATCGAGCGCCTTACGAATATCTTGACGGCCGATAGATGCCAATTGCACTTCACATAAGATATGAAATCGAGATTGCGAATGTTTTTTCACTTTAATTGAAAGATGCGCTAAATCGTCAACACCCGTTTCCGTCCATGCATATTCACCACCACTGCCGGCGCCATCTCCAAAACACCAGACACGGGAAACAAAATAATTTGTTGCTTTCTTCACATCCACACAACCAAGGTGTTTTGAAATATTGTTCCGATTTAAAACCACGCGTAAAAGATTTATTTTTCGTAACACATTTTTGAGAAAGTGCAATTTCGGGACGTGGTGGTCCCTTAGCTTTCAGTTCGATACGCATTTCGAGAGTCTTTTCACAATTTTTAATAAAAGATACACTGTATTGTTCCATTTTTAACACAAATGTCGCGCACAAACTATTTTTAATAATTAATTAGAATAAACACTGCGAATCTACTGACGGCCGAGTTGAGCCGACCGTTTGTTTACATAAGATCGGCAACAGCGCATAGGCATAGAACGTATTCCCACGCGCGGCCGGCCGCCTTGGGCCGTTTGGCAACGTCGCGCGTGAGCGGCGCTCCAAATTAGGCTTATTTCTCATACAAAATCTTCTGTTTCACGCGTCGGACTGTGTCGATATTTCTCTTTCGCACTCATTGAATACAGTACTAGAAATCGTACTGAACTTTGTTTCATAGGAGCGCAATCGCTGGCGCTCCACACGTTACAACTTGACGCCAAATGTACGCGTAGGAAATGGTTTTCTAGTAAACTGCTATTGTATGCGTATGGGAATAGTAGAAAGAATGTATGTATAGGATTATAATAAAGAAATATAGATTATGCTATTTTCGTGGGAGTGCACTGCACCAGCGCTCTTTATGACGAGCCGCCTCTGCTCCGGGCCACTACTGAGAAGTTCCTAGTGAAAAACTCCATATCACTTTGCCCGACCCGGGAATTGAATCCAGGATCTCATGCTCAGTTAGCAGTAGCGCAGCGAGGCAGTCTCGTTTGTTTTATTTGATTTTATCCGTTTTGCTTTAATCGCAGCGAATATATCGTGATTTCGACTTATGCGTGGGTCGAGCATAACTGAATATGGACTAGACCTTGAGACACGTGGCCATGCTTCACGTTACCAGAAACTGAAATGATAGCCGCTCAATGCTCGCACATTCTCACACAATTGACACAAATTAGCGTCCTACCTAATAGACAAGACAGCTCCATTCCCATTGCTCGCGTGTCAAATGCGCACGCGATGTTTTGTTATCAGCCATGTAAAAACACTCGCCATTTATACGCCACATTACACCAGCTAATGCTTGTAATGAACGTGTGTACATCAATCACACAGTTGTTCACCAGTTATCGAAACGATTTGTTTGAATTAGTCACAGTTTTTCATGTTCTAATTCTTGGACACGCTTACGCGATTTGTCGGTTTTCTGAAGACTGAATCCGATTCTCATTTTTCTTTTCTTTAGTCTGGTGGGCGTAACAAATGAGCTAGCACTTTTTAGTTCGTCAGGGCCGTTGTTTCTTTTCATTAATAATTCTATATTTCTATAGACTAGACCTCTCACAGCTCAAAATCCCCGCCTATCTTGAATAGTTTAAATGCCAGATTCTGAGATAGACGCTTTTGGTATTTAAAACTTTTTTACCATTGTTCTCCTCGTCGTTGCTTCAATAAATTGATATTCCTTTAACGTAAATTATGAAATCCATGTTACCATGAAATACTAATTAATATTTCTCTAATTTCCAGTTTCATCGAACAAGACAAAGTGTCCGGCTTCTGGACATGGATGTTCGTGTTATCGAAGCTGCCGGAGTTAGGCGACACCGTGTTCATAGTTCTACGTAAGAAGCCCCTCATCTTCCTGCACTGGTACCACCACATCACCGTCCTACTATACACTTGGTATTCCTTCACGGAATACACGTCTTCGGCGCGCTGGTTCGTCGTCATGAACTATTGTGTCCATAGGTAAGACTCCTTCATTTTTTATCAATATTAGAATACAAAAATATTTAAAAATATAAAAAAATAGTAGCCTACCGGTATCGGGAACAGGGTCCAAGCTACGGGCGACCGCCGCGGCGGTTAGGGCTCCAGAGATAGGAACCTCCTAACAAAACGAACAGTGTCCAGAAGTTCCTCTTTCTGAATCAAGCCCTTGATCGAGCTGCCTAACGAGAGCCTCCTCAGATGGTGGTCGAAGCTTTTGTCTATCAAGTCATTTGCTGTCACGACTATCGGCACACTGATCGATCGAATTATTAACTTTATTATTAAGAGACCTTCAGGTGGAGAATCAGCTTTTGCATCAGCATTTATAATAACTCACTTGTTTTTTACGTCTCTTATGTTAGTTGCCAATCAACTTAATGTGTCCGACATATTGTCAATCACCAGTCGATGATTAACTTCTTTGATGGATCTTTTGTTTATTTAATTGAGTAATGAACGTGAGGGCGTGCCCGACCATCGAAGCTCATTGTATAGAGTAGTATGACAGCATGGAATAGCCATAGATGACTTTGTACTTAAATTATGTCATGCTGCCATATAAATTGATTGGGTACTTGATTAAAAGGCAATGGAAGTACTATTTGAACTATTTCCTTTGAAAATTCATCAGTAGCTAATAGGGCACGGGCATCCATGAATAATCGGTGCACAAAAAGTTGAATTAGAAGATAAAATACCATAAAATAGAAATATTAAATACCACGCAAATCATAAATAGAATCATGGTTAGAATATCATAGCATCGGATGTTGAGCTCAGAATACATTTTAAACACGTCACATTAAAACTAGTTTATATTCTCTGTTCCGGTCTTCTTAAGAAAGTTCCGCTTGCAAATGCTAATCAAAAACCGAAACAATGTCAGTTGGATATCCAGAAAAATCTATACAGCTGGCAGGCACTGCCAGTCGCCATTTGCAATTTAGGATCTTCCCACACCGGCTTCGGCATTAAACGAAGAAATATGGATGTCCCGTTGAGTCTCTATAGTGTCGATAACATCTAAATTGAACGAATTATTCTTAAAGGAAGTCGATTCATTGCTCTAATGTCAGCCTTTGGACGTTGAGACGGCATTGTGTCATTTAGTTTTTGCACAAGCAAAATGTTTCATATAGTTTAGGATCCAAACTGTGTTCAATGTATGGGCAAGCCCTGGGAAGGCCCATGCCACTTATGGGCCAAGTAAATGATGACATTGGGCGCTTATTTATCCAGATAAATTAGATAGCCTGTTGAAAGCGAAAAAAAACTTTTTACAAAAAATAAGAACCGACTACCAAAATTAACACTACAAAGTGAAAAATAACTTTAATTTCGGAAGTCGGTGTCTTTGGTGTATTTGAGTTTTTTGCCACCGACTTCCGAAATTAAAGTTATTTTTCACTTTGTAGTGTTAATTTTGGTAGTCGGTTCTTATATTTTGTAAAAAGTTTTTTATTTTTCACTTTTTAGTGGGTCTGTTTTGAATTTATCTAAGTTACAATAGCCTAATGTTAACTGCTCATCACCTTTTACAAAATATTGTTGGTCCCGATGCTGGGACGTTGATTGTTGAGGAGTGCACCTGGTAAGAACCAGGAGAACTGCCACTCACCATATGCATAGTGACGAGCATAAATTGCTTAATCGCAACCCGTTAAATAGGGGTACTCATTATTATATTGTTCCGGTCGCCATATGTGGTCTCCATCATCAGTTCCACTTCACCAAATGGTGCTTTCCGAGAGCAAATGTACGAGTTACTATAAAAAATACCCAAATCGCTATAGGTTTGCCTATAAAATTTGAGGGTTTCCCTCGATTTCCATGGGATCTCCTCATCTGATTCTGATTTGGTAGCAATGGGACCACCTCGGGAGTATACCCTTTCAAAAAAAAAAAGAATTTTCAAAATCTGTCCATAATTAACGGAGTAATCGCGTAACAAACATACAAAAAAAAAAAAAACATACCGCCGAATTGAGAACCTCCTCCTTTTTGGAAGTCGGTTAAAAATAGAAGCAAATGGTGTTCGTAATCATAAATATTGCTTGTAACAGAGGGATGTTGTGAATTTTATTAATGTAATGGGACATGGGGAACTTTGAGTAGACTTCTGTTATTTTAGGTCCGACTGCTCCTACTAATTTCTGAGAACAATAATAATATAACCGAATGAGAAGCCTTTTCAGTCGCTCCATTCCTCTTTCCCTCAATACGTAGCGGCTGAAACAACACCTGGATTAAAATAAAATGTTTGCAATAAATCAGTCAGTAGGTGATAATGATAAGAAAATGTTAGGCAGAGGTGTGGCGGGGATTAATATAATTATGTTATCAGTATAAAAATTATGTAAGATATGCAATCGTCATGCGTAACAGTATAGCCAGATCAAAAGAAAAAACCCGGCTATGTGCGAGTCGGACTCGCGCACGAAGGGTTCCGTACCATTATCTATAAAAATGGCAAAAAAATCACGTTTGTTGTATGGGAGCCCCCCTTAAATATTTGTTTATAGAGTAATACGAGAAATACATCATCTGTGAAAATTTCAACTGTCTAACTATCACGGTTCATGAGATACAACCTGGTGACAGACGGACAGAGAGACAGACGGCGGAGCCTTAGAGTAATTGGGTTCCCGTTTTTTATCCTTTGGGTACGGAACCCTAAAAAACTGTGTAGTGAAGATTTCTTTCAAGAAAAACAAGGTGACGTGTGTGAAAAAGAGTATGTAAAGTTTGTAGCTGGTGGCGTTCTGTTGGTTTGGCGTGAGTTTATTTAGGTATATGTATGTAAAACATAGTTTAATAACTTCCAAAAATGTTCCAATTTAGGTAAAATAATGTCTCATTTCGTAGTTCCCGAGTTAATGTTTCCTTAGAACCGCTTGTAGGAGCGCGTTTCGCAGAAGGCGTGCTATTTGATCCCAACAAATTGCTCTATTCATAGCCCGGCCTGCAATTGTAGTCGACTTCCTACGTATTAAGGCTCTTACACACTCACGCGATATCGCGGGCGCGACATGCACCGACAAAGACAATTCTTTTGTCGGTGCATGTCGCGCCCGCGATATCGCGTGTGTTTGTAAGAGCCTTTACTAACGAGAGCTATCATTTATATACACGTTGACCCGCATGATATGTTTATCAACAGACGTATGGGAACTAAATACATGAGTGAAGATTATATTGAATGGTTTTGAGTTTACAATTGAACAATGCATTTGGTCAGACATGAGAGATTAATAGTATTTTTTGCGAACAATATTATACCTAAATGAAAATGTTTGTTTTAATGTTAAATAGTTTTAATAAGTAGAAATAAACTACTTAGAGCTCGATTTCATTTAATATCTCACTACTCGCAAAACAATTGTACAGTTTTCTTAATAAATATTGTGTGATGCTTTAATATTTAGAATCGTGATAAGAATAGTTTATATCTTATCGGTAAATAATTTTAGACTCAGACATGTCATAAAAGTCTGTTGATAATAAAATATACGTTCTGAAATTAATTTAGTATGTGCAAAACGTTTACTTCACAGTTTTTTTATGACGTTGTGAATAAAAAAACAATAGACTACGGTTATTGTAAATAACCATAAAAAGTAATAAAAACAACAATTAAACCATTAAGATAAGAAGTTGCTGTTAAACTATTAAAAACCAGTTTATAAATTGATATAATAATCGCTTCCACGTTTAAAGGCTCGTACATACCGGCACGACTTGTCGCGTGACGCGACACCGGTAGAACAACTTCTATGAAAATTTCATGGAAATTTTTCTACCGCGGTGTTTCGTCGCCCGACAAGTCACGCCGGTCTGTACGAGCCTTTACACTTTTCACGCCGAAAATAAATAGTGGCAAAAGATTTATTATTAGCTATTAAATTATTATTTATTAACAATGTGTGAATATTAAAAACATCTAAACACCTAACCGAATTGTTTAAATTGCAGACAAGGAAAAACCTTATCACAGAATCTAAATTGTTTAACATAAACGTAATCCGTCCAGTTTAGCAACATGAGCTCTAATGATACATTTTTCTTGTTTCCAGTGTAATGTACTCGTACTACGCGTTAGTGAGCATGGGCAAGTACCCGCCTAAGATGCTCGCGATGACCATCACGGTGCTACAGCTGTCGCAGATGATCGTCGGCTGCGCCATCAACATCTGGGCGCACAACTACATGGCCACCTCAACCCCCACCAGCTGTCACATCAGCCAAATCAACATCAAACTCTCCATGGCCATGTACTTCTCGTACTTCGTCCTCTTCGCGCAGTTCTTCTACAAAGCATACTTATCCCCCAAAACTGGCAAAAAGGCGAAGTCCGAGCCAGAACCCATCCCAGACGTTCCCAGCAAGCAAGTGAATTACAATGGTTACCCGCGGCAAAGGAACGGCGTTGTCGCGCACTAGTCGGCGTCACATTGTGATATGTGCTAGTTATATTGTACAGGTTATGGCTGTTATTTATTTGGTCACGATTGGGCTCGATTGCCGGTTCTATGAGGTCCTCCATTCGGTTACAGAATGGGGACGAGGCCGTTGCCAATATCAACCAGTGTTTTACTGAATGATTTACAATAATTTTACCCTCACTGAATTTTTAAATGTCCTACGAATTTATGAGTATTGCCTAATATGTTGTTTGTTATGTGTGTCGGCGATGGTGTCCAATCGTGGTCAGTCGGCGCTGGAGACGTCGCCTGCGTTACATTCCACGCTAGATCGACTGTTTGCTTGCAATGCGGCCGATGCATGGCTCTTGCTAACACTGACGACAACTGCCGACTGTTCGAATTATACGAAACTTATTTTTTTATTTGAAAAACTGTTAGAACTTTCAAACAAAACAGCTGATTTATCTTCTGAGCGTACGTGGGCATCGTGCTTGAACAAAAATCTTGTTAGTGGATAAATTAGAAGTTGTCCACTTGACAGAGCCCATAATTTAGCTATTTGCCATGAACTGGCTAAGTACAAAATAGATATAAATACTCTTTTCTATTCAAAATATCTAAACTAACCTAATTGGCACTTTGGAGTAAGTTTTAGTACAGACCGAAGTAACATAACACTTGTTTGGTGTAATTCCAACATTCGAACAACTTCGTCAGTGCTCCATTGATAGTGGCGGCGCTCTCATGGTGTCAAATACATGCTTTTATATAGGATCTGTGTTCCGATGATTTAGGATACGTGCTATCGAGGTTAAAGGCTGCATCGAATTGACAGAATGTCCATATTTATACAGTAAGACTCCATTTTAGAGTCGTGTATAGTCATTTTACAAAATGTTCTACAATGTTGTAAATAATGTAATGTGTAATGTTATAATAACTCACGTCTAGCAATTTCTAACCAATTTCGTATGTAGTATTTTTTGCAGACATATTTAAAATCTGTCTTTCTTTTCAGATGTTTTACATTACCTTTGTTTGTAAAGGTTTATTTGAGTACCTAACATTCAAATTTATGTTAATTGTTTTTCTTAAAATATACATGAAACAATTTCGATGCAGTTAGGTCGTGACTATGTTTAATTGCAGTTTGCAAAATATATTTTTAGTAAATACTAGTTAATAATGATGAAAAGGAAATGAGCCATTACGTAAATATAAATTGTTACAAATAGTAGTATATAATATTTGACAAATTACTTTACGACAGGGTCTCAGATTAAGTTAATTAAGAATTTAAGTTTGACGTAGTTTGAAATCTTCGGAATTTAATTAACCGGTTAGTTGAAGATTGAATTTAAGGGACCCTGAATAATTTATAAGAATTTTTAAATTGTTCAAATCTTATTAGGGTTATGAAAGATACATTCCCGGTATAGAAATGTGTGAGAATTATTGTTTAAGGGATCCGTACAAATGTTTTGTTAACTAATGCAATTTTGTACACTTTCCTAAATTATTGTTTCATCAAGACCTGTATAAAAGCTCTACTCTGTTGTTATTGTGTCGTATTTATTACTTAAAGAAAAAACCTTAGTGATTTTTTTAAATAATTTATTTTTAAAGGGATAGTTTTACCTATACACTTTGTAAAATGTTACGATGTTTTGCGCTTCATGTAAACCGTCAGTGCGGTGCGTAGGTATAATACTTTGATATGCTTGTCAGACAAGTGCACAAAGTGTAATTATGTAATTCCTGATAGTGGAATAAGCAATAAAAATGCAGTTTCGGTTAAATTGACAGTTTGGGCGCGTTTAGTGTACATTTGAAGGAAACTAATTTTAATATCGGCACACATTCTTTAATAAATCTATGACTTAGTTTAGATTTAAAAAAGAACGTGTGCTTCTAACGTAACGCGCCTCGGATATACGGGCGAAAGAAAGTTCAAATCAACACTCCCACGCACTTACGTTAACGTGTGTGTTAACGTTATCGCGTGAAACCTTAACAACCAACAGCATTTAGGGACTAACTACATTTATTCAGCTCCATTCACGTTTCGCTGAACGATTTTGGTCACACATACAGTTCTGCTTCTATCAGCCGCGTACCGCATCGTAAGATTGTGAAAAGCCGTCATAGCGTTCACCGCTGTTCCACTACGTTCGGCGATGAACGTGGACTGTTCCCGACTCCTGGTCGACAAGTTGCGACCAGGTACAGCGTTGAACGCGGCGGGACAGCGCTGAACTGGAACTGTCTATAGCATTCGCATGATAAAAACACATTAATCTTCATTTTATACCTGTTTGCCGCGAATACTGAATAGACGCGGAAAGCTGAACGGATGCGTAACGCATCTCCATACAAAATCGTTGTTTTCTATGGACAAAAGATGAACAGAGCTGAATAAGTGTGGTTAGTCCCTTTTGCAACGTAAACGCGGTCGTTGTGAATACATAGACTTAATTAGATTTAGTCGGCGCTGATATTGGACTCATACAAATTATTACATAAGGCGTCTATTCAATGTCCAATCGCGTTCACGTTTAACTAATGTCGACTACCGTCGGCGATCACACTGTTGTGAGCAATTAACATTAGACTCGATTTATCCGTTACATTAAAACTACACGAAAGCTTTGGATAAACGAAGGAACGCTAAATAGCGATATTCTAACTTCACTTTTACTAAATTAGTATAGATAATGCCCTGTAACTGTCCGCTAATTGACCTTTTTGTGGTAAAATGACTCGCGTTTAATATATCGCATGGGCTCTAGTTGATACTAAATGTAGGAGCTTAATTTTCAGTCATAAATTCTCAACATCAATGTTTTACTGAAACTCGTTAGCATAGCTTTAAAAAGTGATTAAAAACTAAGCTCTTAATTAAAGTATCAAATAGGGTCGGTCGCGGTATCTCCTAAAGCTGGGCCTTACAAGAGTCAGTGTGCAAATTAGCATAGTTTTTAGCAAAGGTCAATTTCGTCTAGTACCGTTTATAGAAGTCACAATTTTAATATACCTAGGCTATTTCAAATAGGCTGTTATTTTTGTCCAGTTCATTGCTTTTTCACTAACGGTGGTGAGTTCTAGGAATACTTGTAGTATTAACAATCGACTCATAAGGTGGGGAATGACTTTAGGAATAATCGGGATCGGGAATTAGGTACTTAGTCCGAACTAAAACAATCAGTTGACTTATGTAGCCTTTAATTTCGCCACCAAGAAAGTACATTGCGAGGAGTTTATTTTGTATAATTTTTATAATTCTTTTTATTTATTTTGTTTGCGAGATCATGTGAACGTCTACAGAAATTCAATTAAGGAGATTAATAATTATCATTCAACTCGGTTGGAAAATGTTCTTACCTAATCTTGTAAATTTTAAAGCATCTTCGCTTGTTAATCCTTTGACCTACGCTTTGTGTGCTACTTTGACGTTAATTTAACGTCAATGCGACGGACTTCATCATCACAAATATTACTCAACACCATGTTTCTAAAATGTTATCTACAACGAATTTATAAAACCAAACGTAGTCAAGGGGTTAAAATTGCAATAAATGCATACTTTTTTTACTATTATTATTTGTCTTTGAAGCACTTTGTATTCTGTATTGATTCAGAATGTTATTATTATATTTCATAAAACTCTTGTTTCGTCGTGTACACTACAAAAAAGATTATGATGTAACCTTGTCCAACCCCTGAATGTCATTTCTGAGAAATGATTCAGGGTAATAATAGTTAATAAAAATGTAATCACAAGCGCATTTATTATTTATGATGTAATATATTTTCGCATTTACAAAGAAAACTGTTGTCATTTACAACAGTTTTCTTTTGTTCTCAGTAGAACTAATTAGCGGTTACAGTTCCATAATCAATAAAATATTTTAATAAAATATATTTTTGTGAAGGAAGTTTTGAAGTTACAACGTGCAGAACTAAAGATTATAATATAGCCACAGAGCATTGTAATCTACTACCTAAAGTGGAAAAAATATTCTTGCAATCATTAATTTGTATTTTCTGGGCAAATAAAGAGTTATGCGTAATCATTACGTTTGTTTGTTTATTATTTATTTCGTCCAATCTCACATGCCTTGTAATTCACATGTGAAACTGAGCCGAGCGTGCCTTCAACACTGTATCCAAAGTACCTACGCTACCGGGCACAGATCCCGAGTAGTCTCGAATATTGAAGTTCTTTGGTCATGTCTCGAGGCAGAATAATGACGCCATAGAGCGTCTAGCGTGCAGGGCGGACTAAAGGCTATACGCCTCGCGTTAGGTCGCCGATGAGTGCCGACGGGGTGGACCTATATATGTGTTTAATCTATGAGGTGGACCGATCAAATTAAATCCACGGTTGGAGGCCCTACTCTGAATAGAATACGCCAGACTGTCATCTAACAGAACCAGATGGAGAGAGATCGTGAGGCACAATTCATCGCGTAACCGCGACCGCTCTGTCAAGAGCGAAACGAAGATGTGGTAGTGAATTATGGTTCAAGCGCGGCCCGCCTTAGACTCAGAACTACATAATAATATATCGGAAGGCCTATTTAAGAAAAAAACTAAGACATTGGTTTCAGTAGGTGTAGTGGTATACATTCCGACGGTTTGACTGATCTTCACCGTTTCATCGCCGGCAGCGGCCGTGGTGCCCGTGGTCACTCAACACGTGGTTATAAGTAGGGCTTTTGAGCTACAGTGGGACTAAAATAGGCTGATATTTATATTACAAAAATACTAGGTAACAAAATGAAAAAAATGCGTAGTTTTTAGTTTCTGAACGATAACCCAGCAGCTGACCTGACATTGTCAGTGTCAAAATACCAATGAACCTTTCTGTTCACATCAATATTTTCAGTTTCTGTTTCTAAAATCTCAGATAAAATCAGTTCAACATGGATTTAGTGGATAATGAAATCAGGCAATGGGACGCCGCTGATGTGAAGGAGCAATTTGGTGACAATCTGACGCTGCTGCCCCTCAACGACAATATTAAGGAGCTTCAGACCATTCTGAGGGACAAGTGAGTGAGGTTACTTACCAGGCCTTGTGACCTTTGCATAGATTGGAAGATTCTTCATACATTGGAAGATTCTTCAATGTTTTGAATTCCGAATTATATTGGTTCCATTGATCATTGGCCATTCATTACCTATACCTATTGCAGTGACTGTCCATTTTGTAGAAGATTTTCGGTTCGCTTTTTGTGTGATTTGTGCTATTTTTAGTAACACAACTAATATCGTAGTGGCTCTCGCTTGGTGAAATTGGCCTAAAAATATACAAAATGACAAACTAATGTTCATGGTCTTTAAAGTGCTATATTTAAAAGAATCCTAGTCCTAACCTCTAACCAAATCTACAATAACAATGTCAATTTATTTGCTATCAATATTGAAAGATTTTTTTTGTGGTGTTTATGATATAAATGTACAAAACATCAGGAAGTCTAAATGCATTGCTAAATTTGAATCATACAGTCATGATTCAATTTGAACAATACTTTTTGTGATTCATACTTTCTAGACATTAGACTAAGGATTTATTCTGGTGCCTTGCCATGTTAAATTGTTGGCTGTCTATAATAAATAAATGATTTTACACATTGCCTCAAACTGCGCGGCATTATATAGAAAGATTACACAATCTATTACAATGTCTGACATTATAAACATTGACACACTACAAAATATGTATTAAGACACATCCCCCATGCATTTCCAGAAACACATCCCGCAGTGACTTCAAGTTCTATGCGGACCGTCTCATCCGCCTCGTGATCGAGGAGAGCTTGAACAAGTTGCCGTTCACCGACTGTGAGGTGGTGACTCCTACAGGGGCGTTGTATAAAGGTCTCAAGTATGGGGCAGGGAACTGCGGGGTGTCTATTGTCAGGTCTGGGGAGGCTATGGAACAGGTAGGGTTATTATTTATAACTGGTTTACTACCTTCTGATAGATAGTAAGAGCGCAGTGCCAAAAGTTTAAACTCCATCAGCACGCTATAAAGGCATATAGATTTTTCCAGTGCCAATCGTAAGTGTGTCATGAGACATTTCAAAGATATGTCACCTCCTAGCAATTGAAACATGGCTCATGATACTGGGTGGGATAGAAAGATTATGCATTTTAGGCAAAGTGCCAGCAAGATAGCCTGACACAATGAAGGCTGTTTGTAGGCATCAAGTGTCTCAAGAAACTAAATCCACTTTGCTTGAAAATAATAGCAATCAAGAACCCTTTTACTAAATTAGCTACATATATTAACATAATTATGTTGACAACTGCCAATCCTTACAAAAAAAAATTTTTCTCCTTCTCTTCAATGCAATCTGTGCTGGGACATTCAGCAGTAGGTAGATGATGGTTGCAGAACTTGCACTGTATGAAGCCATTGCCCCATCCGATCGATACTACAGCTCATTCATGCTGGTTGTAAGTAGGTCTTGGGGTGCCCTTCTTTTCAGTCTTAAGAAGGGAACTGGGTTGGACATTAGTTGCATTGCTAATTGATTTGGGTGGACTTTTAATCTGGTGGAATATGTGGTAATATTAATTTTTATTTCTTCTTGAACCGTTTTTACTTTCCTATCCTTGTGAATTCTCTCATTCGTGACGTACCAGTGAGCATTTATTATCTGATGCAGTGTTTTTGATTGAAACCTTTGAAGGATTTCTATATTGGACTTCGCTGCAGTTCCCCAGAGGTGGATACCATAACACCAGATAGGCTTGAGAATGCATTTGTATAGAAGAAGTTTGTTTTCCTTACAAATAAAACTTAATACTTTACAATAACTTTTCCAGGGTCTTCGAGACTGCTGCCGCTCGATCCGTATTGGCAAGATCCTAGTAGAGAGTGATACAGACACGCACGAAGCTCACGTGGTGTACGCGAAGTTCCCTGAAGACATTGCACGGAGACAAGTGCTGCTCATGTACCCTATCATGTCTACGGGCAATACCGTGAAACAGGTAAGGCTGTGAATTTTATAAAAAAATGTTTCTTTGAGTATCCACTAGATATCGACAGCAAAGTATCGGCCTTTGTAGTGATGCTGAGGGGAGGTATGAGAGCAGTATAGGTCTGTCAACAAGTACCAGGTACTTAACAAAAACTCCGACAGGCCGATCCGACAACGGTCACTGCTTCTGTTAACAGTGGACACTGTGGACAGAAAAAATAAATAAGTTACTGATGAGAGATGTTATGGTCACACAGTCAAAAATCCAAAACCATATAGAGCCATACCTCACCAGGACGACATGCCGGCGCAACCAGGTCGAGTTGCCAACAAAATGTATTGGTTGGCTGCGTATCAAAATCAAAAGTCATTTATTCAAACTAGGCTAGGAGAATCAGCACTTTTCGAACGTCATAAATTACATAAGACAGTCCCCCAAAAACGCCCACCCTTCACCACTTAGTGCTTTAGCTAGGAAGAGGAAGTGGCGCAACAAACTGTTATCCAAGTGGACGCCAGGTGAGCCACCCACTACTTGCGAGGGTGACACTGAAAGTTCTTAGAAAATAAAAACTGAACAAACTAGCAAGATATTAGTTTTATTATATCTTTTCAAAATAGTGTCCATTTACATCAATACATCGCTGCATCCGATGGAACCACTGAGAAAAGCAGTTTGCCCACTCGTCCTTAGGGGTCTCTTCGACGGCATTTCGAAACGCAGCCACTTCTTCCTCGGCGTCCATATAACGTTTTCCTCGAATTTTTTCTTTTATTTTCGGAAATAAATAAAAATCGCAAGGTGCGAGGTCGGGGCTATAGGGCGGGTGACCCAGTAATTCCACGTCAAATTTTCTCGCGTTAAATTCATGCTGACGACATTCAAATTGCCGCCAAATCGTAAACAAATGACAAATGAATAAAATACATACACAATAATATTGGCAAATAGTTCCATTTTCAAAATTTCAACTTATTTTTTTATTATATCGTTTACAAGTGGCCAGTTCTAAAAACTTTCAGTGTCGCCCTCATACCCTGTATACATTTAGTGGGCAGCGCGATCGGCGACGTCGCCATGGCGTCCCGGTGAGGTATGGCTTTTAAACTCGCACACACAGCATGAAGTTTACTGTAATTCTGACCACACCATTATAATCAACCTATAACGTTCCCACTGCTGGGACGCAGGCCTCCTTTCTTTGAGAGGGAGTGGACGGTAATCCACCACACGGGCCCAGTGCGGGTTGTTAGATGACACATGTCTTGTCTTCGAATTTTTGGTTCTAGGACATGCCGGTTTCCTCAAGATGTTTTCCTTCACCATTTTGAGAGCAGTGCCTGCCACACCATGATTGATGCTCATTCCATTTTTATGTATTTTCAGGCCGTAAACGTCTTAACCCAACACGGCGTAAAAGAAGACCGAATCATCCTATCGAACCTATTTTGCACGCCAGCAGCCGCCCAAGCAGTGGTCGACTACGTACCTAAGATGAAGATGTTAACTTCGGAACTACACCCCGTAGCCCCGAACCATTTCGGACAGAAATACTTCGGGACAGACTGATATGAGGACGAGTTTGAGTTTTAGCAAATACTTATTTAGTTTTAGTTAGCTTTTTATTTAATTTTTTTTTTTTTTGTGATGTATTAAATTATGCATAGCCGATCTATTGGTATGGCTCATCGCATCAACAAATGACAAAATGTTATTGTTTGGGCTTATGGTAGCAACACACTTTGCGACTTCATAGGGGCACGGTTTTCAGTAACACTAATAAAAGCGTGCTGTTGAATTTTCAACTCTCAGCTCAGCGCCGATAGTTGAAAATCTAAATCGCTTTTATTTTGACATTTATTAAGAAACGGGCACGTTTGCATTTTACACGCAGTTGCGTGTATGCGATGAATGAACGCACTATGGCGTTACGCAGACTTGTTTAGGTTAAAAAATACACAAATAAATTGTAAGGTGTGTTTCAAAGATCAGCAGGACTGCTTCAAAGATGTGTTCTTGCCAGAGGTTGCAGTTTTATTTATTTTTTAAGTATTTTTTTTTATAAAAATAACGACAAGTTTTTATTTAAGTATTTTGTATAGATTTAAAATGCATTTGGGTTAAGTTTTTTTTTTATTGTTTTGAGTCTGAAAGGTAATTTTTAACTTTTAATACAATATTTTACGAGCTGTAAGACAAATCCGATTCTAATAGATTAATTTTTACACCAGAAAATATAAATAGAACAGCAGAGACAAGAAAATATAGAAGAGATATTCGCAATAATTATATATGTTGTGCAATATGCACAACATACAGAAGCTTAAATTACTTAATTTACTATAAAATAAATATTATATAAGGAGAGTTCTCACGAATCGGCTAGATACTTTATATATTTTTGCAAAATCGATACATAAATGAATAATAATGATTTAATTATGGCTACTGATTATATAAAGCTTTATAGTAATCAAAATCTCTAGGACTAGTGTTAAGTGAAATTATTGATCTATTTATTAGTATAAATTCTATACATTTGTGATAATGCAGGGAGATACTAGTTAATAATGAAATGTATTTAGTTACATAACTAAATTCTCTCATTTGTAAATAAAAAAAAGTGAAGACCAGAAATGTTTTTCTTTTCATTTAAATCCTACATAATATCACGCCTATTCGTACTACCTACCATTTGGTTAAAAATAAATAATAGAAGGGCCTAGAGCCTATTGCCATTAACCAAGCACATGTCACTATCAGGGCATGTAACACTATTGCACAGAAAAACTTTATACGCCCTAAATATCCTTTTAAGAATTGTCTAAATCGGAGTTTCCAAAGTCGTCAGATTTATTATTATTTATTTATTATCAAGTAACAATAGACTCATATTAATGTTGTGCTCAATATATTAATGAATTTATTTTTATTAAATTACACAACTAATTATTTACATTAACTAGGTACTAACTACAAAAAATAATACAACATAAAAAAATAAAATAAAACACTTAAGCATCGAAGTACTCGTCCGCATCGCTGTCATCCGGAAACGTGCCCAGAAGACTGGCAGCATTACCACGTTGAATGGCAATGCTAATTCTTTGGGCAAAGAACGAGCCAGCCCTCTGGTCACGTGAAGTATCGATCAGTCGGTGAGAAATTTCCTTAAAAAGGAGACGCGCACTCGGGGCCCCTTACCCGAGCGTTTCGACCCCAAACGGCTCAAAACTGTAGTTACCCATAAGATTACTGTATTTGCGCCGCTTGATAGCTCAGCAGCCGCAACAGCAGAGCCAGTACAGTCGGCCGTGCTTGGAACATGAGATGGCGCAAGGGTGTCGACACAGGTTGCGTCCCACACCAGAGGCCTACCCACCTTCTAAGGCAATAACGTCATGCCGTCTGGTCTCTTCCCATCGTCACGTACCAATCCGTTTGGTTGTAGTACCGCTGGTACGCCGGCGGTGACAAGGGCTCGACGAATAATATCGTTGATGCTGGCGTGCCGAGCTATGCGACCTGCGCTCCTGTAGCAGGACAGGCCATGGTGTCCGAGACTGTCGACGGCTTCACCGCAATGACACCGATGCGGAGCAACACAAGGTGCGCCCAAGCGGAGACACGTAGCGAGCCGAAACGATGAGTCATCCATCATAGTGCCTATGGTGGATGACAATTGGCACACAATTTCAATACAAATACAAGCAAATACATAAATAAATGCTGGTCATAAAAATTAAAACAAAACAATAATTAAAATTTTCTAACTGCTCTTGGAACAACAACATGCCTGCCACAGCCATGTCGGACATAAGGGTAGTCCAGCCTGTCGGCGATCATTGCCAGGATGGCATTGGGGCTGGCCCGCACCCGGCGCAGCAGGGACGCACACCGCTTGCGCATAGAAGCGTGGAAACAGTCGGTGCGGGCCATCGCGAACATCCCTGATGCGCTACAGAAACGGGGCAGCCCCAACACCGCCTAGAACGCGTTGTTGTACTGGACACGGAGGGCACTGTATGACCTTGCAGTATAGTCAACCCACAGGCAGCTCGTGTACAGTGATGTGCAGTACGCTCTAAAAAGCGTGACCTTTACACCAGCAGAACAACGTGAAAACTTGCGGGCTATCATGTTGGCTCGCACCGACAGCACCCTCCGCTCCCGATCCAAGTCAGCATGGTCTTTAAGGCCCTCGGTGACTACCCAGGTACAACAGCTGGTATGTTCATAGAGCTCGAAATACCGATGGCCTGAAAAAGCATGCATTGGCTTTTCTTCCCATTATATTTTAACCCATGTCCACGCGCGTATTTCGTACACGTACTGAGACATATTCACTAGATTTCATGACCGCAAACATTACGGAGTTTATCCCCGATGTACCCAAGTCTGTTCGTCTTGGGCATGGTTGGGTACACTAGGCTGGCACTAAGAAGGGACGTGGCGCCAGTCAAGTACGTGGCTCGCGTACTGCTCGGGTTGGTGCACCACCCGGAGATGCCGGCAGCGCGCCGGACCGGTGCCTAGGTGCGCGCCGCCGCCCCGCTCTGTGACGACGTGCCAGTGGCTGAGACTAACCTACTCAAGTTTACCTCTATGCCACGAGCTGCACGCTCAATTTCGGAGGATATATTTGGGCTGCCACCCCCAACCTGAACCCAAATATACGTAAAAAGGATAAAATATGGGACTCAATCGGTCAATCTCAAAAGGTCTTCTTCATGACATCAAGATTCATGTCAACATTACAAAATGATGTTCGCTGATCAGATACAACCTGACACTGACCTGTAAATTGCGAAAAACAAAAGAAAATTTGCAGCTGCGGATCCACCTTAAAGAAAGCCCACAATGTCTTCATCAGATTTGCCTACCTAACTACTTAAGGTACTGCGACAGGCCGCACACGATCATACCAAAATCAACGGCGCTGAAGATCACGTAGTTTTTTGTCCTTTTCCGAAATGTGAAAGTGGACCCCTGACCACGGGGCTCATATCTAATACTTTTCAAATATTTTCGGTGTTCTCTCATCACTCACTCGGCTATCAACTTTTCGCCCTGCATATGCTTGCTCAAAAACCCTCCGTTGTTACAAGCTTTTATTTAACTTGCAATGTTTGTATATTATTATTAGTTTGTTTGTTTTTTAGGCCGAATCTTGCAAGCTGAATTAAAACCTCTTCCTCTTATCCTACAGAGTTGACATTTTACATGTTGGTTCAGTTCCGAAGACAATGCATTTTTATGACCACCATGACCTGGCTGCTGCACCCAGGATTGGCTTTAGACGAGGGAACTCCTCAAAGGTCAACAGTACAGACACATTTTATGTACGCTTTAATTATGATAGTCAGTTCTAATGTCCACCATGACCTGGCTGCTTCACCCAGAATTGGCTCCAGACGAGGAAACTCCTAAACGGGCAACAGTACAGGCACGATATTTTCAAGTACACCAGATAATAACCGAATTGCGTTTGGTTTAATTTGATTTCTGACGATGGAGCCGGAAGGTGGCCATAGGAACTCCTCATCCAAACAAGATAGCACCATCGTGTTTGGACTCATTGGATATGTATTGACAAATGCTTTTACACGAGGTACTGTCCAGAGTCTGATGCTGGAGCTAGAAGGTGGCCTTAGGAACTCTTCAACTAAACAACATAGCCCTGTTGTGTTTGCGGTGGTTGGTTTTGTCTTGCCAAATACTATATTTACTAGAAAGCGTTATGTTATGCGTCCGTTATGCTTCGGCCATTTGGATTTATTTTGACAAGTTGGTACGTTAGTTCAAGGTGTAGTCTAGGATCTAATGATGGAGCCAGATGGTGGCTATAGGGACTTCTCAACTAAAAAATAAATCACTTTTTCCAAAAAAATAAGAACCGACTACCAAAAATAACACTACAAAGTGAAAAATAACTTTAATTTCGGAAGTCGGTGTCTTTGGATCTGTATTTGAGTTTTTTGCCACCGACTTCCGAAATTAAAGTTATTTTTCACTTTGTAGTGTTATTTTTGGTAGTCGGTTCTTATTTTTTTGTAAAAAGTTTTTTATTTTTCACTTTTTAGTGGGTCAGTTTTGAATTTATCTAAGTTACAATAGCCTAATGTTAACTGCTCATCACCTTTTACAAAATATTGCTTTTCCCGATGCAGGGACGTTGATTGTTGAGGAGTTCTCCTGGTAAGAACCAGGAGAACTGCCACTCACCATATGCATAGTGACGAGCATAAATTGCTTAATCGCAACCCGTTAAATAGGGGTACTCTTTATTATACTGTTCCGGTGGCCATATGTGGTCTCCATCATCAGTTCCACTTCACCAAATGGTGATTTCCGAGAGCAAATGCACGAGTTACTATAAAAAATACCCAAAATCGCTATAGGTTTGCCTATAAAATTTGAGGGTTTCCCTCGATTTCCATGGGATCCCCTCATCTGATTCTGATTTGGTGGCAATGGGACCACCTCGGAAGTATACCCTTTCAAACAAAAAAAGAATTTTCAAAATCGGAAAAAAAAAACAGCCGAATTGAGAACCTCCTTCTTTTTGGAAGTCCGTTAAAAAATAAGCCCGTTGTTTTTTGGCAATTTGGCTAATTATGTCTTGAAAAGTAGGTACGTTAGCCCAAGGTGTAGTCCAGGACCTGATGATGGAACAGGAAGCATGCCATATGAACTCTTTACAAAAACAAGATAGCCCCGTTGTCTTTCGGCTATTATTATTTGTCTTGATAAGTAGTTGAGGTTTAGAGTGATGATGGAGCCAAAAGGTACAGGAACTCTTAAACTAAATAAGGTAGACGTAATGTGAGGCTCGTGAGTTTTGTCTTGACAAAAACTATAGCCAAAGGTGTAGTCCAGGGTCTGATGATAGTGCCGGAAGGTGGCCACAGGAACACCTCAACTTTACAAGATAGCCCTGTTGTGTTGAACTCGTAGGATTTGTTTTGACAAGTACCTGATGCCTACTATTCTTTTTATGTTATTTTATAGTATTTATTAATCTTATTGGTTGTATAGTTGTATCATATTAAACTACCTGCTGTTTATTTTATTTTACTTTTTTACCTATTTTAGTCTAATCTGTAAGTAATCTCTAAACCGGACTTAGTTTCCGTACGTCATTTTCGGGTGACCACTGATAATCAGCGCTGTGCTGTGGGTCCATAGCACAGCATCACGCTGAGTTCGAGCTGGAAGCCTTCTTGTCACAGTCACGGAGGGCAGCTGCCGACGATTTATGTTCTGTGTTCATAAGTATAAATCTGGGTATCATGGGTAACGATAGGTTATTTTTTTTAATATTTACCTAGGTACACAGTTTGTATAAAAATTATAGATATTGAAATGGTGTTATTACTATTTCGACATCCATAAATTTATGTACAGGAGTGTACATCTCCTAAACAGCTCAATACCATTGATAACTTAATTTAGTCGGGTTATACGGGGAGATTTAGTATGGAAAGTAATGAAAGCTAATTACTCTTAAAATACAACACCTAGGAATCTGTAATTTTGGTCACTATATCTTCTTTAGGAGCACTTCATTTTGTATTAAGGGGAAAATTTGGGAAGAAATCACAGACTTTTTAATAGGAAAATCTTGAAATGAATATTTAACACCGAGACTACCGCCACCCCACCAATGGCATGGTATTATCTCGTAAACTACTGGAGTAGTAGTTTTGAATTTTGGGTATTAATTTTATCTTGCAGGGTACTAATTTTTTAAGTAGGTTAGAGGAAAGCGATATGCTCCTCAAACTTGGAATCGACATTTAAAGTCGTGGCCCTACTGAACGAGCGCGCGAAAGTTGTCATCGTTGATTTCTCGGTAAATGCAAATGTTTCAGTTCTGTTTTTTTTTTACGAAATTAATCACTTAAAAGAGTACTTATTATTTGTATACTTAGAATAGCTGTAGCATGCCCGCTTTTTTCGGCGCTCATGGTGGTCCTGCTGAAGGGAGCGTGACTACATTCAAAGTCGATTTTCTCGAAAAATACTAAGGACCAATTTTGTTGTTAGAGTACTAATTAGCACCAATCGAGAACTAATTATTTACCAAACATGGAAGCGATTGGCGTTAGTCACGGACAACAGATTACCAAATAAGTCACTCCATGTACTTACGCACGCACTAACTACCTACCAGCCGCCGGGTCGCACGCGACCCATTTCTCAGTGAGTTGCCGACAGCCGAGAGGCACAAAGCAAAACTCACTTTACGCTTGTAAGGTTAGGTACATTTTCGTTCGCAGCGTCTAGCGACTCAAAGGTGTAGACTGTTATAGCAGTAGGTATTGAAAATGTTGTATTTTGTGAAAATGGTCGTCTTGCTGACCATGGTTTTATTATTGTTATTAACTGTTTTTTTATTTTACTACGATGGTGCTAGTTTATCATTTTTGACTTCGAGTTACAGCTATAGCTTTGTGTGGGCGGGCACGCCCATTATGCCTGGAGGCTTTTATTTAGGTACGTTCTGTTTACGTTATTTCTGCTTGAGTATAGTTTTCGACGATTTGTATGTTTTTTTTTTTTGTATAGTGGCGTGTGCTAGCTAACATAAGGCAAATAATTTAATTTAATGTTGTGTTGCGTAATGCAAATTCTTTTACATTTTATTGTATAGATTCAAGTTTTATATCTGAACAGACAGCTGTGCTGCTGGGGAGTTTGTTGCGCCACTTCTTCCCAGCTAAAGCACTTGGAAGTGGTGAAGGGTGGGCGTTCTTGGGGGACTGTCTTATGTAATTTTTAACGTTCGAAAAGTGCTGATTCTCAGCCTAGTTTGAATAAATGACTTTTGATTTTGATTTTGTATGGAGTGATTTATCTGGTAATCTGTAACATAACTAGGTTTCTTTTGTCGGCGGTTTGTATGGTTGGGATTAGGCATAGTAAAATAAAGGACAAAACACAAATAAACAACGAACAATAAAATTACTTTTAAATCGTTTATTTCAGTTTCATAGTTTACATTATATAGATAGATAGAAATATTTCATTAGATCTGATCACACAGCTAAGCGGTTGTTTTTAAGTGTACACATTATTATAAATTAATAATTCAACATTCGAATAATTTAATCCTTAACAAGTAACGTTTATAAAGTGTTCCCCAATCATTACATGGTCGGCTCGCGCATGCGATCTAAACACAGATGTTACTCACTTATATGTATACCACTAAACGCTAAAATATTTACCATCATGTAAAAATATCGATAACATTCAATTAACGCGATTGATTCTTATTCGAGAACAAAAATATTTTTTATATTATTATTATTTTTTATTAGTAAAACTAGATGTCACTTAACATTAGTGTTAGGCAGCGACCTGCCGATGGCGTATATGGCAACACTACATCTAAAATCTCATTCTTTTTTAATGTGACACGGCAACACCATCGGCGTCTCCACAGATAATAAGTGCGTACTTCCGTATAAATAAATACTTAAAATATAACACGTACATTACTCTTTCAATAAATTTCTTATATACTATGTTACATGACAAGCACTTATTACCACCCATTAGGATGTCTATTAATAAAAGAAATTATATATCTGGCAACACCAGACTAGCGTTGTAGGACCTCTTTAGTTATAAACCTTGAACACAGTAGATTGTCCTTTTACAAGTACAAAGAAAGGCAAGACTTAGATCACAAAATTTATAAATAAGGTGGCTATACAACAAGAAATAATATACCCTCGAAATTGACTTAGATATGTTATTAAGGCATCGTGTGAATCGCACTAGGTAAATTGACAATTATAAATCTAAAGACTAATACAACAGCCAAAGCGAAATTATATGGCAAATAGCACGTGTACATACCTACGTAACAATAGATACAGGGCTTGAAGTAGTCACAACTAAACAGTCGATATATATAAATAAAATATTTCAAAAAGCGAAATTAAATACTTGATAACACAATTTGTGCATTCACATTTTTTTGTGATTTTCGTTATTTTTTTGTATAAAAATATCGTCAACAAGTTTTCTAAGTAACGTTCTAAGGGTTGACATTGACCTTGTGAAAGTTTATGTTGTCAATGAGGTCGAAAAGCACATCGCTGGATGTATCCGGCTTTTTTGACGCGACCCAGTCTCTGGCGTTAGCGACAACCGGTAGTATGGTTTTTTCGCTACAAAGCACACAAATAAAATTCATTAGTCACATTTATTTTGGTGAGAATCGATTCTAAATCGAAATTAATCGATTGTTTTTATTCGATTCTCGTTGATTCACTCGATGTTAAGCTTCAGTTGTTATGTGATGCCAGGAGGGAGAAGCGTTAGGTAGCTGTGCGGTGAGGTCGTATTTACATGAGCTTCTGTTTGGCGCACTCGGGGCAGATGATGTCGGGGCCATCGGTGATGAAGCCCTTGCCGACCAGGGAGGTCTGGCACTGCGCGCAGATGAAGCAGTCGTTGTGCCAGTGGCGGTCCTCGAAAGAGATGAAGCGGGTGCCGCCGATGCCTGGAAAGTTACAAAATTACATTTAGTTGATTTTTCCAAGTTGATTATAGTTTCCAGATTCAGAAAAGAGGAAATAGTCATTCTTAAAAAATGGTAATAATAATAAGCTGCTGGTTTTTGCGATTGCAAGATTATCATGGAAATATTTCTTGAAAATAGATCACAAGATCTTCAAGTTCTATTTTTCTCAAACAGCTTTTTGGTCGTGCGGATGGATGAAATTGTGTCAGATCTTGCAATTTTATTGGCCTCGAAGTATTTAATTGTGCTGGCTTAACGCTCAATGGACCTTAGCCTAAGTCAGTTGTCAAACAAAATACTAACCAGTGATAGGCTTGGTGCAGGAAGTGCACCTCTTAGCGAAGAGCTCTCCGAAGCACTCGGCACAGTAAGGCTTCTCATCGCGCGACGTGAAGCGCTGTCCTGCCAGCGACGTGTTGCAGTTGGTGCACGTGAAGCACTCGCGATGCCACGGCTCATTCTTGTATGTCACGCCGCCTTGCGTGATGATCTGGAAAGGGAAAGTGGAGATTTAGAACCATTGCATAGAGAGAACTAACTTTTTTGATGATGAATGGATCCGCTTTTGTGGAACATCATCTTCCACAAAAGCGGATCCGCATGATTTCTACGAGTTAAAGAACGTACCCAAAAGATGCTATAACTGGTTCTAAGCTAATAATTAAAGATGCTAGAAATAAAAATAAGATGTGAAATTCAAGACCTTAAGATGGTGTTCGTGGAAGTGTAATTTCTTACCTTCAGATAAGAGAAAAACTAAAGTGTGTCAATATCAACTATCACGTCGCGGTTTATCGATAAAACATTTATCAACATGATAGTATCAACCTTTACTCGTTTCCTATTATCTTAGATCTAACTTTAAACAGGTGACTGCAGTCTCAGTTAAAGGCTATAAAATCGTAATAAACCACATCTGTGCCACAGATGCTATAAACAATTGATTGAACGAATCTTGTGGGTGTCTTATGTGGGTACAGAATTATATCAGATCTATGGACGATGGTTAACGTCATATTGCAATAACCTAGTGCCCTAATTCTTTGAAGGTCAGATCATCATAATTGAAGAATTAGTCCAATGAGCTAAGTGGAGTAAATACCGACTATTAGATGGGAACATCAGGAAATAGTTGGAAGTCTCCGCTGGAGGAAACAGCGTTTGCTGTTCAATAAAACCAATAAATGAATGTTACTGAAGGAAGACATTAAAAAAATATTTTTTATAATCGGTCAACAATTGATGAAAATATCGATGAACATACATTAAAAAAAACCTCCTCCTTTTTAAAGTCGGTTAAAAGGGCAGCTTAAGAAATATAACAGCCTGCACGGATCGAATAACTATTTTAAGTAAGTCCAGTGCACCCTAAACAGTCTGTTTCACTAGCTGGCTGGCTGATTCAACCAGCATGAATCAGTCTCGTAAAAGGAAGTCCATCAACAACATATATCCGGTCAGGGCCTGTATCGTCAGGAAAAATAACACTAACGAAGTGTTTCGTAGCTTGTCGGCCAATGAGCCTAGAACTCCCTAACCCTGGCCTGATAGAAAAAGCTTTAAGGAGGTTGTCCAAACATGTCCTACCTTGTTGCACTTAACGCAGCGGGTTGCGAACTTGTCCTCGTAGCAGCCGGCGCAGTAGATCTCCTGCTCGCGCGGGATGAAGCTCCTGGTGCCGATGGGGTTCTTGCACACCACACAGCAGAAGCACTTCTCGTGCCACTGCCTGGTCTTGTACTCCATCTTCTTAGTTCCTGGAGGGGGATCAGGATTTTAGATTTATAAGTTCAGATGTAGCAGTAGAAATATTTCGAAAAGTATCTAATGGTGATTGAAAATGTTGGTCTTTAGGTACGAGTAGTTCAAAATCTTTGAAGAAAGTTATAATATATGTATAGTGCTGTTGTTTTATTTGCAGGAAACAAGGTGCGAAAGTCATTAGAGTTCTCGTTATTACATTTCCAATGAAGCTAAATGTGCAATTGCACTTGCGACATTTCGATTGAGTGTATCGGAAAAGGTCAGTAGAATTCTAGCTAGAACCTTTGCTTCTTATATGGTAAGTGTGATTACTATTTAGAACAACATAACATCACGCCTGCGTTCCCCGAAGAGTTAGGCAGAGGTGAACCCATAGTACACCCATATTTCGCCACTCCAGATACTGAGAATGCTACTGAGAAATTCCAGATGGAAAAACCCAATAACACTTTGCCCGACCCGGGAATCGAACCCAGGACCTCAGGACAGCAGTAGCGCCTGCGACCACTAGACCAACAAGGCAGTGTAGAACAAATATTTTTGTAAATGGCTACCACGTTGATGTGCCTAAAGCATTATCATTCAATTTAAAGGTCATATTTTGGGTGACAAGGTGTCTATCACTCAATCAATTACGGCATTTTATTTTTGGTAGAGGGCCAGAAAGTATTCTGGATTAGCCGTACTTACCTACGTAAGTAGTAATAAAGCCCTAATTATACTGAGGTAATTAAGTCATCGTCTCTAGCTATCTTCTATGTGTATATACCTATCCCTATATTTGGTGTATTCGTTGATAACTTCACAAAAAATGACATGTCTTGTGTTACTCCATCCACACTATTCCTATCTTATTCACATGTTACAGTATCATGCGATCACAAAATGTCATTTCAGGAACCATTCGATTTCAATATGGTGATCGGTCTGTCCTTGCATTATACAGTCCAAGGTTAACTTGTCACGGAAACGACAGTTCTGTATGTCAACATCGTCTTTTTATTTTTAATGAAGAGAAAATTTTTAAATAGAATTTTTTTTCATTCATGGTTTGTTTTCTTTCTTGGAGGAAGTTAGAATGTTTCCAATAATCACAGTAATTTGTATTCGAAAAACTTGGTAAGTATCAGACATGCTAAAAGATGGCCCATATAAAAGAGTTTCATCGAATACAGAGTTAGAAACCATAATAATTAGCTCGATTAAATCATCGAAAGAATGTTTAAAATTCACGCAGTTTTAAATAACGTATCATCATAATTATAAGTGTTTGTTGTACACTTATAATTATGATGATATGTTATTTAAAACTGCGTGAATTTTAATAATAACAACCCATAACTTCAAATTCATCATAACCATTTTTTCAAACAAGGAATTAATAACACCATAAACTTATAAATGGGAAATATATAATTATAGAGGAAAGTAATTTTAATTCTATAATTATGTTATTGATGGTTGAAAATTAGCATATAGATGGCTTTATGTTTGGCCGGCCAAAGTCGGGTCAAGGATTTGTAGCGAGAATATTTTGAAACTTTTTGTTCATCATCATCCTCCTGCCCTTGTATCCAGGCCCAGAGAGACCCAGGGCTGTCATTTGACAGCCCTGGTCTCCGGCTGTCAAATGACAGCCCTGGGTCTCTCTGGCCCTCCTGAAGCAAGATTTAACACCTCGTAGTTAGGTTTCGTTTCACTATTCATACTGTAGGTGATAGGAGTTACTATGTCGACATACGCAAGAAAGTTGAAGAATTAAGAGTAACTATGCTGCAGGAGCGAGCGAAGGGTGGTCGAAAATATTTTGCATTTCTTTTGACCATTGACAGATAATATTACATTGGACATGATAATATGAGCGCGGAGCCTGTACCATTTGCTGCACCAGCTACGTGGTTACCCCGGCCTCGTCCGCCTGCCGGTAGGCATCCTGATCGTGGTAGCTGAGTGTGTGTGTGTGCCCTAGGCTGGCTAGGGCCTTGTATGCCTAGGCAGAATACCGGGGCTGCTTGTCCCATGTTACTTGGGGTCGGCCCAACACTTTTTCTTCTTGCCATTCTCCCCTGTCAACCGTCTTGCTATCATTCTCTTTCATATCATTCCTCACTCAGACCATCTATCTTTTCTTTGGCCTTCCTCTCCCTCTCCATCCATGAACATTCACATTCATCACTCTTATTGTAGTTTTAAAACTTTTTATTAAGTACTGTAATTAAATTACACTGCGACTCTTTAGATAGTTCTAAAATAAAAGTATTTTTTATTTATTTATTAATGTATTTAGAGTTTTGATCTTTGTTTATATTATATTTTAACTTATTTGGCTAATAAAATTTTGTGGGATCATTAAGTAGACTAAATTTTTGAGCTTTAGTTTTAGCGTGCAGAAACGCTATCCGAATATTAATTTTCGATTAAAAAGTATAATAAAAGCGCCTAAATATATTTGCAAAATATGCTATCTTGTACTCATTGATGTACATATATTATGTATCAATGATATTAAGAGGCAAAGGCCGTTAAATATTAATGCCTATGAAAACTTTGCAGAGATACCATTCACCTAAATTCCTCAATTTGAATCCAGAACTGGCGTATTGTCCCTCTACGTTTCAATTTGAACTTCGAATGATATCCAAAACTTTTTAATGTTACATGTTCATTGCCAGACGAGATATTCAATTAAACAGCCAGCCTTTGTTCGCTTGAGTTTTCATGTGATTTATTCTTTTTTTTTCATAGTCAAAAGTAGTTTTGGCACCTTGTATTTCGTTTGTTTACCAGCGTTAAGTACCTACTTATTTTATTATGTCGTAAACGTGAATGATCGCGTGTTTGGACGTGAAATGATGTCCTTGACGTTTGCATTTGACATTGAAACCATTGGATATTTGACTGATGCACGCATGCATCTAGCAATCACCCAACGATTTTACACTGTTCAATTTGTGAATATTTGATTTATGGTGCACTATCATGATTCATGTTATGGCCGAGTTATAGGTAAACAGAAATTTATTGAAGCTACTATAAAATTAACTGAAGTTACTTATTCCTTTAAAAAAAGGTTATATTTAGAAGCGATTGATTAGTGGTCTAAGAAATGTCAATCCAGGTAAGGGTGCATAACATACATCACGTCAGTAATCCCCGAAGGGTTAGGCAGAGGTGTACCTAAGTACACCCACATTTCGCTATGTATACTTATTATGTTATTCCAAAGTTTTATGTTTTCACTTCTGTCGGCAATCCTGCCTATGTTTTTTCACCAGTAACTTTTTCCCAGTCAACCTCAATTCTGTACGTCATACATTTATATCACGAAAACTCAATCTTACATAATTAATCACCCACCAAATAAATGGAAACCATTAGCGATAAATGTTAGATGCGTTTAAACTGTCCAAGTTTACGTTATCCACGGCCATCAGCGAACAAAACGCACGTTAGTCTTAATCATTATACGCGGCTGTAATGGGAAAACTTTTGTATCATCGACTTGTCTTGTCTATGACTATATCAAAACGCGAATTGTTTGTCAAAGTTATAGTAGAAAAATAATTTGAATTTAGAACTAAACCAAATGGTTTGATTCTAAATTCAAATTATTTTTCTGCCTAGTAACCTAGTTGATAACAAAAGCCACCGGAAAAGTCGCAACACTATATTATAAAACAAAGTTCTCCCCAGCGTGTCTGTCTGTCTGAACGCGATAAACTTAAAAACTCCCGAACGGATTTTCATACGGTGTTCACCAGTGGAAGGAGTGATTCATGAGGAAGGTTTAGGTGTATAGTTCATTAACGTTTTGTGTAAATTGGCTGAAATATGACGATGATTGTTAAAGATGTCGGAAAAAACATTCCGACTGGGAGCTTTACTGGCGTGGGTTGCGTCAACCTATAAGTTATATGAAAACAATGTATTACGGAATTATTCTCTATTAAACTGTAGCAACGCTATCTGTCTATTTGCATTTTTCATTTCTCTTTGAACCCAATTCTGAAGTCCACACAGACAATGTCGCGGGCAGAAGCTAGTTCTCAATAATTCTGAATTTGAAATTGATTTGCCAGGTCATAATAGGACAAGGCGCGGAGGTATATTTTGTACGACACATTTTCTATTGTCACATGAATTCATGATGCATTTTCTTTTACGAAACTGAGGCCACTCATAGTAACTATTCTTTTTCTTAAAAACTACCTCACAATAATTTCAGAACATCTTCAAACAGCCACTGTTCGTGGCTTTCAAATTCGCAAATAAAGTCTGAGAAAATAGCAAGTATGGACAAAAACATCTTTAAATATCGCGTGTCAGAACAGTGAACAGTCGGAAACTAAAGCATTGTTGTTCGTGACTAGTCTCCGGTTACATCTGCAGTTCTGGGGTCTCTGAACCCTAATGTTATCGTATTTCATATCGATTTCGGGAATCGTTGCAATATGCGGTAGGTAAGTACTATTCTCGTGATTTTGTTCGTTTATGGTTTCGTGTTTATGATGTGTCTATGGGCGTTTGTTATATTTTTAACATTTTCTTTTGTTTTATGAGTTTCGTAAATTGTTGTTCAAAGGTACTATGTGTTTGCACTTTTCATTCAATCTTTATGAAAAAAGTTTCTAAATTAATGTAAGTTGCAATTAAACTAACCATTTCATGCTTTTTATTTTCCATTTTTGCCCACCGATTCAAGAAGAATTTTGTTTCTAATCTGACAGCACAATATTTTATCAACCGTTATGTTGTTCAAAGCTCAACATCCTTATTGCATTAACATAAAAATAAGGAGATCATGATTCAGAAACATCTTAGATTGTCGTGTACTCATTCAATAATAGTTCATAGTCTCTATAGATACAGGTGCATCCACACAACTATAAATAATAAAGCTGTGAACACACAATACAGTTAAACCGTTCCACATTTCCATTGTTCTCAGTGAAAGGGCCCTTACGCCCATACTAGAGCTATCGGACAATAATAACTAGGCTATTTCATTTGCAAATTGTTACAGTAAACCACGGGGTACAACAGCGTAGGCAAAGTTTGTTAAAATTACTAATGTTTTCTATGAATACTTGGCCTTTAACCGTCATTGAAGTTTGGGGCTGTAGTGTTTTTGGTAAGGTATCTACACAAAAATCCTCCTAAATTAAGATAAGAAAAAAATCATAGAAATAGAGATTTATAGAGATAGAATTAAGATAATGGAGCTAGAGAACGTTTAGTTTAGGTGCTGCATCATATGCATCTTAATATTTAAAAATCACGTGTCACTATGTACACGCTAATCTCTGAAACAATCCAACGGATTTCAATGAAATTTTGTGAATGTGTATGGTTGGTTCCAGCTTGAAAGATAGGATAGTTTTTTGTCCCGATAGGTGGCGCTGTTATCGAGATTTGGACGGACGAGGACGCGGGCGAAGTGCTGGTATCAGAACTCTCAATTATAGGCCGGGTGACTATAAGTTTTATAACAAAATCAATAAAATGCAGAACAATAAAATCTTTCGCCAAATAAAAACGGTCAAGCTCTATCTTTACGACGACGGTTCTATTTCTCATATCCCCTGTGGGAGCGGCAGTGCATCGGTAATCAATGAAACTCGTTAGTCGTTAGCTTTAAGTGGCACTGAGAAAGTTGTTTGCTCCGTTTCTAGTGGCGTGGGCTGAGGATACGCTAAATATTAATGTTATTTTAATCTGCATAGCTTTAAGCGGGTATCTGTCAGATACTGGCCGAAAAGGAACTGCGACCGTTAGGATTTATTGTCTCTGACCTCATTTTGTAAACTGGAAATTCAGTCTCAAAAACTCATTCGACTCAAAACGGACTAAAATTTTAGGTTTTTAGCGTGTTATAAGACAGCCTCAAAAATTCCCATCGTCGGTTCTTAAGAGTAGCTGAAGAAGAAGCGACGAAACAAACTTCCCAGCAACACATTTCGTTCAAATATGATAATTTATGAATAATATTGTTAAAATTAATAAAAACTTGAAGTAGTACATTAAAAAAAGAAAATCAGGCCCGCATAATTTTGTTTACATTCTTTCACATATCACTAAACTGTTATATTTAGTATCTTATGTTAATTCATAACAGAACGGGTATTGTTGTATGCATTTATTATTACAGCAATAAATGATTACGTTATGATGCATTGTCGGGGCATCGCTTGTCCAAGTTATTAGCGATGTTAAGATCAAACATGAATGAGTTATGAAGGCCGCGATGATGTCAGTCGGCCAGCGTGGGACGGGCTAATATTAACAAAAAGAGGCATATTACGGCATGTAGTAAAAGTATAATTTATAACGCCATAATATCGGCCGCAGACTGATCAATATTGGATAAAAAAGTCTAGCGAATTTCCTACTTGTTGTGTAGGAAATTCGTAGGACCTTTTAGCTGATGAACACGCAGCCTTAAAATTCGCGAACATTTTTTTCGCTGAAATTTTATTGCTCGCGAAAAGCGAAATAAAAAGAGAATTTCATTCATTAAATTTGTAGCGCTGTTAACTTCCACTCTGTAGAGCTTGTCAGAGTATTCATAAACTGTATAAAAATGTTTGAAAGGAATTTCTGTAATGCTTGAAACTTTTATCGAGTAAGGTACCTACTAAATTAAGTAAAGTAGGCTACTAAGTTATTATACAAGTGGACTATGGAAACTTTAACTTCCTTCTTTTTTTTTGAAAAAAACACGTGACATTCCTATATTCTCGGAAAACTTTAGCCAAACACACGTGATATTTTTTCTTTAACCATTCTTAATTCAACCTCAAATGACGTAATCGCCATCAGCCGCCGCGCGATTTTGCGCCTTATGGCATAGCAAAAACATATTATTTTATGTCAACCGCAAACTCGGTTATTTTAACAGCGTCTTCAGATTTGTTTTACCATGGTAATGCGACATGACTAATGATAATTTACACACCATTGTGTGCTGAGATCTCAATTGATAAGTAATGAAGAGTCCTTTGTAATTTTCCTGGCAGAAATATCAATGTTATTTTGTACCAAGGCACACAAAGATGCCATTAGAATCTAGTTCTTAAATAAAGCCGTGTAGCTATCCTAGTTGTAAGTATACCACCTGCTTTGTTCTCAGAATAAAGATCGAATTATGAAAATCGTTTTACAAATTCACCGTTTTTCCTTTTCTATTTTCGTTTTTCCTAGAGTTTGAACTTGTCCCTTATTAAAGGTAAATGTCCGCAATTCAATACAATAACGACAAAGGTGAATTCCATTTCTATAAAAGAAAAATAAATTACATTTTACGTAAAACGAAATTGGAACAGTTCGTTTCGAGAAGCTTATTTCTAAAAATCTAAATGATAATACAAATTTGTAATAGTAAAATTGAAATAATACCTCGTTTCTCATTTTATAGTCGTCATAAAGTACAGAATGAAATTCCTAGCATGCGAAACGGAACAAACGAATTTCCCGAGGAAAATGGTGACGGGCCGCCATTTGCAATTCCCTAAATTGATTATGCACGTGTGAGCGTGTGTTGCGTGCACATGTGTGATGCACGTGACGCTAAATCTGATACGAGGATTTCGTGCCATTGTTGTTGGTTGTTATTTAGTTAGGTATTTACTTTGAAAATGGAAATTGTGACCGTTGATTTAGTAATTAGTACGTCGCGCGTCGTAATATTGACGTGAACCCTTTTCGGCGCGTTTCGATTAATAAGAGGAGCTTAAAAATATGATATCATAGAACATGGGAAATTGAGATACTTATACACAGGTACATACCTACTTTTATGTAGGTACAGTAATTCAGTTCTCTATGGTAGGTTTTTTTTTTTTTGAAAACTGAAATCTATGATCTAAAACAGGTTTTATTTTGAATTATGACAGTCAATCCAAAAATCCTCGATGGCCCTTGAACTTTGACGTCGTAAACTGAACGGTTCGACTGGTTGTAAACAAGGTTCGCCCCACGTAGCCACGAGCCACCTCAGACTATAAAACTGAAGGGTACCTTGTTTTCCGCGCTCACTTATTTCCGCATACGGTTATGCCTCGATGGAAACTATCGTGATTTATTACAAGGAGGTTTGTCATATTGTTCGAACGTAGTTTGAAACTGTATTCTTTTTATGAATACCTATACGAACTGACAGATGTCAAACAGAACTTTTCACCACTGAGTCTTTAGATAAACTAATTAAATTAAAAATGCATTGATTATTAATTCTAAATAAATTAAATGAAGACTGATGCATTAAATTATGCATTAATGGGACTTTCTCCTGTTTAAAAATAGACAGCATCTAGTCTCGATTTCCTTTGCAATTTATTCCAATTTTATCCAACTGTATCAAGTATTAGGCATAATGTGCTCTGCACGTGTACATACTTCAATAAATGGAGGTTTGTATAAAAGACATCGACTGTCTATTACATGAGTTATGAGGTTAAAATCAACGAGATAAGGGGCCCGAAGGTCATGGTGATCCACCATCTGTTCCTGCATCCATATACAGATGTAATACATCACTGTCAGTATCAAGATTTATTTACGACCTTATACCGTAACTATAAGGTGTATTTTTGTTTCTTTTTTGTTTAATTATGACGTCATTTGTCAGTTTAATTGGCATCGAGAAATTCTGTACCTTGAACTGTGACTTAAGGCTGAATGAAAGTGGGCTAATGTCAGTTGAAGGATTGTTGGGTTTTGAAAAGGAAACATACTACAATACACATAAAGAAACACAAAACTGTAAAATTCAAACCCATAGGTTTTAACGAATCTCAAATAATTCCGCCCAACCAATTAGAATACTATAAAATGTATATACTATACATCGTACAATTCCACGTGAGGTATAAGTAAAGGCCAAAATCATCAAAATAATGATGAGTCAAAGGAAAAGTTTTTATGCAGTTTCAAAGCAGACATAGCCACCATAATTTTAGTGTCGTCATTGTTCCGCATTTGAATTCACGACCATTTAAAAAGTTATAGACTTCTATTTAAAAAGTGCAGGGTGGCTTGATCTAAGAGTCCGGAGTGTTTTTTGACATTTCTAAACGTCTTCCTCGATTCTATTAAATTATAATCGGGTTATTTTCCTATTGTGTGTCTGTGTGTGTGGCTGTGTCAGTGTATGCGTATGTGTGTATAGTCGTAATTTGTAATGTAGTTTTGTAATTAGATACAAAGGCGAGGGTAGTTCAGGTGTTGCTAACCTAAATAAACAGTGGTATGGAACCGGGAAACAGGTTGTATAAATTAACTAGCGTAGGTAAGTACTTCTACGTACCTACCTACTCATTGTGGGATAGAGACTGATAGAGTTGTGTTTCCACCATGATTCAAGGACTTTCATTATCCATGACAGATTATTGTTTTAAAAAGCCATGGAAGTAGTAAGTAGTTACAACGTAGGAGGTAGGTACTTACTTCATATTGAAACTAAACGAATGTTAATTTGTATCATGGTTATTGTTATTTAAGTACATAAAGTAGGTAATGATAAATTAAATTCGTATTTATTACGAGAAAAATATCAAGTTTAATTAAATTCTTATAAATCACATCCGAATGACTCAAATCGTTTAAAAACAACATCAAAAATTACGTAAACTCTATAAAATCCAATTAAAACCTATGTGAAATTTATATTCATTTTTGGACAATAAAATAAAAATAAACGTGTTTAATATGGAAATTATCGTTCAGACAAATTATTAAGAGTGTTAGGCATTTAGGTCACATACTGTTATTGCCGTAAATGGCTCTGTAATAAACAGAACAGGTTATTATGTAGAAAGTTGGAAACAATAAAAAGTTGAAATATATCTTTTATGATAATTTACTACGTTTTTCTTTTAATTTCCCAATCGGTTGAAGGCTGTGTTAAATCTGTCAGTCTAAAATGTCAATAACACCCGGGGAATACGCAAATTGACTTGCAAATTTTTGATTCCCAAAGTCCGTTATTTCAATAAAGACATTAAATGTTTATTTGGACAATCAAACGATGTTATATTATTCCTAAAATGGCGTGTTTTGGTATTCCAAGTTTAAACTTGACAAATAAAATCCCACGCTTACTGGCTGTCAATAACATAGAATTTATGGTATCTGTGGATTACCTTGATCTTGTTAAAGTTAAACATATTGTCATTTGGAAATATTCTGTATTAATAAATATTAAATTATAAATGTATCACGTCTCATGGCTAGATTGAAATTGAATACAATAATTTATAATTGCACAAGTGGGTGTGGGTCTGTAATCAATAACTAATGACGTAAGTCCTTTATATTTACGACAAAATTTACATTATAAAGCAAAAAAACATACACCCATCCTCCTTGTGATTAAACTTTAATCACCTACTAGAAATTTGTTACGCTACACTTCATTATAAAATTAAATATTTCGATAATATTTATTATTAAAAATACCCTAAAGCGAATTAACACGGAAGTGAACTGCAAGAAAATATCGTATGTCGTAGACAATGCAAGGAGTTTCCTCTACCTATTGGAAAGTCCTTCACCCACCGTCGTTATTCGATCGTTTCTATAGGTTCCTACCTAGAATCGATCTTACAGTGTCCCTACACAGTCAATTACGAAGTCAACATAATCTATACTCTTTGAATATTTAAATGTCTAAAACAAACAGGCCAACTTTGTAATGATGGTGTGCGTGAAATCAACATATTACAATCACGCCACGTCATTGTGTCATTGTATTATTATAGTGTGCGTGCTTTTTGCGGCCAACAGTTGGACGCAATTTTTACAACGAGCTCACAGCTTTGACTGTCTTAGACATATTTATATCTTTGTCTATACTAATATAATAATGCTGGAGAGTCTGTTTTTTTGTTTCAGAGCGATCTCGAGAATTACAATCGTCGGATTTGAAAACTTATTTTTGCATTTTATAGCCCAATTTTTGAGGAAGGTTATTAAAGATCACAAAGCAAAACATAAGGCTATTTAACATGTTTTGCTTTGTGATCTTTAATAACCTTCCTCAAAAATTGGGCTATAAAATGCAAAAAAGCTATTTAACATGCGAAACAGTGATGCTTGCGAAGGAGGAGGCGGAACGCGTGAGGGTAAGGCAAAGTCAACGCCCTCGCGCCCTTAGTCGCCGCAGGAGACGCCCCGGGCGTCGGGAATCGCAGGCCGATTCCCGGCCACCGTAGGCGCGGGCTTGCGGACGGTGAGCGATGGGTAGCTCACCGTCCGATAAGGACCAAGCCCGGGTCGACGGCGCGTTGTGTTCCACGCGCGCCTCAAAGAGACGTCAGCACCAATTGACGGGGTCCGAAAGGGCCAATGCCTGCCAGGGTTACGAGCCTGTCCGAAAGGGATATCGTGGCCCTGGCACACAGGCATCTGAAGGAACACGGTGGGTTTTAGTCAGTAAAAGTCTGACACTCCCTCTCGCTCCACCCAGAGCGGGAGAAGTTATTTGATAATTTCCCACCCAAAAAAAAAAAAAAAAAAAAGGCTATTTAACATCACGCTACGCCCCTTAGGAGCCGAGGAAAAAGAAAAAAATCTGAAAGAACGCGGAATCGAAGTAACCGGGCGCGGCTTTTTCTTATTTTCTTCATAAAATACATTCTATATTAAAACATATATATTATACATAACACAAGAAATTTCACGCGGACGTTGTCGCGAGCAGAAGCTAGATAAGAAGTCTGTCTAATTACCAGCTTTGCAAGTAATACAAGAAAATTAGAGTAGAGGCTCTTAATTTTTTGCCACTAATTGTAGTTACAACCTACCATAGAGAAAGCATGAAGCGCCCTTACGTGTGCGTAAAGAAAAAAAACTCACGTACATTTCCGTTTTCCTTCCTTTTGAAAAGCGAACGTAAAACTGCGTCGCATTAAAAAAATACCGGCGCGCGGCGTAAAGTTATACATTTATGTTTCGCGTTAATGCAGTGTGTTCACCATCTGAGTACCGTATTCTGGAAAATGATTATGAATCTCGATTTGTAAGTTTTAATCGAGATTCATGCTTGATGCTTTCTAGAATACGGGCTCGAGTGCCTGAACATAGAATAACATTTTTCGCAGACGGATATTACGGAATTATACGGGAGCGTTTCAGTTTCCGACTTGTTAAACTTGACTAAGTTGAGCTGTTTCTCATGTAAATGCGGGTAATTTGTATTTTTCCGAGTTGTTTACGTAAAAGGTTTGTTTGAGTGTTGTAAATACATTGAATGGGTATTTAGAACAAAAATAGAGAGCTACTGCTGTATTCAAAGTGTCCTTAATGTACACTTCTGATATAATTATAATATTAATTTTTCCTAGTATTTCCCTTTGTAAAACTTCCCCATATACCTGCTAAGTATTTTCGTCAGTCAACATTATTTTTAAAATGCTTTTTAAAATTGTAATTTATTACCGGTCAATAAAACGTTTACACTTCAGGAATGAGGTCGATATCGGATCACATTGGACGTCTATGAATAAACTTTTATTTCTCCACGCTACTTTGAAGTCTGCATTAAAATAACCTGTAAAAGTCTTAAGTATATAAATTATCTGTACAGTAATAAGTTCGATAACTTTTTAAATCTGTACATCCGCAGGTGTATTTTCTGTACCGATCACGATGCAAGGGTGTGGTTTGTTAAAAGTTGTGTTTTAACTGAGGAGGAAGATACCTAATGAGGTACCTCGGGGGGAAACCTTCAGAAAGCGCCGGGGGCTTTGGGGATAAGATCGGGGAGTGTGGGATTTTTACCTCACTAAAACTACTCCGGTGGTCACCATGGAAGGGGGCACCGTTACTTCTCAAAGACCGTTCCCTCTGTGCATAGATACGTTGCATACCGTTAGGTACCTAGTAGTAGGTACCTCTAGGGATGTGCTAAGTCTTTTTCGTTTGACAATCTAACAAAATCGTGATTTTGTTTACTTGAGTAAGTTAACATACTTAGTTCTATTTACATAAAATGGCCGTACCCAATTAATACAAATAAAGCTTAATATTTATTTTGTTCTGCCGTAAACGTAAGTGTCATGCCGTAATACCTCTTTAAAAGGGTATATCATCATTGAACCGCAAATTAAGGTGAAGGTTTAATCTGACCGAACGTTGACATTTACTTACCGTGCAAAAATACATTAAAAAAAAACTTAAAAGATTTCCCGCCAAAGAGAAATAATTAGTGATTGAAGAAGAGCGAGATCTACGTTTGACAAACTCAAATAATATAAAGTCACACTTTTCATAGAGTCTGTTTTCCTTGTTATGAGATGTATGTTTAGCGTGCCAGTACGAAAAATGCACAAACATTAATATGACGATGTATGATTTCTTTTTGGCTTCGCACGGTTTGTGCATTTAGCCAGTGTCATGTAAAATTAGGTAACTAGTACAAAGCTGTAACTAATATTAATAATGTATAATTATGAAATGAACTCCATTCAATGATGCATGATAAAGATGATAGATGATATCCCGCCCCGCTCCCCTTGAGTTTCAGTAGTAGTAAAGACGTGGACTTTACTGAAACCTCGCGCGGACTTCTTGAGAGAACTTAAAGTGATGTTGCACTGTTTTGTTTCATTTGTCTACACTAGTGCAGGTTCACGAACACTTAATGATTAATAATCCACCACTATTACACATTAATATTCGGCTTAACACAAATTTTAGAAAATAAAACAAAACTGCTAACATGACGCTTCACTTTACCGCCAAGAAGTCCTTCTCGCTATTTATGAAACGTAATTTATGCTAGAGATGTGTAATGTTCCTACCAATTAAAATTACGTCACCATTACCATGTAAGTACTCGCTAATTATTTAAGTACACATGTCTGTTTTACAAACATGTCCAAAAACGTTTACCAATACCATTTACTTAATAAACATATGAACGTGCGTTTAAATGAATTAAGACCTGACCTCCATTTAATGGGAAGATTAATTGAATGAAAAGATAGGAGTCGGTCATTGTTCATTCAATTAATTAATGAAGTAACGGTTATGGTGTCGCGAATTAAAGACTGTAAGAATAAATGTAAATTAATCTGTTTTTTATGTTTGGAGCGTAAGAATTAAGAAAAAGATTAATAAAAGTTACTTATCTTTAGTTTTTTAGGTCAAAGGCAACCAGAAGAAAAGAAAACCTTTTCAGAAGAAATATTGAAGAATATCCATATTCCACAATTAAATACAGCTATTTTCTTATTCGGTATACAGAAATAAAAACACCATAATGTATGTATTTTTGTCCAAAACATGAAAATGGCTAAACTTCTGTAATACCTAATACGAGGTAACTTCTGTTATGAATAGTTTGTGAACAAAATACTTTTATGTCTATACAAAATTATTTATATTTAGTTACAGTTAGTTCGTAATCAGAAACCAAGATATGTCGGTTTCGTTATAAACGTTATTTCACAGAAGATTTTTTCATTCTCATTTTAGTACAAGCTTTTATATTTAAATTTTTGCTATCAAACAGGTTGACGACACACAAAGCTGCGATACGATCTTTTCAAGTTTTAAAATTCGAGTCACGGATTTTAGAAGCATCATCGTAAGATTTAGCGACATAGTTTGTAGAACAGGCTAGTTGCATCTTTTTAATATTTTAAAACAAATGCCTATTCAGAACTAATATGAAAAGTTAGAACCGGTCTAAAAACTTTTTAAATTTTCTTGATGTTCTTTTTTTGAAATATTTATAAAAAAGCGAAAGCCCATATTGTATACATGTTTGTTGATATTAGATCAAACAAAAAATGAACGAGATGAAATAAGTGGTTTAGGTCATAGTGTCATTGTCTCTGCCCCAGTTTACAAATGAATAGTGTAAAGAAATAATTACAAAACAATAATTATTTCTAGTTTTTAGGCATAGTAGCACGTCAGTCTAGACTCTAGACCGACATGGCGCCTTTAAACCTGTTAAAATTGAGAAAACCAGTTGAATAGAAAGTGTGGCTTTCGTAATTACTTATTCATGGATATTTCTATTTCAATTCTAGATCATCATCATCATTATCTTTGGTTTGAACACAACTTATCTTTGAACTACTGGTTATCATCGGAGAAAAACCATAATCGCTCTGTGAACTTGAAGCGTTTTTCCGTCAAGATTGTACTATATAAACACTTATATTAAAGTCAATAACAAACAATCACATCAACGATATGTAGACATCAAGATTTAATCTTAAGTCATTATAAAATAATCCACTGTTCTCCAAAGAGTGTTAAAAACAAATGAAAAATACATAATAAACACCTGCAATTGTTTTCCTCGAGTCACCAAGCAGGCACTGATCCCTTAACGCACAACAAAACTTCTTATTTTCTCTATCAGCGGTTGCATTCGGGAGGAACATAGACAGAATCGCGACATCTTCATTATTTTCCCGCGCCCGTCGTATCCTATCTTGTCCAACTGTTTTTGTGGTTAGATGTAGTCGAGTTTTAAGGTCTTCACTCAACACGTCCGCTGACATTTTTGACTGTATGTGTAGCAACTTTGTTGTTTAAAAAAAGAATATAAAAAAGCGCGCCAAGTTTGACGTTTCCCTTGTTCGGATACGCGCGTGTGTAGGCTTCGCGGCTCGCGGTGCTGTACTGAGCGGTTTGGCGAACTACGCCGAGGGAGCGAAGCGACTGTAGGCGATGTAGGCTGTCGATTAACTTAATTGATCGGACGCGATAAGAAATGTTTCGGATTCCCTTCAGAGATGTATCTCGTCGATGCTATGAGGAAGTACATCGATGGTATTAATTGGAAATAGGCATGTATGAAGATGCAGCTACGATTAACTATTTAGTTTTTGTTGCTAGGGTTTGCAAATGATTTCTCTACTATCATAAGCTAGTTTTTGTGAATCGACGTCTCAACGAACTTTTAAAATATGATTATTCAAAGAATATTCTGTGACAACGTGAAGTTAGTTTGCTTCAAAATTAACCATTTCTTTTAAAATGTGAATAATATGCATAACAAGTGTTGCATTTTAAAACAAAGGTTCCTTATGAATGGTGCCTGTAAGTAACTGATAACGTTAACGCACGTGTTACAGTTAACCGATGTCACGTTTACCGCGCGGCTATCCATTAACCAAGTAACGAGTTAATGAGCATTCTTCGTTAAGATAGAAAATTATAATCTCAAGTGCAGGTGAATGGTGACAATTTTACTCGCAAAGTGAATCATTGTCACAGCTGGTGGTTTGATGTGTGCATGACAGACAACGAACTTCATAAACTAGGTACTTACTGAAGAGAGAATAATGATATTCGGAAATTATATTCATCAGAGGGTGTAGCGTAGCAGAGGGGAGCAAAAAGAGGGATGTGGAAGTCTTGTACTTAAAGTACAAGAGGTGTAGAGATGCACTAAGTAAGGATTTAGCAAAGCTCAAGTCCTCAGCCTAAAGCAGCAGGAAAACATCAAATAATGGGCAAATACTTTTCAGGAAAAAAAAAACTGTTGACGTCTCGAAACATGTTTCTACTCATAATATTTAAGTAGAAGAGGCACATCTTACATCTGAATCTTTAACACAAAGCACCATTATACTGTTACCTAGAACCCGTTTAGCTACAATTTCCACAAAGCGAACCATATGTTTCTCATCACTGTTGCGTACAAACAAACCATCTTATAATTGAGATCTGTTCTTGAGCTCTTCAATGTTAATTTAAGTAGGATTTTATTGTTCCTGAGACCTAGTAACGTGGCATTGCTGCCTACGATCAATTTGTTGCATCTTATTACTTCACATAAATGGAGACTAAAAGGTTGCTGTGTATATTGTGTTCAAAGATATCTTTGAAGACAATATGCACAGCAACCTATTAACACTTGATATTTGAGAAAATATTAAGTAAAATTCTTAATAGCAATTAAAATTTATAAGGTTTATTATTTGCTTTCGGATAGGCACGCCGCATAAATTTATAAATTACCTAGGTACGAGTATTAAGTATTTTCACGTGCTATAATTTTTATACCTATACTTTTTCTTTTTTTTGACTTAAACATATCTGGCGAAATGTGACTGTACATATGTACACTTCTGCCTAATTCTTCGGGGATTTTATGTTATTTTCCAAAATTCGAATGACCATGTTTAATGTTCCTTGCAGGTCACCAATTAGTAAAAATATTAATTAAAATTACGCTCTCTGACATATTTTAACAACTTCATCATAAAAATTGCCGATGTAATCTGCGGACGAACATTTATGACTATTATATATTATGTAGTTCGAAACGGTATTTGATAGGATGATGTTTACAATGTTTAATTTTACAGTTATGAAATAAAAGGATATGGTAATGTCATCTTTGTTCTCATAGCGTTAAAGGTGTGGTCAATATTTTTGGAGTGTTAAATTGGTGTGTGACTGTCACTACCGTTTTGAAAAAGGAATGAATGACAGAATGACCTAACCTATCTTTTGTTTTCGAATGACAATCAATCTTTGAGTTTGACTTCATTGGAAAAGTTAGAATTTGTAATGATGGAAACGAGACGGTGTCGCGATTTATTGGTCCTCATAAAATTGATTGCACACATGACTTTATTCCAGTTATCGATTGTGCAGTTTATCTTGATTGCTACGCTGTTATATTGTACTCGCTGATAAGTTTGTATTGCAATAAGGCTTTATAGCTGTTTTGTGTTATAATTGTGGCTATAAAAATATATATTACAGGAACTATGGATATAATTCTTCCATTATATGTTCTTACTAGTCATTTAACTAAGCATGTGCAGTGTTATGCCTTGGGATATAGGAGGCCAGTTTTTTAAAGGTAGGATATTCAGCTAGCAATTTCAAGCTACTAAAGGATACCTTGCTATCCTGTCTTTGAAATATTTGCCTTGTAAAACTAGAAGAACAATATGGTCATTGAGTATGTGAATTTATTCCTTGAAAACGTTACGAAATGTGTCGGTAGTTTCTGATTAAGTATGTAATTCTGATAACGACAATGTTTCTTTTGTAATGTCGTAATCTATTTCAGAACTGACAAGTTGTCAATCATGTTGCATATATTAAACATGATGTATCGTTGCGTCCTGTGTCATTAAATATAATTAATTATATTAATTAATAAAAATATACTTAGTACATCAGTTCCGTGTTTATTTAGCGTATTACTTATAAAAACAGTGGTTATATAGTCATCATTATAAATTATGTAACATTATTCTTATTCAAATCATTTGCTTAGTTATACGATTGTTACTTCGAGATTTAAATCTTTGTATTTGACAGTGTAATTTGTCTGTCACTAAAATGAGACTATATTAGGTATAATAAAGGCTCTTATAGACTAACGCGATATCACGGGCGCCACAGGCAGGAAATTGTGCTACTAGCGTCACGTCGCCCACGCGATATCGCATCAGTCTGTACGAGCCTTATGAATAGAGCAAAAATTGCAGATGGCATACATTGTAATAATATCTTTAAATATACGTACTAGTGTAGGTATATAACATGTGCTTACGTGTTTAATCTATAAACCATTCAATACACTATCTGTTGATAGAAATGTCATCAATTGCAGAAATAAATCTTTGTAAAATGATAAGTGTCAGTTCTGATAAAATATCATTAATGTCTCTGACTGTAATGGCCGACCTTTGTCATTACCGTTCACAACCAAGCTTGAACACTAAGCCCATATTCGCACGGGCGCTTATTTAACGCGAAGTTTTTGACCGTGCTCTGGATTTTAAACTCTCGGCGTTGAACCGAAAGATCAGAATCCAACAAAGTGTATCCTCTTCCACCATAGCGCGGAAAAAAAGTGCACAGTTGGATTTTCAACTCACGCCGCTAAGACGATGTTTGAAAATTCAGTGCGTGAAATTAATATTGCCTGTGCCAACCTGGGCTTATGTCCGACCTTTGTCATAAGGTACCGTTTACAACCAAGCTTGAACACTACACCCGTTTTTAACCACCGACGGAAAAGAGGGGTGTTATAAGTAACGTGTATCTGTGTATATGTGTCTGTCTGTAGCATTGTAGCTCCTGAATGGACGAACCGATTTTGATTATTTTTAGGGTTCCGTACTTCAATAAGAAAAACGGAACCCATAAAGAATCACTTCGTTGTCTGTCTGTCTGTCTGTCCATCCGTCTGTCTGTCTGTCTGTCAGTCTGTCAAGACCCTTTTTCTTAGGAACGCGTGGAGGTATCAAGTTGAAATTAATATCAAATACGTAGTATATGGTCCCTTAGAGCTCTAAAAAAATAAAGCTTCTAAGTCAACGCAATAAAATACGGCGATTTATGCGACATATTTTGATACTCGCAAATAAATCAAAACATATAGGGCATTTTTTGCACAATTTGGCAAGAAGCAAGGTCTCATAGCACAAGTAAAGGAAAAAGTCCGAAAATCGTTAATTTATAGTTTCATCACACAAAAAATTGTTTTGCGATTACAAACTTACATTTGCAATTGGAAAACTGACCGTGGCGTATATCGATGTATGGAAGAACATGTTTTTCGACTACAATGTTAAGTTTGTTTTTGGGATAAATTCATCACAACTACGGAACCCTTCATTGTGCGTGGTCGGCACGCATTGGCCGCTTTTTTTCGATGATTCACGTTATTTAATCGTGAAATGCCTCGTATATGGGCACGCAAGCGAAGCAAGGTCGTTTAGATTCCCGTAGTAAAGCACAAATAATATGTCCGGGCTTCAGATTATTGATGTTACTTTGCCATTAAGAAATTTCGTGTTTTTTCACCCACGCTGTGTGACTCAGGCTTAACTTAGTGTCACGGCGATAAATAGATGATCATACTTAATCCGAGGCGTGGTATAGACAATCGTATTTTTTTTTCTAAACCAACATGGCAAGAAGATATATTATGTGGGTGTCAAACTGTTTCTATTTGCGACATTCGGAATCAATTAACGGGTTTTTGAATAGTTTTATTTAAGTATTTGTGTTTATTATACATAGAAATGTGCCTTGTGAGTTTTGGCTAAGTAATAACAGCTGCACAGGTCGATCCATCACGTAAAGCTACGCTTGCCGGGGTTGGTCCATGGATGGATGACTATCTTTACATACCAAGACCCTCCGTGCCTCGGAAAGCACGTTAAGCCGTTGGGCCCGGCTGTCATTTGTAAATCATTGACGGTTGTTACGGGTCGTCAGACGCCCGAAAGTCTAACAACCAGTCTTACCAAGGGGTGTCGTGTTACGCAATAACTGGGTTGTGGAGGTCAGATAGGCAGTCGCTCCATGTAAAATACTGGTATTCAGCTGCATCCGATTAGACTGGAAGCCGACCCCAACATAGTTGGGTAAAGGCTAAGCAGATGATGATATAGAAATGTAACTATCCTACAGACAGACATTAATTTAATATGAATAATTTATCAAGTCATTTGTTTAATTTTCTCAGACCGGATCCTAAAATAAAGATATAAAAGATATAAAATTCGAATGTTTATATTATGATGTTGTCTGAGCTTTATTGATGATTAAATCTAATTAAAAATAAATAAAAACGTTTAGTTCAACACATCATAACGCTCATAAAACGCGTCTACCCAATTATCGAAAAGCATGACGTCATTTCTTAAGCCTTTGATTGGATTATCTTTCGGCGTGCGCTAAGCTGGCGTGTCCACCACAACAAGGATTAATTAGAAACCAAAAACTGGTAGGTACTGTTACATTATTAACGGTGAAGAACTATTTCTTTTAAAACGCCGTTGCTTAACGGTGGTAAATCCTTGAGAGAAATAGATAACAGTTAACACAATTTTGTTTGAAAACTACTGCAATTATTAAGCAATAAGTAACCGAAGTAATTTGATTCTTCTATCCACATAGCTATGGAATCGGAAGCCATAGCTAACTTGCGGTTACCTACCTCCGTTACAAGTAATTTAATCTGTTCATACTTTGAAGAACTATTCGAGGAGGAGCTCGTGGCTAAGTACAAACTAAAATACCTAAAATTCGAAAAAGAACAGAGACAAAGTGGAGACTTCCTTACGACAACATTTTTTATTTGCACCGATTTCGAGGATATTTGAATTTTTGTTAAAATTCAAACATCTCGAAAACGGTGCGTCCTAGGCAAAAAAATACAGAATTTTAACCCCCATGCAATGTTTCACCTCCATGCAAGCACCATGCCAACATGAATTTAAGTAAAAAAAAGCAACATTTAAAAAATTAACAAAAAAATTGTTGTGAGGAAGTCTCCACTTTTTTTGACTTTGTTCTTAGAACTTTAGGTATATTAGCTCTACTATTCCGATCACTGGTAATAACAGCCGTACGGGTCGATCCATCAGGTTAAGCTACGCTTGCTGGGGTTGGTCCGTTGATGGGTCACCATCTTTACATACCGAGACTCCTCCGTGCCGTTGGTCCCGGCTGTCATTCGTGTCGTGAATCTTTGGCAGTTGTTATGGGCCGTCAGAAGCCCAAGTCTGACAACCAGTCTTACCAAGGGGTATCGTATTACCCAGTAACTGGGTTGTGGAGGTCAGATAGTCAGTCGCCCCATGTAAAAATACTGGTATTTAGATACATCTGGTTAGACTGGCAGCCGACCCCAACGTAGTTGGGAAAAAGCTATAGGCATATTGATTAACTTAAAAGAACTATTCGTTCGGGCAGACCGCCCAATGTCTGTCAAGGTTTGTCAGAGGACATGGATAATGAATTACTCTGACATAACGAATTATGACATCATGTTGTTATACTACATCATTATTTTGGTGACATGTCTTTATTTATTAAGTAAATTGGTTTTACTAATGCTATTCATAAGTAAATTAAGTCACACATACTTATAGGTTAAGGTTTTTATATATAAAAAAAACCGGCCAAGTGCGAGTCGGACTCGCGCACGAATGGTTCCGTACCATCACATCACACTAATATTATAAAGGCGAAAGTTTGTGAGTGTGTGTATGTTTGTTACTTCTTCACGCCCAAACGGCTGGACCAATTTTGATAAAATTTTGTATGGAGGTAGCTGACACCCTGGATTAAGACATAGGCTACTTTTTATCCCGATATTCCCACGGGATCGAGACTTACGCGGGTGAAACCGCGGGGCGCAGCTAGTTATCTATAAAAACGGAAAAAAAATCACGTTTGTTGTATGGGAGCCCCCCTTAAATATTTGTTTTATTTTAATATATTTTTTTATTTTTAAAGTGAATATATAACTGAATATTCTGTGAATATTTCAAGCGTCTACCTGTTGCCATTATCAATATCGAGCAAAAACGAGCAAAAAAATCACGTTTGTTGTATGGGAGCCCCCTTAAATATTTATTTTATTCTATTTTTTAGTATTTGTTGTTATAGCGGCAACGGAAATACATCATCTGTGAAAATTTCAACTGTTTAACTATCACGGTTCATGAGATACAGCCTGGTGACAGACGGACAGACAGACAGACGGCGGAGCCTTAGTAATAGGGTTCCTGTTTTACCCTTTGGGTACGGAACCCTAAAAACAAAGGTTGAAAAATAAATGCCGAATATGACCCCATAGAGCAATTTTTTATCAAGATATTTGACCATTAACTGAAGCAGAAGGAACAGTATTTTGTAGGTATACTAGAAAGGCCAATTATATAAAAAAACAAAGTAAGAAAGTTCCAAAACTGATTACCGTAATCATAAGAATCATCCATGACTACCATCGAATATTTCTGGCTCGACCGTCATCGTTACATTTGGATCTGCGTGGGAGTCATTGTACATTAATTTTGCGCAAAAACCACTCTTGTATCTCATTAAATCATTACTGTTCCGTTACAGTAAAGCATGTTAATAATTTTCACTTCCATTTTATTTTATTAATCATTGCGTTTTCACGATCAAATTTTCTTATTATTTATACTTTATTACAATGAGATAAGAGTTACATTGCAATGCCTACCTCAGTGTCCTCAAATATTTGAGGTGAGATTGTTGATTTGAACAGTAGCGCATTGTCATTGGTGATTAGAGATATTTTTTTTTTAGATCGTCTACAGCTACAATTCAAAATACTTATCTAAGGCACATTTTGACCTCCGCAGTTTCGGATACAGATGAATCAATAGGTACAACCCTACTTATTTAAAGGCATACGTTAAAGAATTCCATGAAATACGAAATTATTGGTGACTAGTAACTACATAACTAAGTTAATGATCACATTTAAAATCAGCAATGGGCTGTGTCATCCAAATAAATGTTACCAAGAATCTGTACTTAATACTCGTACAAAATTTTGCTTTAAAATTTTAGAAACTACTGTTATTTTCTTGGAAGGTCTGAAATCACTGTTATTTATACATAGAGAGCACTATTTGTCTATTAAATTAATCACTATCGTTTGAGTCGCCCTCTGTCCAATTATAGGAATCCGTACAACTGGGTTTGTAAGGTATCATTACAAATGTAATGTGCTGCCTCGCTAGTAATTGGTCGTAGTCTTGCAATTTACAAGTGTTTTCGGATAATACACGGTGATTAGGTTGGACGTACCTATACGTCTTTGTAGTTTATTGCAGGTAGGTTAAATTATTACTTTTCTAAGGTTACTGGGTATTACACAGTATTATTTAATAATCAATTTTGAGGACTAAGAACATCGCTTTGTACTGCTTGGGTTAAAATTGTATTCCATTTCCCTTTTTGTATGTAGGTCCTTTGATCTCGAATTTTCAATAAAATCGCGCCGCACTTACAAAAAATTTCTCCTTCCAACAAGGTTAGCCCAAAGTAAAGCATAAAGTCAGATGTTCCAAAAAATCTGCCTTAAAAATAGCGTGAAGGCGTCACCATATCGAAATTCGAAAATTTCATTTCCACTTATGTGCATGGAAGCGTATCCGAGGTTGTGGCAATGACAGTGGCCGTTTTTTCTTGGTCCTCACCTTACAGTACCATAACGAGGGTAGGTAATGACGCGCCTTGTACGGAGATGGCGGCGCAGGCGCAACCAGATCTTTAGATACACTGTTGCTAAGATTAGATGATTAAATATTGATTTATTGATTTGGTTTCTGTGTGGATGTGTTATATGGTGTGGTGTTTACTTGTTGCATTTCACACTTTCTTTTATGACATTTTAATTTAGTAATGAAGTGTTACATGCAGACGGCTTCTACTAGGCGATCGTTTAGTTTGGAATCGGTAATGTAATAAAAGTTTTGACTCGACAGAATTATCTTGGGGTTTATTATTTTTGAACCCCAGCCAACTGACAAATCGGATGGGAAAACCGGGTAACTGAATGAGTTGAAATCTTGCATAAAAGATTAGCCATTGTATGCCAAACCGGGAACGGAACGAACGGAGAAGAGAAAGAATAATTACACAGCTGGTCAGCGGTCTCGGTCACAAAAAAGATAGGGAAAATAAGGATTTTTTTTAGGATTTTTAATTTTTTTTTAGGGGGATATTTTCAATCTTTTTTTATTTCTTATTTTTACAGATAGTCACACTCTGGACCTGTGTGTATCACAAACAAGTGTCGGCCGGCATGTGACTAATGTACAATTAGTTATAAAATAGGTTATGTGCTCCGCGCGATATCTTACACCTTATTAAGCGATTGATCGATACAGGTATGTAGAACGCGTAGATTATGTTATTATAAACTCCCGTTTCTAAGGACCACGACTGTAAGTATCAAGTATTTTAATTATTTGCAAGTTTTTTCCTCTCGCTTTCTGCGGGAGTGATTTCGTGGAAAAGAACGGAAGTGTGTAATAGGAAGTGACAGCTTGAGCATGGAATTAGTAAGTACTGTACCAATATGTCAGATGTTACAAATCATAATATGCGACTATACTGTAAGGCTCGCTCGTTTTTTTTAATAAGTTGGATAGGTATCATAATTGTGTAATTCCCTAATGAAGATTAATGTATTTTGACAGCGTCGTTTTTAAATAAGTGATCTTCAGAACAGGAAAAAGTCCAGTCCACGATATCATTTGTTATTTCCAATCGCACACTTTATTCTGAAAAACCAACCAACTCGTACCTAAGGACCAAAAAACCTGCACCCCTCATTGCGTAACACACGATCGATCACAATTCGAATAATTTTAGAGGAAATTGCTAATCCATTGCTTCATATGCTTGAGAAATTCATCTGCTCGACAACGTAAAAAACCGTAATGAATTTTGTTGAACAGTCAAACTGTAAGTGTGTAACGCAATTATCCGTTGGTCCTTCGTCTCCAAAAGTAAAGGTAAGTACTCACCAGCGCGGAACACCTCGCCACAGCCATCGCAGCGGCTGGCGAACTGGGCATCGTAGCAGTTACCGCAGTAGATCTTGTCGAGCTTGGATCCGAACTGCTTGTCTACCAGCGAGACGCGGCACTTGGCGCACAGGAAGCAAGCCTCGTGCCAGTGCTTGTCTTTGTACGACAGGTCCTGTGAGAGATGAGGGTTTAGTTAGATGAGAAGTGGAAGAGGTTTTGCAAGAAGAAGAAACGCGGGAAAAAAGCGCCGTGATATAACAATAACATAATATCACGCCTGTATTCTTCGAAGGGTTAGGCAGAGGTGTACCTACTGTACACCCACATTTTACCAATTATGTTTAAGTCACATTTAATAGAGGGCGAGCCTATTGTCTTCAACCCTTTTAAAATGAAATTGCAGATGAAAAAACGCAAAAACACTTTGCCCAATTCCGGAATCGTACTCCGAAGCGCTAAACTGAAGTATAGGCCGAATGTTCGGCCGTTTTATAACTTCCAAAGTTTCCTTTTTTGACTTTGGCTCATCCGTTAGCCGTAGTAAAGAAACGACCGAACATTCGGCCGATACTTCGGATTTATCTTCGGCGTAGACCCCCCAGGCTCAGCAGTAGATCTTGCGACTTCTTGATTGTCGGCTATAAAATACTGACTAAGAACATGCTAGATTGAGGAAGGCATCTTCAATCTAGTATTTTCTTCATCGATTCGATCTACCCATCATGCATAAGTTGCCAATAATCTTTTTTAACATTTTTTACATTCCAAATCCAAATCAAATTATTTTCTTTTACATAAATCTACATGGGCGCTAATGAAACGTCAGAAGCTAGGTGCACGGTTCCGATTGGTCGTTTCCTATGGAGAAGAGCCGGCAAGGCCCACGGTTACTCTATTAAAAATAATTGGCTTTTATAATGTTTTCAAATTACAGTGTTAATAGGTATGGGAGGACAGTGTACGCCCGTCAACAAGAACCAGGTACTTAACAAAATAGAAAATGGTGTACAAATCTACAGTCTACAACGCTCTCACATTCACAAAAAAAAAAAAATAATGTATAAAAAATATTATTAAAATAAAAAAAGTAAAAACCTTGTTGAAATTAAAATTGTAGGAATATAATGTCAAATAATGAAAATAATACTTATGTCAACGAAGTATTTCAAAAAGATAAAATAATTTAAACATCGTAATTTGGGAGCAGATAATAGACATTCACATAGTTATGCCATTAATGAGGTAGGAAGAAGGAGGAAAAATACCAGGTAAGCCACATGTGCAGAAGGAACTATTGCCAAACTTCCTCGTTTTCAACGTAGTCTTTAATCTTATAATATGCTTTTTTTGATAAGGACACGTTTGATGTGGGTTTTGAATTTTCCATCGCTAAGTTCTGTAACCGTCTTTGCAAACTTGCTTTAAAAGCGGATACTGTTTATAAGAAATGACTTGCTTGTTTTAGTAAATGTTAATTTGGGTATCACAATTTCATGTTTACTACTTGTATTTATATTATGGAAATCGCTTCTTATTTTGAAAAGTCCTAAGTTTTGTTGTCTCCCTTATTAGTACTCAAAAATATAACAACAGAAACCAATTTTAACTTCACATTATACTTTAATCCAGTGTACGTGACTTGTATGTCAACTACATTATTATTATTCACATTCAATAAATTACATCGGACATCAAACAAAAATAATGCTGATACGAGCGCACATAATATTAAAAACGCTATGAATAGACATGACAAATCTTATTTAACTAAAGGCGCGATTTACGAAAAATATATCGCTTCGAAACACGATAACAATAAATTAATACGTTTAAATCCGACGTGAGGAACATTAATCAGGGGTCCTCCCATCAGATCTCCTTCAAATAGATGGAAAAACCTGACATAATACGCAAAAAACGTATTATTCCAACGACATAATGTTGACTACATAGCGTAGGCGGTAATTATTACCTTCAACTTGCTGGCAGGACACCGAGACCAATCAATTGTTATAGAGTTCTTTCTTATAAGGACAACATTAACTTCAGTTGTCATTCCTAAGAGTTGCTGCTAAATTGCATAACAACCTACATCTCAATTCCTGGAAATACCAGCCATCGTACCAAACCTATTTTGGTCCATGATTCATAAACATACATTTTCGATTTCAAATAAACACTCGACTGCAAATCCTATTTGTTACATTCATATCAAGTTCACTGACCAAATAACGAGCATAACCCAAAACCTGAGTGCATACTACACAAGTATTTCCATCTTTCGGGTCAACGCTAACACTTGAGTTAAATTAAAAACTCAAATACATTCTCTCACGTTGCATTTGACGTGTTTAGTTCAAGTTTCAAAATAAATCTCCCCTCATTCTGGATTCTATTCCTGGCGGCGGTGCGAGGACCGACATAACGTACATTTAAAACTGAATGTCGTAATGTCAATAAAATATGAATGTTTATTTTGGCCGATTACGAAACTCTCAGAGCTTCTTGGATCGCGTAAATCTTAAAAGAATCGTCTGCCGGATCCACCCAAGCTTTTCAAGGTTGGCTCTAAACGAAATACTGAACAGAATACTGTATCCAACCCAGAAATAGTTTAGTTTGTGCTAAGCCGCGATTTGTTTTCTGTAAGCAATCGTCAATTTGTTAAAGTCCAGGCTGCAGCGGCAAACAGTTGGATGTAATGTTATCAATATAGCCGGTGCGCGCTCGTCATAAGTAAACACGCCGCTAATGTGTTCTTGACTGCCGTGATAAATAGCAGCAAGGGGTTATAATTTACGAGGAGTATCATCCATTACTTGACAGATTCGAAACTGTCATTTATCTATTAGAGAGCCATGATTCGTCGGCGCTGGATCATTTGGATTGATTGTTATAATGTATTTAACTTCTATGATTTCCTAGATAGATTTCTATGGGTTCATGAGACACTTTGGGGATTATATTTCAGTGAATGAACATTGTAATTTATCATAAGTGTATTTGAACAATTGGTTCAAACAAACACTAGTAGCGTTTGCAGCTGCGTGTGGACGGGAAAAGTCATTGGTTGTTCGTCGAGATAAATGTATAATGTTTGGCGTAACGTTAACGTTATGTTGGCTTGGCAGCGTTCTGCCTGGGGCCGTGTGCAGAGGTGCGCCCGAAGAATCTGGGCCGGCTGGAGTGACATTACTAAATTTGATCGGTGAAACAAAGCTGACGAATGCCGTGGATTCTAATCCTATTCATACCACACATACAACTCGCTGAGAATTCTATGTCAATGATATTTGCAATGAAACACAGGCCTCGTATGCAATTTTGGGCGGGGATTTAAGATGGCAAGAAAACAAAAGTGATTTAGGAGTCATTATAAACCGTGCAGATGTTTACATTGAGCTCTCAATCAACCTGTCACAAACTGAATATTTTGCCAAATCTCTCGTTTGTTGTTCAGTTTATCCGCAAGATTATCTTTCCCGAAACTATTATTTATCTACTCAAAATAGCATTGGTCTCAACATTTTACGACGCTTTGAACTATTTTAGATTCTGAGTCGTATCCTTTAACAAAACAATTTATTTTGCAATTCTACTTCTCACAACAATAACAAGGGGTCCAAGTAATAAGAAGGAGAGGGTAAAACAAAATGACTTAAACAACAAAAACTCGAATCAAGAGAAAAATTCAAACAAATATTCGATTCCTTTGCTGTTGAATAACATTAGATAATATACAGTACCGGACAGGACTGATCCAGCCAGTCATAAAATAAACCTAAAGGTTCTAAGTATGTCAATAGAATCTTAACTTTAACAGGCTAACCTTAGAGTCGATGCCGATGGTTTTGTTGCATTCCTCGCAGCCGTTGGCGAAGACGCTCTCGTAGCACTTGATGCAGTAGGGGTGCTCATCCCTCAAGACGTATCGCTGGCCGGTCAGCGACTCGTCGCACTGCCAGCAACAGAAGTGACCGCTGTGCCAGTCCTTGTTCATCGCCTTGGTGTATTCGCCACTGAAAATAAGCTGGAACAAAGATGAGAGATGGTGAATAATGTTTGGAGTCTCTGGAGAGACGGAAAATTTGGTTTCTGGTGAACAGTTAGGTTCCGGAAATATATAGATTAATCTTTCAGAAAAATTGTTCTACCAGGTTCTTATATAGACTTTCTGGAATACTTTCAAATTTAAACAGTTTTTGATTAAGTATCCTAGATTTTGATCAAATCGTATTCATTATTAATAATTGCATGCTTGTATTTATTTCAACATTCATATTTTTCTCCAATGCACATATTTATTGTTTAGGTGTTAAAAATAGATGTACCTATTCATGATTTCTTTCATCAAGTTTTCAGTTTTCGCTAAGTTGATGTTCTACGAAGGCAGTTAAGATTTATTTGGTAATGGTGATTAAAGGTTAGTAAATAATATATCTATCATAAGATCATTCCAATACATCCGATAAGTACCTTCAATTAGGTCGGGTATGTGAGGGTGGCCAAAGCACGCCTAACAAAGTACATATAAACAATGTTATGCATGCCACTGACAGGGAAGAACGCGCGGTAATCGACACTTGACTGACACGAACACACTGGCGTCACTACACGGGTCAAGGGAGGCTGGCCACCACAACACATACCCATCGTCGGCGTTGGTGGAGGTGTTGGTCTGTTCCACTTCCGTGACGGTGACTTCCCCATCCTTAGACTCCCTGCGCTTGGAGGTCTTCTTGACCTTCCTGGTCTTGCGCTCCGTGGTGGTATACTGGACTTGTACGTCAACGTCAGCCATGGCACTGTCGGGGTAGTTCGTTAAGAAGATACGATATCACCGGACGCGGTCGCGACCCGAATTCGAATGGCGAGCAACAGTAGCCGAATCGCAGGAATTATTCCAGAATGTTTAGCGCTCGGGACGGTGGGGGGAGTTTGGGATTTAAATTTGGAAGAGTGACGGAGAAGGCAGGTGCGCGGGCGGCGTTTCCGAAGTATGGCGACTTGAAACCGCGCGTTTTCTTATCCGAGATCCGCTGCTATCCTTCCCTTGTAAGCGATACGATGGTTGAGCGCGAAATATGAATATTAGGAGCAGCTTACAGGGTTATCGGTTGGCCGAGATTTCGAATAGGTTAAAATAGGAGAACAATCACAGATTTACGCATGCTCCGACCTATAAACGCACAATTAAGCTTTAATGTTTGTGCAGCGCAAACTGGTTGGCGTGATAATTGATGCGTTTGACATAGATTAATTTTATTGATGCTCATCGTTAGCTTTTGACATATTGTTTAGATAGGGGAGATTTAATAACAACGCGTGCTGAGTACAAAGTGTAGAAATGATAAATTATGTGATAACGATCTATCAATTAAGAGCTAGCATGAATGTATTCTAAGGACCATTCATTAGTATTTCAAAAGGAAAAGGTCAGATTTTTCCGAAGATGTACTATGTAGTGTAATAAAAACCAGCCAAGTGCGAGTCGGACTACGCACAGTGAAGGGTTCCGTAATTGGGATGAATTTCTCCCAAGAACAAACTTAACATTGTAGTTGAAAAACATGTTCGGGGGAACATGTTTTTCAACTACAATGTTAAGTTTGTCATACATTCCAACTGCAAATGTAAGTTTGTACGCACAATATTGAGTTATTTACCACGTTATTCTAAGACTATAGACTTCTTATAATACATTTTCCTGTAATCAATAAGTATAGAACTATTCTCTGTATTTTTTTCAAAATTTTAATCTCAGTAGTTTCGGAGATAAGGTAAATTTTCATCTATTTTCTTTAATAATTATAAAACTTTATTTTAAAATGATGATAAATATATATTTGCAATCCTCATAACAAGTCATTTTATTTGATATGTCACACCGTACAATTTATAAAACGTTTTTTTTCCATATTTTCAAATTTTTCCCCCAAAAGTGAACCTATGTTTCAAGCGTCAACCTGTTGCCGTTATCAATATCTAGCAAAAAAACCCGTTTGTTGTATGGGAGCCCCCTTAAATATTTATTTTATGCTGTTTTTTAGTATTTGTTGTTATAGCGGCAACAGAAATACATAATCTGTGAAAACTTCAACTGTCATGCTATCACGGTTCATGAGATACAGCCTGGTGACAGACGGACAGACAGACGGCGGAGCCTTAGTAATAGGGTTCCCGTTTTACCCTTTGGGTACGGAACCCTAAAAATGATGTAGTACATCGATCAATAAACTACTGTGCATAGCTAACATGAGGAACCTGAACACAATTTAAACAGTTTCATGAAAAACTGGTCTTAGAGGGTGTAGAGGGGCACTATGATAGGATTTTTGTAATTCCAGCACTAAGTAGGAGCTAAGAGGGACTGAAGATTGTTGTTTTGTGCATTTACGACATTGAAGAACTTTTTCAAAACTCAGTTCAGAATTGTAAATGCCGAAAAGTTTTTCTACATTAAATATTCTTGAAATGAAAATATCCAACTAATAGAAACCGCCAATTTTTGTAACAACAGCAGAAAACTATTAGTTAGAACAACAGTTCCACGTAACAGCTTCAAAGACAATATTTATTTACAATTCTTAGTAGTTTTTGTAATTAAAGCTCGCTTTTTGATGGCTGACTCTTATGTATTTTTACTGTTGTATATATTAGTTTTAAGTTCTATTATATTTTAAAAATAATCATTAGGAGTTACCAAATTACCCAGAAAACTGTAGCCTAGCTTGATTCGCAGAATGTAGATCATCCTTTGTAAAACTACTTATATTATGATAAGTCGAATTTGATTTAAATCCCAGCTTTATTATTTCAGCCTTCTGGATGAGAGCTAATTTTACAAAATCATTCTTTTCATGAAGAAACTTGAAACTTTTAAAAGGAAACGTCAAATTAACTTGGTAATTTGAAAAGTCATAGTAATTGAATACGGAATGGACACAGCTGTTTAAATGAAAGAACAAAAAAACGGCAATAAAGATATAAAACAAAATGAAAAATGGCAAACAATTTATTTTCATTGCCACTAAAGTTTATTTCCAAATCGCACAGATCACTGTTAAAAACAAATGGGGTATTCGTCATGCAATGACAAAAAATCTAGGAAAATTGATGCGAATGTACCAAGCAAGACAAAACAACATTTCATGAAGGAAATCTATTTGAAGCTCATAGGACCAGAATTCTTTGCGTGGTTGTTTACAGAGAACTTGCAACTAAAATTATGAATGAATCAGTTTTCTCTGTAGATACATTCGCGCATACTTTTCTAGCTTCCGCTTTAGTTACCTTCGCTCGTCTAGACATACGGTCGATGTCTTCATTGAACCTTCAAACCGAGGTCTTGGTCAAAGCTACTTCATTCATTGGGCTATTTTTATAATGTTTTGCTTATGTTTCCGATATTGTACACCTGGGCGAACGCCCTTTGAATTGATTATATTGAAAACGTCGGAAGATATGATTGATAACGCAGAAGGGAAGAATGACGTGAAATTGAGCTTTGATTGAGGTTTCACCCGCGTAAGTCTCGATCCCGTGGGAATATCGGGATAAAACCTGGCCTATGTCTTAATCCAGGGTGTCAGCTACCTCCATACAAATTTTTATTAAAATTGGTCGAGCCGTTTGAGCGTGAAGAAGTAACAAACATACACACACACACACTCACAAACTTTCGCCTTTATATTATTAGTGTGATTTTCAATTTTGAATTTGTTTTATTTAAGAACTGGAATGAATCTGGCGAAGCAACAATAATATTTGATATTAAAACGAAATAACACAAATTATGAAACCAAAAATAGAAAGCTTGCTACCATGATTATGTATTTTGTAACTGATTTGACAATTATAAATTTGCATCGACTGATTAAAAGAGATCACAATGTACACATTATGACTATGGTGCATAATTGCATGAGAAAAGTCGTGACCTATATTCATGAGTCAACTCTTGCATAACTAAAGGCAAAGTTAGTTGGCCCAGATCGAATCAGTATCGAAAAAGAAAAGTTGTTTTTCTTAGATGACGGAAAAACCGACACGGAAAATAGTATCAATACACATTGATTTAAGCAAAAATAAACTGTCCTGACTTTTACCCAATCGTGCTTGCCATCATCACAAACAGCAACATCGAGATTAAAAACAACGTGAGTTGTAATGCCATTCATCATCTGCCTAGCCCTTTCCCAACTATGTTGGGGTCGGCTTCCAGTCTAACCGAATGCAGCTGAATACCAGTCTTTTACATGGAGCGACTGCCTATTTGACCTACACAACCACAACACAGTTAATAGGTAATGCGATACCCCTTGGTAAGACTGGGCCACAAAATATACCTATAGGTTTTTTCCAACTTCTTCTTTCTATCAATGCCTAGTTCCTTTATTTCTTCACAAACATCCGCTTGCCTAAAGCTGTTTACTGTAATAAATTCTTCCAAGACATATTAATTTATTTCACGAACATAAATCACAAAATTAATCAAATCGTTCACAATAGTGTTATCAGTTAATACATTTTATCATATATGAATCTTGCCAGCGAGCCATTTGGCACACAGTGGGGTCGAAGATAATTTAATTATGATTATGAATGGTCCTAACGGTATAATATTTTAAAATAATTTTATGCACAAAGTCCAGACACAAAGCGCATATGATATCAATCTTATATTGATAGATCAGACGGACGCAAGTGACTTACGTATTGGATTTGAAAATAGACGAACGCTTCGCAAACTTGCAGAAGGCTAAATAATAGTGACGTGTGCGTATTCAAAAATGCGTGTGTAATGAGATGAATGTATTTTCATTCGTTCCTTAATGCAAGCTGTGGTTAAAAAAATCCACTAGAGATATAGTGCGATCGGGAGAAAAAGAAAAGCGTATTACAGTAAAGTCAAAACCTAGTGGTCATCACTGAGGCTCCTACGCATTGGTCATCATTGAGGCTCGTACGCATAAATATCAAATAAGAAAAAGTAATTGGAACTTTGTGTAATTCTTCATTGATATCATCATCGGTAAATAGGTATGTATAAGGAAAGATAGTGATCAAAGGCGAACCTATCCAGAGTAACAATATACCCAAATTATGTTAATGACTACGAAAATGATGTAGTAGATCAATATTAAAAAGAAGACGTAAACCATCAAAAACAATCCAGAACCACAACTGGAACTAATCGATCAAGACTATAAATATCACACTATAAACGAAGCCCTAAGAATTAATCTAACTTTTTTCTATATGCCTGAAGTATGGGTTGGCAACAGTAGCCATCTAATTTTAAAACACCGAATCACGATGCAGCAAAATAGAAAGGAGATAGATAATTTTCATCATGATAGATGAAGATATTTCTTAGTCGGGATGAAAAATAGCATGACGTTTTGGCTCAGTTTAGTAATGTATAAATGACGTTATTTTGCACACTGGTAAAAAGGGGGTGGACAGTACTGAGAATTAGGGACGTCTTAAAATAATGACCCTGGCTACGCTAGGGAGAGTGGTTTATTAATAAGTGTGTTTGGGTCACAGATCAGATAATTTATGATCTGATGTTTGGCTGTACGACTCTAGTGGGTAGCATAGAACTACGATGATAGACTTATATTCAGATGAAGACATATACAGGTTAATAATAATATTGTATTTATGTATAAATAATTGCGTTTATTATGGTTACAAATACATTTGAAACGAAACAAAACCCAGACCTTGATATTTTTAGAGAAACTGTTGTGTTGTTGTTAAACACAAAACATTTTGTAATAACCACTGGTTATTTTTGTTTGTTTATATTACAATGTTTGCTTTGGTAAATCGTAAAGTTACTGATTTGAACATAATTTCACCACAAAGCTTTGAATCCCGATACTGAAGTAAGGTACGTGCGTTTATTGGCACAATAGCAAAAGTTCGTCTACTTTCCATAAATCAAACATTAAAATAGAAGATTCAGTCACCTCTGTTGTCACAAGACGTTCAAAATTCGAAATAATAAAAAACAAATGACAGTGATTTCGAACGAGAAGTCAATAAAACTATTTTAGATGAAAAGAAAACAAAAGAACGTCGTGTGGACATCAATTAGGTTTTTATCAAAGAAAAGAGTAGGATCGTGGGAACACATCCCGTCATAAACAAACATTTATGTGTGTACATGGAGTTCGTGGTTCAGTGACGCGCGAGTAGGAAGTTGTGACCAAAGTAATAGTAGACTTGACTGGAATTGTGGGTTGAAAAGCATGTATTTATGGAAAGTTAGGTCGGGAGTAAATGTAAAGCAGGACTGTTGATGATGTTGTAATGGAATTATTTTAAAGCTAGACCATCTTAGAATGTAATTACATTATTTTGCTTGTCTGTGGTTTTAATAGTATGGCTTTATTGATGAATCAATTCGTATGACCTTTTAGCCATTAGCAAAAACTTGACACCTTTTTATCATTGAAAACAATTTAATGACCCCATCACCATTAGTCTTCTTGATTCTTGTACGGTAATAATTCCTACCACCATCATATATAACCTACAATCATTGACAAACAAACTACAGAAGAAAGTACTTCAATGCATAATACCTCATCATAATGGAGGCTCCATTATCATACATTTGGGGTACAAATATACATACATGGTATAAAAAGCGTATCTTCCGTGTCGTATGAATAGCGCTTAAATTAAAGAGATTTACGTCGTCTGTGGGCTTCAGTAATTCGCACACAGTTATTTGCAAGTCTTGGTGGAATTTTGGCTTTCGTTACGGTTCTTGTTTGTGATCGTTTGTAGATGCAACAGCAATTTTGTCGGCATCATTTACATTGCCAAAATCAAGCAATGAATAGGGAACTTCGTCAGGGATTTGCTGACGTATACGAGTATTGTCCTAATAAAATCATCTATTTGGTAACTTCCATCTAATAATCTATGAGGCTCTTTTGAGGGCTAAGACTAGTGGCAATGGCTTTCAAATCGTTACGTATTCCTGGAAAGACTTTCAACAGGATTGACTTCAGCTTTTCGGTAGCTTATGTCAATCCAATACATTTTTTAATTGTCCATCATCGTTATCGCTGATTGTATGTCACTTTGTCTAAGCCCTCTGGTGTACTATAAAGCTTTGCTATATCTATCCATACTTTCGGAGCTCTCTTGCCAACTTTCAAGTGAATATTTGTGACAGTGATTATACATTAAAAATTGTCTTTGTCCGCTGTGAAATTAGAATAATATTTAAATGGATTGTTGAAGAAGAATTCTGAGTTCGGCAAAGATACAACGATTATTTAGACAAATGTATTCACTTGCACTGACTTTAGTTCCTAGCGGTGTCATCATTCCTATTTCACAAAGCTTAGGTTTGAACAGGCTTACCACACATTCACATATACTAAACACAATAATTCAAATCATTGCCAAATGTAATCCTCAACCATTAAATCTTTCCCTAATTCTCAGAAACAATTAATTTCCAAGTTCCTGTCAAAATAATTCCACGGGTGATAGAAAATTACTTTACAGAAACAGCTCATTATCCCCGTTCCCCGAAAGATGGCGTTAATTCAAAGGTAGTAGGTACTTTATGCCCTGGATTTAATGATACACATCTGGGTCGAGGTTGGACGTGTATTTTCGGACTATTATGCAACAGTTTTGATTAATTGCTCATAATTTTATATTCAATGTAAATAATGGCAATTAAATTGCACAAAAATTTTAAGAATTTGACTTGACCTGATCTTGGTATGAAGGAAGGGAAGGAAGGAAAAATGAAGGTGTTTTAGCTGCGACCTGTTGAACTGGCTGATGTCATTTATTATTGCAGCCCTAAACTTTTTAAACAGGTTCAATTGTATGTTCTAAAACAGCCTGTTATGTCTCAGTATAAAATATCGAAAAAATAATAAAACTGAGGCCCTAAGGCTAATATTGTGACATTAATTCGAACGAAGGAAATCGGGCCATTACGATGCTCGCAACCAATAAAGTTTTCAACATTAACTGTGCTAATAAAATGTGTAGTACACTAATAGTACGTAATGTAGAACACAAATTACATGCCATTATGAGAATTACGTGATTATTACATTAATTTAATTGTGTCATCGAAAGTGTATCTTGATGATTTGCATTGCGTTAAAAGTAATTCCTCTAATAAGAATATTTATAGTATTCACTTTTACCTAGTAATCAAGGAAGCGAGCCAATTGTTAACCTAATAATAAAATCAACCTCACATTGTATCAAATATGTGTCTTTAAGCCAATCATTGTATCAATTTCGAAACAGAATTGTGTCCCATAATTTCAGTTTCTCTACACAAGCCATACAGATTAAAGCCTATCTTTTCAAATTTCTGTCACAAAGGATATCAAAGAGTTCGGTTATTTCTAAGGGTTTCAAAGAAAACAAACACAAACGGGCATCATAATTTAATGTTCAGTCATGCTTACAGAGGCTCACACAGCAGTGCGCTCGTGCTGCGTTAGGTTCTAAGCTAGTCCCCTGAGTTGGCCCAGAAATCTACTTCTTCTTCCTCCTCTTCAATTACCTCTTTAGTCTCAGTCGTTTCTTCCTCGAAGGAGTTGAGTTTGGGAACGTCTCTCAACATCGGCTTTAGCTCCGCTTTGTCTTCGGAAGCCACGCTGTCTACTGACGCTTCCACGCTCCAGTGGTCACTCCTTCTTTCCCTCGAGTTTTCCCTCGATCGACTTCTGGAATGAGAACGCGCTGATAGATTAGGAGTGCTGCCGTACCCTGTCACTTTGCCGTTTTTATTCATACGCTCGAACTCAGCTTCCTCGAGTGACGTGAACATCTTTAGTTCTTCCTCGCGGGACGCTCGCGACTCTTTGGAAGAATTCGATGACGAAGAGTGACGCTTTCTGAAACTCCGTCGCCTGCCACTCGGGTCGCTTCGTTGTAACGGTCGGAACTTAATCCCATCAAGAGATCTTAAACAAATTCATAATATATGAGTAGGTATAGTACAGATGAAGTGAATGGTATGTACCATGAATTAGCTTTCTACAGTTTCTACTCGTGCACAGGGTGGTGTCCGGATGAGCAGTGATCACTCGTGGCAATGGGACGCAGCTAAGTCACTACCGAACTGTAAGCGTGAGTATCTACATGAGAGATGTTCCTGCCGGTATCAATGAATATTAACCTGAGGAATTCTTCGCTGTGCTCGCCTTTTTTGTCTTCGTCGAATGATTGGAAATGTATTTCGGGCAGTGTTTGCGGGGTGCGGGTGGGACTCAGTGGTCTGTAATGCCATGTCAGTTTCTCGTCAGCCCCAACGTCCTCCTTGCTGTCAGGCTCGACAGAATTTGAAGTAAAGCTGTTGTGATTTGAATCTGAAATAGTTTCACGAGGCGTAGGTGATCTGTTTCTTTGACCGACGCTGATCGACCCTGAGGAGTTCGTTAGAATGGTTTTTGTTTTCGACGGACTGTACCTGTCGCTCCTGTAGTCTCCGTTTGATTGGCTCTCCTCGAGTGACTCCTGTCCGAAGCTGGAGATTTTCGTAGAGAACAGTATGGCGGTCGAGTTTGTGTTGTCACTATAGTACTTGACGGCGGCTGATTTTAGTTTTCCATTTTTATCCTCAGTTAAACATAGGTATCCTTGACCGCATTCTTTGCTCCAGTCCGCTACGGAGGATGCATTGTCCGCTTTTTTGAGTTGGCTGCTGTAGTACTCGACGAGTTCTTGTAGGTCCGGGTGGTCGCGGGGTATGACGCCACTGAGTAAGTGTTTCAAGCACTCGATTGCTTCGTGCGCGCCGGCGTACGAGATAGCGACAGACAGCAGGAGTCCCATTTCAATGTCCTCGAACAAACACGGCCTTATCAAAAGGAATGGAAAACGGGTACTTTTGAAAAGGGTCTCCGGGGAGCGGGACGAATGCAGCGCTATTACGCCGAGACAAGATTTGAACAACTGAAATTAAAGTGTAATAGTTGCCAAACTTTTGTACCCCGATTTAGAATTCATTTGGCGTTGTGGCCAGACATTAGCTTTATGTCTCGTTCGATCATTCCGCCGAAGGTCTCGGATTTACGAGACTATAAAAATCTTTTAGCCAGTGATTGATTTGTTAGCCCGTGTGATTGTAGCTGTAGTGAGTTATTGGAAATGTTACATCGGCTCACTTTGTTGGTGATTTAAGATGAATGCGTTTCGTTGCAGTTCCTGTGATGTTTCAATCAATAAATCAACTTAGGCTAGATCATACAGGCTTCTCTCTATGATGTTAAGCAAGTTTATGGTTGTTAACGTTCAAAATTTCAAATTTCATCTAGACAGGTTAACGATTTTGATCGATGCGGTAAGTGCATCAGATATTGAGATGGCAATCAGCTTTTATTTTATTACTAACTGTTATATATATACGTAGTTTAATAATTAGTAGAGGAGACAGACTATTCCTATGAAAGCTGTCCTTTCATATACATAGTCTGTCTTCATCACAGATGTGGTTGCGTGAACTTTTAAGGATAAATTCATTTTAAGTTTAAGCCGAGGAACGTCTTTAATATATTTTACTAGCGTCTACTCATTCTACACTGCTTGACTGGAAACGTTACTCAAGTAAAGTAATTAGTAGTTCTTTAGGTCAAACAGCGATGTCTTTGTTTTACTAATCATCCCAGTTTAGCTGATGACTAAGTGCTACTGTTGCCAATTCATTAAGTGTCCGTCAAAGGCGCTAGAAATACGTAATTTTGCGTCATCCGTGCGCGGTTACTAGAATAATTTATTGTCTCATAAAGGACATTTTTAAATATGTGGATCAAGTAAACCGTTTCATGAGCATTTATGGGTCGTACAGCTTTTATCAAATCAATCTGCCTGTCTTTTCCCAACTATGTTGGGGTCGGCTTCCAGTCTAACCGGATGCAGCTGAATGCCAGTATACAGGTTGCTCTTATAAATCTGAAACTTATGGATAAATAGGTCTAATTTAAATGAAAAATTCTTGAAGACATGTATATTTCATGAAACTTTTCAATTTTATCAGACTTATTAACATAACGTAACATCACGCCTGCAATCCCGGAAGGGTTAGGCAGAGGTGTACTTATAGTACACCCACGTTTCGCCAGTTATGTTTAGGTCCCATGTAATAGGGGGCGAGCCTATTGCCATCAACCGGGCACAAATCTAGACTCCGCCTCCGGGCTGCTACTGAGAAATTCCTGGTGGAAAAACCCAATAACAACACTTTACCCGACCTGGGAATCGAACCCCGAACCTCGTGCAGACTCAGACATATTATACTTTGCATTAATTGTGTATTAAATTGGTTCACAGTTTTGAAGCTATAATAAGTACCATAGGTAAACGAAAATTACCAAATCACTATGGGAAGTGGCGCATTTGGTTTTATTTTAACCGCGGCCACCTTTGAAACCTTAGTCGGTATTTGAAAGACATATCACAAAAATGAATGAATAAAAACGATTTTTCTACAAATGCAGTCTGTGATGATATATTTCAACTTGAATCTTTATGGAAAAAATAAGCTCTAAGTACAAACCTGCTTTTAGATGATAAATAAGTAAAACAAAATGTTTTATTTTTTATTTAGCTATATGTAAAACTCGGTTCAGACTGCTGTTAGGTTATTTTACAGAATATAAAATTTTGTTCGTCATATTATTCAGCGTCTAATTAATAATTTTTGATTGATGGTCGCGAAAAAATCAAGGTCATTGGTTTTTAAGACGGTGGTGTCGTAGCCAGAATCTCTTCGTCAGGAGTGGGACATACATTTTTCATAATTACTATGATTAATCCACAAGTCATCATTTCACCCGAAAGACGTCCACTGCTGGACATAGGCCTCCTCCAAAGGAGGGGTTTGTCATAATTGCCACGCTTGGCAGGCTTTTTTTTTTTTTTTTTTTTTTTTTTTTTTTTGGGTGGGAAATCATCAAATAACTTCTCCCGCTCTGGGCGGAGCGGGAGGGCGTGTCAGACTTTTACTGACTAAAACCCACCCGTGTTCCTTCCGTTGCCTGTGTGCCAGGGCCACGATATCCCTTTCGGACAAACTCGCAACCCCGGCAGGCATTGGTCCCAACGGACCCCGTCAGTTTGTGCTGACATCTCTTTGAGGCGCGCGTGGAACACAACGCGCCGTCGACCCGGGCCTGGTCCTTATCGGACGGCGAGCTACCCATCGCTCACCGTCCGCAGGCCCGCGCCTACGGTGGCCGGAAATCGGCTTGCGACTCCCGACGCCCGGGGCGTCTCCTGCGGCGACTAGGGGCATGAGGGCGTGAACCTTGTCTCACCCTCACGCGTTCCGCCTCCTCCTTCGCTAGCATAACTGCTTCGCAGAAGGAGGTGACGGCCTCCCATGCACTCTCGCTCCGAACCATGGCCTTAACCAGGCCCGGACGCGAGAGATCGCCGCCGCCGATCGCCTCCGTGAGGACACGGCGGTGCTCCGCCCAAGCTGGGCAGACCTCCACCGTATGCTCCACCGTGTCCTCCGGGCGATCCACACAGTGGTGACACCCGGGCGTTTCCTCCCGCTTAATCCTAAACAGGTACCTCCCGAAACATCCATGTCCGGTGAGGACCTGCGTCAGGCGGAAGGTGAGGACGCCGTGGCGCCTCTCTAGCCACTCCTCAAAGAGGGGACTTATCGCCACAATTGTGGCGTGCCCAGCGCTGGGTTGCGACAATCGCACTCTCCATGTCGCCATGAGATCCCTCCGGAGCTCCGTCCGCTGTGCCGCAATTTCTTGCGGCAGCGGAGTTATGCCCCGGAGTTTCGCCTCTTCGCGCCACACCCAAATGTGCGCGAGGACTTTCGCCTCCAGATCCCATGGCGGCAATCCGGCAAGGAGGCTCGCCGCCTCACGGGAGACCGTGCGGTATCCCCGTACCATCCTGATGGCCATGACCCTTTGGGACGCGTTCAACCGCTGCGCTGGTCGCAGCCTCAGAGAACGCGCCCACACCGGTGCCCCGTAAAGGGCCATGGACCGCACGATCCCCGCGTAGAGCCTCCGGCAGGAGGCGTTTGGACCCCCTAGATTGGGCAGGAGCCGCTTCAAAGCAGCCCCGGCCCGCTCCAGTCTGGGAGCCAAACGTCGAAAATGCTCCACGAAGTTCCACCGGCTATCGAGGACGAGTCCCAGGTACTTCATCGTCGACTCGACGCCGATGTGAACCCCTCCCGCCGTTATCTGGGAACCCGACAGTGGCGCGTTCCGAGGACCATAAAAACACATGGCCTCGGACTTGTGCAATGCCACCTCGAGTCCCAATTGCCGGATCCTATCGACGATTGTCGCAACCCCACGTGCCGCCAGTTCGGCCGCCGCCTGATGCGAACTCCCTTGTGCCAGGACTAGCGTGTCGTCAGCGTAGCAGACTACGCTGACGCCACTAGGGAGGTCGGCGCGCAGCACCCAGCACGCTTGGCAGGCTGGGTTGTCGATCGCTGTACGGTGTTAAAATGCATAGAGAACGCTGCTGCCCATTCTCTAGTAAGTCCCTTAGTCGCCTTTTACGACACCCACGGGACGGAATAGGGTGGTGCTATTCTTTACGTCCGGCACCACACAGACACCACAAGTCTAAAATTATAAATATCCTTCCGATCGTATTTAGTTCGACAGCATTCAGAAGACATGATAACTTTCGCGCAAAATATGACGCTGCTCTGAAAAATCCGAGAAAAACCACTTGTGTAAGTAAATAGCCGTGAACTATAAATAATTTTGTTCCAATAAGTTGTTACGTAACTTTCTTTTTCGCAACAATGCATCGGATCTCTCGTATATAAAAGAGTCCAGCTGTATCATCATATACAGTGCGTGGGTTCCAATCTTGACATTGAAACACTGAAGAGCAGAATAATATTCTAGTTTCATATGTTATCGAACAATTTTACGCAATCTTAGTACGTAGGTACGATCTTTTTTGGAAATAAAGTAACTATTCATTAAATGGCAGAGCTTTTTTTTTTCAAAAAATATATTTAATTGAGTCAAACTGCTACTTATCCAATTTAAAGTAAAACATTATTCATGTAATAATTACTTAAGTTAAGACTATTAGGTACTATACAGGGTTACTGGTAACTCTACGTATTCCTTGCACGACGTCATAGTAAGGTTAAAATGCAAAAAATTAAGCCACCAAAATGTTCTACCGAAATTCAGTAGTTTTTGAGTTTTTTAAATAAAGTAATGACATAAATTACGAAAATAAAATTTTTAATTAGTGATCTCTGCCAAGTTTCCGGCATTTTGGATTTTTTAATTATTAACAAAGATTTCACAGCATCAGCTATGATAATAAATTAAATTCCAGTATACACGCACCGTAAATCATTTTTAAATTGTATTTTTCATAAAACAACTAAAAACCTAATTAACTCAAAAACTACTGAATTTCGGTAGAACATTTGGTGGCTTAATTTGTTGCATTTTAACCATACTATGACGTCCTGCAAGGAATACGTCGAGTTACCAGTAACCCTGTATAAATTATATGGGACTTGGAAATTAAACATAACTGGCGAAGTGGGGGTATAACACAAGTAAACCTGACCCTTCGGATAATGCAGGCGTGATGTTATGATATGTAAGTTAAGTTAGCTAAATAAAATATTTTCTGAAAAAACCTAGATACTTATGATATTTAATTTTAGATCTATTCACTGAGAGGTGCTTATGTAACACTCCTCGGAAAACATCTGTTCTTAATCATTGAATTTAACATCTACAGGGGAAGTGCTATTTTTATAGCCTGCTGTTTAGTAACATTAATATTTTGGGATAGGCTGACCTTACTTCAATTTGTTAGAGAAAACAATAAAAAATAGGCCAAGTGCGAGTCGGACTCGCGCACGAAGGGTTCCGTACCATTATCTATAAAAATGGCAAAAAAATCACATTTGTTGTATGTCAGCCCCCTTAAATATTTATTTATTCTATTTTTTTGTATTTGTTGTTATAGCGGCAACCGAAATACATAATCTGTGAAAATTTCAACTGTCTAACTATAAAGGTTCATGAGATACATCCTGGTGACAGACGGACAGACAGACAGACAGACGGCGGAGCCTTAGTAATAGGGTTCCCGTTTTACCCTTTGGGTACGGAACCCTAAAAACTGTTTGTTTACAGGCGAGCAGGCAGGCGCGACGGTACTCTTGGAAATTGTTTTACTAGAATCGCGTCGCACCGTGTCATCGCGCCTGTCTGCGGGAGCCTTAACAGTATTTAAATAAAAGATAGATGAATTCTTCTTCAATTTTATTATTCTATAACACAATTTATTGTTAGCCGAGGCTGTTGAGATATTTTACAGTACCTACCTACCTACAACTAATCCAAGCAATCAACAATATTTAGGTCCATTGCCAAGCAAATTAGCCGTAAAATAGTCCCTATCAAGAAAATACGCATGATGTGTCATCGACCTTTGGGAAATTCAAAAAAAATACGTTGCACACGTAACTAATGTTTTTTAATCTTCAAACTTCGAACACTTCAGAACGGAATGTTTTCTTTTAAACACACGTTTACGTTGTTTTGTCAAAATGCCAGAATTATTTCATAGCTAAACCTATTTGTAATAATAATCTCTAAATATTTAGTTCTTTATATTGTCATGGAGAAAGATTAATAACAACAAGTGTGCTTTACGATTTTATTTGATATTTGATTTACTTCGTACATATTTTATTTGCCTCATAATTTTTCATTGAGGTCTTTTTGATATAGGTACAGCTGAGAGAAGTCAAGAGCAAATAATATTAGTGTATTGACTTCGAGACCAACTGTTGTTGTTGAAAGAAACTGAAGGAGAATTGCCAAAATCACAAACACATTATAAAATGACAAAATGACGGTACTTTATTAGAAGAAATGATGGTCATGGGCTTGAAGAACGTCTTATTTTTTAATCAATCTCTACTCTCATCTAACCGTGATCTAGCTAGTGCTAAATGACAGACACGAGAGATGTAGAAGAATTGCACAAGAGAACGATGCTCCCCATTCCTTGAAACAACTCCACATTAACGATCTAACTGGCATTGCCCTAGTCTTTCTTTTCTTCTTTTTTGTGTAGTTAGTGACTGACTTAGTGTCAGTTCTTATGCCACCCATGGGCCTCTGACTTGGCCCGTCGAGAAATATCTCTCAGGCATGCCGTTTCTTCACGATGTTTTCCTTCACCGTTTTTTAAGCAAGTGATAATTATACAATACGCACATGACTCCAAAAAGTCAGGGTTGCGTGCCTTGGGTTCGAACTCGAGACCTATGACTTGGCATTCCGACGGTCACACCACTAAGCTGTCACTGCTGTTAAATTGCCCTAGTGTACATAAATTAAGATAAATAGCTAGAAATGGGCTGAATGTGGCGGCTGATAGACATATTCGGAATACATGCTGCACCGACGTTAGATATATTGGCATTGGGGCAAGGGGATGATGTTTAAAGCCCCAACGGAAACGTGTCACGTCACATTTGCACGTAAGCAATGACAAGTTGGCAGCTCATCGGTTTAAATATCCACAACACATTTCCTGACGCTGTGCGGTAACTGGGGGTCTACTCCGAAGATAAATCCGAAGTATCGGCCGAATGTTCGGCCGTTTCCTGACTACGGCTGATAACGGCGAGATTAAAAAAACGACAGTCAGTCAAAGAGATAACTCAAAGTCAAACATGTGACTTGAAGTCGGGTAAGGATTCAAAGTACAAAGTATCGTTAAAAAAAAAAAAACGGCGAAGTGCGAGTCGGACTCGCGCACGAAGGGTTCCGTACCATTATCTATAAAAACGGCAAAAAAATCACGTTTATTTTATGGGTGCCCCCTTAAATATTTATTTTATTCTGTTTTTTAGTATTTGTTGTTATAGCGGCAACAGAAATACATCATCTGTGAAAATTTCAACTGTCTAACTATCACGGTTCATGAGATACAGCCTGGTGACAGACGGACAGACAGACGGCGGAGCCTTAGTAATAGGGTTCCCGTTTTACCCTTTGGGTACGGAACCCTAAAAACTACACTAGAGTAAGTAACATAAATACAATATGACTAAGTAATATAATACGACTTCCAACAATTATAGGTTGAATTATCCTATACCATCTATACCTATCCTAATATCATTCATTCATTTCAGCCGAAAGTCGTACACGGCTGGACATAGGCCTCCCCCAAAGGGGGGGGGGGGGGCGGGTTTGCCATAATCGCCACGGTTGGCAGGCGATCGTAGTATGGTGTTAAAATCCATAGAGAACGCTGCTGCCCATTCTCTAGTTCAGCCATACTCAAAGTGTGTTCCGCGGAACCCTAGGGGGAACCCTAGGGTTCCGCGGAACACACTTTGAGTAAGCAAAGCCTCTGTGCGGGTTCCGCAAAAATACTGGTCAGAATAAAAAAATAATACTAAAGGAGTGTCTACCTACTATATTTTATTTTACTCTGGTACCTGAGTAACATAATATCAATCTAAATATTTCAACAAAAGTAAAAAAATATGTAAATTTTAATGTCAAGTAATATGATAATTAATGAAGAATACACATAAAACCATTTTTGATTACTTTAGGGCTCCGTCAAATATTTCGTTTTCGAAAAGGGTTCCGTGTCCAAAAAAGTTTGAGAACCACTGCTCTAGTTAGTCCCTTGGTCGCCTTTTACGACACCCACGGGAAGAAATGGGGTGGGGCTATTCTTTACGTCCGGCACCACACGGGACACGGTACACACGGTTGAATAACTTATTAAATTGTAATGAAAAAAAATCTGGGACGAAAATTGAGGTTATAAAACTAACCTCAATTGTCAAATGAAAAACAACTTTAAGTTGATTTAAAATTAGAATTTCGGGCTCAAGTATTCAAATTATTTAAATGAATTTATAAGTAGCAGTGACTAATTATTACTAATTAATTAGTACTTTTTCTGGTCCTTAAGTTTACGTATCCATCTACATTTGGAACAGTCCAAATATTCCAATGCTACCTATTGCTCAGTGCCCATAGGATGAATATTTCCTTTGATTTTGTAAATACCAACGTCTCTCTGTCTGCTGTCCGTTAGTGTGACTCGAAAACCACTTTGCGATTTTAGAGTTTTTTCTAAATCCATAGATTTGTGTTTTTGATGAGGGTTGTAGCAGATATTTTGAACAAAAGCATAACTAGTCACACATACATTGTAAAGTCGTTGCACGTTTTAAAATATACCAGGGGCCCGACCGCGCTATTTCTCAACGTAATTACCGTTCGAACGGAACGTTTTTGGTTTTGGTTTAGTGTTGGTTTAGCTGATGTAAGAAACGGTATCGCACTATTTTTTCTGAGCGACAAAATCATTGACGTTACCCAATACTGAAAGTTCGATCGATCGTTCCTACAACGTAACTTCTAAAGTAAAGCTAAATCGTTTCCGTTGAAATGATTAGCGCGATACGAAATGTGTCAAACGTAACGTAAATTAGCGCGATCGGCCCCCTGATAAGTCATGCACTTCAATTCTAACAATATCCAAACCCAAATTCGACATAGAGACACGATTTCCTAACTTCAGCCTCCATTCCATAGCCATTATTCTTAACACAAATACGTATGATACTCTCATTAGGGAACAACATACATCTAATTACGGATCGGTGACGCAGGCGTGACGTCAGATGTACCGTGTGGAAAGTGTGGGCGGACCTTTAGGCACAAGACGTGTGCGCTGGATCGCTGGATGAGCTGGATAGTGCGGCCGCTGTTTTCAGCGCTTTTTTGTTTTAAATAGCTCTTATGTAAGTCTAGGCTGTGGGTGGGGCTCGATTCATTAAAACTGGAGTTATTCGGGACAATATAGTATTTCGTGTAGTTATCGAAATGTTATTTTGTTGTTTGTTATTTTTACAGCCTATATAATATTTCAGGAGTAGGTTTCTTGAGAACCTCAAGTTACGTGAAGGAAAAACAAAAGGAATACCCGGGGGCCTACTCCAAAGAAGAAGTATCGGCCGAATGTTCGGCCGTTTCTTGACTTCCAAAGTTTCCATACTTGACTTTGAATCCTTATCCGACTTCAAGTCACGTTTTTGACTTTGACTTGTCTCTTTGACCGTCGTTTTATTTTTTTCTTTCGCCATAGTCAGCCGTAGTCCGGAAACGGCCGAACATTCGGCCGATACAATAGTGTTGCAGTTTTAACTTACATAGCTAATAGTGTCGCTGTTCTTTATCGAAATCATAACATTTTGCTGTGCATTTTATCTTAAAAGAACATCAAGCAGTACTGAAATCTCAGAATCACAATCGTCACAAAATATTTCAGATAAAATATTACAACTGGCAATGATATTTTCGATGACAGCTAGAAATAGGTCGGTACACACTCGTAGTAAATGATGCTGTCTTCTTGCAGCTAAACTTGAACTGATGACTGATGATGACCTATATTAATGTCATCTGGAATTTCAGAAAAACCTCTACGAAACAAAATGGCAACTCAACTAGCCACCTTTTCCGACCCTTTGTTTGTGCTATGTTCAGTATCCAAATGAAGGAGGAACTGCAGGGTATGACGGTGTAATGATTAGTAGGAAAGGAATCCATAATTAATAAGCCATTCGAATAGTCAGTCGAACTCCTGATGATCAGTGAATTGTCAGCTACGATATAACAAGAGCTGGTTTTTCCGACACACGATTTTCCCGATTAACAAAAGAATTAGATTACGAAATACCTAGCTATTTTCTGGAAGCCTATGTTATTTATTTATTTATTCATTCATTCAGTCGTACAATATTTTTTTTATACTTATAAGTTGGCGCAAACATAAACTCATTAGAGTTACACCGTGCACCAAATTCATCGACCAATGAACCATCGTGTAAGCCGAAATATTATTTAATTTAATTTATTCTCCATTAAATTCCACTAAACACCTTGTATTAATTAAGGGCTCGATACTAACTGAATATGGAGTATCACAACTCCTGGCAGCTATAGAAGACTGTTTAGCAGAAGCGTGTGATACGGAAAATACGGAAAATCTTTCCAATTTAAAAATATACTAGCATTTTCGTAAACAAGTCAAAAGACATTACTATGCCTAACGCCTATAGTTTGTCAAACACATTACGAGTAATACGCGGGACGCTGCCGCGGTCGGTAAATATACTTAAAAACATAAACATTACGTAAATGCTTGTTTTCCTTCTATTATATATATCTTTGTATTGTTATTATAATTACCATTGGATTATTATTATAATTATCTTTGGATTATTGTTTGTCTATGAAAATACTGGCGGGTGTTAAAACTGCATGAGGTTAAAATATTCTTTGCACTGTCAACTTTGTGTTGATATCGATGTCTAAATTCAAAATATAAAACCATAGAGGTAAGGACAAGGCAATACCAATGTGTTAACAGACTTAACTTGTTGTTACTTTAAACTGGATTTACAAGATTTTTTAGCAAAATTACAGACTTTTTAATCTTCCGAAATATGTTTTATCATAAAAAAATAACGTTCGCTATGAATTTCAAAGAGTGCCTGCCTACCTTCTAATTAAATTATTTAAAAAAAGCGACAATTTGATATTTTTGAAACCGTTTAAAATAGCATTTCTATGAAAAAGTAAAACACGGATTTTATGTTTTTTTAACCATAAAAGTATTTTTTTTAAATCATCAAGTCATCATTTTAATTAAAGGCTCTTAACGACAAAGAAATTGTCCTAATAATGTCGCGTCGCGCCCGCGATATCGCGTGAGTCTGTAAGAGCCTTTACACCTCTCCAGAACATAATCCTGAAACCCAAACCATTCAGTTTTCACAAAAATCCATAACTGAAAGTCAACCAAAAATTCTCACACAAAACTTCCTCTCAAATCCAGCCCATATTCCCGTTTACCTAAATATCTTGAAACTTCGGTGTCAAAGGCAAGGTCGCAGTGAAAGTAACGGCCGAGTACGGCTCTGGGAGACGCGCGCCGTAACCCGACACCGGCGTGACGTCACGCGCGGGCCGTGCGCAAGAGACGCGCGATAGCCGAAAGGGAACCAGGGAGACGAAAAACAGAGGGAAATTTTGAAATTAGAATTTTGAATAGTTAGCGTGATTTTTATGGGATCTGTGGGAAGAGATGACATTTACGACATTTTCTTAAATTAAATTCGATTTCCATTTTTAAAATATAAGCATACAAAAATTCAATAAGTAATAATTTTATCAGCTATTTTGCCGTACTACGTTCGAATAAAAATAAATACCGGTAAGTTGTAACGACGAAATGTGAAAAGCCTCATAATTTGTAAATGTATGTGATCTAAAAAAAAACAAGCGAGTCTTAAGATGTCAGATCGTATGCGGTCACACATTATATATGCGACTACTGTAAAGGCTCGTACAGACTCGCGCGATATCGCAGGTACGACAGGCACCGACAAAGAAATTGCACTAGTCTGTACGAGCCTTTGGTGCAGCGCAGACGACAGACTTTTTGTGCGAAGGAGTGATTAATGAAAGCTTGTGAGCTAACAAAATGTAATCACATCGGTGTGTGCCGCAGACTCCTCCGCACAAAGAGTCTGTCGTCTGCGCTGCACCTTTACAGTAGTCGCGTGTATAATCTTACCGCATACGATCTGACATCTCACCTTGGTAATAAGCAACTTAGCAGCGACAGAATTAATTTCTGTCGCTGCTAAGTCTCAAAATTTAAAAAAGTTAAATACTGAAATATTTATTCGAATAATTATTCATTACTATTGGTCGCCCAATGCACTGGTCGAAATTCGACCCCCTCTACTTACAACCTATATGTATATTACTTACTAATTGCATGAGTACACTAATTCCATTATATTATAAAGTACTTATTTATTCCATGCTCAAGCTGTCACATCGTGTTACACACTTCCGTCCCTTTTCACGAAATCACTCCCACAGAAAGCGAAAGGAAAAATTACACATCAAAAATTGGGAGACAGGCTTACTACTAGTTTCATTGATGTTACGCCCACTTGAACTTGAATGAGCTTATTGGCAGCCGAGGGGCGTTCCCCAGACAATATCGTGAAGGTTTGTACGTATTTTAAGTAGGCGTACGTGAAAAATAGTAGGTGTGAGGAAAACATAATATTATGTAAGATTTGTGAGACGAGATGTATATTATGTTAATATGTTGACTTGTCCGGTTACTATATTAAAGAAAACACATTGCTTTGCTAACGAAAGGTAAGTTCTTACTAACGTCAAAATGATGTCTCATTTCAGAAAAATGTACAAGGTAAGTTCTTACTAATGTTTAATTAATGTCTCATTTCAGAAAGATGTACGAAAGTTAAATTCTTACTAACGTCAAAATAATGTCTCATTTCAGAAAGATGTACGAAATATTGTTAGTAAAATGTTATGTTGCATTATATGACCAAACCCAGAAGTAAAGATATAGATAAGAACTAAATATAGATTATATGTGTGTCTATATGTTTAGTGCTGGGTTCAATAACAACTTCAGAGCTATTCTTATCTCTGCTTATCCCATTTGAATTACTAGCTTATTCTTTCTAAATTTAGCAGTAGTTGTCTGAAAGTTTAACGCATGAAATCGTTCCACGTTTTTACGTGTTGGCAGCGCGCGCGCAAACGTTAGAGATCTTAGTATTTCTATTCAACAATATATGCTGTAATTTATTAATTTAATATTTAATAGAAAGATCCGCTTGATAGATTAGTCGGTTTGTGCGTTTTTATTGTTTATTAAATGTATTAGTCGTTTTTAATTGTTTCGGTCCAATGAAGCTTCATTGGACCGAAACAATTAAAAACGACTAAAAACGACGCTACATTGTATTTTGATAAAGATGAGGTAAAAGCTCCAATGGTTATGCACTTTCTATCATACTTTTCAGTAAAGATAATCCTGGTAACTAATATTACGATGATTTAAGCACTCGCTTTCATTGATCACGGTGCCATTTTTAATTCAGGAAGATTATATACTTTTCGTAGTGATTGTTTTGTTTTTCATTCTTTATCCTGATTTCTACGCAGCTGTCTGATGACGCTTTGTGAAAGGCGATAAGTACATTAAATAAAGATTAGCAATTACAAGACGAGGATTTCAGCGTTACTTGGTTATAACAGGTTCCTAACCTTCCTATTTTCATAGTTATCACATATATGCTTTATTATTTTCAAGAGTTGTCTCCCAATTCTTGTAATATACCAAAATATGCGCTATTTTTATTGAAAAAACTTTAATGCTATATTTTGATGGAAGGTGAGCAACGTCCGGTAAACAACAAATTGGCAGCTCAAACAGGTGGGTCGATGACACGACCAGAGACCAAAGAGTTTTAGAACGTAGATATGCTTTTTTAAGTTGGATGGCCCGTGACCAAGGAGTTTGGAGTTGTCTACCGCGACAGGACAGGTGACATTAGAGATCCAAGCGAATGTGGGTAGTTGATGGTTTAATGACAGATGCAGTTGTTTTTAGAAGTAATAATAAATAAAAGTTAATTATGGTACTCCTCCATTTCTAGATGATTTAGCATCGCTGATAAGTTGTTTTAAGTGTTTTAAATGGAAATTTATAGACTGTTACGCAAACTATTTAATTACTATATAATGTCGTTTAGTTACTTTAATATTTATTTTATGAAAGTACATCTCCATTTATAAGTGTGAGAAATTATGAATGAGTTAGCACTTAGTGCCATTCCCCAGGTTTTGGCTGTCAGCCGTCGGAGCCAACGGCGGGTGCCCGGATGGCGAAATATATAAGGAAATTATGAAAGCTTTCAACAAACGTACATAAATTAAACGAGAGCCGAAGCAAGTGAAAACTGAATAGGCACTTGGCGAAAGCGACAGAGTAGCCCGCGAAATTAAATTTTTAGGGTTCCGTACCCAAAGGGTAAAACGGGAACCCTATTACTAAGGCTCCGCCGTCTGTCTGTCTGTCTGTCTGTTCGTCCGTCTGTCACCAGGCTGTATCTCATGATCCGTGATAGCTAGACAGTTGAAATTTTCACAGATGATGTATTTCTGTTGCCGCTATATCAACAAATACTAAAAACCAGAATAACATAAATATTTAAGGGGGCTCCCATACAAAAAACGTAACAGGTAGACACTTAGCTTAGCTATATATTCACTTTAAAAATCAATAATGAAATTAAAATAAAACAAATATTTAAGGGGGGCTCCCATACAACAAACTTGATTTTTTTGCCGTTTTTATAGATAATGGTAAGGAACCCTTCGTGCGCGAGTGCGACTCGCACTTGTCCGGTTTTCTTATGTTTTTTCCAATTTGCAGGTCAGTGTCAGGTTGTAAGTATGTTGAGATTCGCGACCGTATCAAATATGGCTTAACATAATTACATATAATCATTAGAATCAGCAATACAACTTTAAAATTAGAATTGGCCTCAAATGTCATGATTTCATGAAATAGTCATTCAATAGGGTGTGAACTTAGAGAGTTATATTGATGATTTTTATGGTTATAATTCTATAAATAAATATTTGTTATGGCCGATATTTTAACCAATATGCAACCTGACACTGGCCTGCAAATTGCAAAAAACGTAATTAAATTTGAATTTCGGGGGCTACCCTGACGCGTTCGTACTCAACTGCTAATGTTAATCCCAAGAGTAGCTGTCAATATTGTCACCAGCATTTTGGGCTGCTGTCCCCAATGATGACAGTGAAAAATGTATGTTTTACAGTTCAATGTATCCAAACGTATATATCCTTGTGGGCTTAGTAACTAGACAGGTCTACTGATTACTAAAGTGTACATGAGACGAAGATAAATTAAAACATTTAGACATACGAAATTCATACCTAGGTAGTTCTGACACTAAACCCAATCTCTTCAGCAAAATTAAGCTGTCACTCTAAAATACCAACTTTTCTTTACAGTCGCAAAACTAAAACTCATACGATTTTCAACTTTACTGCTTTTCGTTAAGGATGGATATAGGAAAAATGGATGGAGAGTGTAAAATAGTTTTCGTCAGAAAGGCTAATTACCGATTAGTATGAAAAACAGTGTTGACTTGATAATCTTGTGATTTGTTATTTGTTAACAGTGCCAATTTTTTTTAAGCCATGTTCGTTGGATTGTCTGTAACTGATAGACAAAGACGTTCTTGAAGTTCGTACCTATATGTCAATAGAATATTATCCCATGTGCAACCATCCTAAATAACTGGAGAAGTTTTGTAGTTAACTTTATTAGGCTCAATTTACATTGCCCCGGAACGGAATGGAGTCGAGTTTTTGGAACGAAATTTTACAAAGTGGCTAAATAATAACTGCCGCACCGATCAGGTTAAGCTACGCTTGTCGCGGTTGGTCCGTGGATGGGTGACCATCTTTTCATACCAAGATTCCTCCGTGCCTCGGAAAGCAAGTTAAGCCGTTGGTCCCGGCTGTCATTTGTAGATCTTTGACAGTTGTTACGGGTCGTCAGACGCCCAAAAGTCTGACAACCAGCCTAACCAAGGGATATCGTGTTACCCAGTAACTGGGTTGTGGAGGTCAGATAGGCAGTCACTCCATGTAAAATACTGGTCTTCAGCTGCATCCGGTTAGACTGGAAGCCGACCCCAACATAGTTGGGAAAAGGCTAGGCAGATGATGAATGAACTTTATGTCAATTGCACCTATAACGTACAAACCAGATTCGAGCTGCTAGCTTCGGGAATTCCCGAGAATGCGCTCCGGAAGACGCCCTACCTGTTTTATGTTCATATCTTATTTGTACGTTACACAATTGAAATAAAGTTTAATATACTTTGAAAACAATTCGCTTCCATTCCGTTTCGCGGGAATGTAAATTGAGCCTTAAGACAACTAGAGAGACTTCCTGACTTTTACTTTAATAACCTAGTATGTACGCTTTTAGCGACAAAAATCAATTAACTCTGCTGCTTTTTATACATCATCTAAATTAACCCAAAATTATTCGGTATATTGTGTTTCGGATTTTTTCATTATTTATCTAAAACTTTAAGATTGTAATTACATTTTTAGCTGATTAATTAAGATTAAAAAGACTGAAACATTAATCAACTTTTGTCGTTCATTGTACCTACAGCACCCAGGAGTTCAGAACTCTCCAAAACGGATTCAAGCCAAAATTTATTTTAGGTGGTTTAATAAAAATAACACTGAAGCAGAAACCAAGGATTCGGTAGGGTATGGCTGTACTGTAGATGATATGCTTGCTTAAGATGATTTGTTTGGGGGTTCTAGATACTCGATAACTGCGGGTTTAAAACCCATAAAGTTGAATATCGCCTAAATGCAATAAATTAAATAGGTAGGTATTTAAGTTTTAGTCCGAAGTTCACTTGACAAAAACTCGAAAGAAAATTGCCACCACATCGGAACAATAATAGAACTAAGAATAATTAAATTAAAATTACTTACTTTTTATAGTTAATTAGCAGTTTAAGTTATAGTTAAATTACTTATCAGCTAAAAGGCTACATTGTAATGTGAATAAACACGAGTTGTATGTGTTGTAAAGCTATTTCATTTTCAAGTTACTAAAAACTTTCCTTTTTAATAATAGAAACGCTTTAGTAGCGCCATCTCTTGTCGAGCAGCTGAACTGTGAAGAACTTTTAGTCACAGATGAAAGATCGAAAGCTTTCTGGATATTATATTGTTCATGATCTTAATATTTAGAATTTTATACTTATATACTTCTCAATTTATAAATTAAACACTGTGATTTATGTAAACACAAAAAAGTTATAGCCTGTATTTTATTTTAACATAGAGATGTTGATGATGGGATTCACTCTTTACTTTTTTAAATTACTATTTAAAAAAGTTTAAAATAAAACAAGGTAGAAATAATATTTGTTAACCACAATTACAAAATTCAAGCTTATTTTCAAACCACTCACAAAAACTGTTTTCTTAATCGGCTTGTATCCGAACACACCAAAAAACGCGCGTAAATTCGAATTTCGTATTCGGCCGAATGTGTCACGACCGTCGCGTACCGATATGACTTTTAAAAATTATTATTTTAATTACACTGGAGACCAAGGTATAAATTAAATTCGCTGGAGGCGACACGTCCTCGGTAGCTGTCGAAAGAGTATTGAGTTCACAGTTGGCGAACGCTGTCCGGTTAAGAGATGGTCCTTGTCGTGTGTGCGCGTCGATTATATTTATTACATCAGCTTGTGACTATAAACAAGCTTGGACGACAGACACTTCAAAGAGATCGATCGGTATTTTATTCAGAAGATCGATAGACGGGAACATCACCTGCTCCAACGAAATGCCACCCATGTCAGTATCTTTTAGGAATAGTGTCAAAATTACAGTTTCCCAGACAGCGAAACATCAAAAGCCCTTTTTATTTCGAGCGGATTTAAAGTTCACCTACAGAATGCGGAATAAAAAAGTTTAATTGAAATTAAACAGAATTGTTTTTCGGTGTTATTAGAACACAAGTTCAGTTTTCAAATTCCCACTGGAAGATAGAAACGTAACTGATATGATGTAGAAACATTTGAAATAATTCGTTCGTTGCAGAATATAGGCCACCACTTCAGATGTTTCCATTACGATACATTGGAAACTTTGTATAAGTCAAAACAGTAATTTAGTTTGATGGCTCAAGTGAATTAGTAATTATCAAAAATGTTTAATACTCATGCTTCAAATATAAATGAGAGCGACCATAAAAATAAGAATAAAGAAACAATAGAATCTCACCGTGATAACTTTTTAAATATAGCACTGAATTCAAATATCGAATGCAATCACTGTTAGAAGGCAAAACTTTTTTTAACAGCCAAAAAGTTCGGACTAGAAAAAAAAGCACGCAAACCCGCAGCGAGTGTAAGAACTGACTAAAGAGGTAAGGTGTGAACCAATGTTCAGCAGTACCTAACTAGTTAACAGTTTATTTTTGTTCTGTAACCACATACCAAACATATTTCATTCGACTGGTTTATTGACCGATTGAAGCTCCGTTGGTGCGAATTAACCTGGGCTAAATAAGGTGTGAACAAGAATTGCTAATGTTGAACAGTGCGTGTTGGGAGGAAAGATGGCTACTTTCACTGTTTTAGAATTTTAGTTATAATATTAGAAGGATCAGTTAAAATATTCCAAGCAGGCAGGGCCCCAGTCATGACTCATAATGCCAAGAATATGTTTGGCACAAAGGTAACGTTATTTGTTTTCAGTAACAGCATCAGTTAAAACCCACCTATGTCCAAATGTGCGAAATACACAGACAGATTTGATCTTGACAGACCTTGCACAGTCCCAAAAAATAAACTAATAACAAAATCGACAATCGACACATATTATCGACAATCCCTTTTTACGTCTGCTAGTAAAACTCTAGTTGTAACGCTCACAATAATTTCGCTCCAAGATATGCGCTTAGTTGAATGAATGTGAACAGTTGGACGCATCAATAATATTGTCATTAGTGCGAAACGCAATGAGTGGCACAGTTATGCATTATAATGTAACAGGCTAAAATTAAACAGTATACTGCTTCCTAAAGGTTTAATTTCAAGAGGAAACATTAAGATTATCAGTCGAATTCTGAATTACAATTTATTGATTTACAAGGAGAGATGGAATTGTTCTTATGTTTGAGTTTAAATGTTATGGATGCAGGTGAAATAATATCTACATGAACCATTTTCTTTTTGTATTTTAGAATTATAATAAAGCCCTTGGTAGGTATAGCAGGTGTACTTCGATGGCTGTAACCAATTTTCATCCAGCGAACTATTTTGCAACTTATTAAGTTCCTCATAATCAGTCTGCCCATGCTCCATGTCATTTGGGGTCGGCGCAAAACGTATAGCTCTTGCATATCAGCATTAATGTTATCATTAACTCCTTTTTCTTTCACAATCCATCCACCTTTCCTTTGGTCTCCCTCTCATCTTCCATCCATCAATTGGTATGATATACTGCGCTAACTAATAAAGCATTTGAAGCGTTTATAACTGTCATTTGTTTATTACTTGTGTGGACAGCAGTGCATCGCATTTTGTCGTAAAACTTATTGTTAAAATTAACCTAATAGATATAAAGTAACGCGTTACTGTCACGACGCATTAAAATAGTTTGAGTACTAGTTACGGTACTTGACTTTTGTTAGGTTGAATTAACTTTATGAACTTGAACATTCATTATATTCTGGTGATTTGTTTTGCAAATCAGTATGATTGATAGTTGAATTTCCTACCCTAGCAGTACCGGATGCAGGTTATTTGCTACCCCCTTTGGTGTTCAAAAACCTTATAAAAGAGGAATGGGGATCAAATGATGGCACCACCCTGCTAAGTACTTAAGAATTGTCAAGCTCGCTCTGTATATTAAATCTTTTGGTAAATCATTTTGCCACACGCATGGACATTAATTAACAAGTTTATTACTGTGGCAATTATGAGCTCCCTTTTTTACTACCCGAAATATTGAATTTATGACTGGACTGGACATTGCTCAGAAAGAAAAAATGGCCTATCTTTAGCAAAGGACCATAGTTCAGGCCATATTACTCGTACATACACACGTTACATAATGCCCTAGCAAATGTCAAGCCGTTAGATAGCCGGTCTTAGGACAGGAATAGACCACGTGATGTGTTTTGTTGTCTATTTGGAATACGTCGCGACTAATCGTTAGTGCTACTAAGTATTAATACCACCTGTATTAATAATATGTAGGGCGGGGATCTTTGTATTTAGCTGTGGACGTTACTATGGAAAAGGTTGGAAGGATATATACCTATATAGGTTACCTTTAAAATCTTCATAGCTATTTTTAGGTTGTAAAATTAATGTAAATATATGTATATAATATTTACCTATATTTTTTTTGTATTAAATGCGAGTATCAAAAAACTCATACGGGAAAAGTTTTACAAACTTTTACTGTAGTCCAAACTGAAGTAAAAGTTTCTAATTTTTTTTTAGGTCCGCTACAATTAAACAATAAAGTCCAAAGTTACGGATTTATTTTAAAAGCCATTGTATAAACCCTATGTTAAATACTCTAATGAAAAAACTGCAACATCACACGGACAGACGAACCAATTTTTAACGACTACGTTATTATGTAACATCGATACTAATGGTGTTTTTGGAACGACACCAAATTAATTTGTGACAAACACGGTAATTTAATTTCTTGATCAGGTATTTATTTACATAACATTGGAAATATCTTTATAGCCTGTCAACGTCTAATTGGCACTTTAATTTAAAACAGCTGTTCATCACGACATAGTACACACAGAATTAAATGTTGGATGTTCAAAGTGTTGTAGGTAAACCCAAAAGCGCAAGACAATATTCCAAAAATATAAAAAGCAAAATTCACGAATACGATTCGATGGCCATCGCAAATACGATGAACGGTGTTTGATAAAATAGATTATGAATGATTCCCAGAAAGTCTACAAGCCTTGATAACTACAGTTGCATCAACCTTCTACATTTCTAACCATGACAGTACTAATATATAATACTACGGTACGGTACTCCGTACTACTATAGTACTACGGTACCGGCTTATAAGGATCATTATCGACCTAGGCTAGTTTACTGCCCACAGATAAGAAATGGTATATAGCCCCTACAAAATTAAAGAATGATTAGAAATATCTTTTCAACGCTTTATAAACTTAAGTAATCACTTACCTCATCACAAGCATGACACCTAGGCTTCAATCGTTCAGCATAATGTCGGACGCAGTACAACCGCCCGTCTAACGCACAGTACGCTAGTTCGACCAGTAGCTCGTCACATTCCGCACACGAGAAGCATGTTGGGTGGAAATATGCCTACAAGAAAATATTAATTAAAGAAAAGATTAATTATAAAACTAGCTACTAGCAGTGACACCTGTTGTCGAGTATTCGAACTAATTGAATTCGCAAACACTCTTAGTTAATGAAATTGAACGTAGATGGCGCTGTTATAAAAGTACTCACTTCTTCGCCTATCCGCGGCGCCTGGACAGTAATACTTCCACTACGAATAGCTTTATTACATCCCGCACAATCAACTGATGCACCGTGATATTGACTAGCGACGCCTGAAACAAATGTTCCTTCATAAAGCAAATATAAATACATTCAGCTACTTGTCGCTAGATGGCGCTGAACCACATTTTTTGTAAGGTTTGTTACCAATGTCAAGTGCAATTTCATTCCTAGCCGCGACGAAGTCTTCATATTGTTTGCGGTGGTTTTCGTCGATATGTCTGCAATGTGCTAAGGAGAGGTCTTGTTTCGGTAACTGAGAGGCTAACGCTCTAGTTCGCCATGCCCTCCACGCTGCTGCACCGGTGGCGCCCCCTAGGCCAGTCGGCGCGCGCTCTGCTAACGACGTCCAGTACAATTCAGTCTGGAAAGGAAAAATAATAAATGTTATTACTACTATCAAAAGCTTTTTCAATTTATTTTGTAATAATTATTTTTCTTAAAATGCCTAAAGGATAAGTTTTTATTAGGTACCTGTATATTTTCCTCTGATAATAAAATTGCATCGGCAATCAACATGGATACATAAATAAGGGGAAAAATTGAAACCTACCCACTACCCAACACAAATGATAAGTGAAACGAGGCAATATATTTTTTATAATTTTACCGTACTTTTCCCAACCTATTCTGACTATTTACCAACAGTAACTAACCGTGATTATACTATATTTCGCTTTCTATAAATCTACTATTTTACGGATCATCTCAATTATAATTTCAATGTAAGCATTAAAATTATAATTTTGGCATTATAAGCATTGTTTTCTTTCTGTTTTCATAGTTTTAAAGAGTTCTTTGTTCAACGCAATTGTATTTCTCACCTGCTTAGCAGTGATGAAGGAGCCTCCAGTAATAATGATAATTATGTTCTCACCTCATGGTACCTACTACTATTTTCTCTACTAATGATAAAGGAACTGCTGTCTCACCGCTGTGTGTTTAGCAGTAAGTCTTTTTGGGCTGTCGTAAGAGTGGTGATTGATGACTCCCACAGCCCGAGCTGGTCGCGCACGGAGTCAGTAATGATATACTCTCTTCTGTCCAGTAGGTACTGAGGATATGGCTCACCTGCTTAGCAGTAAGTCCTGGCGGACTGTCGTAGGAGTGGTGGTTGATCTTGGACTCCCGCAGCCCCAGTCGGTCGCGCACAGAGCCCAGCTCCTCGTGATACACCGAATGCTTCAAACGGTCGCAACCGCATGATTTACATGTTTTTCTAGAAATAAAGAAAGGGGGGTGTAAGTTTGATGTTGGTAAAGGTATGTGGTGGGTAGAGGTTATGACCTGAATACCTTAAACTGCATACAGATAGAGAAAAATAGTCTTTACCACCCAAATAATAAGTGGTTTATTGCCAATTTTGATCCATCTGTCCAGAATAATTAATGAAGGTCTGCTATACAATATGAGGTTTAAAACAATTGCACGGTAAGTTAACTGAAAGTGCACTAACTGTTAGTGACTTTCGATTTAAATTAATTATCAATTAGACGAGGTCACAATTGTAATTCATACGTCATGATTATTCATGACGTATGAATGTACACGAATCTTAAAATTGACCTCACGGTCATTGTGATACGGTCATCGTGAGACTCAGACCGTATCGCTACTCATAACATTCATAAAACGGAAACCCCGGGAGGGCCCGGACGCCTTAGACATTATAGTCACCTTATTGGTGATATTCTTCAGAAAGGTCAGGTGCGTAGTACTCGCAACCGGCATGCGTGTATGACCCGATGTATGAACGTAAACGAAGCAAAAGGAGTATGTAAGGAGCGTAGCAGGCGGCGCGGCGGAATACACGGAAAAAAAGGATATTTTCGCACAAGAATACGAATATTCTTAAAAATATTGTTTATTTATAAGTAAATATTATCTTAATATTAGAATATATTGTTGACTTGAGAAACACGTATTACTTAGACCAAGAAAATAATATTCTTGATTTATATTCTCAAAACAAGAATATATGCTTAACTTAAGAAAATTATTGTTTCATAACAATTTACTCATTGTATTTTAAATCAAGAAAATAAAAAAAATAAACACAAGACTATTTAATCTTAGTTTAAAACATAATACGTTACTTGTTTCAAAATATTTTTGTAGCTATTGTTCCCAAGGGAACAATATTGTTAATTTGAGATAATTATTCTTACTTCAAGAAAATACTTTAGTATTGATGCAAGAAGAATAGTTGCTCTTGATTAAAGTAACGTTTCCCATGGGGGGCAGAAACTATAGTTTCTGCCTACCCCCATGGGAAGAAAACGTGAGTTTATGGTTCATAACCAAAACTGCAAATAATTTTTAAAATTATGGCAGCCTTGAAATTTTTAACCTGCGTGTTGTAAAAACTGCATTCCATGTTCACTAACAAAACTTGTAAGTACTTACTCACTCACTGCACTTAGCTATGGGTAGGGTATCTACGTATCCACAACACACAACTCATTTGCACACGTAAACAAGGTTCTAAAAATAGCTGAGCTGAGCACATTGGCGTGACAAAGGACCATCGCTTATCCCTAATAAGACAATCGTCTCCGCAGCGAGCGTGAGATGAGGACCAATATGAATGTAGTAAACTTTAACAAGGTACTACGTAAAGTATTGGAAATGTGGGTAGTTATGGACCTGCTTGGTAGGTAAGTGGAAGATAAATGTTTTTCTTTAAGATAGCTTGAACCAAAATACACTTTCTGCCAATCTATGCCATCGGTTAATAGAATAGAATATTCTTGATTCGAGTAACCAAGACTCAAAACCATACCTACACCAAACCATTAACACCATCCATTAAACCATTTCACTTTAATTTCACGTAATTTTATTTATGTGAGTAATGTATTTCTGTTTTTTTATTTAAGTTTAATTTTAGTTAAGTATAATAGATCTTGATCTGATTTAAATTAATGTTATAATTTTTTAATATTAATTTTATTAAATAATATTTTTTTTTAATTGTGATGTGTAATAAAAAAATAATCTTTGGTTACTAACATAATTCTTAATTGTACTAACAAAAATATGGATCACTGTGTTTGAAGTAAATAAAAATAAATTTAATCTATGCTATGCGTCGATCAACAATTCTTGATCGAAGATGCAGTCATCTCTATGGTAAAGTTTAAGACTGTCGCCTGTCGCACTAAAAGTTATATTTGGTATAATAAAAACTTTGCCTGCGAAAGTTTATAATCAAATGTCTAGACTGAACTCTATGTCTGATATAGTGAAAATAAGGGTAGCTTGCACTTGTAGCATGAAAACCGAAAAAACGATAGACAAAATGACAGATTGTAGAAAAATTTATACGGGGCGGTGTCAAAAATTAAGAAATGAAATATCACTTATAAATTGTTTAGAAAGAGTTATAGTCTATTCTTCTAGAATAGAGATAGAATTGGTCATGCTCGGCGTGCTGCTTAAGAATAAAAGATTAATTCAATTCAATTCAAATATTTTATTTCAGATAAATTACAATCGTTAATATAATTATCCATACACGATTATTTATTTTTAATAATATAGACACACAATGACGAAATACACACACAATGACACAACAATGGAAACATTGGATCAGGACCGCACTACTCGTACATGTAGTTTTGTCCAATGCTCCATGAAGGAGCAATCCACATCCATTCTCCTTACAATAAGCTGCAGGAAGCTGTTGGGGCTGCCCCGTATGCGGCACATCAGAGACGCTATTCTTTTGCGATGTATCGCTTGGAAGCCATCCACTTGAGCGTCAGCAAACATACCTGATGCACTACAAAAGCGTGGCAACCCAATTGACTCAACCTTAGATTTATCATTTTTGTGACGGATATATATTTGAAGTTTTTTTATAGTGCTTCAATAATGTGTTATCGCCCTAGGTTCAGAATCAATATGATTTACCTTCAACCATAAGTATTCTAAATTAAAAACATGACTCACAATATTCACAATTACACTACCTACCCATTTACGTACTATCTATATCAACATGCATGTATTCATTAGGTACAGTATTTTATATGGATGCAAAAGCAATGATATCTGACTTCGCCTTACATGGCGGTTGATAACATCGACTTAAGGTCCTTCTAAATGTGTTACATCTGCGAGTTACATACTAAAATAGATATAGAACCTTGTGATATCCTTGCTTGAAGATAGGTTTAAAACATACTATCCTACTAACATTATAAACAAATAATAATAAAGAAAAATAGAAGAATAAAATAATAATAAATAATATACTAGAGAATGGGCAGCAGCGTTCTCCACCATACTGCGATCGCCAACCCGCCTGCCAAGCGTGGCGATTATGGCAAACCCCTCTTTGGGGGAGGCCTATGCCCAGCAGTGGCCGTCTTTCGGCTGAAATGATGATGATGATGAAATAATAAACAACAAACACAATAACAATAATTATTTACTTACTGAATTTCATTTTGACATGGTAAACTTGTATTGATTTGATTGAATGTGTTATTAATATAATTTAATTGAGTTTTTATTATTATCCTAGTTAAAGTAGTTAGTTTAAGGATCATGTACTTTCTCTGCAAATAAAGAACTATTCTATTCTTTAAATGAAATTTCATAGGATACCTTTTATCCCGATATTCTTACGGCATCGAGAGTTATGCGGGTGAAACCTCTGGGCGCTGCTAGTAGTTTATATTTAACCTCGTTTCTATCCTGCCTATTGCAAATACAGATAAAGAATATTGTTTATTGTTGTTGTAGTTGGTTAACAAATATAATTGGTCAATATAAGGATTTTCTGAAATGACATTCACTAGGTGGCAGCACTGAGACGTCAGGTCCGGGCACCTGTCAAAAGTGTCAAAGCGCCTATATTTTCTTTAATCGTGCCTGAATGATGAACGAATGAATGAAACGAATGATGAACGTCATCATATATTTTATTTTCATTGTCGAAATGGAAGACTTCTTGTCAAAACGGGGCGAACCGAAGGCGTGAATTTTCATGAAAACCCTTATTGAAAAAGTATCTGTACACCGTAGGTACCTCTAGAGTGTACAATAGTCGGTAGGTACATAGTTGCCATATAGTTATCTGACATGATGAAAGAAGATGACTAGAGGGATAGTATCAAAGATGATATGGCTAGGTAAGCAGTGAACATTAAGAAGGCGGGAGATAGAGATGTATTATATAATATCAATTAAGTTCTTAGCTGAATTAATCATTTTAGACTTCGCTTCATCTTATCTGACATGATGAAAGAAGATGACTAGAGAGACAGTATCAAAGATGATATTTATGGCTTGGTAAGAAGTGAACACAAAGATGGCGGGTGACAGAGATGTAAGAATAGAATACTCTTTATTATGTACACCATAAAAGTTACAGATATAAATGTTGAAATTTTACATAGGGTGACACAATGGGCGGTCTTATCGCTAAAAGAGATATTTTGCAGACAACCTTTGGATGAATTAAAAGGTTCTCCTTTTAATTCATCCAAAGGTTGTCTGCAGAGACAATACTGCAGGTAGTCAGTGGTGTACCATTTACATTTATACAATAAATACATACAAAAAGCATACACTTATCTAAGTAAATATATACAATAATAAACATGAAACAAGAGCAAGGAACTGTATTATGTAATGATGTTATATCAAATAAATTAAGTTCTTTTTTTTTTGGGTGGGTAATTATCAAGTAACTTCTCCCGCTCTGGGCGGAGCGGGAGGGCGTGTCAGAATTTGACTGACTAAAACCCACCCGTGTTCCTTCAGATGCCTGTGTGCTTCTGTGAGTTCTTAGCTGAATTCATCATTTTAGACCGCGTCTTCTACGAAATCTTCAATCATCTTCGTTCATCTTCAACGAAAACTGTTCCACCCTAAATCGATCATCATCATTCTCCTGCCCTTATCCCAATTATTTGTGGTCGGCGCAACATGTCTTCTTTTTCATACTTCTCTATTAGTCATCATCTCGGTAGTCCCTTTCTAGCCATATCATCTTTCACACAGTCCATCCATCGTTTCTTGGTCTTCCGCTACTCTTATAGCCGTCCACATTCATAGGTATTATAAATAGGTTAAGTTGCAAATTATGACCACAGAATTTTATACGTAACTTAGGCACAACCCGTCGACGTAAAAATGACTGGTAGGAAGGTAATAATGGATGGGATTATTTCTAATCCTAACCTCAAATGACGTAACCGTGTGAGATCAGCCTGAGTACTCTGAGCATGTAATGATCAAACATCAGCTGCTATAATTGTTTAGTATTTATTATTAGATAGATAAATACTACACAACGCAAAATAAATAAAAAAAATTGCGAAAAGGAAAAAGACTTTCGGTTTACCAGATTGATTTGAATTTATACTTGATGAAAAGGTAAGAAAATTATTAAGAGTAGGAACGTTTAAAATTAGAATTACCAAAAAGACCAATTCTGTTCTGGAAGGATCGAAGAATCTTTTGTAGTTCTAGGTTGACAATCAAATCCATTGCATCCATTTACTTCTGCCTTTAACTAAACATGGCAAGCCAGGACATGACAAGGCATGGTTACTGGACACACCTGATGTCCAAGATATAGTTAAATTCTTCTAAACTCTCGTGAATCCTGTTCAAAGCCGATGTAGAAATACAGAAAAACCGAATGCCACTTGTATAGGCCCACAGGACCAAACAAAATCTATTGGGAACTTTTAACATTACGAACGTAAATGATAAACTTAAACTCAAAGCATTTATTTCATATAACCAATTACAGGAACTTTTGAATTGTCAAGCGGTCGGCAAGTCAGAAAAATGAAGCTTGTTGCCTATTCCAAAGCGTAGTAGGTTCCTATGGAGAAGAACGGGCAAGAAACTCCACGGACATTCGACAAAATCAACAAAACATTGCTTACATCATTCATGTTGAAATTATATATGAGAGAACAGTGTAGAAATTATACAAACGTATATTTCATTAACAGTTCAATGTCCTAAACTATGACACTCTCCGTTTATATCAGTTATACCAGTCAGTCAAGGTTTCCTTATATATATATAGATAAGAATACATGACAGTAGGTACTTTTAAAATTAGAATGATCAAAAAGACCAAGTCGTCTCCCCGATCGCTTCGTCTCAAATGTGTTGGATTTTTTAAAATCACAAGCGATCGACATTATAGTCGGATCAAATACTTAGATCCGTAACTGACAAGACAACTCCAAAATAAACATCTCAAAAATGTCAACTCCAACTTCCAAACAATACTCTATAGAGACGGAGCGATTTATCACATTGCCAAATGCCACAAACATGCATACATTGCATAAATGAATCGAAAAATATAAAAACCGGCCAAGTGCGTGTCTGACCACGCACAATGAAGGATTCCATAGTTGGGATGAATTTATCCCAAGAACAAACTTAACATTGTAGTTGAAAAACATGTTCTCCCATACATTCTAACGGAAAATGTAAGTTGGTCGACTATAACTCGTTGACTTGTAAAACCTACTTAGCTGTGATAGTTTTATTTTTAATTTCGTTATTTAAATGCTATTGCCGTGAATTTTTTCACATATCCAAAAACAACCATTTAGCTGGCGGGGGGACACTTGACTCTTAACAAAAATTTGCACTTTCAAGCTTAATATTTCGCAAACGGATCCTTGAGTCGAAAAATGGTTGTGACACACTCGCAATATTTTTGAACGACCTTTCCAAGGACACTCCACACAGTGGGATACACGAGAAAAAAATAATTCACCCCCAGTTTACGTGTAGGAGCCTAAAATATACATGTACGAGTATATATATATTTTTTAAGATTTTTTTTTACCACTATGTCAGCGTGATTAATATGTATGTGATTAGTATGCCAAATTACAGCTTTCTGGTACTAAGTGTCTCTGAGCTAAACCGCGGACACACAGAGAGACGGCCATATGGCGAAACTAAAGGGGTTCCTTGTTGACTACTTAACCCTAAAAAGGGTCATAACGAAAGCAATGTCCCACAACAATGATCCGCCATGTTATTGAAATGCTAAGTGAGGACGATGCCGTGATATGATTGACTGGCTACAAGACTGATTTAATAGGATAAGTGGATGAATAAGGACAAGTCAGTAGGGCTTGTGGTAAGGTTTAATCGGGGATCGGTGATTCTCTGGATGAATCTGTTCTTGGAGGTTGGTGAACTGAATCTTCGTGAACATCATAATATCATTTCCTTTCAGAAAACCGGACAAGTGCGTGTCGGACCACGCAAAAAGAAGGGTTCCGTAGTTGGAATTTATACCAAGAACAAACTTAACATTGTAGTTGAAAAACATGTTCCCCCTAGATTTCAACTGCACTCCCTAGATTCCAAAACATTCAATATTGTTTTTGTTATTGTTTTTCTGTAATCTATAAGTATAGAACTATTATCTGTATTTTTTCAAAATTGTAGGCTCGTCAGTTTCGGAGATAAGGGGGGGGGGGGGTGAGTTATGGTCAATTTTCATGTATTTTCTTTCATAACTTTAGAACGAATTATTTCAAAATTATAAAAAATATATTTGTAATCCTAGATAACAAGACCTTTCATTTGATAAGTCACACGGTACAGTTAGCAAAACCGTTTTTTTTCTTCTAATTTTTACCCCAAAACTGTACCCCAAATTTAAAATGAATTCTTTTACGTTACAGATTCGTGTTTGGGTCACAGAAATTCATGTGTACCGAATTTCAACTTAATCGTTCCAGTAGATTCGGAGCATATCGGCTGAGCCAGACGGATGGACAGACAGACACACGAGTGATCCTATAAGGGGTCAGATTTTATCCTACGTAAAAATGAACATCAAGAAAAATATGTATCTTTCAGCAGCTTGATCCTCCGCATTTTCAACAGTCTGTAACGTTTCCAATAATATCAGATGAATCAAGAGTCATTAGTGTTGCCCAAATTCAGTCTTGGTCTTGCAGTCTTGGTCTTGTTCTTGCGTTTTTGCAAGACCAAGACCAAGAACAAGACCGCGTATTTTTAGCAAGACCAAGACCAAGACTGACCGTGCAAGACTTGAGCAAGAACAAGACATAGCCTGCAAGACTCTTGCGTCTTGCAGCTAGGACTTAGCGCTATTTCACTGAGTAGTTAGGTGTAACAGTTCGGTGTATAGGTAGGTACGCTTAGGAATTCTATGAGACGCAAAAAACTGTATCAAAGAATATGAAAAACTGGACCTATGCGCATTACGACTAATACCATAAACATAGCGAATAAAAAAATATCTATTAAAATCAAACTGAGTGCATGCATAGTTATGTTTTAACCATCGGCACTTTGATAATGCGGCATCAAAGGTTTTGTACTTACTTCTCAAAGAAATTTGCCGCTTTTCGGAAGTACATGGTTATGATACACGCGCCGGCGGCTTCTTTTGAAATCTAAAACAATCGTTGCCGCCACGCCGAAATCATAACATTTGTGACACTATTTGATTGCCGCCATAGGGCGTAGGTATACTCATGCAAAATAATTTCGAATTTTTTTAAGAGTACCTACAGGTGTTCCAAAGAATAAATAAGTTTCAGAGTGCTTAGAATGAAAATGAATACATTATACTGATCACGCAAGTAGTATTATGATTAGGATAAAATGGTAAGGATAGGTAGTAGATGTCATATTAATTCATTCTAGTAAGTATATATTATAATATTGATTACTTATATGGTTTTAAACTAATTACTTAGGTACTATTATTGTACATTTAGTCATTATATTTCTTAAGTTTTTACAAGAAAAAATAGCAAAAAAGTGTTCAAATATCACCCGTTTAATAAATATTGTAGCCACTTTTAAATATACTTGAAACGTGTAAAAAAATTCTACAAAACTAATAAAATAATATAAAAAGCGTAGGTACTTACCTACTAATAAAATAAAAAGCCTGCGATAAGAGTTTTGTATTACTTACCAGCCCGAATATCTCTGAGAGAGATGATGAGAGTAAGTATTTACTAGCTGTGCCCGCGACTTCGTCCACGAGGAATAGTAACTTTGGAGGTATAGTGACGTTCAGGACTTATTTATTTATTTTAAAACTTCTGTCATCAAACATACAAACGAACTCTTCAGCTTTATAATATTAGTATAGATGTACGCCAAAACATTCACTTATATGTAAAGAATAGTGATTGGCACTAATTCTATTTTATTCACGCGTCGCGTCTGTACAAGTAGGTAATATTTAGTGTGTGTTTGTACGCCGCACGCGGCATTGTTTGATTTGCGGCGGCATCCTTTTCATAGAGCCGGCACGTGGCGAGGCGGCGCGGTAGAAAGCAAGGAAACGTACTATAAATAAAGGAATTATTTTAATTCCAGTCAGCCAAGACTCCTTCTGCCTCCAAGAAGGCATCCCGTCCCCCACCCATTATCATTCAAGATAAGGGCAGGTGGACGGAAGTTTCACAAAGGTGCAGTGATCTTAGGATCAATTTCACCAGTGCCGTCAGCACTCAGCCAGGAATCAAAGTTTCCGTTCCTACGTCGAACGATTACAGGGAACTTACTAAACTCCTTCGGGCGAGAGGAATCTCATTCCACTCGTACACCCTCCCCGAGGATCGTCAGATACGCGTGGTGATCCGTAGGATCCCCAGTGAGATCGCCACGGACGACATAAAGGCAGACCTAGAGAGACAGGGGATCCCTGTCCTCGAAGTGCACAGGATGCACCGATCCAGAGGTGGATCCGCATACGACATGGTTCTTGTCGTATGCCCACAAACTGAAGGGCATCACCCAATCTTCAAGGTTAGCTCGATATGCTACCTTAAGGGCTTCGACGTCCAGAAGCCCCACAAATCAAGCATCATAGGCCAATGCCACAGATGCCAACTTTACGGACACGCGCAAAAGAACTGCTTTGCGAAACCCAGGTGCGTCAAGTGCCTGGGCGAGCACGGCACTTCTGAGTGCACCCGTCCAAAGGACCGTGCCCTCTGCACCGAACCTCCCAGCTGCGTCCTATGCGGCCAACAGGGTCACCCAGCCAATTACCGTGGCTGTCCTAAAGCCCCGAAGTCATCTTCCTCGAAGCTGACCAAGCGTTTCGACGCGAGGCAGCAACGAGAGCACCCCGGGTACCCCGCTACCCTGTCTCAACCTCCGCAGCGTCTGAGCCCTCAAAGGTCCAGTCCGTGGAATTATTTTAACCACCAGCAGGCCTTCCCTGCCTTCGGCCAATATATGGCCCCTCCTATCCATCCTCAACCTCTGATGATGGACCCCAATATTCGCGCTCAACGCGCTCAACTGGCACCCGCAGCTAATACCGCGCTTCTCGCGGCTCGCGCGCCTCTCGCACCCCGCGCGGCTCCCGCGCCCGCCGCGCCCCGCGCGCCTCTCGCGCCCCGTGTACCTGAGCCAGCTCCTAAAGCCGCTCCCGTCGCCGCTCCCGTCGCCACCACTCGCGCGCCCCCTAAACCCGCGACTTCTTCAGTTGGCGCCGTCGCTAACGCACTAGACGCGTTTAATGTGATCACGAGCACATTCAACGTGTTCATGTCTCCTCGCGCCATTCAAATGGCCGGGGAATTAGTCAAGGCTCAATCCTCTGGCAATCTTTATCAGATCCAGAGCATATTCAATGCGTACCCGGAAATTACGCAAGTCCTCAACACCTTCGCGAAACGGCCCTAATATGTATAATACGGCCCCCGCAAGAACTAAACTCAGATCCCTCAAGTTAGGCTTTTTCAATGCCAACGGCATTAGGGGACAACGCGACGAAGTCGCCGAGTTCCTCCGCGTCCACAAGTTAGACATTCTCCTAGTACAGGAAACCTTCCTCAAGCCGAGTCATCGGAACCCGTCAATTGCGAACTATCGCATAGTTCGCAACGACAGGTCTCGATGCCACAAGGGCGGCACCTTGATCTATTATAGAACCCCTCTATACTGTATTCCTCTCGACCCTCCATCTCTCTCGTGTCTTGAAGTGTCTGCATGTAGACTAGGCATGTCAGGTCATAGACCGATTACGATAGTTTCGGCTTACATGCCGCCCACCGCGACCTCGTCAGCAGACGGTCTCAAACTGCTCTCTGACGATCTTTCAATTCTTTTTGGCCTGAGCGAATCCGTTATCATAGCGGGTGACCTCAACGCCAAACACCCGGCCTGGAATAGTACCAGTACCACGTTCCGAGGCAGACACTTGTTTGACCTCTGCCCCGTCCTAAACTTTGACGTCATCGCCCCGATGACGCCCACCCACTACCCCCACGACCCCAACCATACCCCTGACGTATTGGACATAGCGCTCCTAAAGAATATCAACCTCCGGTTGGATTCGATAGAGGCGATGGACGAACTGACTTCCGACCACCGACCAGTCGTCATGAGACTGGTCCCTCGCGACGGACTCCCTGACCCGGACGAACCCTCTCGTAGCAAAGTAGTCACGGACTGGAGGAAAGTAAGCGATCGCTTGAAATCCACCACTTCGCCTCTACTAGACTCTATACCAGATCAGTTTACCTCAATCGCTGACACGACGGCCGCGATCGGCTCACTCACGGAACACGTACAATCGGTCCTGAACGATTGTTCAAGGCAAGCTCCGGCGATGGACGAACATCGCTTGAGGCTGCCGGACGATGTGCGTGAACTGCTGACTGAGAAGAACGCGGCTACTCGTGCCTACGACGTCTTCCCCTGTGACGCCAACAAAGCTCACATGCGCTATTTGCAGAGATCTGTAAGGACACGCATGGCCGAGCTGCGTGACGGTAACTGGGACAAGATGTTGAGCGAGCTAGAGCCCACTCATCTGGCATTCTGGGAACTTCAGAGGAAACTCAAGTCCCAGCAAGTAGTCTCTATGCCTCCCCTGACACGACCCGACAGGACGATAGCATTCGACGACATCGACAGGGCTGAATGCCTAGCTGACAGCCTCGAGACCCAGTGCTCGCCCAGCTCTCAACCAGTAGACCAGGCTCACCTCGCCGAGGTGGATGCCGAAGTCGAACGTAGAGCCTCTCTCCCTCCGGTCGAAGACCCTGATTGTCCTCTAGACCCCGTCTCCCCGGACGAGGTTCACGATATAATCAAGGGCCTGAAACCCCGTAAAGCCCCTGGATCAGACGGTATCACCAATAGGGTGGTCCAGTTGTTCCCGGCTCACCTGATCATGCTAATGACCACCATCTTCAATGGTGCTCTTAGTAACAACATTTTTCCACAATCGTGGAAAAATGCCACCGTCATCGGTATCCCGAAGCCCGGCAAGCCTAAGACCGAGCCTTCCAGTTACCGTCCCATCAGTTTGCTCGACGTTTTCGGCAAGGTCTATGAGAGGCTTATTTATAAGCGTCTCAGAGACTACGCCGAGACGAAGGGGCTCATCCCCAACGAACAGTTCGGTTTTAGAACCCAACATTCTTGCGTACAACAGGTCCACCGTATCATAGAACACATAAGCGCCGGTTTCCAGCGCGGGTTCATGACGGGTGCTGTGTTCTTCGATATCGCGAAAGCGTTCGACAAAGTCTGGCACAACGGCTTATTGTATAAGCTATACAAATTCGGTGTGCCAGATCGTCTCGTGCTCATCTTACGGGACTATTTGTTGAACCGCACCTTCCGCTATCGCATCGAGGGTGCGCTCTCTTCCCCTCATCCGATCCGCGCAGGCGTCCCTCAGGGGTCTGTGCTGGCTCCGCTCATTTTTACGCTGTTCTCCAGTGACATCCCGAAAAGAAGAAAGGCGCAGTTAGCTCTGTTCGCAGACGACACGGCCATCTACTACACCGGCCGCAGTCAAGACCAGATCTCCCGCATCCTACAGACCGAAGTCAACAGACTCGGTGACTGGTTCAGGAAGTGGAGGATCGAGGTCAATCCTGATAAGAGCCAAGCGGTCCTCTTTTCTAGGCCCCGGCGTAGACCGGACCTACCACGACAGATCAAGATGTTCGGCAAGCCTATCCCTTGGGAGAAGCGAGCCAAATATCTCGGTGTGATCTTAGATCACCACATTTCGTTCGCTGAGCACATAAAGCAAGTGCGTTCGCGCGCTGCTTTCGCTCTCGGTAGGCTTCATTGCGTTCTGAACTCACGCAGCAAGTTGTCCCTTAAGGGCAAATTGCGTATTTACACAGCGTGCATCCGGCCGATTATGACGTACGCGTGTGCCGCTTTCGCACACGCCCGTCCCCATCTCATTCACAGAATGCAGGCACTTCAAAACCGATTTCTCCGTAAAATTACGGACGCTCCATGGTTCGTTCGGAACGAAACCCTACACGTAGATCTTAGAATCCCCACCATCAAGCAGTTTTTGAAACGCGCGACAAAGCGGTTCTTCGAGTCCGCAGATAGACATCGCAACCCCTTGGTTGTGCAGGCAGCTAGTTATAGGCCATCTCAAATCAGTAAGACTCGCCGACCTAGGCATACTCTCTTAGACCCGGATGACCCCATTACTCTCCTTCAGGAAAGCAATAGGGCCACAAGTACAGTGCACAAACACAAACCGTCATTCCGTCCTCGCCGCCGAGGTACCACGCGAAGATCAAGAATAAATTGTTCCCCCCGTCCCTTGCACGTCGAACCGCCAGCCCCGAGGCTGAGTGAGCCGTAGCATTTAATAGTAATCCCCGTTAATAATCATGAATTTAAACTTTTGATCCAGCCCGTCCCCAATTTGCTTTGTTTTTCCCCAACGACGCCCTAAGCCGAGGTTCGTACCCCACAGGGGGTGCCCTTAGAGCGCTGTCGTTTAGTTTTTAATACTTTTATTTACGCTCCTGGCTGGAGGCTTTAAGCTAATACCTTAGGGCAGCCACAGGAAAGACCGGTTAAGCAGTCACGGCCTCTCAAGGTCAACTGCGAGATGCCATATACAAAAAAAATAAAAAATAATAATAATTCCAGTCATTTCCAATTGAGCTGTGCTTCGAGTCTAACTTAATAATTGTTTTTACTAATTCTCGTTGTTTTCTAAAAACGTATCACGTGTACAATTTAATATGAGTGACGAAGATTCAAATTATTCTAGTCCGAGTAACGAGAGTTTGAGTCACAGATCTAAAAGACCCAAAAGCAAATTTGAGGAGTTTTTCGAAATAATTCATGCATCCCAAACTGCCTTCTGTAAATTGTGCCAACATAAAAAGATTGAAATAAAAATGAAAAACAGAAACACTTCAGGCTTAAGGAAACATCTAATATCTTTCCACAAAAAGGAATCAGAAATATTTCTTCCTGTTAAACCAAAATTAAGTGGAGATATCACAAGCTTTTTAGTAACCGCTGGAAGAAGTGGACAGGTAAGAATATTTTTTTAACAGTTAAAAGAATTTTAACTCCGCGTAGCTATTCATGCGATACTTTCAAAAACGCCATTAACTTACGTAAGTATTTTTGAGTTAGTGGTGTTTTCATCTAGGGGTGCGACATATTAAGTATGTAATTATCGTCTTAAATATTTTTTATAAACACCCATATTTTCATTTAATCGGCCAGTAACAACTAAGTACTTTATTTTGGTAAATTACAGTACAGTGCAACCTTAATATAACAAATATCAATTTAACGATTTTCTCGATTTAACAACAACAAACCTCCTCCTCTTATACGCTCAAACCTAGTATGTTTTAAATAATAACACAAGATTTATTGTTTTGTTTCAGTCGGAAAACAGCAGTGACAACATCACGACAGCTACAGTTGATTGGGTGGTGAAAAAATATCTTCCCTTCTCATTTTTCGATGACGAAGCTACACAAGTATATTTTCGACTTATTTGCCCTAATATGGTGTTTCCTAAAAGGTCTACACTTAGAAGGAAAGTCAAAGAGCGATTTGAAGAGCTCCAATTGAATCTCAAGGAACGACTTCAACAATTATCATCTAAAATGTCTTTTACCATTGATGGGTGGACGTCAATTGCTGGTAGGAGTTACTACGGGGTTACTATTCATTATATAGACAACGAATGGAAGTATCAATCTGTAGTTCTTGATTTTATACCATCACGCGGTCGACATACTGGGGAAGATATTGCAACGATTTTCCATGAATGTTTATTGGAATATGGCATAATTGATAAAATACAAGGTATCACGGTCGACAACGCAACTGCAAATACCAAATTTATGTATGAACTGGGCAAACAGCTGCCGCCACACTTTGATTCAGACAATCAACATTTCCGGTGCTTTGCTCACATTTTAAACCTTGGTGTACAAGATTTATTAAAGACCTTAGCATTACACTGTGAGTCTGACACTAACGCGCAAGATCAGCAGTACGAAGACTATGCAGACGAAACTGAGGATGAGGAAGATGAAGAATCTGCACCAAATATTGCTGACTCGCGTACATCTGTAACAAAGTTACGCAGTATTTCCAGTAAAATAAAAAGAAGTGAGATAGTGAAGAAGAAGTTTCAGTCTGCTTGTGAAGCAGCTGGCGTGCCATCAAATCTAAATGCCATTCTTGACTGTCCAACGAGATGGAATTCCACACATGATATGATTGGATTTGGTTTAAAAGTGAGAGCGGGCATTGACATATTGTGCAGTTCTGTCACCGAATTAAATGATTTTCAAATCACAGCTAATGAATGGCAGGTACTCGAAAAATTACATAAATTTCTAATAAACTTTAAACTTTTAAGTACAAAACTTGGTGGAGACAAATATGTTACATTACCGCTAGTCATTGTATCATTCAATCTCTTGCTAGATAAAATTGAATCCATGGTAAAACAGTTAGATGAGAAACCTAATCGATCTGAAGTGGATGAAAGGCTCATTCTAGCTTTCCAAGCAGCTCGAGACAAAATGCTTAAACATTACAAGAAGAGCAACTGGATTTATTGTACTTCTTTAATTTTAGACCCAAGGCATAAGGCTCAGACTTTTGACCTGACAATGTGGGGGAAGCAACTTAAAACAGAAAGTCTGCGCAAGTTCAATGAACTTTATGAAGAATATAAAAGTCTACACTCACTGAACAAATCTCTGGAATTACCAGAAAAAGAAAATAAAGTATGTGATGAAGATGAAGACGTAATAGACTTTGATAAACTCTATGAATGTCCCTCGACGTCATCTGGATCTTGTCTTCAAGGCTTAGTGATAGACGAGTTGGAGGAGTACCTGAGAAAACCAAGAACTGCCAGCTCGGAAGACATTTTAGATTGGTGGAGGACGCATGAGACAGAGTATCCGATTTTATCGAAAATGGCCCGTGATTTTCTCTCAATACCTGCAACTTCAGTACCTGCTGAGAGGTTATTTTCTAAAGCATCATTAGTAATTAGAAAACATAGAAATAGGTTAAGTGATGAGTCAGCCAGATGGTTACTTTGTATTAATTCTTGGTCAAAAAAATTGATATAAAGTATCATAACCTAATGATAAAGCTGTTGATTTGTGTTGTATTTTATTTTTTATTCAAATAAATGATAAATCGTAAAACTCTTTTATTAAATTTCTTATAAGTTGAGGGTTCAATCTCTTTCTAGACAGATAAGTATTGTTCTTTAAAATACAGTCAAGTTATTGTAATTAATTTGTTTTTTTACATGTTTTAGCAAATGTAAGCTTATAAATCATAAATGTTTATTAAGAAACAGTTACTTCCATGGAAAACGACATATAGGTCAGTTGATTTTTCGAATTTCTTATCAAATCTTCAGTTATTTATTAATCTGCTTGATCTTTACTATGGCTATGTTAATTCAAGCTCACAATGTTCCAATTCTAATACGTTTTTCTAAGATTTAAAGTAAACTTTAATAAATAGTAATAGACTAATAGGTAATTGCAAGACTTGCAAGACTCTTGCTGCAAGACCAAGACCAAGACCAAGACTGGGAGCGCAAGACCAAGACCAAGACCAAGACCAGGTGTATTGGCGCAAGACCAAGACCAAGACTGGCTAAGTCTCGTCTTGTTCTTGCATTTGGGCAACACTAAGAGTCATAATTGCAAAAAATTAACTTTTTGTTTAAGTTAAATAACAAATCATACACCTGAGAAACAATATTGTAAAATGTGTTTTACTGCAATGCACCAAGCTGCAATAGGTGTTACAGAAAAGTTTCAAGAAAATCTGACAAACAAATCAATTTAAAGATGAAATTAACAATTAATTCTATTCAAGATAATAATAAGTAGCTACACTACTATCCTATTATCTTTTTAATCTATACATATAATAAAATAGTAACGAATAATTTTTATCAGTTTGTCTGGATGTATATTTCGGATTAGCGCAAAAACTTTTGAACGGATTTGGATGAAATTTGGCACACAGTTTATAACCTGAACTAACACATAGGGTAGTTAACCTTGTAATCCCGCTAGTACGAACTCGTGGGACAATTTCCGACAACCACGCGGGCGGAGCCGCGGACAAAAGCTAGTTTTCATATAAACTGCAGTTCAAAATCCGACGACATATAAAACTTCTTAACGTTCCTTCATTAAATAAAATAAAACTATTACAAACAATGAATAAACAAGACAAGTGTTTAAACCTTTCCGACATTTAGGTCAAACTGAAAATTAGGTTACTTTCAGTAATGTCTGACTAATTACTGAGTAAACTGTATTACACACGGTTACACGGAATTTGACAAAGATATTCAAGTATTTACGTGAACTGCGTCTATGACGTCACAAATGATTAGTAGCTATACGCATGAGTCAGTGACCTTATTGAGGATGACTCGATTATTTATTTACTAATATAATAATGATAATTTTAATTTCTTCTATAGTTTAAATTTTAAATTCTAAGACTAAGCTACATAACCCTGCGATGTACACAAGTTGTAAAACGTCAAAAATAGTAATTGTGAGATAGAATTGAATCAAGAGAAACTAGAGTTCGTCGAAAAAACTGTTTTCCTGGGGATCACGCTCGACTCAAGGCTTCAATGGGGTCCGCATATAAAATCCCTTGCAGGATGGCTAAGTTCAGCAGCATATGCTGTGAGAAAAATCCGTCAATTTACTGATGTAGATACCGCGAAGCTAGTCTATTTTAGTTACTTTCATAGTATTATGTCATACGGTATTTTACTATGGGGACGGGCTGCAGACATCGAGTCTATTTTTATTCTGCAGAAAAGAGCCATCAGAGCCATATATGGCCTCCGCAGGCGCGACTCTCTAAGGGAACTGTTCAAAGATATTAACATCATGACGGTACCTTATCAATATATCTATGAAAACATCATGTACGTTAGGAAAAATCTCCATATTTTTAGTAAAAGAGGCGAAAGACACAATTATAGGACTAGAAATAGGGACCAATTAATTCAACCAGGTTTCAGGCTGGCTAAAGTAGACTCATCTTTCATGGGGTACTGTTTAAAATGTTACAATAAAATAACTTGCATATACTTCAACTGAATGAAACAAAATTTAAATCATGTTTAAAACGCACACTATGCAGCCAGGCATATTATAAGTTGGGTGATTACATCGCTGATAAAAATGCTTGGCTCAATGCTGGTCTTGCTCCACAAGGGCGCAAAAACTTAATTGATTAGCATTTGGAAATAGGTACTGTTGGAGCTGCTGAAGATTTCAAAAACTATCTTTGCATTGTATAAATTCAATCTATTAGTATTATATAATTGCATAGCACATGTATGAGTACTATGTACTTACTATAAAGCTACCATTTACTGGGTACGTCTTTCATTGACTTGAATGTGCCCTGGCGGCTGAGAGTATGTCATGCTCACTGTAATGTCTCGCTGATGGTGGCGGGTGTGTTGGATCATTTAGCTCCCTTCAAAATGGTTGATCTGAATGGTGCTAATCCATGCGTCGTGTTCGTGAACGGGCGCCATCAGTAGGGATTGGTCATCTCTTAGCGGTCATGGCTTATTTTAATTTTAGAATTGTTTTTTTTTTTAATTCTTTTTATTACGGACGCTTTTGACGTTTTGCATCGTTCTCACATGTATAATTTCAACACAAATGATGTAACCAATATTTTGTAACCATATGTCAATTAAAAGAGTGTCCGTGGAGTTTCTTGCCCGTTCTTCTCCATAGGTACCTACCTACTAAGCTTTGGAATGGGTAACTAGCTTCATCTTTATGACTGACCGACCCCTTGACAATTCAAAAGTGCCTGTAATTGGTTTATTTGAAATAAATGCTTTGAGTTTGAGTTTTTTGAGTTTGGTTAGCATGATCCTCTGTTATATCGAAATACTGCAGCAATCATTTTGAAATAAATATATGGTAAAATTGAGGATTAATGTTAAATACTATGTTTGACGACAGCACGATTTCATAAAAAATATGATTCGCGGCCGTAACAAATATGGCTTTACAGAATTATATCATTAGAATAGGATTTTACGAAGAGAGTTAGTAGTACTGCTGATGCTAATGATTATAATTCTGTAAAGCCAAATTTGTTACGGCCGCGAATCATATTTAGATCAACATACAACCTGTTACTGACCTGCAAATTGCAAAAAACGTAATAAAATTTGAATTTCGCGGGCTACCTTAGCGCATCCCCCTTAAGACAAGCCTACTTTTATCATTTGCCTCTTGTCAGCGCCTTAAGCGTTGTCTATTAGGATTTTTTACATTACGAACGTGAATAATACCTACATACAAGCGTATATTTCAATAACTTTTCTATCTTCTAATTTTTTACACTATTTCCCTTTAGACCAGATGAGAATTCATAAAACCTTCAAAAACACTCTGCTAAATTACATTTTAATCGGCAGATGGCAGCACCGTCTCACATAAAACTGGCCACGGTAAGCTCACCTTGAGTTTAACATCCACTAAAGTGCAATGTTATCTATATGATGGGCCATGGTGACTTATCTTTGACCTTAGCCGTGAACGGAGGCTATTATGGGATTAGGATGGTAGAAGAGTGGGGAAATTTTGATGGTGTAGGTACCTATTAGAAGTGTGATTTGAAAAATAAAGTATATCTAAGGGTTTAGAGGCACATCGCAAATGTCATAGGAAATGGCTTGGTTAATGGTGGTGGCTATAAGGCGTTTATTTTGACTCATAACTACTCATAAGAGATTATCTTGAAAATCTTTGACTAGTGTTGCCCAAATTCAGTCTTGGTCTTGCAGTCTTGGTCTTGTTCTTGCGTTTTTGCAAGACCAAGACCAAGAACAAGACCGCGTATTTTTAGCAAGACCAAGACCAAGACTGACCGTGAAAGACTTGAGCAAGAACAAGACATAGCCTGCAAGACTCTTGCGTCTTGCAGCTAGGACTTAGAGCTATTTCACTGAGTAGTTAGGTGTAACAGTTCGGTGTATAGGTAGGTACGCTTAGGAATTCTATGAGACGCAAAAAACTGTATCAAAGAATATGAAAAACTGGACCTATGTGCATTACGACTAATACCATAAACATAGCGAATAAAAAAATATCTATTAAAATCAAACTGAGTGCATGCATAGTTATGTTTTAACCATCGGCACTTTGATAATGCGGCATCAAAGGTTTTGTACTTACTTCTCAAAGAAATTTGCCGCTTTTCGGAAGTACATGGTTATGATACACGCGCCGGCGGCTTCTTTTGAAATCTAAAACAATCGTTGCCGCCACGCCGAAATCATAACATTTGTGACACTATTTGATTGCCGCCATAGGGCGTAGGTATACTCATGCAAAATAATTTCGAATTTTTTTAAGAGTACCTACAGGTGTTCCAAAGAATAAATAAGTTTCAGAGTGCTTAGAATGAAAATGAATACATTATACTGATCACGCAAGTAGTATTATGATTAGGTTATAAATCAAAGCTTATAAATCATAAATGTTTATTAAGAAACAGTTACTTCCATGGAAAACGACATATAGGTCAGTTGATTTTTCGAATTTCTTATCAAATCTTCAGTTATTTATTAATCTGCTTGATCTTTACTATGGCTATGTTAATTCAAGCTCACAATGTTCCAATTCTAATACGTTTTTCTAAGATTTAAACTTTAATAAATAGTAATAGACTAATAGGTAATTGCAAGACTTGCAAGACTCTTGCTGCAAGACCAAGACCAAGACCAAGACTGGGAGCGCAAGACCAAGACCAAGACCAAGACCAGGTGTATTGGCGCAAGACCAAGACCAAGACTGGCTAAGTCTCGTCTTGTTCTTGCATTTGGGCAACACTATCTTTGACAGTCGTTTCGGGTCGTCAGAAGCCCACAAGTCTGACAACCAGTCTTACCAAGGGGTATCGTATTACCCATTAACTGGGTTGTGGAGGACTGGAAGCTGACCTCCAACATAATTGGGAAGCAGAAGAAGAGATTACCTTGAAAATAGTTACCTATTATAAGTTAAGAATCGATACAGAGAAGAAAGACAATGATGGAAGCCTTAATGGTACTGCCGGAATATGACTTAGAAATTGGTCAATGAGCACAACTACAGGGAAATTCACAATATCATAGCAGGAAAAATTGTCTTTCAGAACAAACATATATTATAAGTTAAGAATCGATACAGAGAAGAAAGACAATGACGGAAGCCTTAATGGTACTGCCGGAATATGACTTAGAAATTGGTCAAGGAGCACAACTACAGGGAAATTTACAATATCATAGCAGGAAAAATTGTCTTTCAGAACAAACTTACCCTCATTATGACCAGGAAGTACGAAAAGATGAAGAGGATCCAACAACCTTAACCATGAACGTATACCTAGTTTATTTTAAATACAGACTGATGTCGAAAGTTTCCGATTTAGATGTGGTCCAGATGCGGTGGAAATGTGTGTTAACCGAGATCTTGACGAGGCTGGGGATATTATTAGAACAATTAATATTTATAGGAGACAGAAGGAAGCGATGACTTTTACGTCATACAAATAAGATTATGGTTTTTATGTCAACGATTATATAATGAAATAATTATGGGACGGTGTTGTTAAACATACATACAATTATTTTCATGAACAAGAGGGTCCTAATCGAAATCACTTCACACAGAATTGTCCACGTAAAAAAAAATATATATACATAAATCGCGAATTCGTGATGTAATTTTTATTGGTAATATGATTTTCGTGTTAGAATCTAATCATGTATGATATAATTATTTATTATCGGCAGATAAGATCCTGTAACAAGAAATCTAACAAATATTTTGTCTATCTAATAGCTTTGTGCGATAATCCAAAGGCAAATAATGTTCTAGGAATAATTTTAATCAACATACGTTAGCCAAAGGGACCGCTACCGATATTACTACTACTAGAGAAGTCATCATCTGCCTAGCCTTTCCCCAACTATGTTGGGGTTGGCTTCCAGTCTAACCGGATGCAATTAAATACCAGTATCCTACATGGAGCGATTGCCTATCTGACCTCCACAACCCAGATATTGGGTAATACCCCTTGGTAAGACTGGTAGTTAGACTTTCGGGCTTCTGACGACCCTTAACGACTGTCAAAGATCCACGAATGACAGCCGGGACCAACGGCTTAACGTGCTTTCCGAGATACGGAGAGGTCTTGGTATGTAAATATGGTCACTATTAACCTGATCGATTGACCCGTGCCGCTGTTATTGCGACTTAGTCACAAGCCCATGGAAGAAAATATATTGCGTCGACCCCAAATAAATTGGTGATGATGATGATAGAGCCAAAGAAAAGGAATGGTCGCATAAAAAAGGCCAAAGGATGGATGGATGCATGCATCATCGTATCTTTTGCGCTAGAAGTGGTCCCTATAAAAACGAGAGTGTATAAAATATCGTAGGAGAAATTATCATTAATTTATTCGAAGAATACATGCAACGGCATACAAATTGGTATTTGAACCACACTGTAGAATGAACACAAGGAAAACCTGAATCTAGGAATCCAGAGATAGCTAAAATAACTCCAATCCTGTCTTATCATTTTATACCAACACGATAAACTCCTATTAATAGGAATTAAATACGTCCAGCTGTCCTATAAATAGGTCCTACCGTCCCCCCATTCTCAGTAGTTATGAGTAATTCACAAGATTCCCATGGTAATAGCAATGCACTTAATTGGTATGCGCGCGGACTAAGTTGCGTACACGCAAGGTTCAATGACGTTGTTGTGTCTGCTATTAAACTGATGATTGTGTGGGTGGATGAGGATTTTATGATAAACTAGCTGCTGAATATCGGGATAAAAGTAGCCTATGTCTTATTCCAGAGTGTCAGCTACCTCCATACAAAATTTTATCAAAATTGGTCCAGTCGTTTGAGCGTGAAGAAGTAACAAACATACACACACACACACACACACACTCACTCACAAACTTTCGCCTTTATAATATTATAGTGTGATTGTGATTCCGATTGTTATTTGTAAAGGGAAAGGGTACCTACAGGATAAGCTTTCAGGAAATAACTCTCTATTAGTTCAGTTTCAACTGGACAATTTGATAATTGCGTAACATACTTACAGTAGCAATGGGTTTAATTTTGACAGTTCAACAACATTCATTGCGATATTTACGTTGTTGAACAGACACATTTTTTGAACAAATGAAGCAATGGATTAGCAAAATCATTCAGATTGTGATTGATTGATAGATAGATTTGTTACCTACGCAATTAGGGTGCTGAACCGAATTAGAAGTTTTTTGGCTTACTTAGTAGAAACGTAAAACAGAAACTACGTGCAGGCTTTTAAGAGAAACATTTCCGGCTACATGTTATGTCAATTCCGTCTAATCGGGACGTTTCTCATTTTGACAGCTGACAAACTGACAACTTCATCCTTACTATATTCTTGACTGTTCTAGTGAGCCAGTCCAATTATTGACAATAACTCAAAAATTCCACAAACTCTCATAAATTCCTGTGACAAACTGATAATAAACTTGACCGTCACATTTTAACACGGTTTACCAGAAGCTTTTAAATTTTAGAAACACTTTGCTAACATTATGCTCTCATAAATACAAGACAAATGTTCAAAGGGTAACTAGTCATAACTGTGCCACCGTGAAAATCATTAACATTAAAATGATGTCTGTTCACATTATGTCTACTTCGTTAAGCAGGTAAATGTTTGTGACGCATCCGAGCCACTTATGAGTTAAAATTGTTTCCGTTAAAATGTGTGGTTGTCAAGTGTTTCCAATGGCCTTGTCTTGTAAACTCTTTGTTTGTTATTTAGACTCTATGGTAATAAAAATATTTTGACAGTTGCATTCTGGTCTATGGATTCCTATTTTCATCCTGATTTTGAACCCAGCTCGGCGCTACTGAATTAACGCTGAAATTTTCCAAAATTATTTATCTTGGTAATCATTATTTTCTCATAGTATAATATATTAATTTATTTAAACTTTATGCACAAGTAACAATAAATACTGTACAAAGGCGGACTTGATGCCTGAGGCATTTTCTACCAATCAACCTTACTACCAACCTCATAACGGATTGTCAATGACGTTTTGTTTTTTGAAATAACAACTCTTTTGTTTCCGAACTTTTTCAGTTTTCACACAACAACACCCTCTGTCAAAATCAATTCGAATTTCGAACCAAGACGAAACAATTTTGAATTTGCGATGCACACAACTCTTCATAATTCATTCAACCATTGCGTGCACTCCACAAGCCAATAAATTGTATGCATTATCCACGGTTAGCTGTAACTCGAGCGACGTTGTCATAAAATATATTTCGGCTAGTTTTATTACTGGTAATTAGGTCATGCAGATTGGCTGGTGCAAGGGCACCGGTGTTTAGTGTTTTGTCTTTGTACTAACTGTATTTTGTCGACTGTGGACCGTTTTGTCGTAAGGTCGTGTTTTCTGTTTGGATTTTGTGTGTTGTTCACGCGACGCAACAGTGCACCGGCTGCAAACGTCATGAATTCATGATTTTCATCACCGTTATTGCCAATAATAGGTCCTGAATTGATTGATTAAATATTTGATTACGTTATAAAATTGGAATAATAGGTACTATTTTTTTATTTTTCAGATTTGGTGCAGCGTTTTGAGAAACACTATTTTGTAAATTACAGAAATACAGACTAAGTAAGTAATAAAAACGAGAACCAAAATATGAAACCTAACTTATATAGTACGTGTCAAACTTAATGGCGGCTCTGAAGTGCGCAACTCACTGCGCAGTACCCCACCCCTCACCCCCGCTGACACTTGAATTCGTTACTGGCGCAGAGACTTGCCTCATGTTCCGAGCCGCCATAAAGTTTGAATCGGGCTGTACTATAATCGATTTTCGTGACAATTGATAATATTGTCACACAAGAATTTTAATTATTTCGACTCACAGCTGAACATAAACTTTTATCAATTAAAAAAAAATATATAATCCGTTCCAAAAGTAACTAGATCAGAAAATATACCTGTGGTTGCCAATTTGTAGTGCCACTCGTAATTGAGTGCATTGTTTGATTATTTTTAAATGGTATGTATTTAACGCGGCGACGAATTAATCTCAATTTGGGATTAAAAAATAATTAAAGCTGGAAGCAAAAATAGTAGGTTGGCAACTACAGCGAAGGATAATTTTAAGTAGAAAGAAGCAGCTTTTTATTCAGTTGTTATCTATCGCAATCCACTGCTGGACATAGGCCTCTCCCAGGCTGCGCCACAATACCCTGTCCTCCGCCTTCCGCATCCAGTCTGACCCAGCCACCTTCTTAAGGTCGTCGGTCCATCTAGCTGGGGGGCGTCCCATACTACGCTTGCCGATACGCGGTCTCCACTCCAGGGACCCAAGTCTTGGGCACGCCACAATTGTGGCGATAAGTCCCCTCTTTGAGGAGTGGCTGGAGAGGCGCCACGGCGTCCTCACCTTCCGCCTGACGCAGGTCCTCACCGGACATGGATGTTTCGGGAGGTTCCTGTTTAGGATTAAGCGGGAGGAAACGCCCGGGTGTCACCACTGTGTGGATCGCCCGGAGGACACGGTGGAGCATACGGTGGAGGTCTGCCCAGCTTGGGCGGAGCACCGCCGTGTCCTCACGGAGGCGATCGGCGGCGGCGATCTCTCGCGTCCGGCCATGGTTCGGAGCGAGAGTGCATGGGAGGCTGTCACCTCCTTCTGCGAAGCAGTAATGCTTGCAAAGGCGGAGGCGGTACGCGTGAGGGAGAGGCGAGGTTGGCGCCCTCGCGCCCCTTGTAGTTGCGGGAGACGCCCTGGGCATCGGGAGTCGCAGGCCGATTCCCGGCGACCGTAGGCGCGGGCTTGCAGACGGTGAGCGATGGGTAGCTAGCCGTCCGATAAGGACCAGGCCCGGGTCGACGGCGCGTTGTGTTCCACGCGCGCCTCAAAGAGATGTCAGCACAAACTGACGGGGTCCGTTGGGACCAATGCCTGCCGGGGTTGCGAGTTTGTCCGAAAGGGATATCGTGGCCCTGGCACACAGGCAACGGAAGGAACACGGGTGGGTTTTAGTCAGTAAAAGTCTGACACGCCCTCCCGCTCCGCCCAGAGCGGGAGAAGTTATTTGATAATTTCTCACCCAAAAAAAAAGGGCCCAAGTCTGCTATTTTTATAAATTCAGTCATTCCCACACGATCCCATTGTCATTTTGCTAAAAGTTCGTAATCTGGTAAATTCATAATGGTCGATCAGTCAAATGTTCTCGTAATATAATTGTGTTATTATAATGGCATTGTCGTATTGCCATTATTATAAAACCCATTAGTAGAAATGTCATTCATTTGTCATTATGTACGACATTACCAATATATGCAATTTCTTTCAATGTAGTGTCAGTGGCCGACCATTGGAAAGTCATAATGACGCCATTATAATAGTAGATTACCAAACTTGTCAAAATCAACAATTATGAAATCAATGATCGACCATTCTGACACTACTGTAATAGCAGACTTGATGCCCTGAACTCGTCTGCTCCACCGGCCATCGGTCCTTCGACAAACATGGCCAGCCCACTGCCACTTCAGTTTGCTTACTCTGCAAGCTATGTTGGTAACTCCGGTTATTTTCCGGATAATTTCATTCCTGATCATATCCTTCAAAGAGACTCCAAGCATAGCCCGCTCCATAGCACGCTAAGCGACCTTGAATTTGTGGACCAGCCCGACTGTCAGTGTCCACGTTTCGGCACCGTATGTCATGACGGGCAGGACGAGATTCAGTTGTTAGCTTTGTTTTAATTTAAAGTGGCATCGAGTGATTGTTTAGGTAACTGAATTTACCAACAATAGCAGGAATCTGGCTATATGCTTTATTGGTCACTGTTCTAACCTAACCTAACCTAACCCAAATGATTCATTAACAGTAGATGGTGTCATACCAACCACAAACAATTTGTTTTATATTATTAGTATCGTACTGTTACAGTTACTATATTGTCTGTGTGAACAAAATAAAAAAAAAAACATAATTTTTGTTGATTTAGATTTAAAAATAATAACTCATCGATACCAAGTTATTATTTTAGTAGCAAATAGTCGCCCTTTCAAGATGTTACCCGTCTTGAAAATATTAGCCTTTTTAAATTACTTTAAATAATAACCTCAACATTCGTCGATGATTTTTGAATTACAATTTAATAATGTTATTAAAACAATAATTGTTAGATAAAGTAGTGAGGTACAAAGTTGAAAACTTCTAAATACAGATGAATCTGTTACTTATTCCCTTTAGTGAGTGATGGTGTAAGAAATGAAATAATAATCTTTATTTCTCAAAAAAAAAAATCATTTACATTATTTAGATCTAAAAATATGGCTTAAGCTAGTATTCCAGAGTGAACAACCCTGACTTCTAAACTAGGTTTATGTACCTGTATCTTAGAAGCCAGTGTCCCTTCAAAATGATGAGCATATAGAAAATAGGACACACATTATAAACAAAAATCCATTAGGGCAAGTTAAAGAGAAACAAAAGCAAAAAAATAATAACCTGAACATGGTCACCAAATACTTTTCGAACAGATCATAGGAACGTTTGTGCATTTAGCTCATAAACCTTATAAATAAATAATCACATATTAAATACAGTAGTAATGTGTTAACATAGTCATTCATAAACCTCAATATCCCAGCCAACCCACACAAGTCTTGTTTTCATTCGGCCCCAGTCTGTTTGATCTAACAACTGACCAGCTCAAATGATGTATCATTTAAACAATTCGCACCTTACCTTAACATTGAATATGTTGTTGATTTACGGTGGTGGACACAGAGTAGGTAAATGCAGAAGATCCAACTTACATACAGAAAAATTTGACACACAAGATCGAAAACTGAATAAAAATATCAGTAGCACCAACAGTATGGCCAGTGTGTGCTAAACTATCTGCTAAATCTCGCGTGCATTTCAGATTGCAAAATGCTAATGTATTAGCTAAGTAATACGTGAACAGGCAGTAGTGGAAAAAAAAAGAAAGCGAGGTCAGAATATTCCAAACAAAACATTTTTCGTCTGAGAACGATAAATAATTACATACGTTGGAAATCGAAGAATTGTCTTCTAAACGGTATCCTCTTCTTTAATTAATAATGTTCTCGCTGCTGAGGTGAAAAGTTCTATGTGTTACACGAGACCAAAGTTATTTGCATCTCGTGTCTTTGAATCCCTCGCTGCACTCAGAATTCTAGCCTAGAATCATTCGCTACGCTCGTGATTCAATTATACAATCCTTCGCTTACTCAGTCGGGATTCAAAAATATCAACATTCGCAGCAAACACCAACTTTGCTCTCTTGTTGCACAAATAACTATTGTCCTTTTGATATCTTTCGAATTGTGTGTGTAGACCCAGCACAGTTCTCGGCATTTCAAAAAAATAATTAAAAAGTTACTTTGTCTCACGCTCGCAGCAAAATCGAATTTTGCTCACTGTCTTTAAACAGCAAAACCTGAAAAAGCGGTATAATAAAAACGCACAGGCGTAGAGATACTCTTTAAAAGCCTGATGAAGTCTTTTCTTATTTATTTTGCAGCCAGGCACACCGGTTTTTAGATACTGGAAGACATTTTCACAAAAGATGTTTCCGCGTACGTCGTTTGATCTCTTTTCGAAGTTCTCCTTCTGAACTTAAGTCATCTGTGGTAATTAACAAGTTGGCCACAAACGTGGCAACAGATTTATTATGTTTATATTGGACGCGGCTACAGCATTACGTGTTGCTCGTCGGTGGAGGCTTTTTATTGTTTAATTATATTTTGTTCAGGAGAAAACTTGAAAGTTTAGGCGCTTAGCCATAGGTTTTAATTACTTACATCAGGAGCAATTTAGAAAGATACGGTAGGATAGACCGTTAGGTTAATTTTTATTATTGAAGTTGCTGGATAAAAATATGTTTTGCTGAAATCCCTAGGTCGGAAAATCGGGACGGATATCGACAACGCATGGAAAAGATGAAGGCAATCATAACACAGGAACATAGGTCTACCAGATGCACGTGTGTCTGATTTATCTGTAAAACGCAAACAATATTTTATCCGATTTAAGTGAGTTTGTTTGTTTGTTACGCTTTTACGTTAAAACGGCTGGACGGATTTGGATGAAACTTGGCACATGGGTAGACCATAACCTGAGTTAGGACATATAATACTTTTATCCCGATATTCCCATGGGAGCGAGACTTATGCGAGTGAAACCGCGGGGCCCAGCTATAGGATAAACGTTTAACTGTTGTAAATATTTATTGACGATTAGTAAATACTAAATAGTTAGTAAATCGGGTTATTCAATAAACTGCAACCATTTATTAGCTTGATTCTGTGTAGACAGGAGTAAACAATTGATGCTGAAAGGGAGCTGCTGAAGAATTAACTCTTGTTGATTAGGATTTAGCTCAAGTATACTTTTGCTTGCGGCTTCGCCCGCGTGGAGGACAGAAATTATGCTAACGTATATGTCCTATCTCAGGTCATGGTCCATCCGTGTTCATATTCAATCAAATCAGACAAGAGTTACTTTTGCATTTATTACTAGTGATTAGAGATGGGGTTTAGAATTTATCTTTAGCACAATTACTTAAAACTCGAATTTAGGTGTTATGTTGTCATTCATGAGCAGAGATCGGAATAGGTAGAGCTTTTTACCTAAACATCGAGGAAGGAAGTAACATAGAGTGGATAATACTGCTTCTAATACCCCGGAATAATTATAATGTATTCAGCATTTACGTGGGATTTGTTGAAGAATTCAACAAAGAAAACGTATGAAAACCAAAACGTAATAAAAAAAGTACTCGCTAAAAATATTCCCATTTAATGGTGGAACGGGATTTTTCCCGCCGTTAATAAATTTTTGTATGCCACGTGGCATTTATTATTTATTTTTTACGACGAAAGCTGAAATGAGCAGTGCTGTCGTATTAATAAATTATTGTTCCTTTTATATTATACTAGCGATGATAGGTGTATAATTTAATGAAATACTGAGATAAAAAAAACAATGGCATTGTTTTTGAGTCACACCAAAAAATGTTGTCAAAAAGTAGTCTGGGAGACAGTCATTCATATTTTCTTGTGAAACTAATAATTTAATTAAACAATTAGTATTTTCTTCTATCATTATTTTACTAGATGGCGCCGACATTTCCTAGGTGACTGATCCCCGAAAACAAATGCCGAATCAAACTCAGAGGAAGGAACAGGGTTTTAGTCAGTAAAAGTCTGACTTCCCACCCAAAAAAAAAAAAAAGATTTATTTTGTTCTGTCATAAGTATCGTATATACTTTATATATTATAGAGGGGCTTGTGAACACACACACATAATATAACATCACACCTGTAATCCCTTAAGGGTTACGCAGAGGTTCAACCATATTTCGCCAGTTACGTTCCATGTAATGGAAGGTGGTTGCGAGCCTATTGCTATCAACCGTGCACAAATCTAGACTCCGGGACTGACATTGAAGTTAGACAGAAATCTTCACGTAGAACGAATCATCGCTATAAAATGTTTTACAATCCGCAAAATTATACCTAAAGGAAATTCTCTTTCAACGAATTTCTCTAAAATTCGCAGAAGCTTATACCAATAAATTCCACATTTTATGTTTAACATACCTCCACTCTTCCGTTATGATTTAACAGTATAAACTAATCTATTTATTTTTTTAGTTTCAGTTTTCAATCAATCGATAGTCCTTCATACAGAACCACTTACCTACATCCATAAATAATAACAAGGTAAGCCAATTTCACCTGATGTTGTACATGAAGGAACAACAAACAGACATCGTTTATTTTTATATATCAGTGTAGTTTATACAAAATGTTTGCCAAAACACTTGGCTGCCAGCCAATCGCTGCTTCCCATCTATGTCTTGTTTCTTAACGCTAAGAGATATTTGGGATTGAATAACGTAAATACAGGGTATAATTGACATTCTCAAGAAATATCTAGGATTACCTAGAGACCAGAATATTGGCTTTACAATTCGAGTTATTTCCACTGAGTGTTGTGTCTATCTGCCACGAAATATTAGGACTAGAAATATTTATTTTTGCCAATATGGTGTGGACTAGATACTTTTTGGGTCGCTGAACCATCATTCTACTAAGAATATTATACTTTCTCAGTTAATATACAGGGAATACTCCTTTTACGGCCGCCAGAATGATACACCTATTTTTTGAATATATAGATGGATTGCTGTGAGGCTTTAAATGATCGGTGTTTCAGTATTCTACTTATTTGAAACTTCTATCACACATCGTCAGTTTACAAAGCTTGTGCAGAAAATGTTCAATATTTACGCAAACATTCTTTGAAATAAAACCAAAAGTATGTGTTTATTTTAGTATCTTCGATACGTATGAAGCGCTTTGCGATCATGGTCACGGGCAAGCGCAATCAAAACCACTTGAATTAATAATGAAAAGCTTTATTTAGTCTGAAGCCGATTACTTAGGCACTTTCATTAAAATAAACTTCTATGTAAGTAAGCTTTAGTTAAACTAAAACTAGAGCAATAAATCTTCTTATGTCTCGAGTTCCATAGTGATTACATTATATTATCCCATACAAAATAGAGTCAAAGAGAACATACCAAGACTGACGATAAAAACGTATTTTCAAGCATTATGAAACTGTTGATGATATCACCTTTAGCTCTAGTAATATGTATACTTACATACTGTAGCGAAATATACAATAGGAAATTAGTCTATTATTATGCCATAAAAACAATAAGTAATCTATAGGAAACATAACATCACTATTTTTCCTTATACCTAAATACTTAAGCCGATAATAAAACCTTAGTTTCCTCGTTGAAACATTTGTTATATATATGTGTATTCACGCGAATTTAATTAAATTGATCAATTTATTTTCTAAATAAATACCATAATTATGCATGATTTTCAAATACCTTTAGTACATGTATTTTAATTTGTAATCCCCAGCTAGATTTGCACACCATATTTGTACGCCTCCTGGCATAACATAACGCTCTGTTCATCAAACATAAGATCTGTATTTCTTTACATAATATATGTTAACAAATAAATAAATAAATGTTAGCCGAATGAAATCTTGAAAATGCAACATTTCTACACATATTTTTTTTGATTAATACCCCTTTTTGTCTATTTCAGACGGTAAAAACAAGGAAAACAAGGGCTTGAAAGTTTGTATGAAATGCCGTACGTCGTATACACACTTAAACATAACTGGCAAAATGTGGGTGTTTGGTATAGCTTACACCTCTGCCAAACCCTTCGGGGATTAAAAGCGTGATGTTATGTTATGTAAATTAAATAATCTTTTAGGAATCATGTAAATTGTAAATACTAGAATAATCGTGTTAGTTTCGTAATCATCACGTGATGGTAAAATAATATTAGTTCGTGGTTTCAGGCTATAAAGTGCAATAGTTAACCACATCAGGCCTTTAGATAGAAGTCTATATGTATAAAAGATACAATGACAAATGCATTGGCTTGTCCTGTGCTCATAAGAAAATAGAATCACTAGTCACATCTACATGATTTAATGAAAGCTAGCTACTAGCTCCTAGACTAGGTTTTATATATTATATTTAGTTTAAAATGGACTGATAAAATTATAGACTTATGTTTTTTTCAAATTGTTTATTTTAAAAAAAAGAGTATTTTTGGATAATAAAAAATAAAAATTAAAGTTGTTTATTGCAAACACAGTAAAATATACTTAATTGTAAGTATAACACAAAACAAACCAAAAAAAAAATGGTATTCGCACAAATACCTATCAAACTAGCAAATATTTAAGAAATTTCCAAGCTTACTTCTTAATTTATTGCAGCAGCTGAAAATGCTGGCGGTTCTATCTATGTATTTATACAAATCCTAAGTAATATCCACGAACTCCTCTATTTTCAAATAAGTTCATTTCACGTCTAATGTGTTCGACCAAATCCTTTGCTTTGTTGGGTAATTACATCAAATTAGTACCTATTGTCTCGAAGCAAATAGGAGTACAGGCCTCCCAGCCTTTATTCCTATTTGCTTCGAGACAAGCACAATTTCTATGAAAACTTCATGAAAAGTGTCTGCACGAGCCGTAACTCTGTTGTACGTTGTGTTGTACCAACGTTGATTTGTATGTTTTTTTGTCGAAATAAAGTGCCCTTAATGAAATCTAGTTATGCTTATAGTTAAGGCGTAATAAAATGCAAACAAAACGTATTTCTGGCAACCCCGGGATTATTGAAGTCCAGGATTTTCGGGAGTTTTGTTTTATCTACACACGGATGACATAATTTACGAAGTGAAATTAATCAACAAACTGTCAAAACAATCGTGTATCACAAATGACAATTCATGTTTTTTATGTGTCTTCTGTCATCAACTCAAGTATTTTGATTTCCGTTTCTAAACAGTGTGTATTAGATAAATAGATAAATTTATGTTTTTTACTTATAATATTTTTAACAGGCTATGTATACAATTATTAATTATGAATAAAATAGATTGATATATAATTGATTGCTAAATTGATTATCAAGACTAATTTCTTGTTTGAATGAGATAAATACGTGACGTTACTCATCCGTTCTGGGACTGTTAGAATGTCTTATATTTGTTGTTTAACATCTTTCCTCTCGTTTTCTGTGGGAGAGATTTCGTGAAAAGGGACGGAAGTGTGTAACAGGAAGTGACAGCTTCAGCATGGAATAAATCGTTACAGGTCGTCAGAAGCCCGAAAGTCTGACAACTAGTCTTTCCAAGCGGTATCGTATTACCCAGTAACTGGGTTGTGGAGGTCAGATAGGCAGTTGATCCATGTAAAATACTGATATTCAGCTGCATCCGGTTTGACTGGAAGCCAATCCCAACATAGTTAGAACAAGACTAGGGAGATGATGATATTATTTTTGTCATCTACAAGTCTAGGAGACCGCAAAACCACATACAACGCATATTTTTAGCTAAAATAACCACCACCACCATAATACATAAGGTAAATAAGGTTTAGTAAATAGGGTTAAGGTAAGGTAACAAGTTTTAGGTAAATAAGGTTTAGTATAAGTAATCTAATTTATAAGGTTTATTTGTGTTACTAACAGTATACATTTAATATGGACTACGACTTCTTGGCGGGAAAGTGAAGCGTCATGTTAGCAGTTTTGTTTTATTTTCTAAAATTTGTGTTTAGCCGAATATTAATGTGTAATAGTGGTGGATTATTAACCATTAAGTGTTCGTGAACCTGCATTAATGTAGGCAAATGAAACAAAACAGTGCAACATCACTTTAAGTTCTCTCAAGAAGTCCGCGCGAGGTTTCAGTAAAGTGCCGCGTCTTTACTTAAACTCTAGGGGAGTGGGGCGGGATATCATCAATCATCTTTATCATGCATTGAGTGGAGTTCATTTCATAATTATTTAAATAACTTTGTACTTAATACCTAATTTGACATGACACTGGCTAAATGCACAAACCGTGCGACGCCAAAACGAAAAAAAAAAAAAAATATGGACTACGTCTGAACTAAATTTCTTAATAATAATAATACGTCATTGCCACCACCACCACCAACAAATAAGTTTATTTAAAAAAGTATTTCTTAGTAACTTTTTTAGAAGCACGAAGCACGTTACATACTACATAGAGAAATGGTCAAGCTTGTAACCCGCTCCACACATTACAATTAACGTAGAATACCAGGTGGTAAATTAGGTCGCACATTCCCGCCATTCCCGGATCTGCATGAAAATACCACAGATAAAAATAGCCACAAAAAATTTAACACCTGTCAAAGTTCCGGTCAGTGTTGCAATAAAACAAAATTCGTATTAGATGTTTAGTTTTGCACTGCGTAGGTGTTGTGTAGTCTAGTAGTACTAATGAAAATAAAGCTTTTAACTCATAATAATAAGACAACAAGGATGTATGATAAAAATACCTTTGCTTCGCGTTTTGTTTAGGTTATGTCGTCATTAATGTTTGAATGTTACCTACCCGTATTGTTCTCTCGAGTTTAAAAAATAATGATGAGACGTCATTATTATTCTCACGTATGTTATAAGAAAATAATAATGTTAGCGTTTTATTAAAATTCTTCTGGAATTTTCAAACAAGCTATAGTGTATGCAACAATAGAATATTTTCGGGAATCAATTATTTTCACTGTTATTCTGAAAAAAACTTTGTAAATATACGTTCTTGAGCTATAAAATACGCCACATACAATCCAGATTGTTAGATAACACTTGACAGTTCACAGAACTACTGGGTACATAAACCTTGTCGTTATCTAGAAGAGGCTTAGGGTGACATCGCGGTGACATCATCGCCAAATATGCAGCAGTTTGAAAGTTTACCTTATCAGACAGCCGATAAAGCTGAAGAGCATGTGAAGTTAGCATTAATTTTATAGCAGACATAGACTTTCAAGTTCGTGTTAGAAAAGGCGCGGATAAATGGTGAGTAACAACAACATGGCTTTCATTTTGCGAAAAGCATATTTTGTGAATAACATAATTATTATGGGTACAAAGGCTTATTACAACATACAGCAGAAATCACTAGTCCGTAGTTTATTTTTTTCTCGAAATCTGGGTCTCCAACTCTCCATATTGACCAAAACAAATACAGACCAGGAATAATAATACTACCTATGAGACCCGGAAGTAAGTAATAAAGATGAAACTTGCATTAATATAAACGTTCCTCTTACGTGGAATCTTAATTATTTTCTTTGCTAATAACAAAATCTTAATTTAAATCCGGATATAAACTGTCCAAATATTTTCGCAATAACAAAATCAAAGTTACTCTTGGCAGAAGCAGCAAAGGCCTTCAGCTCAATTATCATCTAAGATCCACAATATTGATAGCCAAAACGTCCAGTTTTGCAAAGTTCAATGAAACTGAGTAAAAATAGCCGCGAGATCAAAAGACCGTGCCTTCTTTTGATGCTATATACGTAAATATAATGATGTGGCATAAAGATGCGTAATTGAATAAATATTGTTATGTTTCCGGGGTTATTTCTGAAGGTTGGTCTTGGTACCCAAGTACCAACCTTCAGAAATAACCCCGGAACTACCAATAGCGTCTGATCTTCATCCGCCAACATTGTATCGAAGTTTTAAAGGGTTCTTAATCCTAGGACCACAGCTGTTCGAAACACAAGTTGGTTGTAGAAAAGGTTTTTTTTTTAAATCTTTACTTTATAAGTTTTTGCAGAAATATTGAATAGAACCATAAATAATAAAGGCTTCTACAGTCTGGTGCGATATCGCGGGCGCGACAAGGGTCGCGCTGCCTGTCGCGCCCGTGATATCGCACCAGTTTGTAGGAACCTTATGGAATAATTGTGTTATTCGACTTTCGGCTGGAGGGACCAGAAACTTTAGCGCTTACAGGTCGACACTTAAGGCTCCCGCAGACAGGCGCGATATGACAGTGTGACGCGCGACGCGAAGAAGAACAATTTCCATGAAGTTTTCATAGAAGTTGTTCTACTAGAGTCGTGTCGCGCTGTCACGTCGCGCCTGTCTGGTGGAGCCTTGACGATACGTTCAGAATAAAAAAAAACGAATGATCTAACTTCATTAAGAAATTTTGTAAGTAACAAGGATTTACAGATTGTCATGATTGTAGAAAAAAGTCTTTCACCGATTTGGCGAATTGGCGGCCCCAGATCGGTTATGTAACGAAGTTAGTTGTTTTTTAACCGACTTCCAAAAAGGAGGAGGTTATATGTTCGGCTCTATGTTTTTTTTTTTTTTTTTTTTTTATGTATGTTCACCGATTACTCCGTCAATTGTGGACGGATTTTGAAAATTCTTTTTTTGTTTGGAAGGGCTATGCTCCCGAGGTGGTCCCATTGCCACCAAATTAGAATCTGATGATGGGATCCCATGGAAATCGAGGGAAATCCTCAAATTTTATAGGCATACCTATAGCGATTTGAGTATTTTTTATAGTAACTCGTCCATTTGCTCTCGGAAAGCATCATTTGGTGAAGTGGAACTGATGATGAAGACCACAGATGGCCACCGGAACTACTTATAATAAGTATTTCACCGTTGCGATTCGATTAGGCACTTTAATATGGTTGATAAGCAATTTATGCTCGTCAAAATGCATATGGTAAAGTCACCATCAGTTCTCCTGGTTCTTACCAGGAGAACTCCTCAACAATTAACGCCCCTGCATCGGGAATACCAATATTTTGTAAAAGGTGATGAGCATTTGACATTAGGCTATTGTTAATTAGATAAATTACAAACTGACCCACTAAAAAGTGAAAAATAAAAACTTTTTACAAAAAAATCAACCGACTTCCAAAAAAAACACTACAAAGTGAAAAATAACTTTAAATTCGGAAGTCGGTGGCAAAAAACTAAAATACAGATCCAAAGACACCAACTTCCGAAATTAAAGTTATTTTTCACTTTGTAGTGTTTTTTTTGGAAGTCGGTTGATTTTTTTTGTAAAAAGTTTTTTTGTAACACGAAAACATGGCGCAGCGGACCTGGCTATAAGCTCACCTCACTACATCGAACAAACATCATCAAATTGTTTTGACAAGAAGCTGTCAAAACAGCTTTCGATTTAGGAAAATAAAACCAATTGTTTTTATTTTATTTCCTAAAAGCTTTTTGATTTTTCGTTTCAATTTCAACGCATAGATCATTTCTTATGATTGCTCATTTCAATAAAGCTGGCGAAGATAAATAGACTTTCAGTTTTTCGTTTATTGTGAAAACCAGTTCAGCTTAAAATTTAAACATAGGGTGGATTTCACATTGAACATAATTCGTTTGAAGCGAAAAACTTAATTTAATCTTGAAATTGGCATTGCTCCTATACAAATTCACACTATTTTTTTCCGTAAATATTGACACAAGCAATAAAAAGGGCTAATCTTTTGCCTCAAAGCGTCTGCCATCGTAAAATCTATTCTAAAAATAATATGACATGTTTTTCATAGCTCTTCATTGTATTATCATGACAACCGATTCTTTAACAAACTGACGGGTTTTGTCAGCCATAAAAGTCCTCCAGACCGAATTTCATGACACCCATTCTCTGCGGAGACCAGCCATCAACGCGGGAGATATTATAAATCATGAATCATTAAGTTTATTTGTTAAACATAGATAAACAATAGGTTATACATATAAAATAGCACGCTATGTTTTGTCTTAAGACATACAAATGTGGTAACATGCAAAGTAAATATGCTAAAATAAAAAAAATGACATTAATAAAAAAAAATATTCAAATAGTCATTAAAAAAAAAATTAGGGATGTGAAAATTTTAAATACAGCATTAATGATTATAACTGTTTATCGTTTAAAAACTCGTCTATTGTATAGTAGCATTTGTCAAGAAGTTTCTGCAGTACGCTTTTAAATTTTGACAATGGCAATACCCTTATGGAATTAGGAATGTTATTATAAATTCTCGGAGCAATTCCGAAAAAGCTTTTGTACATCAAAGCAGTCTTATTTATTTTATGTTACATTGCACAAGTGTGTGCGCGCAGACCACAGATATAAGCAAGAATTTTTTTTTATGTCTATGGCGCAGACACAGGTGCGCCCTCTCTTCCCTTACTCTCATAGTCCGAAAGGACGGCAATCTAACACGACCGGAGATAGATCAGGCGCAGGACCAACAGTCCCAGGTCGGTGACGGTGTTATTGGGTTTTCCCATTAGGCATTTCTTAGTAAACAGCCCGGAGTTTGGAAGTTGGCGGCGTGATACCCCGCCGTGCCTCTGAAAGCACGCTAAGCCGTTGGCCTCAGATATAGGCAGTAATTCTACCTATATAGTTTCTATAACTTCAAAAGGTTCCGCAAATAGCTGTAAACGATTAAACAATGCTAGGAATATGCCAGTAAATCTTCTGCATATACATTAACACCTATATTAAACAGACATTAAAGGCTCCCAGAGACAGCCGCGACGCGACGCACGGTGCGACATGATTCTGGTAGAACAATTTCCGTGAAGTTGCATAGAAGTTGTTCTACTAGAGTCCTGACCGATCGACCCGTGCGGCTCTCATAACTTAGCCACAAGCCCCTGACACTCATAATGAAAACATGACAATCATTATGTATTTTATTATAGACAGTTAAAACAATTAAAAGGTCAAATTAAATTAGCTAGCTAAACTCCGCAGACATGAGATATCTAAAAACACGAAAAAATTAAAATGAAAAATATTTTATGGTTTTTTTGACGACCGCTTGTACTGTTGTTACTGGAACTATGAGTTGAAAAATCGTTTTTTTTTATCGTGTTTAGTTATCCATCACGTCTGTGAAAAGTTTACACAAAAAACTGATTTTCTAGACTACACTAGGGGCGGTTGATAACCCAAAAAAAAACTCATCAGATTAATATATTTTTTGTTTTATCATGTTTATCGATAATACCTATCTGCGGAGTTTCGCTAGCTTATTTAATTCGACCCTGTATAGGTACATAGATATACTAATTTCCAAATCCTATCTAATATTATAAATGAGAAAGTGAGTTTGTTTGTTTAGTTGTTTGTTACGCTTTCACGCTAAAACGGCTGAACGGATTTGGATGAAATTTGTCACACAGGTAGACCATGACCTGGATTAGGACATATGATACTTTTATCCCGATATTCCCACGGGGACGAGACTTATGCGGGTAAAACCACGGGGTGCAGCTTGTATAAAAATAATGTGTCAGGGGTGCCAACTTGCGCTTTTTTATTATTGTATGTATTACTCGTATAATGGGCATTTAAAATAATAGTGGAGATAAAAGGGTTGGGAATGACGAAGGACCAAAAAATATGGCGCCTCAGAGACATTAACCTTGACTCAGAAAACAACTTGAGTGTCTGTGAATGTTATGAGGCTATTTTAAGAGTCGCACTTATTTGATTCAACCATTTCATTTATTATTATGAAGTGAATAGTAGTTAGGGGAATTCTGCCATATTAGATACTAGCTTTTGCCCGCGGCTTCGCCCGCCTGGACGTCGGATATTATTCCACTTGAACGTACTACCGGGATAATAAGTATTCTATGTGTATGTGTGTTAATCCAGGTTATAAGCTGTGTGCCAAATTTCATCCAAATTCGTTGAGCCGTTTTATCGTGATTGAGTAACAAACATACAAACTTACATATTTATTAGTAGGAATAAAGCAAAAACTAATTATTCAGCAATGCAGTAAGAAATGAACTAGACTTCAGATTAAATAGATCACCACAAATACAGCTCTTTCCTAGATTGCGCCAGCACTGACTATTAATTTAAGGGATAACAAAATATTCAAATCTTTCGGGACCACCGAGTCTTGGTTTTAAGTTGGATAGAGAACCTCTAAGGGCCTGTGCACACCACGTTTTTTAAACGTGCCGTTGACGCGCGTTTTAGAAACGTGCGTCGACGCGACGCGACGGCGCGCTTTTATCATACAGAGCGTCTACAGGCTGCGTCTGACTCGCGTGCGTATCGTTAGAAACGCGCGTCAACGGTGCGTTAAAACGTGGTGTGCACAGGCCCTTACATCAACCCTATTTAATCTGTATAGTTAGACTTTAACCCTCTCCTACCTAACGTCTTCATTATCCAAAGGTCAATGAAAAGGTGCAGCAAAACAAACATTAAAAGAAAAAGCTTTTAGCCACATCCAGAGGCTGTACGTCCTTGCGTTCAACCTTAGCACTATCTAATGGAACGCCGAGCCCATACCCATTTACTTAGCGGTGCTAAGTACTAGGGCGTTGTTTAACTTTTAAAAGTTCTTAGAAAACTGCTTTATTTTTCACTAAGTAAACTTGCGGGGAGTAAACACATAAAATGACAATCGATCGCAATGCCTTTAATGTTGACAGTCCGTCCACGTTCATTGCGTTATTTACGTTGTTGAGCAGACGAATTTTACAAACCTAAGAAGCAATGAATGTCAAGATGAAAGGCATTGCGATCGATTGCCATTTTATTTGTGCTTTAATTTAATAAAAAGAAAGAAAATTTGGTATATTAGGAAAACATACCTAAAGACCTTTTGACTTTTAAAGGAAAAATTATTGCGTACTATTCTTTCAAAATGGATCCATAGACTAAAGACGAGATCTCAAAACGCGTCCTCTTCGAAAATGCCGGAAGTGACGAAACAAAACGTGAATAAAATCTATTCTTTGCTAAATGCTTCAAATCTCACTAAGGTAAATATGTAAGTGCGATTTCTTCTTGAATAAAGCATAAAAAATAATTTAATATATAAGATTTGGGGCTAAAAAACAGATGTCAACAAAGCAGTTTCGTGAACAATGACGTCACATCATGACCGCGATAGAAACGGACGTTTGAACTGTATTAGAAAATTTTTGGAGTTACATAATTTTTTTGAGCATCAATCAGTAGTTCAATTTAACTTTCAATATTTTCCTTAGGTTTATATTACTGTCTAATATTGATTTAGTGAAAAAAAAAAAACATGAATATTCCCTATTGTCAAAATGAAACCTGATAGTGTGTTACCCAATTTTCTCGCTGGTCATGGTCTACCCAGGTGTCAAACATAGTTACAAAAAATTCTCATTATAATGTTAGTTTATATTTCAAGCCCGAATTCCTGTTTTTATAAAATTTTATGATTCTTAAGATCTAAAGAATCTAAACATTCGTGATTAAAATATCTGCAAGAATGTTTATTTTAATTGCAGCGCACTATGAATTAATGGCTGCTACTTTTATGGATCTATAAAATTATTATTAATTCCTCAAATATCTTCGCTGGCACTTTTGGCATTTTTAATTATCTAAAATCCTGTTTTAAGCCTGTTGGTATTATTATTTCAATTAATAAGTCTGAATCTCCTGAGGACTTTATCCGATGTCACTCATTTGACATCTACATCGTCATTATTTTTAACCGACTTCCAAAAAGGAGGAGGTTATATGTTCGGCTGTATGTTTGATTTTTTTTATTCCAAGCATTCTAGTTTTTATTTACCATCCATCAAAGACATTAGAAATGCGTTCACGTGTGCCTTCGTGGGCAGAACCCATTACATTTATTCCATGTGACATTTCCGTTCTATTTCAAGCCATTCCCTCATTTACGTAGCAACCCTGAGGCATAGACAACTGTAGACCTTTCTGTGACCTCTTTGCAACCCCATTTGACTAATGAAATAAACATGCAGTGCGAGAAATTGATTTTCCCAGCTTGTAACATTTGCTTTTAGAGTAGTCTTTTTCTTGAAGTAAAGTAATGCAATAATATAAATATTTGAGATGGATCTGTAATGAGTTCAAGGTGTTCCAAACATTATTTCATCCGATTCATTTGGATTCTCAACAAATTGAATGTATCACTTTTAGTTTAAGTACCTATACAAATTCCGTCTGGTTCCCAGCAAGTGAAAAGGTCAGTCGAGACTTCAATAAGGGAAACTGAGATTATTAAAGGCTCCCGCAGACAGGTGCGTCGCGACACTAGTAGCACAATTTCTATAAAACCTTCATGGAAAGTGTCGCGCTGCCTGTCGCGCCCGCGATATCGCGCAAGTCTGCACGAGCCTTAAGCCGGCCAAGCAAAGTGAATTTGTAATATTGTTAGTATTTATATGTTGACTGTTCCCTGTAGCCGTTGTAAGGTCCGAAGATCAGCAGTGGTCGTTTCCGAGCTGATATTACCTATCACTAACAATCTGTTTGCCTAAACAAGCTGCGATATTTCTTTAATTTTAGGATCATCCTTTCTTGTCCAAATCAATTTATGATGACTTTTATAAGAACTGTGACATGACATTTTTTGCATATTGTCTGTAGAATTTTGTATCTTGACTTCCACTGAGAAATACACTGATTCCTCTCCGCCTGATCTATCTCCGGTCGTGTCGGATTGCCGTGCCATCGGACTATGAGAGTGAGCGAAGAGAGTGCACCTGCGTCTGCGCACATACTTGTGCTCTATAATATCTCCCGCGTCGAAGGCTGGTCTCTGCTGAGATTGGATTGGATTGAGAGGAATATTTTTATTATTATTATTACCCTGATTGAATTCGACCCCTAATAGCGAAAGAAGATACGGTAAACATAAAATGTCAAGAGTCGATGCTCCATTTCTAAGGGTTGCCAGAGGCCTTTCAGAGGTTGAGGAATAAGTCACTGCGTCTAGGTCAAAGGCCTGAACTGAAGGTTAGCCACTCGTTACACAGACTAAATCACAGCCTGTTCCATTTATGTCATTTACTCTTAGTAGGTTACACTGTGCCACTTGATATTCAACCTCCAATGCGAGACTTCTTGGCGGGAAAGTGAAGCGTCATGTTTGGCAGTTTTGTTTTATTTTCTAAAAATTTTGTTTAGCCGAATATTAATGTGTAATAATGGTGGATTATTAAGTGTTTGTGAACGTGAATTAGGTAGGCAAATGAAGCAAAACAATGCAACATCACTTCAAGTTCTCTCAAGAAGTCCGCGTGAGTTCTCAGTAAAGCTAAGCCGTCCACCGCGTCGGAATCGGCGCGTACGGAGCGGACGGATTTGTTGCTTTGTATTGATTCTTATGGTACAGCGTTCACTGGATCTGCGCCAGAGATTCTTTGGATTTTTTTTTTTCGCGATATTGCGCCAGTCTGCACGAGCCTTTATGCAGATCACTGACTGTACCTATTTTCCTATATCCAATCAATATAAAACACCCCGACGATTTTGTTTTTACTTTTAAAATCAACAAAATTCATTCAATCTTCTCGTCAACAAAATTATTTTCCACATTGATGCATTCATTCCTGCACCCTAATTGAGTAACACCAGTTTGAATCCGAGAGTCTTTATAGGTTAGAAAAAAATCGTCAAAATTCGTCTGTGAACTGTCAAAATGAAACCCATTGCGATCAATTGTTATTTTATGTGTGTTACGAACCGCTGGAATTCTCAATCTTCTACAACCTTTCGCAGTTTAAACCCACCAATAGCGAGCCACCTGTTCCACCCTATCAGCTCCTAATGCCACGGCGCTTATTAGGTCCCTCATAACGCGTTACGACCGACTCATCCTGACTAGCTCGCCTTTATAGCCCGCAAAACCGTTTTACTGGCCCGTTTGATACCCACAAAATCAGCAAAACACATAAAAATAGGCTAATTAAACATAAACGGGTTAACGATTTGATAAACATGTCTGATCGTTTATTAGTACAAAGTAAATGGCAGTGATTGAAATTATTTGTATGATGAATTTAATGGTGTTGGTGATGTAACAACGGGAAAATTTAGATTGATTGTTAGTTCTAGTTTGATTTGGAATATTTATTTAAATACATTATCTAGGTAATAACTTATGAAATTCAGGTTTTGTTGCCATTTGAATAGCAGTTGTTAGGTGTAAAAAAAACCCGGACAAGTGCGAGTTGAACTCGCGTGGTGAGGATTCCGTACAATGAGTATGTTATCTACTATGTTTTTAACCCAAGATAATTTATCCCAAGAGCAAACTTAACATTGTAGTTGAAAAACCTGTTCTCGCATGTAGTCTCGATCGCGTGGGAATATCGGGATAAATAGTATCATATGTCCTAACCCAGGTCATAGTCTATCCATGTGCCAAATTTCATCCGAATCCGTTTAGCCGTTTTAGCGTCAAAGCGTAACAAACAAACAAAGAAACTCACTTTGGCATTTATCATATTAGTTAGGATCAAAATGAGCCATAAAAGAGGCTAGAGGAATTAATAGAGAAAATTCTTATGTGGTCCTAGATAATTAAAGCCTGATTTACACGGTGAGATTTAATTGCCTGTGGCATATAAATGATGTGGAAGCAACAACAAAAGTTTCACTTTCTAAACAGTGTTTAGAATTAGATGATGCTAGTCATTAGTTACTCCGATTTATTTGTATGCCACAGGCAAACTTGTAACGTGTAAATGGGGCTTAAGTTGGGAACTTGGCATCATTAAAACATCTTTATTTTACGAGCTAACACGATCGCTTACAAGCGTCGTAGTTAGAGCAAAATGTTCAATGTCATTACTTTTACAGTACAAAAGATTTATTTCCCTATTAAATCCGTTTCGGAACGGCGATATCGAAAGTACCAATAAAATTAAATCTAATTCTCTTGAATGGCTTGAATGTTTATTGTAAAGAGACTTGGTCAGACCTAAAAATATCTCGTAAGTATTTGAGGTACTTCAGGCATACTACGAATCTTCCTTTTGATACTGATGTATGTTTTACAGATGAGAACAAATGAATATAAAAACGAAGAGGCCGAAAGAAGAGAGAGGGAGAAAAACGGTCAATATGTAGAACAGGCAAATTTACAGACCACTAGGATGAAAATATAAAGAACATCATAAAAGGTATTCAAATTGACACTATTAACATAATAAGTTAGAGTTAAATTGCTCATTAGTCTATTATGCTAGATTGTAATACATTTTTAGGAACTTTAGTTCTTATTAATAAAATCAAATAAAGTATTAAGGAAGATAAAAAAGAGAGAGGGGTCTATCGAGGCAGTGCTACATAACGTTCAGTTCAGCTCAATGGAAAAGTTAAGATTCTGACGGTCATGTAGGAAGAACCAGAAAAGTGCAATATACTGCATAAAGCAAGAATCACTCTGCAGTTTCGTCAATCATATCCAATCTCATCAGAAGCCATCAGGCAACCAAGCATCCAGAAACCAACTATAGGAAAGAGTTAAACGACATTCAATTTGTTGGAAAGGTTTCCTACACTTTGAGAAATAAATAAAAACAACTCAAACTTTATCGTGCGCAAAGTAATTCGAACAAAAGTGTTTGTGGGTTTCTTAAAGATTGGCGAACAAAGGTTTTTTTTGTCTATCGTTATGCTACGGCTACATTATTGCGATAAAGCGAACCTACGCGCACTCTCTCTCGCACACTGCTCGACGTCTCGCTGTAAAAAGAGAGCGCACGAAGTGTAGTTCGCTTTATCGCGACAATGTAGCCGTAGCATTAGAAACAAAACATTTTTATTACAATGCTCTTTGAAATCTGGATTTAAAACAGACGAGTATAATGCTAGACTTGTTTGATTAAATATTCGCATAAAAACATACGTTTCCTAAACACTGACTAGTAGCCTAGTCAGTGAACATGAATTTTAATAAGATTTTAGCAGGTGTTTTAAAAATGGCAACAATATTTTAGTTTATAGCAACTACCAACAGTAATATGTATTTAGAAACTGAGTACCGAGCACTCTTCTGGAACTGCAGTAAAACAGGGTTTGAAAATGACACTGAAAAAACGAGCGTTTGTTATAAGATGAACCAAGTGGTCTAATGCACCTGTCCCACCAATAACGAGAAGCAAGAATATAATCGAGTTGGCGAGTGCGCGACGGCGCGGCGCGGCGCGGCGGCGCGGCGACGAGATTACTCGCTGGCATGCGTGTGTACCAAGCGTGAGTAGAGACACGCGTGGTACACACGCCTCGTTTTTTCTGCCCGACAAACGAGGGTCGCTGAGCGAGTACTCTCTTTAATAGCTCTTGTCGCTGCGACAAACGAGTACTCGCTGCAACTATTAATATAATTTTATTATATATAACTCTTTTACTTGAGCGAGAAAATCATTGATCGAGGGGGTCTACTCCGAAGCGTTAAACCGAAGTATCGGCCGAATGTTCGGCCGTTGCTTGACTACGGCTAACTATGGATGACTACGGCGAAAAAAAAAAACGACAGTCAAAGAGATAAGCCAAAGTCAAAAATGTGACTTTAAGTCGGGTATCGATTCAAAGTCAAAAAAGGAAACTATGGAAATTATATAACGGCCGAACATTCGGCTGATACTTCGGTTTAACGCTTCGGAGTAGACCTGTAGACCCTGTAGTTGCTTCCTCGTCGGCCGTGGGACGGGTGGCGTAGAATGGAGATTGGCTCTTGACAAGAAGCAGTAACCACGGAGGTTTTAATATCTATTTATTTATTTAACCTTGGCGGATTGAACATACTTCAGTAGACAGTAATTTTTAATATCTACTATAAAATGGATCTACAAATACAACATTAGGTGCTTGTTATAAACTAGTACAAACAGTTTCTGGGAACGATCACTGCTTTGAATGCATATCACGTTTGGTGATTGTGATTGTTTTTCCTTCCTCCTAAATTGAGTACCTAGTTATTTATCGTGTTAAGGCTCTTACACACTCACGCGATATCGCGGGCGCGACAGGCACCGACAAAGAGAATTCCTTTGTCAGTGCATGTCGCGCCCGCGATATCGCGTGTGTTTGTAAGAGCCTTTAACCAAACTAAAATAATGCGATTGGATAAACCGACATTGATTTAATTACTTATTTGTATTTAAATATATTTTAGTTACATATTCAGTCGCTCCATGTAAAATACTGGTATTCAGCTGCATCCGGATAAACTGGAAGCCAACCCCAACATAGTTTGGAGAAGGCAAATGATGATTTAGTGCGCATAGTTTCGTAGAAAATGATCCGACTGCCACGAAATATATTAGGAACACACACATAAAACAATTATAAAGGAAACCCGCGGGTTAAATGCGTTACACACTATCAATAAAAAATTATATTGCTAATCCATTGCTTCATATGTTCGAAAACTTTGTCTGCTCAACAACGTAATAACGCAATGAATGTTGTTGAACTGTCAAAATTGCTACTGATAGAGTGTTACGCAATTAATCCGCTGGTCACTAATGTTTTAATCTAAATTAGGACTACAACAGCCAGTTTCGTCAAGCCTGACCAAGATCAGCATGTCGATACTGTAAAAATCTCACCGTGAATTCTTACGTGGAGTGAGCTGTCAGTGTCATTCCACTGATGCTAGGGATTGACCAAGGATTGCATTTGCAATCATAATCTAGATTTTAATAATATTTTTATGCTAATTCTATTGATAATTTATATTATTTAAAATATTAATATTTAGGAGATTTTAAATAAAATAGCAAAACAGAAATTTTGTCAAACTCAATTTGATGTAAAAAACTAAATTGAGTTCATGTTCAAAATCTCGATTCGGATTGTTAATGTAATCTTTGGTCCATCCCTAGCATCAGGAGGGATGACACTGACAGTTCACTCCACGCTCACTTCATCTAAGTTTCCAGTTTTCCACGGTGAGATGGTTACAGAATGGCACTGCAGTTACTTGTTAAAATATCTCATGTGACCAAACTAACAATGGGAAATCACTTTAGTTGTCTCAATTCATTATTGCGTACCATAATGTATATAGTTGGTAGGGAAATCTTTATATTAGACACAGTTATGGACCCTGTCGGGCACAGCATAGATCAAGTAGAAGAGAGGAGGAAGAGCCATGAGTGTTTAATGTGATATTAGTAAGTTATACTGATTTATAATATTAATACAGAATTGAATTTAAGAATTATAAGATTTTATTATAAATTATACCTATACATTTATTTATTTAGTAACATTGCAAAAAATCCTTTATTTTTTAAATTATTCATTATTGTTTTATTTACTTATTATTATTAGTATTTATTATTTAATTAATATTTATTATCCCTAGGGTAACTTATTTATTTGATTGAAGAAGAAGGAACACATTGTTTCCAATAAATTATAAAAAAGCCACCTGAAATATGTTTTCCTCATGACTTCTGAAGAGCTTGCAGCTCTGGACACATTCATCAGTGCTACCTTCCATCACTCAGGTGAACAGTTTGGGAATGTGCCACCGATCCTACTCATAACGGCCACTGGTCCATCAACAAGTGCATACCATTATCTGACTACCTACAAACAGTAAATCTTTCCAGTAATATACGCACGTTGTTGGCCACGGAGAGAACGTTCATCACTTCTAATGGCCACCGTCAGTGACTAAGGGCCTTAAATTGGGATGAATTGCTAATTCGAAGAGACTAAGAATTTTCCATGTGAAAAGGTTTATGTGTGGTTAGTGGAATTGATAGTAATGACGAAGCCATCTCGTTTTTGAGTTCGAACCAGGATGGTTTAGAAGTTCTAAACATAAACTAGTTCTAAATTAGAACTATTAAGAAACCCTCAGGGACGCCAATGGACATGTGCTGCTAAGATCTTGTACATCAATACAGGTTTTATTTGAATCAGTTTCCTGCCAGGTGCAAGGTCAAAGGGTCACATGGTCAGGAAATATGAAGAAAGTCACAGAGTTCTAGTGACATTAAATTCTCATATTCGTCAGGTACGTTCCTCTGTAAATTGCACCCCAAAAGAGGAACTCACTGGAAACTAGCCTTGATCTAATTGTTATTCCTTATCATAACAGCACAAAATAAACACACAATGTTCTAAAACCGTGTATCTACAGACGACAGGAATTGCCGATTATAGCTTCGTATCCTGACCGTACCGCGTGGGTGCATTGCCCAATTTGATGACTCTGTTACACGATAAAATTATGGTTCTAATGAAATATTAACCGAGAAAGTACTCTGTTGAGATTATTGGCGCGCTTTGTTTATACGTTGACGGTTGATGCGAGATGAGTCAAGATTTTGATAACATATAGCAAAAAAGTTCGGGAATTGATGAGACTTTTAGAAGTATGAAGAACAGGGTGTAAATTTCACTCATCCTCCATAGAAAAAAAACGGGTGTTGTGTCTGGCGGGCAACTGCCCGACGATTGATGTCGGGACGTTGTCTAAATAAGGTGTATCTATTCATACACGAAATCTCTTCAAATCAATCAATCAATCTTCAATCATTGTACTCATCATTATGAACAACTTTTACTATGGGACTAAAGTTAAAATCACGAAAAAAAAATCTGCTGTTCCCTACATCTATATTGTTCGTTTAACTCGTCAAAATGTAGGGAACAGCAGATTTTTTTTTCGCGACTTCAACTTTGGTCCCCTAGTAAAAGTTATTCAGAATGATGAGTACAATGACCCGTTAAGAGATTTCGTGTATGAATAAATACACCTTATATACTAGCCGCGCGGTAAACTCTGCTTGCGAGATGCAGCGTGACGTCAGAGTGATGCGTAGTTCGCATGTGGCGATATTGATTGATTGTTGCGAACGCGATACCCAAAACAGTATAAAACTTGTTGATCTTGTCCACGAAAATGAAACAGCGTTTGGCAGTTTGCATCACTGCAAAGCACATAATTCGTCAACATTTCCATAATCTTTGAGGGTATTGATGTTGAAAATGAGGTCTAAATCACGATCCATGATGGCGTCAACGAAGTATCAAACACAAATATGCTTCTAAATTCAAAACAGAAAACTCACCTAATAACCATATCCAGCACATCTTCCTTTTCAAACACCTTGCAGTACAGGTGCAGGATCTTCAAGCAGGTGTACTGCATACCAGTCCAGTTAACATCAGCTGACTTCAGGGCTTCGTTCCAGGGGCAGTTCTCGTGTCGCGACAGGCACAACATGCCGTCTACCGCGGTCTCCGTAGGAGGCATTTAACTTAAGATCTTTGGTTCACTTTGATTTTTGTTTTTGCACTTTTTGGGCCTAAATGTTTTATCATCGGCTGTTGGGAGTTATGACCTTATGAAAATGACGGCAGTTTAGAGATTTTGTTGGGTAGGTACTTTATAGTTGGTATTGATTGGTTCAGTCTAAAGTTAGGTGCTAATCTGCCAATAGCAAGCGGATTATACCTCCACTTAACGAATACGTACGTAAGTATGGCAGCGCCACTATGCTAAGTAAGGCATTTCTCAACACAACCACGTAGGTAGGTAATTAATATCAGTCCTAATGACAATGCTGCTATTGTATGAATGCGGCGATCAACAAAACTATTATGTGAATCAGAAATATGAGGATTACCGAAAATCAACGCTTTATTAAATTCATTTATAAAAAAAGCATTATTGTTCAATCTCGGATAATTAAATCTCGTTATGTTTATCGCCATAAAACGATTTTATAGGACTTCAGTTACCTTTTATTTTGTAAGGAATGCCGCTTGTTCTGCTAGGAAACGTTTAACTCAAGCACCTAGCTAGCCGTATTAATATAAGTACTCAGAATTCGTCATGGGTATAATTTTTATTTTGGTTGTTCATAGTAAAACCTCAACCATAGACTAATAAATAGGGGTCTGAAACGTTGCAATTGACAGAACCAAAGCATTCTATATTAAAAAAAATATATAAAATTGAGCCGTCACGGGATGTGAAACATCGCACTACACACACATTTATACACTACTACATACAGACTGTATAAGTGTATAGTGGCCGATCGCCACTCGGCATGCGTCGCCCCGCCAGCACCGGTTTTACGTGCGCCTATAGATGTCTCACATCAATAAACTAAGCTAAGAGTACCGTCCTATTCTATTCAATATCGGTTTTCAATTGCAAATCCGTTCTCATTCCATTTTCAAATCCAATCACTTAACCTTTCGCTCGAACACACACAGGCATAGAAAGTATCAGTTTCAATCTGGCAAAACATGTGACAAAAAACAAGTGCTCGTGATTTTATTGTGTTACAAAAAAGGACATTGACTTTGAGATCCGTTAATCTGAGAACTATAGAAAGAAACAATACATGAGCGGAAGTTTACACGTAGCTCGGTAATTTATTTCAAGAGATGTACCTAAGCGTGGGAGATACTATTACGTATATTACATTACGGGTTAAAAGACGAATAGAACATGAGTTCACCTCTATTTACCACGTATCTACGAGGTTACTACGTCATTCGTCGACTTCTCCTTTTGAGTATGTAGGTATTTCCCGTGGGCACCATAAGCTCAGAGACCTATAAATAGGCTTCTACTGAAAAGGGATGTAATGTTAGCCTCTAACACTTCACTGGATACACTGGTGCAGATCTACGTTAAAGCAGTCCCTGAGGAACTATGCTGGCCATATGACACCCGTAAGGAGGTCGCAAGTTAGCAACTTGAAACTTTAAGGCTGTTAAGTTATGATGATACGACGGGGATCCATATTTTCGTAGGTAATAAGGATGCGCCACGTGCAGTTTAAATTAAGAATTGATTGTACGAAATGTTCGACAAATACAAAAATCGCGGGAAGTACTAGAATGCAAATTGACAGGATTGAGTAGAAAGAAAAAAAGAAAAAGTATTTATTGGGACTCGCACAGGAAGATCACAAACTAAACTAAACACAATCGTAGAACCATAAAAATATAACTACTTACTTATATAAAAAATATAATACCACCGTGTCACCCTATATGTAAAATGTCAACATTTATATCTCTAATTTTTATGGTGTACTTATTATAGAGTATTCTATTCTATTCTATAAAAACTAAGTCCTGTACGAGGCCACAAGAGTCCTATCTCAGCATGATGCTACCACATTTAAAAAAAGTGTCTCAGCGCTGGTATTCTTGAAGGTGATTGAGTTGAAACAGATTCAAGATACGTGGTCCCAGCAGTAGGAGTATTGATAGTTGCCGTTGCGTATGATGGTAGATGACGACACCCAGGCTATTGTAATTCACTTGTATAAGACATTCATCCGTCTACCGTGTATGCTTACGTCACTGAATCTTCAAGACCTCATTGTGTACGTCTAGTCATCTAGTGGATGTTTACCGGCTGTTATGTGGTTGGTAAATATGACGTGTTTCATAATAGCAATTTGTGCGAAAAGATAAGCCGTTGAGGCATGCATTGCATTTCTGTGCTAATCTTTGATGGATGCTTTTATCCAAAGACGAAATTAAACAGACCTGATTTGCATTAACGTAAGAGGTAGGTATCTGATACTTTGTAGGATAGGTAGAGTATGTACAAAATACAGCTTCTACTTATTTTGACTTGAGAATCCCCTTTTTACCCGACTGCCATAGTAGGGTAACAAAGGTGATGTTTATTAAAAAAATCGGCCAAGTGCGAGTCGGAGTCGCACACGAAGGGTTCCGTACCAATATCTATAAAACCAGCCAAGTGCGAGTCGGACTCGCGCACGAAGGGTTCCGTACCATTGTCTATAAAAACGGCAAAAAAAATCACTTTTTTGTATGAAATATTTGTTTTATTTTAATTTAATTATTTATTTTTAAAGTGAATATATAACTAAATTTTCTGTGAATATTTCAAGCGTCTACCTGTTGCCGTTATCAATATCGAGCAAAAACGAGCAAAAAATCACGTTTGTTGTATGGGAGCCCCCTTAAATATTTATTTTATTCTGTTTTTTTGTAATATTTGTTGTTATAGCGGCAACAGAAATACATCATCTATGAAAATTTGAACTGTCTAACTATCACGGTTCATGAGATTACAGCCTGGTGACAGACGGACAGACAGACAGACAGACGGCGGAGCCTTAGTAATAGGGTTCCCGCTTTACCCTTTGGGTACGGAACCCTAAAAACAAAAAATATGACATCATTTTCACGCTGTGCGCACAAAACGTATTATTCGAACACAACTTATTTCAAAATAGTAAGTATGTCTGAATCTTTATTTTTTACATAAAAAAAACGTTATTTCCGTGTTTTAAAAAAAGAAGGCTGCATAAATTAGCATTTATGACACAATGTCACGTCACGTCACATCACAGGCGACCGTAACTCGCAGCACAGTGGGCCATTTAGCATGATTGGTTCAACAAAATCTGTTCCAAGAAAATATTATTCCGTGGTACGCATTAATGAATTTTAATGATGTCTCCCAGACTCTTTTGTTTAAGTTTACGATAACTAGGCACTAAAAACGATGGCTAATGAGTTATGAGTGTATTTATTTGTCTATGGCAGCTCATTTAGTACGGTACACACACGCAAGAAAATAAAAAGTATTGACAAAGAAAATAAATAATGTTAAAAATATTAGAGTCCCAATACATGTGTCCTACATTGTCCAGTTGCACAATAATTAATAAAACAAATAATGGAAGCGTTTGCAATGCAACAAGGACCGGACCGCTGCGCTGCCCGCGACCTCTGTCGTCGGAAGTTCTAATTTAAACAATTCTCCGTTGATGTCCATTGTCTCCGCACTCTCGAACGATGTGTTATACGCTTAACTTTGATGCAGTTGCATTAGTTCGTAATGTAGATCGTACACATACACACTGTAATTACCTAGATGCTTAAGAAATTAGAAAAATAAAACATTTCTCAATCTTTTCTTTTCGCTTTACTTATATATTTCAAAAAAAAAACTGTATTAAGTTAACATTATAATTATTATAGTACACCCTGTAATTAGGTACTTTGGATGTAAGGGTGGAACTTTATTAAGAAGTACAGAAAAAAATAACCCAAAAGGCTGTCCCGATAATTTTTCGTTTTCTAAAAATAGGTATTAAAAAAAACTTTATTATGTCTAGTTTTGTACGGTAATAAGTCTAAAAAACTTGAAAATGTCATGAATTATCCCCACGGAAAACTGATTGGAACTAAGAACTGTTCCCACGTTGTTCATTATTGTCAAGCAACTTTAGAATACATACAAATTAATAAGGTCTCGAAGCCTAGACTAGCCACAAAAACTAAGACATAGACTAGACAGTAATTTGTTGACATGTCAACGAATAAATAACTTTTTGTTCTTAATTTAAAATCGGTTGACACTTGACAGGCACATGCGCTTGCGACTCAAGAATTAACGAGGTCCTTATATGGCGCCTAATTAGACATTATGAAACAGTTTATATTTTGTTAAACGTAGTTACGAACGTGACTTGGGTTTGTAATAAATATACTAAGCACGTTTTAAAGTAAGGTAAGTACCATTTTGTATGAAGCCTGGATGTTTCAATTAACAACTGTGGCATTGAACTATATCCAGCTTCCTGATTTGTCAATTTTATCCGGTTGTGGTCCATCCTGCCATTGACAATACGTCTCTCGTTTTGAATATCTAAGAATGGCAGCAGCCTTACCAAAAAGAGATTACTGCTGCTAGCCACTAACTCTGGTTTACTATCCGCCAGGTCCACGTAAGTCCATTAAATTTAATTCCCCATTAAAAGTAATGCTGTCACTTTCTGATACGTTCCGTTAGTTAAAGACGGCATTACTTCTGATGGGGAATCAATACCAAAACCATTAAAATCACCGGGGTACTTCCGTAACACACTATCAGGGGGCCAAGTCTGCTATTTTCAACGAGTGGTCATTATGACGACCATACCAAGGCAACGCCATGACCATTGTGCCAACAGTTTGTAACCTCCTAAATTCATAATGGCATGACAGTGGTCCATAGGGAAGTCAAAATAATAGGAGCTTGTCAGAACGAGATTACCAAATACAGACAATTTTTCCAATGGAGTATCAGTGGCACGTCATCGGAAAATCATAAAGACGTCTTTCAATTAGGAGATTAGCAAAACTGTCAAACTCTACAATTACGGTGCCAATGATCGGCCATTCGGACACAACTGCGTTAGCAGACTTGGCCCCCAGTAGCAATGGCATTAATTTTGACAGTTCAACAATATTCATTGCGTTATTTACGTTGTTGAGAAAAGTTTTAAATTTCAAATAATTAGCAATATCCTCCAAAATTATTCAGATTGTGATTGAAAGTATGTAGGGTCCTGACAGCCGTCACGTGACCGAATCATTCACATCACAGAGTGTGCGCAAACGCAGCGTTCTAATTATCCAACGTTAATAGCATTATGCAATCATTGAGCGCGACCAGCCAATTTATTCACTACGAAAATAAAATACCCAAATGCAGATAGATTTTTACGCAAAAAAATTAAGCCTGGCTGGAAAAGGCGTTACTAGGTAAGCAGCTTGGCTCTTTATGGTATGATTACATTTTAATTAAGTTTAAATATCGAATAAGCTTCAGCGTAGTACTGTTTAGTCCATGTTTTCTTGAATTTATGTCAAACGTTTATATTTTAATGGCGTTAACGCGAGTTTAACTGTTTCGATATTCTTTGTCATTCTAGCTTGATTAAGTTTAAATAAACTTACTACGATTATAAGAAAAGGCCTACCTAATAAGTACATTTTCTCGTAGATGTAGTAAAAGTACATAACAAAATATAAAATCCTTTAAAATTCCCTGCCCTTAAATTCCCCGAAGGGTTTGGCAGAGGTGTACTTATAGTAGGTACACCAAACATTTTGCCAGTTATGTTTAAGTAGGGGAAGAGCGGGGGCTGTCACCCGGGCCCAAATCCAGACTCCGGGCTGCTACTGAGAAATTTCAGATGGAAAAACCTAATAACACTGCCCGACCCTAGGAGTCGAAACCAGGACCAAAAACGCAGTTGGTAAAAATTTAGTTAGTTGCTGTAAATATAAACGTAACGTATTAGGGTGCTCTAGAGCACCCTAATACGTTACGTTTATATTTGTCACGAGCGATTTTTGTCAGAATGTATTACATCTGACAAAAATCGCCGAGAAAATCGCTCGTGGGCCCTTAACGTTTCTATTTCGCAACATTACGCTCTGGAGAGATTTAATTAATTAATGTACAAATATTCAGATTATAACTCAATGTGAGTGAGACACTAAAGCGTAGGTCTTTCAGACGGAGAGAAATGTCCGAGCGAGAAAATTCTTGACATCTGGACACAAAAATTAATATTAATTTGTGTCAAGAAAATGTATAGCATCAATATTTTTAGATGTTGTAATTAATTGTGGATGATGTGTTATCTTTATTTCGGGATAAATAAGATAGGTATGTATACGTATGGTAGGTATTTGCAAGAGTTTTATCAAACTTATAATTATCTCATTTGCTTAATTAAAAAAAAAAAACATTTATATGAACGACAGCCCCCACCCATTTTGATAATGTGATACTTACGTATTAACTAAGGAAGTTTATTATTATGCAATAATAAGAATTTTACGTGTAATATTTTTTTTGTATGCATTGGTATAAGATACAACAGTTATATAATTCAAACTTCAAAGTATTTCATGAAATATTATTAATACTAAAATATTTTTTCTAGAGGGCGCAGTATAGAGCAATTTGCCACACAGTGCTAAGACATGTCGTCACCATATTGAGTGACTTATTCAATATAGTTACTAATACTTTAAACAGCATTTCGTAAAACCAAAGTTCACGGCAGTCATAAATTTATAAATGTCAAAATGATCAATTTATACGATTACACTGTACAGCAACTCATACTTTTTAATTTCCTAATTCATTTAGTGCAAAATAACGTCTTCATCGATTTGTATACCGAACGAGACTGAAGTTCTTCATTAATCCTCCCTCTAAATCAAAATGACAGCCGCTGTCAGATGGTGCTAACATGAAAAATGTACATGTTTAGCGTAGGAGCCGTAATCTAATTAAACACAAGTTGCGACTTTGTGAGTCTGTCATTCAAGTTATTAATAGTAAGCGTTCTTAGTGTGGTTCGTTGTATCATTTTGATTACTTTTGATAAAGAAGTTACCTAAGGCATATTTTTTCTTTAAGTTAGTACTAAAACGTACTGAGGAAGTATCATGAAAATTTTTTTTTTTTTTTTCAAGATCTGTCTGTCATAAAGATGTCTAGACAGGTTATGAAAGCAGATGTTTGCAGGCCTATTATAATATCTAAAATGTTCTGGCTCGGGGAAAAGCCGCGAGAAAATTCTATTTCACGTATATTTATGTCACAAATGTGGGCCGAATAACGTTTAGTAGTAGGAAAAAATTACCCAAGATTTTTGTCAACTTACTCACTAAACTATTTATTTTTTATCGACATCGTAAGTTATCTAAACGAGGGGTTTGACTGAATTCAGACCAACAACACGATATTGCAAATTAATGGCCAATGCGTAGCGGATACACTCTTAAAATGTGTCAATGTGTCAAAAGTGTTTTTAAAAATAAAATCCTGTTTATTCGTAGTAAAATATCGTTGATATAAAACTTCTTGACATCGTTCCTGACTTTTTACTGTCATAACATTTAATTATGTGCGAAAATATGAGTTCAGGAGCAAAACAATATATTTTAAATGACATTTTTATTTAACACGAGATAATTGTCACATTTTTAAAGTAGATTATGAAATATTATGTCGGTGTTAATATTTGGGAATGAATGAAAATATCAACAGTTGTCGTTCGCATCCTGTTTTTTTTTTATTTAAAAGTAGTTTACGTCCTACGCAAAGCTCAGTCTCCCGAAGTTTTCATAGAAATTGTTCCACCAGATTCGCGTCGCGCGTGTCTGCGGGAGCTGATTTAATTTATTTGGGACATATACCGTCTTTAAGACTGGTAAAATAAGAATCATTCAGCAGTACTTACTAATAAAGAAAACTGAAAGCAAGTAGGTGTAAGTAGAAAAATTCAATATTTTTTTGGCATGCATGAAAATTAAAGGAAAATCAATTTCACACTCGCTGGAGTTAACTGTCGAATAACAAACATCTGTATATTCCGAAAAGCTAAAATTATTACTGTGTCGAATTTTATTGGAATTGTAAAACGCTATGTGACTTTTGTCCCTGGTATTAGGAAGAAGGTAAGTACCTAATACCTACTAGGTACATTTAACTTCACAAGGTATTCATTTGTAGGTACCAAGAAACTACGTTAATAAGGAACAGCACCCTAACTGCGTAAAACACTATTAATCGCAATCTGAATGATTTTGAAGTATATTGCTAATCCATTGCTTCATATGTTCGAAAAAATGTCTGCTCAGTAGTGTTGCCCAAATTCAGTCTTGGTCTTGCAGTCTTGGTCTTGTTCTTGCGTTTTTGCAAGACCAAGACCAAGAACAAGACCGCGTATTTTTAGCAAGACCAAGACCAAGACTGACCGTGCAAGACTTGAGCAAGAACAAGACATAGCCTGCAAGACTCTTGCGTCTTGCAGCTAGGACTTAGCGCTATTTCACTGAGTAGTTAGGTGTAACAGTTCGGTGTATAGGTAGGTACGCTTAGGAATTCTATGAGACGCAAAAAACTGTATCAAAGAATATGAAAAACTGGACCTATGCGCATTACGACTAATACCATAAACATAGCGAATAAAAAAATATCTATTAAAATCAAACTGAGTGCATGCATAGTTATGTTTTAACCATCGGCACTTTGATAATGCGGCATCAAAGGTTTTGTACTTACTTCTCAAAGAAATTTGCCGCTTTTCGGAAGTACATGGTTATGATACACGCGCCGGCGGCTTCTTTTGAAATCTAAAACAATCGTTGCCGCCACGCCGAAATCATAACATTTGTGACACTATTTGATTGCCGCCATAGGGCGTAGGTATACTCATGCAAAATAATTTCGAATTTTTTTAAGAGTACCTACAGGTGTTCCAAAGAATAAATAAGTTTCAGAGTGCTTAGAATGAAAATGAATACATTATACTGATCACGCAAGTAGTATTATGATTAGGATAAAATGGTAAGGATAGGTAGTAGATGTCATATTAATTCATTCTAGTAAGTATATATTATAATATTGATTACTTATATGGTTTTAAACTAATTACTTAGGTACTATTATTGTACATTTAGTCATTATATTTCTTAAGTTTTTACAAGAAAAAATAGCAAAAAAGTGTTCAAATATCACCCGTTTAATAAATATTGTAGCCACTTTTAAATATACTTGAAACGTGTAAAAAAATTCTACAAAACTAATAAAATAATATAAAAAGCGTAGGTACTTACCTACTAATAAAATAAAAAGCCTGCGATAAGAGTTTTGTATTACTTACCAGCCCGAATATCTCTGAGAGAGATGATGAGAGTAAGTATTTACTAGCTGTGCCCGCGACTTCGTCCACGAGGAATAGTAACTTTGGAGGTATAGTGACGTTCAGGACTTATTTATTTATTTTAAAACTTCTGTCATCAAACATACAAACGAACTCTTCAGCTTTATAATATTAGTATAGATGTACGCCAAAACATTCACTTATATGTAAAGAATAGTGATTGGCACTAATTCTATTTTATTCACGCGTCGCGTCTGTACAAGTAGGTAATATTTAGTGTGTGTTTGTACGCCGCACGCGGCATTGTTTGATTTGCGGCGGCATCCTTTTCATAGAGCCGGCACGTGGCGAGGCGGCGCGGTAGAAAGCAAGGAAACGTACTATAAATAAAGGAATTATTTTAATTCCAGTCATTTCCAATTGAGCTGTGCTTCGAGTCTAACTTAATAATTGTTTTTACTAATTCTCGTTGTTTTCTAAAAACGTATCACGTGTACAATTTAATATGAGTGACGAAGATTCAAATTATTCTAGTCCGAGTAACGAGAGTTTGAGTCACAGATCTAAAAGACCCAAAAGCAAATTTGAGGAGTTTTTCGAAATAATTCATGCATCCCAAACTGCCTTCTGTAAATTGTGCCAACATAAAAAGATTGAAATAAAAATGAAAAACAGAAACACTTCAGGCTTAAGGAAACATCTAATATCTTTCCACAAAAAGGAATCAGAAATATTTCTTCCTGTTAAACCAAAATTAAGTGGAGATATCACAAGCTTTTTAGTAACCGCTGGAAGAAGTGGACAGGTAAGAATATTTTTTTTAACAGTTAAAAGAATTTTAACTCCGCGTAGCTATTCATGCGATACTTTCAAAAACGCCATTAACTTACGTAAGTATTTTTGAGTTAGTGGTGTTTTCATCTAGGGGTGCGACATATTAAGTATGTAATTATCGTCTTAAATATTTTTTATAAACACCCATATTTTCATTTAATCGGCCAGTAACAACTAAGTACTTTATTTTGGTAAATTACAGTACAGTTCAACCTTAATATAACAAATATCAATTTAACGATTTTCTCGATTTAACAACAACAAACCTCCTCCTCTTATACGCTCAAACCTAGTATGTTTTAAATAATAACACAAGATTTATTGTTTTGTTTCAGTCGGAAAACAGCAGTGACAACATCACGACAGCTACAGTTGATTGGGTGGTGAAAAAATATCTTCCCTTCTCATTTTTCGATGACGAAGCTACACAAGTATATTTTCGACTTATTATAATATGATGGTGTTTCCTAAAAGGTCTACACTTAGAAGGAAAGTCAAAGAGCGATTTGAAGAGCTCCAATTGAATCTCAAGGAACGACTTCAACAATTATCATCTAAAATGTCTTTTACCATTGATGGGTGGACGTCAATTGCTGGTAGGAGTTACTACGGGGTTACTATTCATTATATAGACAACGAATGGAAGTATCAATCTGTAGTTCTTGATTTTATACCATCACGCGGTCGACATACTGGGGAAGATATTGCAACGATTTTCCATGAATGTTTATTGGAATATGGCATAATTGATAAAATACAAGGTATCACGGTCGACAACGCAACTGCAAATACCAAATTTATGTATGAACTGGGCAAACAGCTGCCGCCACACTTTGATTCAGACAATCAACATTTCCGGTGCTTTGCTCACATTTTAAACCTTGGTGTACAAGATTTATTAAAGACCTTAGCATTACACTGTGAGTCTGACACTAACGCGCAAGATCAGCAGTACGAAGACTATGCAGACGAAACTGAGGATGAGGAAGATGAAGAATCTGCACCAAATATTGCTGACTCGCGTACATCTGTAACAAAGTTACGCAGTATTTCCAGTAAAATAAAAAGAAGTGAGATAGTGAAGAAGAAGTTTCAGTCTGCTTGTGAAGCAGCTGGCGTGCCATCAAATCTAAATGCCATTCTTGACTGTCCAACGAGATGGAATTCCACACATGATATGATTGGATTTGGTTTAAAAGTGAGAGCGGGCATTGACATATTGTGCAGTTCTGTCACCGAATTAAATGATTTTCAAATCACAGCTAATGAATGGCAGGTACTCGAAAAATTACATAAATTTCTAATAAACTTTAAACTTTTAAGTACAAAACTTGGTGGAGACAAATATGTTACATTACCGCTAGTCATTGTATCATTCAATCTCTTGCTAGATAAAATTGAATCCATGGTAAAACAGTTAGATGAGAAACCTAATCGATCTGAAGTGGATGAAAGGCTCATTCTAGCTTTCCAAGCAGCTCGAGACAAAATGCTTAAACATTACAAGAAGAGCAACTGGATTTATTGTACTTCTTTAATTTTAGACCCAAGGCATAAGGCTCAGACTTTTGACCTGACAATGTGGGGGAAGCAACTTAAAACAGAAAGTCTGCGCAAGTTCAATGAACTTTATGAAGAATATAAAAGTCTACACTCACTGAACAAATCTCTGGAATTACCAGAAAAAGAAAATAAAGTATGTGATGAAGATGAAGACGTAATAGACTTTGATAAACTCTATGAATGTCCCTCGACGTCATCTGGATCTTGTCTTCAAGGCTTAGTGATAGACGAGTTGGAGGAGTACCTGAGAAAACCAAGAACTGCCAGCTCGGAAGACATTTTAGATTGGTGGAGGACGCATGAGACAGAGTATCCGATTTTATCGAAAATGGCCCGTGATTTTCTCTCAATACCTGCAACTTCAGTACCTGCTGAGAGGTTATTTTCTAAAGCATCATTAGTAATTAGAAAACATAGAAATAGGTTAAGTGATGAGTCAGCCAGATGGTTACTTTGTATTAATTCTTGGTCAAAAAAATTGATATAAAGTATCATAACCTAATGATAAAGCTGTTGATTTGTGTTGTATTTTATTTTTTATTCAAATAAATGATAAATCGTAAAACTCTTTTATTAAATTTCTTATAAGTTGAGGGTTCAATCTCTTTCTAGACAGATAAGTATTGTTCTTTAA